>OY987323.1:23614517-24326565 GCA_963920655.1 Geranium rotundifolium | reverse complement strand
TGTTGAAGTAATATGTTAAGCATGATCTGATTTATGACCACTAAAGTAGTAGAACCATAAATCTGTACGGATCACACTTAACGAGTCCCTGGTCAAAACATGATTCCTTAGAAGCGACCATTATGAGGATGGTTCTTAATGACGTAGTTCTACTTGTCATAAGGATGAGGGATCTCGGAATCATATCATAGATATCATGAGGTGATTGATATCGGACGACCCGCTTTGAATAGTGTTTTCATAGATTAAGCCATGAACATATTCAAATGCGATAGCTTGTCACGACATCCTTAGACCGAGGAGTCTTTGTGATCACTATGCAATGAACGTGCGGCTTTAACATGCGCCTAATGCTTTCTGTGACAGGATTGCAATAACGGGAATGATTGGGTGGCGGAACGGGTTGCATGAGTGACACGAAAGACGGCTAAGGGATTTATCCCTCATACTACGGTATGGGAAAGATATCCGCTAAAAGTCCTCTTGATCGAGACTGACTGAGAGTAAGAGCATGGCCATGCCGGTGATACGGGTTATCAGTTCTCAGCCATCTCACATATCAAGTAACAATGATTGATTAAACAAGGGTGACGACTCTATGCCTTGTGATCAATCGGGATATCTAGAGATAATAGGATAGTCACTTGTACGCACTAGGTTAAGTCGAATCATCGATCGTCATGCACCTTGAGTAATCATAATGTCTTACTAGAGACCACTTATGATGGATCGGGCAAGAGCGATCTTTTGCGCCGATCTGCCAACGGTGGCATGAGCCTAGAGGGTCACACACATTCAAGACGAATAACTTGAGACAAGGAAACCTTAACGTTTCTTGAGGAGTAATACATGGACAAAACTGGGGGTTTTGTGCCATAGGTTCGGTTTGAGAGAATAATTAGCGAATCGAGAAAACTGAGTTTTTCGTCGATGCCGCGTCGGACTTTGTTTGATAAGTAACGACAAAAAGGGTCGGGCGACTTTGGGACACGGCACGAGACCACACGGGCGAGCCCATTGGGCTCGGCCCATGAGGTCTCATGGCCGGCCCAAACAAGAGCCCATTAAGCCCTCTTGGCCGGCCCACATGGTGGGTCCATGTGTGGGGGCCACACAACACCATGCTTAGTTGGTGATTGTGGATTAAGAGGTGAGTGATTTAAGGGGTATGGGTTAAAGCACCTTTAAGCCCATACCAATCACTTTATGACCCATGCTTATGAGTTGGGTGATGAATTCAAATATGATTAATTGATTCATTACACAAAATATCACAAGAACTCACAAGACACTCTCTTCTCTCTCTAGTGGCCGACCACCTCTTTCTCTCTCCTCTAAGTTGCTCTCTTGTTCTTCATTTAATTGTTCTAGTAGGCAGTTAAGTGAAGGATCATCAAGATCATCCCCTTGGTGTGGACTTGCTTTAGAGAAGAAGATCCGAAAGTTCTTCTTTATCGATTCAACAAGACTTAAAGGTAAACATCTTGTGGAATAGATTTTGCTTTGGGATTTAATGGTTTATGTTCTTGGACAAGGTTTGAAGTAGATTTTCTTATAATGCTTCCGCTATCTCGACGATCTAGAACCCTCCAAAACCCAACAATCAGAGCATGGATTTATGAATTTAATTCATTGTGTTGAAATCTTGAATTTTATTTTGTTCTTGATTTCATCACTTGAATATGCATGTAATTGAAAAAAAAATTCAGATTTAATTGATTTTGAAAAAATTGCAAAATTAATCTTTTGGGGCTGTTTCGGGTTAGCCATGGCTAACCAGGGTCGAGACCCTGGTGGACCATGGAATGCCCTAGGGCAAACCATGGTCGGCACCAAGGTCCGACCAGGTTGCCTACGGGCGACCATGGCAGCCCTCGCGGGCGACCACGATCTGCCCTAGGGGCGACCATGGCAGCCCTCGCGGGCCACCATGGTCGCTCCCGTGGGCGACCACAACAGCCCTCGCGGGCCACCGTGGTTGTCTCCGCGGGCGACCTCGGTTGGGCCGGTTCAGCTCGACCAGATTCGAGCTGAACCGGTCGGTTCGCGAGAATTTTTAAAGCTCTAAAATTTTAACTTTCAGATTTGGTTCAGTTTCGATAAATCAGCGAGAACCGGTTTAAAATTCAATTAATAAATTAAACCGTCCGGTTTCGATAAACCGGAATTTTTCGCACTTAAGAAAGATAAAATTTGGAAAATTTTGTTGCTTGATAAGCATGCTGAGTGATCACATGATCTTTGATAACATGATGTTTTCCACATGATGTATAGCTAAGCCCTCTAGACTTGTATTTTAATTTCGGTTTTGCAACCCGTGTGTTGCTTAGTTTTGGGTTGTAGTAAATACGACATGCGTGTCGTGATTTATAATTTATTTTAGTTTATTTAAATTTGTAATCACAAAGACCGACGCAAGAAGCAAATCAAGAGGAAGACTCAAAATTTGGAGGGGGCTTGAAGCCAGTGGGAGTCCACAAGAATAGAGCAAGTCTGGACCTTGAAGACCAAGTCCTTAGGATCAGTTTTGCTAGATTCTTAGGAACTTAAGATGGGCTTAGTTATGCATAGTTTACCGTTACATTTGTATGTATTAATGTATGAATGTATGATAGTTTAATATACAAGCTTATGTATTATTTGCTATCACCCACATGCAAAGATTAAAAACCGGTATTTAATCAGACTTGCATGTAACCTGCTAAGGGATCATCTTTGGATGAATTTGCAATTGATGATTCCAGATTAAGATTGTAATCAGACTATTATAATTCACTTAAACACAAGTAATTAAAAGTCAAGCGTGATACCATCCAAGTTTGGGCACTCAAAAGGGATTTGACCCTATGGATGTCGGTACGCCTCCGCGTAACATTCATAGAGAAGAAGTCTAGATGAGATGGGTAGTTCTGTGTTGGTGCGTCCGCCTCCGCGTAGTAGCCACATTAGTTCTATCCATAGTTCAAGCTTGGTAGACTTGTCTACGATTGTCAGCTAGGGTTGGCCTAGGGTATCAGTATAGGGTATGCCACGTGCTTACAGTACAAACCCTAGCCAGGAACTACATGGTCTTGTAGATGGATGTATTCCTACCTTGATGCTCTCAATTGGAGCAGTGAGCCTCTGTTCACTTCAATTGGGAGTATGATAGGATCCTGGTTCAGATTCTAAAGTTAGAATCAGAAAGTGTTTATAACTAAATCTCCAACTTCAATTCTAATTAATATTGATTAAATTTTTTTTACTATGTAGATATAGATAGCAAATACGAATCATTCTGGTAACAACGTGTTTAGGTCGCTAATCGAGCAGGATAAGCTTAACGGCGTAAACTTCCTCGATTGGGACCGGAACTTGAGACTCGTTCTCAAGCATGAACGTAAGGATTATATCCTTACCTAGGAACCACCTACCGAGCCAACACTGAACGCCGTAAGGGCGCTAAAAGATACCTACCAGAAATTCCTTAGCGACCGGATCGACTTGCAGTGCATCATGATGGGCAGTATGGTGCCTGACTTGCAAAAGCAGTTCTTGGACATTTTCGATGATCCCAAGGCCTTAATGGCAGAGATCGAGAAAATGTTCAAGGAGAAAGCGCGTGTCGAAATGACACTTTCAGTGAACTGATGTCTTGCAAGTTGAAGGCTGGAGCCCCTTCAAGATGAAACATCTTTTGGAACACTTGACCAGACTCGGTCATCCTGTGGATAAGGAAATTTTTGCAGACTTCGTGCTGCATTCACTTCCAGAGACATATCGTGATTTCGTTGGAAACTACAATATGCATGACATGGATAAGACTGTGACAGAGCTTCATGGTATGCTCGTGACTGCTGAAAAGAATCTCAAGGGTAAGTCCAAGGAGGTTCTTATGGTCAACAAGCAAGTGAGCTTCAAGAAAGCCAGCCTGGGAAAGGATAAGGCCCCTATGCACCTAGCGGGGAAGATTCGACAACCTAAGGGTCTAGCAGCTCCAAAGGCTGTTGAGAATCCTAAGAAGGATGTCGTCTGCTTTTATTGCCAATGACAGAGGCACTGGAAGAAGGATTGTAAAAAACACAAGTAGTTTCTTAGGAAGAGTGGAGCTTCCACATCTTCAGGATCAGGTATTTTTGTTATTGAGCTCAATCTCAGTTTATCTACTTCAGATTCTTGGGTACTTGATACCGGTGCAGAATCTCACATTTGTGTTAATGTGCAGACTCTGGTAAGTAGATGAGAAGTGGGCATATTCGTTTGGGTAATAATCTCATTTGGGTAATTTTCGTTTGCTTCCATCCATATTTGTCAAACATTGAAGTTAAAATGACACAACTGCCCTTATTTTGTTTTCAATTTCAAACAAACCCTCACTCGTTCTCTCTCTTCCCCAACCATCACAAATAAAGAATAAAATGGTCTTTTAGACCCACCTCTCCATCTCCAATTCTCTGTTTCTCTTTCTTCTTCATTGATTCACTTTTAGCTTTCACTCTCATCGCTACACAATAAAAAGAGAATCACCCCCAAAGATCCCGAATCACTCTTATCGCTACACTTTGAGTCTGTTTGTTTTCTATTTTTTTATTTAATTTCAATTCATGTGGAGATTGGATTTGGGTTTTTTTTGGGGAATTCAGATTCGATGATGCAGATGCTTTGGTAGGATCGGGGGAGGCGCAGGGAGGCTCTCCTGTCGGAAACAGCGGAGCTGCCGCCGTGCTCATGGGTCGGGTTCGGGGAGTTTGCCGGAGGGACGGTTGTGGAGTGCGCTACCGTGTGGTGCTACTTCACATGCGAGATCCTGCTGGTGGTGCGGAACCTGCTGGTGGTTTTCGTGTACAACATCCTGAGGGCGATCTACTGGAGAACCGTCGGCTCGCGGCGCCGCCGCCGCGCACTGAGGGTGATTCGGTCTCTCAAGTCGGACCTCCATGTCCACCTGGTGGGGCCCGCGATCGAGGTCATCGGCGACGACACGTGCTCAGTGAAGGAGGTGAGGCGCTTGGTCCGTGGAGAAGGAGATGTGGGAAAGCTGCTACATGAGCAATTTTTGGAGGAGTGCTTCACAAAAGGAACTTCAATAACAAATCTATGGGTTCTTGGTTATATATGAGGATGAGAAATTGTTAGGATTTTGGATTATTTTGTGAGTAAATTTTTCTGGGGAAAATGTGCGTACAAGAAATGCTCATTTGTTCCTACTTTATCAATGTAATTTAATTGTTCAGATTGATTACTCACATTTTAGATTGATTATCCAATTTCTAATTCTTGAAATGTGTGACTTGGTTTTTTTATTTAAAAAGAAAATAAGAGATATGGACAGATTTTGCGTCGGCACGGTGATGGTGGGGGAGGAGGAATGAGGAGAGAGGGCATGGTTTGAAAATTTAAAATATATCTAGAGGTATTCTAGTCTTTTTAACATCAATTTTGAATAGACCTTAACGGAAACTAACAAAAACTTGCAAGTGAGATAAATTGTCAAAGTAGGGGGTGCATCTGTGAAAAATAATTTTAAAAGGTATCAAGTGAAATTTAGGCTATTTTAGGGAGTGTTGGGTTGAATTATCCCTAACTATTATTCATCCGATGGATACAATGACCTATTTGCCGAAGATTTCCATTAAGAGAAATTAATTTGTTGGAGCATCGGTTGATCAATCAGAATCGGACGTTGGGGATTGATTCGCATATTTGCAAAATAAGGATAGTTTTTCATAGATTCTATGCCATAGATGTATGGATTTGTCTTTCAAAGAAACATGTCTTTATTTCAGAGCCTCTTATTACTTTCTGTTTCTTCTTTTTTATTCGAACCCTAGAACCCTAGAGGTCGTTGAGAGAGAGAGAGAGACGAGACGCGCGAGGGGTGTAGGTGCTGGATCTGTTCGTCGTGCATATGGAAGCACCGAGTTCTTCTTGAATTTCGCCACCATCAGATCCATGAAATCAGCGATTTCGGTTCCATCTGGGCTCCGACGGCCTCTGATCATCAGAATTGAGTCCCGGCGGTGGTGAGACTGGGCCTGAAGGTTAGGTTTTGGTTCTTAAATCTATATAATTTTCTATGCCCAATTGTTGATAGCTGTTAATTCATGATTCATGTAGAGTAATTTTAGTTTTGGGTGTTTGTGGGTTTGAGATTGTCTCCTATTTCTTTCCCCGATTTGGGTGCTCACTATCACATCACATAATGTAAGCTATCAGTTCCTATAACAATAAGCTCATTTCTATGATTTTGTGTTAAACAATCGTTAGGTTAGGCTTTTAGGGTTCAATTTGTTGCTTTGTGTTCTTCAATTTTGAGATAGAGATTGTTTTTATTATAGTTAATTTGTTATGCCAATTTAAAATGTTCAATTGTAATATTTCATATTGGGCCATCAACCTTGTTAGTACAGTTTGGTGTTTTCTTTTGTGTGATGATTTATCCTCTTTCCTATGAGAAAGATTGGGCTTAACTATTTAACAAATAAAAATTGAAATATTTCCTACATGTATCCATTGAAAATAATGCACTGATTTTGGAGCTTAGTTTTGGCACTTCACATCTCAGTGATAGTGTTTGAAAATTCTGATTCTTCTCTTTCAGTAAAATTAAAATGGTTATTCAGGTGCTTGAAGGAATTCATTATGCTGCGCTTGAGGCTATTTCTCTGTGTACCAAATCTGGAATTCACCCACGGATAGTCTTATGACATAATTTCTAATGCAGCTGGGAACTCATGGTGAGAGCATTTATCTTATTACTCGATTATATTTTTCTGGTAGTCGTCTTTGATGATTAAGATTGGCAGTGGAAGCAAGCATAACAAGGGCTTGGAACTGATTCTATTTCATATAGTTGCCTGACATTCATGTAGCTCCCGTATTGTTCAAAACCCAATATAATGCTATAGTGACTTCGGTTGTAGTCTGCTAAAGAAAAAACCATCCTATATATTCTTGAGTTCATGTGTGCCATACATAATTTTGTCATTCAGAAGATCATTTCTATACCAGCATGTAGTAACAACTCAGGAGAAATTTTGAATTATCTACTTTTGTTGTCTTCATGTGAATGGTAAAGCCTAAGTAATGTATGATGCATGATGACACAGTTTGTCATTCAAATATGATATCTTATTCATGTTTGTGCTCATTTAAGAGTTCTGTTGTCATGATTAGTGTTACCTGGATCTTAATTCAAATATTCACATCTTGTCGCCGAGCGAAACTCTGTTAGTTCAAGATTTTCAAGAATTATGTTCCGCAGTGGTTAAATGGTATTCATACCAAAGACTCATTCCTGAATACTTTCGTTCAAAATTTAGTGAGGTTGCTTCAGTGACACAATTTTTCAGTTAAATTGCTTGATTCCACTTTGAATTTTGGCATTTACTTCAATTAGTAGTTTATGTTATTATTTCTATTACAATTTAATTGTTTCTATCCTAATATTTTCCTTGCTTCATTTTTTGATAATCTAATAATTAAGTACTACATCATGAAATAAATGCTTGATAGTTTACATCTATTACTACATCTGATATCTTTGTCAAACCTGTTCAACAACCATATTTGTATAAACCCTTTTTTTTTCTTGATAAGCTACGATATTTTATTGCGATAAGAAAAAAAATATTACAATAAGTAAGAAAAAGGAAAAAGGAAACAAGTAAAAAACTACCCAGAGCCGTAAGGGTGCCAGTCTATTTGGAGAACTAATAGGATATTGGGATTCTGAAGTCAAGTGTGCTAATATTTCTAAAACTTTGATTTGGTGGTAGGATAATGGATTGACAACCTTAACACCTCTTAATTGGCAAAGATATCAAAGATGGCTTTATTTGGAATACAACAATATGGTATTCAGATAAGGCTGACAACCTTAACACTTCATATAACTGGTACAGATATTGAGATAACTTTATTTGGAATAGTGCAATGTAATGTTCATATAACTAAATAAAAAAATGTATAGTTAAAAATATTATTTAGCTCCATGATTTCTAACTAATAGTTGTCAGATAACTCAACATCACACAGTAGATGTGTCAATATGTGTCAATAGATATAAACCCTTTTTTTTCTTGATAAGCTACGCTATTTTATTGCAATAAGAAAAAAATATTACAATAAGTAAGAAAAAGGAAAAAGGAAGCAAGTAAAAAACTACCCAGAGCCGTAACGGTGCCAGTCTGTTTGGAGAACTAATGGGATATTGGGATTCTGAAGTCAAGTGTGCTAATATTTCTAAACTGTAACTGAACTTTGATTTGGTGGTAGGATAATGGATTTACAACCTTAACACCTCTTAATTGGCAAAGATATCAAAGACGACTTTATTTGGAATACAACAATATGGTATTCTGATAAGGCTGACAACCTTAACACTTCATATAACTGGTACAGATATTGAGATAACTTTATTTGGAGTAGTGCAATGTAATGTTCTTATAACTAAACAAAAAAGAAATGTATAGTTAAAAATATTATTTAGCTCCATGATTTTTAACTAATAGTTGTCAGATAAGTCAACATCACATCATAGATGTGTCAATATACGGTAAAATTAAAATTCAGATTCTTTATTACAACCTGTTGGGTCGTTCTCTAGTTGGAAGCTGTTTTCATGACACAAAAAACTAATCCTTTTTATATTTTCTTTTTAATTTGAAGGGCACTGTTACGGATGTAGCCAAATCGCTTACGTTTCCTCTTCCACTCTTCGCGGTTTCTTATCAACAACTTATTCTTGGTAGTCATTTATTTATGTTGTATAATATTAGACTCGTTGCTCTAGGATACTGCTCGGGAACGACTTGCTTACCTGCTTACTTTTTCGGTTCAGGGTCTTCATATGGAAATGTAATGGCAGTGCTGCACTGATTAAGGTTATTCTCAACGAATCTTGCATATGAGGGATTTATAACTTTGTAGTTGAGTCTTCATTTGACGCTATTCTAATTGGATGCTTTCAACATCTATAATCTCAATTTCTTTTTGCTACCTTTTCACTATTTAACTCTTGCACAGATTTGGGATGAAATACTTGAGTAAACATTACAGATGCAGAAAATGCGGAAATCTACTACCCTGAGCAATTTTCATTGTTCTTGGAACTATGGGGTTTGGAACGGCAACTCACCTTCTCAAATCAAATTTCTCCGTTGCCGGTTCTGACGTATTTCCTCCCCCCCTATATTTCACTTTTGCAAATACTTCTATTCATTGCTAGATCAAAAAACTAATGTCATTTGATTGTGACGTTGTGGCTTATGTTTACACTTTATTTCTAACACTGTTGTCTTCTATGTAGTAAAAGCGTCTGAAACTGTTACTTACATGTCAGATGTTATGATATATTTTTGATATGATCATTTTCAAGCCAGTATGGAATCACGGTGAAATAAATGTATCAGTCGTACAATTTTCTTCCTAACTTTTGTAAAGTTCTTGGGACTACAAGTTGCAGCTCATTCTGAACTGTATTTCTAAAACCTTTTTCATGCCATCATTTGAGGGGTAAAGAAGGCCATCAAGCAAAGTGGATGTCTTTTTTCTATAGATACTTATTTAATAGTAAGAACTAGGAAGTACATGCGTCAGTCAATTTTGCTTCACATTGCTAAGAACCTTTCCTAACTTCCTCTTGCTTATTGGGAGACATCCTTTTGGGTCAAAAGAAATGCTTTGTTCCTCTTATTTTTATCGAGATCCATGAATCGAGATTCTAATGTATATAGAGGCAAATGTTCCATTTTGAAAGTGAAAAACTTATTGATTGAGCATTCATTGTCCATTTTTCGGGAGTCCCGTCCGATTGGTTAGGCTTGCTTTAGGATAGAGAGTAATTTAGGGTATTGCTAAATATGAAAAATTGATCTTGAAATTAACTTTTTCTTCACAATCTGTGGGGTGTAGAGTAGTTATTATGTGCTTGGAATTCATGGTAAGATTAGGATAATATTTTTAGTGGAGTCCTATTTTCTGATTGTGTTGTCTACCTCTATAAATATGGAGTTCGTTATTATGCTAATTTGCACCTCTTGATTTCAATCTTGTTGGCTGAAACCGCAAAACGATTTGAGAACCATCATTAAAACGATTTGAGAACCATCATTAAAACGATTTGAGAATGCTGGTGATTTTATTGGAAGGACTCCAGTTGAAGTAGCTGAAGATAATATGAGTGTGGTCCAATAGTTTACCAGGAATAAGCGGATAATAATTTGTATTTTGTTAATGTTCTTGAACAATCCCCCTTACACATGAACTCTACTTTCCAGAAGAGTTCATCAAGTTCAGCTTCAGCACATCTTTATATTTGCTATACCATTGGACTCCTCTGCCTTATTTTTTTTGCACAACGGTGTAAAATACATTTAGCTTCTTGTTCATGTAATTCTACAAATAAATCTAATATGAGTAAATATTATTTATTGCTTTTAGAAAAGAACTGGACGGACCATATATTTGTTGGAAAACCAGCAAAGTGTTCTCTTTTGTAGTTGGTATGTGTCGGCGATGAATGTGGGAGTACTAAAGCATGTGATATTTGTGTGCATAGGGTAATAGAATTTTATGCCACGTAACAGCTAATAGTAACATTCTGCATTTTTGCACGGGAATTTGTTTTCTTTTGATATGTTGCATGATATTTTATGTAGCAAACTCATTGTAGATTTCATGAAATCTTTAGATGGTCTAGAACCTTTATTGAAATCTTCATATGCAACATGTGATCAGACCTTTCATCATGCGAGATTAAAGATGTTGATTAATATGGTTTGTCATTTACAGGAGAGTTGAGTCATTTGTTGAGCAGTTCAGCAAAAAATCTAAATGCTATTTCATCGACTAACACCAGGGCCTTGAGTTCTGAGAAGGTAAAAAGTTTAATGATACATTTTCAAGTTCATTAATCTTGTTCACTTCCTAATATTACTCAAAAGTAGAATCTAAAACTTTTGATTTTGCACTTGAATTTTTGATTGAGCTGCTGATATCTACCAGGCTAGTGCACTGATAGTGGATATCTGCAAAACCCTCTCTCTTGCTGCTAAATCCATCAAGGGGACTTTCACTTGGAGACCCTTGCTTGTAATTTCCATTGATATGAATTTAACTTTTACCTTTACAGTTGCAAGCTCGCGACCAAAAAAATGCAGTTAAGGTGGCGAGGATGTGGGTTGTGAAGACGAGCAGCGAGTGACACATTTTGAGCTTTTTTTTGTATGCAGCTCGAATTATTTGGGCTGCGTAGGTACACATCCAATTTGCCAAAAATCTTGTAGCATACATACATAAGTACATTGCATGCATACATACATATCATTCATGCATACATATCATTCATACATACATATCATTCAAGCATACATACATATCATTCATGCATACATACATATCATTCATTCATGCATACATATACATTGATTGCTGACTTAGGTATTCCGGGATTTCCTGCCAAAAGATTTGCATTACCAGTTTCTGTCTCAGTTTACGACTGTATTCGAATTCGTGAGTACTCCAAGGTTTAATAGAAATCCTTTAATCTTATAACTGTTCTCATTGTTTTTCGATCCTAGTTTTTGAAAATCTTTTATTTCTCATTTATTAAAGACAGTGGCATTTGCACCCTTCATTGTTGATTATAACGGAGCTCGGTTTCACAAATATGCCGGTAAGCATTGACTTTGTACTTTAATTTTGCTTTCTTTTGTGTTCAACAATGGAGAGATAGAGTGGTGAGAGAGAGGGAGAGAGAGTTAAAGGGACATAATTTGAAAATTGAATACACATTTAGGGGCTTTAGGTCATTTTCAAAAATTTAAAAATAAAATGAAAAAAGAACAGAAAAACATTTTAGGTGACATGCCAAATTTTTTTAAAAAAATTAGACAATTAAGAAACGCATAGCTGCAGTTGTATCCATTTGGGATTATCCCTTGTTCTTACTATGACCTAGTCATAAGTTTACTTAGTCAGCTTATGTTTTTTTCATCGTTCAATATTCTATTTATTTTCAGCTACACTATTTGGGTGTTTTCATTTCCAGATTTTTTCCAGCTATTTCATCCAGTTAATTTTTGCATTTTCCATTGTTATTACCTTAAGTTGGATGTGAAGTATTATTGGATTATTCATTGACCCAGTTTCTCTTCTTTAGATAAAACCTCCTGACAAGCAACAAAAGATATAATGAGGATTCGTAAAGTCAAGTATATTTGGCATAAATTACTCTCTGAAGGTACTTTTTTCCTGTCACCTCCCCTCACCTTTTAACACAATTATTGCAGCACAACTATGGACCTATTGCAGCACTCTGGCCACAATTAATCTTGGTATCTTACTATAATTTTTGGAATTTTGTCGCTAAGTTTGGTTTTCATGGTCTGCATACTTCTTATATTGCATTTCATTAGTGATCTCAAATTTGGATGGTGATCTTGGATGGGCATTTGGTTGTCCAGGCAGGTAATTTCTTTTCTATGCTCATTTATTTTATGAGATATTTTTTGATAAGCTATTATACATATATATGAGATGCCTCAGAAAAATAAATGTGCGAAAGAGATGCCTCGGAAAAAAAATGCCCGAAAGATATGCCCGAATGAGATGCCTCGGAAAAAAAAAGATGCTTGAAAAAGATGTCTCGGTAAAAAAGATGCCCGAAAGAGATGCCTCAGAAAAAAAAGATGCCCGAATAAGATGCCTCGAAAAAAAAAAGATGCCTATCATGCCTCAGAAAAAAAAAATGCCCGAAAGAGATGCCTCGAAAAAAAAAGATGCCCGAAAAAAGATGCGCGAAAGAGATGCCTCGAAAAAAGATGCTTGAATAAGATGTCTCGGAAAAAAAGATGCTCGAAAGAGATGCCTCGGAAAAAAAGATAAAAGAATAAGATGCCTCGGAAAAAAAAAAGATGCCTCAGAAAAATAAATGCCCGAAAGAGATGCCTCAGAAAAAAAATGCCCGAAAGAGATGCCTCGAAAAAAAAAGATGCCCGAAAGAGATGCCTCGAAAAAAAAAATGCCCGAAAAAAAGATGCGCGAAAGAGATGCATCGGAAAAATAAATGCCCGAAAGAGATGCCTCGAAAAAAAGATGCCCGAAAGAGATAGATGCTCGAAAGAGATGCCTCATTAAAAAAGATGCTCGAATAAGATGCCTCGAAAAAAAAGATGCCTAAGATGCCTCAGAAAAATAAATGCCTGAAAGAGATGCCTCAAAAATAAAATGCCCGAAAGAGATGCCTCGAAAAAAAAATGCCCGAAAGAGATGCCTCAGAAAAAAAAAGATGCCTAAAAAATGGCCTAATAAAATGCCTTGAACAAAAGCCCAAAAGAAATGTCTAAAAAAAAGATGCCCTAATGAGATCCCTCGGAAAAAACCATGCCCGAATAAAACGCCCTGAAAAAAGGCCTGAGAGAGATGCCTCGGAAAAAAAGGATGTTCGAAAGAGATGTCCCGAATAAATGACTCAAATGCCTCTGAAAAAAGAAATTTGAATGAGATTATCTAAACAAAAAAAGATGGTTGAATGATATTTCTCGAAAAAAATTTCCGATGGAGATGCCTCAAAAAAAAGATGTTCGAATGAGATGCCTTGAAAAAAAGATACCCGAATAAGATGCCTCGAAAAAAGAAAGATGCTCTAATGAGATGTCTCGACAAAAAAGAGATGCCCTAATGAGATGCATTGGAAAAAAAATGCCCGAAAGAGATGCCTCGATAAAAAAGATGTCTGAATGAGATGCCTTGAAAAACATGTCCCGAATGCCTCAGAAAAAGATGTTTGAATGAGAAGCCACAGAATAAAAAGAAGCCTCAAAATAAAAAAATGCCCTGGAAAAAAAGATGCCTCGGTAAAAAAATGTCCCGAATAAATGACCCGAATGCCTTAGAAGAAAGATGTTTAAATGAGATGCCTCAAAAAAAATATTCTCGAAATAGATGCCTCGAAAAAAAAAGATGTCTGAATGAAATGCCTCAAAAAATGAGATGCCCGAATAAGATGCCTTGGAAAAAAAATGTTCCAAAGACATGCCTCAGAAAAAAAAGATGCTCGAATAAGATGCCTGAGAAAAAAAAACCCGAAAGAGATGCCTCGATAAAAAAAATGTCTGAATGAAATGTCCCGCATAAATGGCTCGAATGCTTCAGAAAAAGATGTTTGAATGAGATACCTCGGAACAAAAAGATGCCTGAATTAAATGCCTTGGAAATCGAAAAAAAATGCCCGAATGATATGCCTCGAAAAAAAATTGCCGAATGAGATGCCTCTGAAAAAAAAGATCTCAAAAAAAATATGCCCGAATAAGATGCATCGGGAAAAAAAGATGCCCTAACGACATACCTCGAAAAAAAGAAGATGCACAAAAGAGATACCTCGGTAAAAAAGATGCCACGAAAAATGTGTCTAGAATAAATGACTCAAACGCCTCAGAAAAAAGATGTTTTAATGAGATGCCTCGGAACAAAAAAAGATACTCGAAAGAGATATCTCGGAAAAAAGGAAAAGGGTGCTCGAATGAGATGCCTTAGAAGAAAAAAGGTGTCCAAACGAGATGCCTCGAAAAAGATGTCCCGAATAAATGACTTGAATGCCTCAGAAAAAAAGATACTCGAAAGAGATTCATCGGAAAATAAGATGCCTAAGAAAAGATGCTCGAATGATATGCCTTGAAAAAAATTCCCAAACGAGATTCCTCGGTAAAAAAAGAGTGAATGAATGAAATACCATGGAAAAAAGATGCTCGAATTAGGTTTCTCGGTAAAAAGGTCTTCCAATGAGATGTCTCGGTAAAAAAGTTGCTTAAATGAGATCCCTCGAAAAAAAGGTGCCCGAATGAGATCCCTCGGGAAAAAAAGATGTCTGAAAGAAATGCCTCGAAGAAAAAAATGTTTCAAATGAGATGCCTCGAAAAAAAAGATGCCTTAAAGAGACGCCTCGAAAAAAATGATAACCAAAAGAGATGCCTCGAAAAAAAGATTACCGAATGAGATGCCTCAGAAATAAAGATGACCGAATAAGATGCCTCGGAAACAAAGATGTTTGAGTGAGACCCCTTGGAAAAAACTAAATGTTCGAATGAGGTGGCTGAAAAAAAGATGCTCGAGTGAGATACCTCTGTAAAAATAAAGATGCCTCGAAAAAAATGGTGCTCGAATGAGATGCCTCAGTAAAAAAGATGTCTGAATGAGATGCCTCGGAACAAAAATATGCCTGAATGAAATGCCTCGGTAAAAAAGATGTTTGAATGAGATGCCTTGAAACAAAAAGATGACCGAACGAGATACCTCGGTAAAAAAGACGCTCAAATGAGATGTGCCTCGAAAACAAAGATGTTTTGAAAGAAATGCCTCGAAAAAAGATGTTTCGGGAAAAAATAATGCCCGAATGTGATGCCTTGAGAAAGAAAGATTACTCATAAAAAAGATGTCATAATGAGATGTAAAGAGATGCCTCGAAAAAAAAAGATGTGCGAATGAGATGCCTCAGAAAATAGAAGATGTCCACATGAGATGCCTCGAAAAAAAAAGATGCGTGATTGAGTTGCCTGGAGAAAAGTGTGCCGGAATGAGATGACTTGGAAAAAAAAGTTGGCCGCATTAGATACCTCGCAAAAAAAGAGGTCATGAGTGAGGTGCCTCTCGAAAAGGTCCCGAATGTCTCAGAAAAAAAGTTGCCCGAATGAGATGTCTCAAAAAAAAGATACCCAAACGAGATGTCTTAGAAAAAAATAGATGCCCGAACGAGATGCCTCGAAACAAATATGCTCAAATGAGATGCCTCTGAGAAAAAAATGATGCTCGAATAAGATGCCTCAAAAAAAAGATGGCATAATGAGATGCCTTGCAAAAGAAAGGTCTCGAAGGAGATCCCTTGAGAATAAAGGTGCCCGAATGAGATGCCTCGGAAAAGAAGGTCCCGAATAGGTGCCTTGAAAAAATGCCCGAATGAGATGCCTTAGGAAAAAAAATACACGGATGAGATGCCTCAGGAAAAAAGATGTCTTAGTTGAGATGCAAAAAGATGCGAGAATCAGATGTCGCGGAAAAAATCTGATGCCCGTATGAGAAGCCTCAAAAAAAAAATGCCCGAATGAGATGTCTTGGGAAAAATTGTGACCGAATGAGATGTCTCGGAAAAAGGTGGCCGAATGAGATGCCTCGCAAAAAATGGTCTTGAATGAAATCCCTCGGGAAAAAAGGTGCCCGAATAAGATGCCTCGGAAGAAAAGGTCCCGAATGTCTCGAAAAAAAATTGCCCGAATAAGATGTCTCTGTAAAAAAAAGATGCTTGAACGTGATGCCTCAGAAGAAAACGATGACCGAAAGAGATGCCTTGGAAAAAAAAGAGATGCCTAGGAAAACAAGATGACCGAATAAGATGCTTCGGAAAAACAAGATAACCGAATGAGATGCCTTGAAAAAAATAAGGTGCACGAATGAGATGCCTCATAAAAATATGTTGCTCGAATGAGATGCCCCGAAAATAAAGAAGCTCAAATTAAAAGCCTCTGTAAGAATAATGATGCCCAAACGAGATACCTCAGAAAAAAATGCATCGAAAAAAAGATGCTAGAATGAGATGCCTCGAAAAAAATGCCTAGCAAAAAAAATGATGATCGAAAGAGATGCTCGAATGAGATGCTTCGGAAAAACAAGATGCCCGAATGAGATCCCTCGGGAAAATAAGTACTCGAATGAGATTCCTCGAAAAAAAGGTCTCAAATGAGATTCCTCGGAAGAGAGATGCCCAAATTAGATTCCTTGAATAAAAATGCCTGCATGAGATGCATCGAAAAAAATCCCCAAATGAGCTGCAAAGAGATGTCTCAAAAAAAACAAGATTTTCGAATGAGATGCCTCGGGAAAAAATGTGCTCGAATGAGATGCCTCGAGAAAAAAAAGTGACCGAATGAGATGTCTTGGGAAAAAAAGATGCCGAATAAAAAAAAGGTTTCGAATGAGGTGCCTCGAAAATAAAAGGTCCTGAATGTCTCAAAAATAAAAAGATACCAAGGAAAAAAAAAAGATGCCCGAAATAGATGCCTTGGAAAAAAAGATGCCCAAATGAGATGTCTGGGGAAAAAAAAGATGGCCGAAGGGGATTCTTCGGTAAAAGAAGGGGGGCCGAATGACATGCCTCGAAAAAAAAGATGCCCGAATTAGATGCCTCGAAAAACAAAGTTGTCTAATGAGATGCCTCGAAAAAAAGGTGCCTAAATGAGATGCCCGAATGAGATGCCTCGAAAAACAACGATGACCGAAAGAGATGTCCGAATAAGATGCCTCGGGAAAAAAAGGTGTCCGAATAAAATGCCTCCGAAAAAGGTAGTCGAATGAGATGCCTTAGGAAAAATAGGGCCCGAATAAGATGCCTCAAAAAAAGGTCCGCCACAGGAATGTTTGCAAAGAATAGATGAATCATATTAACTAGAAAAGATTCGATACTTTACCTCTAGTAGCGTGAAATCTTCTGATCAAAGACGTGCTATGGAACTCGTCCTCTAAGTCTCGCACACACCGAAGCTCGACAATCACGAAGCTAGAATTCAACTAGTGGCTACTAGACCACCAAAGAACCCTCTCACACTCTTTTGGAGGAATAGCTAATATTGCAAGTGTCGGTGGTGATCGTCACTCCATAGGTGGCGATTCGGTTCTCGCTCATGGTGTGCGACTCTGTAGGCCCGTGGCTCATTGGCAAATCGGCGTGAGATCCCATTTCACCCGATCCATCACTAGTGGTCTCTAGTAAGACGTAGTGATTACCCAATGTCCACGAGTGTATCGATCGGTTCGATATATTCTTTCTGTCATCTATATCACTAACCCTTTGTTTCCTTTAAGGCGCAGGAGATCGAATGAGGCATATAATCGTCATCCTCATGTTTTCGATCTAGTTCCTTAAATTCTAAGATGACTGATACATAATTGGTGCGGCTACACTTTCTCAGTCAAGCTCATCAAGGGGCCCTGAACCATATCCTTCCCCACGTTTCACCGCGGGGAAACAAATTCCTTCGAACGCAATGTGCGTACCTATTACAGTCCGTCCAATAGCCAACAATGTCAGTTATTGCTGCCCTGTTACAAGTAGTGTTTAGGACATGTCAGACTAATTGAGTGACGTGCATGTGAGCCACTCCCTCCATGGTATTAAGGCAATGATCACACGACGACGGAGTATGCTTTGGTGACTTAATCTATGCGCCATACTCCACTGTGGGTCATCCGATAACATCTCCCAGACGATATTCGTGATATGACTCTACATCTCGATCAAAAGAACATGATCGTAAGTTATCCTCACGCTAGTCACTTATGTATTCGACTAGGGATCCATTAATCATAACTTCATGATATCTAAAGGTTCTGATGTTCTTGTGTAAACTCTAACGACTTTAGATGAAGTTATCGCTTGATACATTATTATAACACAATAACAATAATGTAAATGCCTCTTGTATTGCCCAACAGAAGATAAAAGATTACATGGTAAAGACTTGGACTAGGGTACTAGATCCTACAACCCAAACGAACGATTTGTCTTGAATGAGATGACATGAACGATATATCCTGGATAAATGTCATGACTAACATGCCTCGAAAAGGATGTCCCAAATGAATGCCTCGCTCAATGTCCCGAACGAGATGTCTCGAACGAGATGTCTCAATGTCCACTTTACCTTTTTTTGTTTACCTTTTCCAAAATTTTGTTAAATTTTTGTCAAATAACAAAAATACTCTTTGAAAAAATTAAAATAATTAAATAAATATGATTTTGAACTTTTTTTTCTATTTTTTTTTACAAAAACAAAGAATAAAAAAAATTAGTCTGAACCAGTTAGGGTGCTTACCGACGACTTCTTTGCCATATTTTCCAAATTGTTAAGGAACATTAATTTTTATCAATGGTTGCATCTCGATATTTCTTAATTCACATACTATTTTAATGGCAACAATTTGCATGTACTATATATATGTATCCTCTATTTTAATGTGTCAAGCGTTTATGTCATGAAATAAAAAATTGTTGATAAAAGATTTTAATGTGTGAAGTGTTTATGTCGTAAAACATTCTATAGAACTACCATTATGAAACAAAAATTTTAGGATGAAACAAAATTGAACTTGATGAAACAAAAATTAATTTGTAATAAAATTGTTCCATCAAATGGATCAAGGGAACACATTAAACGAATTTATTATGAAACAAAAATTTATTTGTAATAAAATTGTTCCATCAAATTCATCAAGGGAACACGTTAGATGACTTTTTAGCCAAAACAATGAAAATGGCATACAAGCAACACTATTATACATTTCAATGAACCGATAAAACATGTGAATGAAACAACGAAAAAGTAAATGAAATAATAAAAAGGTAATGAAACAAAAAATGTACATAAAACAACAAAATGGGCATAAAACTAAAAAACGTCAATAAACAAATGAAAATATGTTGATGAACCAATGACAATTTTCAACAAAATAATTATACATGTCAATAAAACAATGATATATATTCATAAACAAGTAAAATATCGATAATTTCATGATGTTTGGTTTCTTCGGCCACTTCCAGATTCGTGATGAAATTTTAAATTGTATATAAGAATATAATAATATTAAGTATAGAAATTGTAAACGGTAAATAATGAAAGAATAATTATAATCATGGAAATAATACAAATTGAGATTGTGATTATCATCGAGATTTTAGCTCATAAATTGCTAAATTAAAGTAATGATCATAAATTGATAGCTCATAAATTAAGATTGTTGTTATTAGCGAAAAAAATGGGAGTAATTGATACTAATAACTCAATTGTTCATGGACATTTACCATTTTAACCTTCTGCACACGGGAAATATCTTTATTATATTTTTTAAATCAACGAAACTACATTGATTTGCCATCACAAGTTTCTGCAAATCTTGGCTGTCGAATTCGACATCTGAAGGACGAGAAGCGTTTTAATATTTGTATGTCAATAATAGGTTTGTACCCGATTATGTCCCATATCTGCGTTGTAAGTACAAAACTTATTTTTGATGGATTAATTAAAGTCCCCAATTTTCAAATAATTTTGGGGGTTAAACCTTTGGTTGAATTCAAATGATTTCAATAGGTGTCTGATATAGTTTTAAAATTATTATTCTTCTATTGCATTGCAGAGAGAATATAAAGAAACAAAAGTCTCATGAGAAAGGTTATAAAACTCGGAATTCGGGCTAAAATTTGACTTGTCGAAAAATGAGAAAAACTTGGAACTCAAGTAAAACTCGGCAAACTCGTTTTGTATTAAAAAAAGGGAAAATTCCACTTAACCCCTCTTAAGTTTGGCCGAGTTTCACTTAACTTTGAAATCAACTTGTGAAATCCCTTAAGTTTGAAAAAGTTTCACTTTACCCTTCCATTATTTTTTTTTAAAATTATGTTAACTTTTTTGCAAAATGACGAAAATATCATTTTATTAAAAAGTTATAATAAATTAATAAAAATGATTTTTGAACTTTTTTGTATAATGCTTTCATTGTGTAAAATAAAGAATAAAATTCCGTTAGTACAAATATAATTTTTAATAAGTTTTTCTTAAAATATTTTTTTAAAATTTTAAAATGATATTTTAATTTTTTTTAAAATTTTGTTTGAAAATTTTATTTCTTAAAAAAAACTAATGCTAAAATATTGTTTTGATTCCTTGTTTTTGTAAAAAAAAATAAAAGGTTCAAAATCATTTTTAATTTTTTTAATGAAAGGATATTTTCGTCATTTTATAGAAAAGTTAACAAAATTTATAGAAAAGTTAACTAAAAAGGGTAAAGTGAGACTTTTGCAAACTTAGGGGACTCCACAGGTGAATTTAAAACATTAACACTTAAATCCATATTCCGTTAAATCTACCATCCATATTTTTAATGACAAAAATGCCCCCAGTATATAATTTGTATATGATATAATTATCTTATATATGAAATTGCCGTTTTACTCATATTTACATGACAAAACTTAACTCAGGTTCAAGGGTAAATTAATAATTTCAAACAACCATAAAATATTGATACAATAAAATTAAAAAAGAAAAAAAAATTAAGAAAAATACAATTTTACCCTTCCTTCAACCACTCTCTCTCAGACTCAAACTCTCCCAACTTTATTTTTGAATCCGTTTTGTTCATAATGTTTAACCAAAAAATTATTCATGAATCCTCAGATGATACTCATCAGTAATGTTTATAATTGCAACATTTGAAGAGATACGAATCATTGATTTTGGAGAAGCAAATGGAGGCTTAGTAAATCGGAGCCAACCGGTCATGCGCCGCCAAGTTCAGCAGCATCGTCGAAGCTCACTGGATCTCCCGGTTCTTCCTCCTCCCGACACTACTTTCGTGTTTCGCTCAGATCTGGTTCTTCACTCAGTTTTGTCTCGAATCTCAGACGGTGAAGAGACGCTGTGTCCCTCGGCCCACACCCACCAAACCCACACCCACATAATCATCATCACGTGAGTTTGGAAATGATGACCAGCGAAGGCGACGACAAGATCAGGTAAAGGATGTGATGACCAATGAGGGAGGCTCTACAGTCACCAAAGCTCGCGCCGCCAACGAAGTCGAATCTCGCGCCGCCAGAGAAGTCGAAGCTTGCGCCCTCTCCACTGGCTCCAACCACCATCACAACCGAAGATCTCCGCCTCGGTAGATTTGGATCTTGTCGGAGTTGACAATCTCTTCGAGGCTCTCACTTTGAATCTCGAGAACCTTCTAGCCAATCTTTGATTTCGCCGATCTCGAGCATTAAAGTGTTGAGGCCTAGAAGTGGTGTGGTGGAAGTGGCGAAAGAATTAGGTTAGAGAGAGTGTATGGCAGTGTGTAATTATGGTTAAAAGAGAGGGTAGAGTAGGAATTTCATAAGGTTATTTTAAATGTTCTAATCTTTCATTTATTTCCTCGCAAAGACCATTTTGCCCTCAATCTATTAGTTAAATTGATTATTCAATTAGGGATAAAATAATAATTTTATAATTAACTCAAAGATTATATAAGATTGACAATTATATACCAAGAGTATTTTGGACATTTTACTAAAACATCAGTTAAATCTAACATAATTGGACTTAAATGTTTAACATTTTAAACTTGGGAGACCGAGAAAAAAAAAATTAAACTTGGGGTACCAATCGGTGTATTGGTATGTAATTACCCCTTACATTTATTACCCTACAAAGTCAAAAGAAAAATAATATTATAAAAGAAAGAGATATGAAAAGATAAAATAAATGCAATTAATGTAAGAATCAAAATGAAAGGACGCCTAATTTGTCCATTGACTCCATTATCTACCACTTCACCTAACATAATATAGAACTCTCTGATTTTAAAAAAGAAATAGCGGTTGAAGAATGGAGACGATCTGCGACGCGACAACGGTGGTTGGAGAGGTGACGACGGTGGTCAGAGCGGCGGAGACGAACTAAGGCAACAATGAAATGAAAGTCACAAGCATGAAACATTACCGAAGAGTTCTCTGTGTGAGTTTGACCAAACATGACTAAGTTTCGACCGATTTTGGCCAAACTCGTCTCGCTGAAGCTGAATATTTCAGTTTCCGACCGGATTTCGGCTAGTTTTATAACATTGCTCGTGAGTGAGACATGAAGTTGCAAAAACAGGAAAAAAACATATTACTTCTTGTTTGGTTAGTATTTTTAGATCACTATGAACCTAAATTTTTTGTTATATTATTAGTAGCATTCTCTTCTACAAGCATGTACTGTTCATCTACTTTTACTCAAAAACATTGTAGTTATATCACCATTGCTAGTACTGTTTATCTACTGCACCATCCTTAAGTAGAATCTATTTTGCATTTCAGTTTTTCAAAGCTTAATGCTTATACGTAATACGTGTGTTCTAAACTTTGTAACTTTTGAAGTTATGTAACAGGGTAGGGATGATTTTATTTATTTTTATTTAGTGATTGACATGGTTTGTTAAGGACCAGCAGTGATAGAGGCTCCGAAAAACAACAAAGGAGGCTTTGTTGTGTATGAATATTTGCATAACCGATTAAATTGTCTTGCCCATCAATCGAAATTACGAACTATCGACGAGTGGGTAAAGCGAAATTTTTTTAGAGATTTAACTTAAGATCGATTACTCTTTTGATACCATGATAAAAAATATAAGGAAAATATTATTATTGATATTGTGTAAAATACAATAGGGGAGAACACTTTACATAGGCTATGGATCAAATCTAATAGGAAAGGTGAGAATAATAGTTAAACTATAAATGATAGGAAACCATATATATCAGGTAAGTTGTATTAAATCAAAACCATAGGTTTAGGTGCAAAAGTAGGAATCAATTTTGACCATTGGATATAAATTTAGCAGGTTAAGAGTTTTGCTGACACTTTAATGACATAATGTGTGAATAATAATTAATTGTATGCACAAAACAAATCCAAACATCAATCGTCAACAATAATTGAAAATCATAAAATTACATGAAAACAAGAAAACAAAAGACTCAAATAAATTATTAGAGCTCAAAGTTATGAATTTAACTCTACTTACCTGGCGTTGAAGTGTTAAGAGGGAAAGTACAATCATTTACAAATTTGGGGCTACAACCTATAAGATAAACAATGAACCCGATGAATATCTTCCGTGGCAAAACTGAATAAAAATCATTAAAAACACACAACCAAAAGTCAACTTGGTTACAATTAAATTTCTCAAAACAAAACAAGAAGTACTAAGTAATCAATTGATCAAGTTAGTGGTTGTGTGTTTTTAACAGATGTTTTGTACATATCTTATAATAAATCCTACGGACATATGGTGTTGTCGTGGTCATGAGGACGATGCTCGAAGTTGCCATGGTGTGTTGATGAGATGTAAGAAGATCTAAAATTGAAAGAGATGTTCATACATACTTACTCAATCGGTCCTCGGCAAGGTCGCGCGGAGGCACTTGTTCTTTTTGCCGACGCGTTTCAGCGTTGGTTCTACGCCATGGTGGTTTTGGCGATGCGTTTTGGCTGTGAGTTGAGCGCCACGATGATGTGTTTCGGAGGACAGAGGCGCAAAGCATTTTGAATAGGAGGGCTAGAGGTTTTAGCGCAACCATCTGTTGGCTTCGTAGATAGTTGTCTACGGATCTCGATTAACGCGCAAGTGCACGCGACCGTCATAAGTAATACCGGTAAGACCGGATTGTATCCACAGAGACTAATGAGGCCTTACTTCAATTCGATTTCAGCTATAAGACTAAAATATTGATTTAAGAAATATATGTGTGAACTTTAAGTAAATAAGTTGCAGTGAACACATAGAGAATAACTATTCAGTAGAACGAATCACGGATGATAGCCTACTACAAATTATCTTGGTTTATATATCGAAGGTTAAATATTCATGCATTTATAAGTGATCCTATGTCCATATATATGTTGAATCCTTCTCTCAAATTGACCCAAACCTTGGGATGAATCACCTCCAGACCTTTCGTACCAGGGCAATTCTCCTCAGTTGAGCCTACACAATCACATGATCGGGGTTCGAAGGTTGAACCCCTTAAATCAGGCGATGTCCGTTGCCCATCAGCCCTCTCAGACTCAAAAACACAACTCATACAAGTTTCATATGCTCGTCAACACAATCAACTAGGAATTAAATACCATAATTTAAAACTAATCATGCAATGAATTTAACCATCAATATACTAATCATGCAATGAATTTAACCATCAATATACTAACGTCAATGAATTTAATCATGGGTTCTAGCACCCATGATTATGCGAGATCAACCCATAATCATGGTCCCAAAAACTAAAGAATTCAAGTTCAGAATTGAGAGGTATAAAGGGAATAAAAAATCAAACCCTAAACCCTAAACACGCTAGGGTTCCTGATCCTGAAAAGTTGATTTCCCGCTTTTGTAATCGTTGCTTGAGACTCGAATGTGTTGGGCCTATATTAAATAAGTGGAGGCCCGAAACCCATGTAGTTAGTATCCTACATGGAAAAGGAAACCTAATTGCTTGCCTATAAATAGGAGGCAAAAGAGAGAAGGAAATAAGGCCAATCCAAGAGAGAAATAGAGTGAAATTCGTGCAGGATTTTCTGCTACTTTCTGGGCCGACCAGCAAGGTTCTCGAGTCCGATCGCAGGTCGATCCACCGTTGAATCGTGCTGATTTTTGGACAAGGTGTTCGGAAGACGTGGTACTACGTTCTGACCGTTGGAATTTACGTTTGGAGGTCTGAGTGATTTGATACGATTTTCTGATCGTGCGCCATCGATTCGGTGAAGTTTCTCTACTCTTTCTTGTAATTGTGGGTTGAGCCAATATTGGTTAATCTTGAGATATTGTGATCCTCTAATTGTATTTAGAGAAAACTCGTTGTACCCATTATATTGATAGTGAAGATTAAGCGGCCTCGAGGGTCCCGTGGTTTTTCCCCTCTCGCCTTGAGGAGGTTTTCCACGCTAAAATTGTGCGTGTCTATTGTGTTCTTGTTTGCTATATTTTATTAGCTTGCTTGATTTGCTCTGCTTGATAGATTTCTACGAGATTTGTACAGGCGGGGAGAATTATTTAATTTCGCTGCATCTAATTATTCTATTAGATTCGTTTTTCTCCCAACAAAGTGGTATCAGAGGGAAGGTTATTTAATCGGTATCCTGTGTTAAATAATGGAAGCTAATACAAGCAAAATGGTTAGTTTGAATGGTTCAAATTATCATGTCTGGAAGGGGAAGATGGAAGATTTTCTTTATTTGAAGGATTATTATCTGCCGGTTTTCAGTGAAGCCAAGCCTGAAAACAAATCTGATGGTGAATGGAATTTATTGCATCGTCAAGTATGTGGTTATATTAGATAGTGGGTGGATGATAATGTTTTGAATCATGTCAGTGGAGAGACACATGCACGCAGTTTATGGAGCAAACTTGAGCAATTATATGCTCGAAAGACTGGTAATAATAAGTTGTTCTTGATAAAGCAGATGATGAGTTTGAAGTATCATGATGGGGCTCCTTTGACAGATCATCTTAATGCTTTTCAAGGAATTATTAATCAGCTTGCAGGAATGAGTATCAAGTTCGATGATGAGGTGTAGGGTTTGTGGCTTCTAGGTACATTACCGGACTCGTGGGAGACGTTCAGGACGTCCTTATCTAACTCAGCTCCAGATGGTGTTATCACCATGGATTTGGCTAAAAGGAGTGCTCTGAATGAAGAGATGAGGAGAAAGTCACAAGGTTCCTCTTTGCACTCAGAAGTCTTAGTGACAGAACAAAGAGGAAGGAGCAAGAGCAGAGGTCCAAAGGGTAGAGACAGAAGCAAGAGTAAGAACAGGTATACCAATGCAGAGTGCTATCACTGTGGTCTAAAAGGGCATATTAAAAAGTATTGCCGAAAGCTCAAGAGAGACAACCAACATGACAAAGAGAAAGAAAAGAAAGCAAGTCATGACGATGATGTTGCTACTATTACTGAAGAGTTTCTTCTCTTGTGTGATGAAGAAGATGTTAACTTGGCTTGTGATGAGACCAGTTGGGTAGTAGATAGCGGTGCCTCCATTCATGCTACAAGTCGAGAGGATCTCTTTTCATCTTATACATCTGGTGATTATGACAATGTTAAGATGGGAAATCGAGGCATGTCAAAAGCCATTGGCATAGGAGATGTGCGATTGGAGACGAAAAACGGTACAATTCTTATTCTGAAAAATGTTAAGCATATTCCTGACATTCGTTTAAATTTGATATCAATAGGCAAGCTAGATGATGAAGGTTTTCATCATACCTTTGGTGGTGGTTCATGGAAGCTCACTAAAGGTGTTATGGTCGTGGCTAGAGATGAAAAGTGTGCTTCGTTGTACGTGACACAAGCTAGAGTTTGTGGTGGCATTATTAATGCAGTCGAGAAAGAGAGTACAACTGAATTGTGGTACAAGAGACTTAGTCACATGAGCGAGAAGGGAATGATGGTTTTTGGAAAGAATAACCTCTTAGCGGGAATGAAAGGTGAACCGTTAGAGAAGTGTGAGCATTGCTTGGCCGGCAAGCAAAATAGAGTATCTTTCAAATCATCCCCTCCCTCGAGAAAGCCAGAGATGCTTGATTTAGTATACTCTGATGTTTGTGGTCCTATGAAATCCAAGACGCTTGGAGGTGGTCTCTATTTTGTGACTTTTATAGATGATCATTCAAGGAAAGTGTGGGCCTATATCTTGAAGACTAAAGATCAAGTGTATGATGTCTTCAAGCAGTTTCATGCCCTAGTTGAGAGACAGAATAGGAAGAAGCTAAAGTGCATGCGAACCGATAATGGAGGTGATTATTGTGGTTCTTTTGATGATTATTGCAAGGATTAAGTCATTCGACATCAAAGGACGCCTCCAAAGACGCCTCAGCTAAACGGGTTAACTGAGAGGATGAATAGAACGGTTATTGAAAGGACGAGATGTTTACTTTCACAAGCAGGATTACCAAGATGCTTTTGGGGTGAGGCTTTGAATACAGTGGTTCATGTGTTGAATCTCACACCGTGTGTGCCTCTTGAGTTTGATGTTCCAAATGGAGTTTGGACAGGTAAAGATGTCTCCTACAATCACTTAAAGGTATTTGGATGCAAAGCATTTGTGCATATTACAAAGGATGAAAGATCTAAACTTGATATGAAGACTAGACCGTGCATATTCATCGGTTATGGTGAGAATGAGTTTGGGTACAGATTTTATGATCCGGTGCAGAAGAAACTTATCAAAAGCCGCGATGTGGTATTTATGGAGAATCAGAACATCAAAGATATTGTCAAGTTTGAAGAAAGTGCTCCGCAATTTATAACTGACTTGATTGATTTTGATATAGTTCCTCCTACAGTTGTGCCAAGTCAAGTTGAAGATGAAGTTCGTGATGACCAACAGGGTGCAGGTGATGTTGATACTCCTACAGAGGTAGAGATGGATAATGAAGTTCATGAGCAATTGCCAGTACCAGATGTTCCACCAGTTGTTCCACTCAGGAGATCTTCTAGAGATCGACAACCGTCTACAAGGTACTCAACTGATGAGTATGTGTTAGTATCTGACGGGGGAGAACCCGAAAGTTACAGTGAAGCCCTTGAAGATGAGAACAAGAAGGAGTGGGTTGAAGCCATGCAAGATGAGATGAAATCATTGCATGAGAATCATACTTATGAGTTGGTGAAGTTGCCAAAAGGCAAAAGAGCTTTGAAGAACAAGTGGGTTTACAGAGTGAAGCAAGAAGAAAATACTTCACGTCCCCGATACAAAGCTAGATTGGTCGTCAAGGGTTTAAGCCAGAGGAAAGGTATTGACTTTGATGAAATATTTTCTCCTGTTGTTAAGATGTCATCCATTCGGGTGGTTCTTGGTTTAGCAGCTAGTCTTGATTTGGAGGTTGAGCATATGGATGTGAAGACTGCATTTCTCCATGGTGACTTAGATAAGGAGATTTATATGGAGCAGCCAGAGGGTTTCAAAGTAAAGGGAAAAGAGGACTATGTGTGCAAGCTTCAGAAAAGCCTGTATGGTTTGAAGTAAGCACCAAGGCAGTGGTACAAGAAGTTTGAGTCAGTCATGGGTGAGCAAGGCTACCAAAAGACGAAATCTGACCATTGTGTTTTTGTGCGGAAATTCTCTGATGATGATTTTATCATACTATTGCTATATGTTGGCAAGAATGTCTCCAGAGCTGAGAGATTGAAGAAACAGTTGAGTTAGGTTTTTTCAATGAAGGACTTGGGTCCTGCGAAGACTATTCTTGGAATCCGAATTACTCGTGATGGAGTTGCGAAGAAGTTGCATATGTCACAAGAGCGATATATTGAAAAGGTGTTGCAAAAGTTCAATATGGACAAGGCTAAAGTGGTGAGCTCTCCTCTTGCTACTCACTTTAAGCTAAGCACACGACAGAGCCCTTCTACAGAGAAGGAGATGGACGACATGGATAGAGTTCCGTATGCCTCAGCAGTAGGAAGTTTGATGTACGCAATGGTGTGTACAAGGCCTGACATAGCTCATGCAGTTGGTGTTGTGAGCCGTTTTCTGTCAAATCCGGGTAGAGAGCATTGGAATGCAGTCAAATGGATTATGAGATATCTCCGAGGTACCTCTAATTACAGACTTACTTTTGGAAGTGGAGAACCAGTGCTGGTTAGCTACTCTGATTCAGATATGGCAGGAGATGTTGATAGCAGAAAATCCACCTCGGGCTATTTAATGACATTTGCAGGTGGAGCAGTTTTTTGGCAGTCAAGGCTACAAAAGTGTGTTGCTCTTTCTTCTACAGAAGCTGAATATATCGCAACAACTGAAGCATGTAAAGAGTTGTTGTGGATGAAGAGGTTCGTAGGAGAGCTCGGTTTCAAGCAGCAACATTATGTGGTTTACTGTGATAACCAAAGTGCGATTCACTTGAGTAAGAATTCTACGTTTCATGCAAAGTCGAAACATATTGATGTGAGATACCATTGGCTTAGAGATGCACTTGAAGACAAGTTGTTTGAGATTGAGAAAATCCACACAGATGATAATGGTTCCGATATGTTCACGAAGGTCTTACCAAGGGAGAAGCTTGATGTTTGTCGTAAGATCGCCGGGATGGCGATGCCCTCCACTTAGTTGAATAAGGGGGAGATTTGTTGGGCCTATATTAAATAAGTGGAGGCCCAAAACCCATGTAGTTAGTATCCTACATGGAAAAGAAAACCCTAATTGCTTTCCTATAAATAGAAGGCAATAGAGAGAAGGAAATAAGACCAATCCAAGAGAGAAATAGAGTGAAATTCGTGCAGAATTTTCTGCTACTTTCTGGGCCGACCAGTAAGGTTCTCGAGTCCGATCGGAGGTCGATCCACCGTTGGATCGTGCTGATTTTTGGATAGGGTGTTTGAAAGACGTGGTACTACGTTCTGACCGTAGGAATTTGCGTTTGGAGGTCCGAGTGATTTGATACAATTTTCTGATCGTGCACCATTGATTCAGTGAAGTTTCTCTACTCTTTCTTGTAATTGTGGTTTGAGCCAAGATTGGTTAATCTTGAGATATTGTGATCCTCTAATTGTATTTAGAGAGAACTCGTTGTACCCATTATATTGATAGTGGAGATTAAGCGGTCTCGAGGGTCCCGTGGTTTTTCCCTTCTCGCCTTGAGGAGGGTTTCCACGCTAAAATTGTGCGTGCCTATTGTGTTCTTGTTTGCTATATTTTATTAGCTTGCTTGATTTGCTCTGCTTGATAGATTCCTACGAGATTTGCACAGGCGGGGAGAATTATTTAATTCAGTTGCATCTAATTATTCTATTAGATTTGTTTTTCTCTCAACAGAATGATCTTGGTACCTCGATCTGCCTACAACCGGAACGAAACTCCTCTCAAAGTCCTCGTTCTTTCCTTGGGAAGATATTTTTGCTCTGCTCTCTGTTTCTCCGACGGCTCGAATATCTCCCTCAGATGACGACGAAACCCTTTTATTTGCTACTGTAATCGTAAGTGTAACGGGTTGTGTAACAAGACGTTACGCACCCCGTTACATTAACCCGTAGCTTGAGTCGCCCAGTTGCCTCTTTTGCATTTGTAACACGCAAGTGTAACAGCCGTGACAGAGCTCGTTACACCATGCATTAGCTGTTTTCTTCGGTTATTCTCTTCAAGTAACAGGTTTGTGTAACGGCTTGATGTAACGGTCGTGACGTTGCCCGTTACACCATACCGTGGCTGCCTCCTTTGCATTACTCGCCACTCCTTGTAATGACTATGGTAACGGGCCATTACCAAGCCCGTTACGTCGTCCAGAATCGCTCCTCTAGCCCTTTCTTGTTCTGTTTCCTGCACACATGAGTTTTGAACCCCGTGAAGGCATAAAAGCACGAAAGATCAATAATTTTACACTCTCAGGGATAAAATCATCAACAAGTGCGGAAAATATTAGCCGAAATGTAAACGTGATGCGACTGCATCACCATCGATGAAGCGCGATGACCGAATGAGTTTCAACGTAAAAAGTGAATGGAAGTATGTAGAGTTTCACAAATTGGATACACAAGTATACTCTTATTCAATAAATTTTATAATAAAAATAACAATTAATGTAGACCATTAGTTGAAAGCATCCAATGGATGATGTATGTTCCTAAATTTGTATGTAAGAGGTGGTTTGTCAAGAAGTGCATCAATATATTCCATTAATCTAAAATAGAAATAAAAGTCTAATATTCTAACGGCCCCCTCATATTCAATGCAGTGTAAATATTGCTTTCGGCGGAAGCTTAACATGATAAATACTGCTTTGATATCATGACAGAAATAATAATAAATATTATTAATAATAATAATCTTGTGTCAAATACAATAGGGGAGAACCATTTATATAGATTATGGATCAAAGTAAATACAAAATGTAACAATAATAAGAAAACTATCAATAATAGGAAACCATATATATTAGATAATAAGATTAATATGCAATAGAAATAAACTAGAATACAAAAAAGACTAATATTCTAACATAATAGATTCAATCTATGCTAGGATAGTTAGGTATTGATAGGGTCGAAATTTCATTGTCCTCCCAAGTCAAATCTCCTAACTATCAACCCCATTTTTCTGGAATTTATAGAATCTAGTGTATAACATGCTACCAAAACGCAAATGAGGGTAACTTTTCGAACTCAACCCAGCAGGTTCTGCTTAACCCGGCAAGCCAAAACCTTGATATATTGGGGTTAAAGGTGGTCGGAGTAACCTGTCACACTCACCCCGACAACCTTACCAACTTTTGAAAACAGAGTTTGAACTATAGTACTAAATTCATAGTGCATCAAGTAAATTCAAGTAAAACGGATATAATCGTCAAAAAAGATGAGAAAATAGCGTGCACCCCCATTGTAGGGGTAGGCTATAGACCCCTAATTGGCGACGAAAGGTGGTCGGTGACAAAAATTGGCAACGAAAGATGGTGGTTGTTGATGGCGTGAGATGGTACGAATTCTCTATTTTGAAGTCGGGGCAGTTCATCGTGTTGGTAGAGTTTTGTGGCTCAAAATTCGAGTATTTATGGGTTGACATAGAGCTTGGTGGAATTCGTGTTTAAGATTAACAATCAATAAATAAGATTACAAGAATCTTAACATGGTATCAGAGTCAGGTTGGATTTGGACGTGACTTCCATACTATTTATTTCGGACTAGAAGGCCCATGGATCAAAAGTCGTCCATGCATCACCACTTGCTACTTACACGTGCCTTTCAACCTAGTTTGTACGTGAAGGGGGGGGGGGGGGGGGGTTTAGAATACCACATCTAAAAGATGTGAATCCGTTAATCATATTAAATAATAGTGTGAGCCTCCGCCTATCAACTTGAGATTTTAGGTGGGTTGGACTTCTAACATGGTATCAGATGAGGTCAACTTGGGCATGTGCTTGTGGGCCTCGCTTCCCCCATGGCTCTGCTCCCCTATAAGCCCAATATTATGATCCACGTGACGGAGAAAATAAGATTGTGTGCAACAGACATGTTTCACTATGATGCACGTGCATAAGAAGTGTTGGATATAAAGTCTCAAACTCAACATATATTTAAGAGGTTTTGTATTATTCATCTTAACTTCAAATAGAGAAATATTGAAATATTTCCTAAAATAATTGAAATATATACAACTTTTAAGAAGGACTATAGACAAACAGTTTAGAGAAGCCTCCAATTGCATAGAAGGATTAGGGTCGAGGTACGAATATTATATTTGAATAGGTTGAGAGCACGAACAATATAACTCTCTAGTCTCAACGAGGAGCTCAATAATGAGAGATTCATATCTCTTGACACCTTTCAGGTGTTTTGAATAAAATTGTTGGTTGATAAATTATCTACTTCATTTTTATTTTACTTAATGAAGCACGTGAACATAGACCATATTTATCTATAAGGAATATAGTACATAGGGTCTACCTACAATATATAAATGAAAGAAATGCATAATTCGACAAACCTAAAATACAACTAATAGTGATGATCTTAAATACAACCATTATAATGGTGCAATATTTAGTATTGTCTCCTTGTAGTCCTTACTCCGAGTGCCTAACATTATCCATTCTCTTGTTGGGAGAATAATGAATCTGATTGATTTATTGGATGCAACAAAATAAAATTTTAGCGAGCAAGTTAATAAATGTATCAAACAATAATACAATTTTAGCGATGGAAACCTCCTCAACACGAGAGAGGAAAAAATTACGGAACCCTTGAGTCCACTTAATTTCCACTATCAATATTGGTATAAAGAGTTCTCTCAAAATACAGTTAGAGGCACACGCTATCTCAAGATTAAACAACCTTGGATCAAACTTAATTACAAGAAATAATAGAGAAACCCCACCAAATTGGTGGCACACGATCTGAAAATTATATTAACTCACTAAGACATCCAAATGCAACTTCCAACTATTAGAATGTCGGACTACCTCTCCTGTACACGCTGTCCAAAAATCAGCTCGATTCAACGGTGGATTGACCTCCGATCAGACTCTTGAACTTGACTGGACGGACCAAAGACTGAATAAATTTCTGCATTTTTTTTTTCTCTATTGCTCTCTTAAATTAGGCAATTTTTCACTCTTCTTCTTCTCTCTATTGCCTTCATTTTTAAGGAGAACAATTATGATTTCTCTTCTATGTGGCCTACTAACCACATGGGTTTTGGGTTTTCACTTATTGGAGAAAGGCCCAACACCTCTTCCAAATGACCTTTGACTACAATCGTCATGTTTGAATGCTAAAGTGAAATCTTAAGAAAGTTTCATTTACATGTTCATTAGTAGTAGCGATCAAAATAACAATAAAGTTCTTCAGAAATTGAATATCTTTTATTCCCAAACATTGCAACAACATGAGTTGTATATTATTAGACTTTTGCAAAATGGTGTGTATATTTTGTTAATGTCAAAAATGTGTTGTGAATAGGGATGGACACTTTTTACCCAAAACCGAATCCAAACCGAAAAATGTGTTGTGAATAGGGATGGACACTTTTTACTTCAGATGCGTTCTTATACTCTGGTGCAGGCAGACGAGGGACGAGACATCCAGTCTTGGACGGGGGAGCGCACATTAGCCGCTTGGTGTGCGAACCCGAGGTTGGTACTCCAATCCATTCTTGCATAGCTTTCCTTTTTTGGGTTGTTCTTTTGGGGCTATGTTTTCCCCTCTATGTTGGTTTGGGGCTCAGTTTTCCCCTTCTTTGTTCTTTTGTACTTTTCTCTTTCCATCTATATTATTCTATTATTGCTGATCAAAAAACAAAAAAAATTGAGAACCTTGGGTACTTGGTCTGATTTGGGTATAGTTCAAGGGATTTTAATTATTATTTTTTGTAGTTAATATTTAGAGTTTTTGTTCACAAACAAATTAAAGTTTGTATACTTTTTCCAATAAATTGAACAATATATGAGTATCACATTAATTTGGTCAATTTAGGAAGTCAAACTAGAGAACCAGACCATAAATCTCACAATTAATCATGTAATCGGGTCTAATTGCGCATAATCGGAAACTGGACCGTGTCCAGCCCTAATCATGAACTGTGATTTTTTAAATGTGTGTATTTGTATAAAAAATAACTAAATTTCCCTTTAAATTAACTATTATTATTTATTTTTTTAAAATAAATATTTTAAAAAGTTTTTTTGAAAATATTTTTTAACTAAAATTTGTAAAATCAATTTTTAGTTAAATATTAAAATTTTAAATTTAATCTATAAAATTCGTAATTCTTAATTTTATGGGTAATTTCGCTATTTTTGTTTAAATATACACATTTTTCACCCAAACTCAAAGTTCGCGACAATTTTTTATCATTAACTAAGTACAAAATACACAGTACCCTCTTGGAAAAATCTGATAGTTTACCGCACATTTTTGTCATTTTCCTTATTTTCTTTTAAGTTTAATTCTCCAACAACTTGGTAAAGATTTGCACCATCACTGATATGTCAGGGGTGATTTTGGGCGTCTTTTCAATTACGATGATGACTCCTTTTGTTGGAACTCCGTTTCGTACATCTATGTTGCAATAGCCCATGAGTTAGTTTATAAGATTTGTCATCTCATGCAGCCTCTCCTCTTTTGCAGCCTTATCAGTTTAGTATATGTTAATATGCTTGTTGAATTGTTCCTAAAACAAGAGGGCATTTTTTTATCAGTTATAAGAGAGTTTATTAAAGAAGAAATTGAGATCCTGAAAAGGGGGCTGAAATATCAAAATACAAAAAGAGATGCCAGACGAAAGATAAAACAAAAAAAAGTGGCAACCATGGGCGGATCCAAATGTCCCCTCCCTCCCTCCCTCCCTCCTAGTATGAGAATTCGAAAAATGTTCATGTAAAGTTTTACATGCAAATTGGATATGATCATTCTTAAATCCTAGTATACACAAAAGTTGGGTAAGATAAATATAAGAATTATTTAGTCATGGGTAAGTGTACAATATTTTATCAATGAGGTCATGAGTAAAAGAAGAAATTTTTTATCACTATCCTCAACTATGCGGCTTTTTCACGTCGCTACCCTCAACTAATTTATGTTTTAATCCACCACGGTGAACTTCTTCTATGCTTCATTCTTACTAATATAGTTAAAATTGATGTAAAATATCTATATTACTCTATATTAAAAAAAATTAATATCTTTTGAACTTTTTAAAAAAAAATATTTTTTGTCACATAAATAAGAAAAACTGATTTTTTTAAAAAACTTGTCAAAAAAATATTTAAGATAAAACCCAGTTTTAACAACGTTTTTTTATTTTTATTATTTTCTTATAAAAATTTAGAAATAATAATATTCAAATTATTTTTTTATTATTTATTCCACAAAAATATTTTTTGTAGGTTACAAAAATATTTTTTAACACAAGGGTATTTTAGACATTGGAAAAGTCCCTCTATTTTATTAAATGTCTAAAAATACACTTACATTAGAAAAACTAAAAAAAATATTTTTTTTTACTTTTTTTAAAAGATATTTTAATAATAATTTTTAAAATATATATTAAAAATAAAAAAGTTTTTGAATTTGAATTTGGGTTTTTATTTTTATTTTTTACTTCGAAAAAACATTTTTTAAAGTTAATATTGAAATCGGTTGTTTATTATTTATGTGACATAAAATACTTAATTAAAAAAAGTTTAAAAGTTATGTTTTTTAAAAAGTTTAATACAAGGGTGATATGAACATTTTACATCAAATTAACTCTGCAGTAATGGTGAAACAAAATTTAGTTGAGTGTATGGACTTGAAAAAGTCACGTAGTTGAGGGTAGAAATTTCTTTTTTCTGAATAATATTTGAGCCTTTTAAACTCATTTAATAAAACATATTTTATTCTCACTTTATTTGTTGGTTTTTAATATAATTTATATAAAAGTTATGTTGAGATTGAGCACAAAGTCAGGTCATTTGATAAACGAATTAAACTCGAGTCCAGCCTATCAGAGTTTGTAAAGCTCGAGAACTGAATCACTTTGTATTTAGGAGTAATTGCAGATGGTTATCTTTAACTATCACGTTCAAATATGTTTGTTTCTCTCATTTTCCCTTCCCAAATTCCTTTACTCACATGGTTCGTCCTCAAACTACCCTTACCCACCTCACTCACGTTATATGCAATGAATAACTCCAAATAACACCCTTACTCACTTTTTCTTACGTACACTTTATTTTATTTTTTATGAATTATTTGCGTACATCTTGAAAAGAAACAAGGCTTGTTATGAAAATGATACATTTTTATGCATATCTTGTAATATTCAAAATAGATTAACAATTATAATATAATTATTATATTAAAAAACATACCTATATTATATCATGAACACGGTAATTATCAAAATTTCAAATTCTGACAAAAAAGATTGAAAACTTAATTTTCCATCCATTTTTATATTTTTATGTATGTAAACATTTTATTTAGGTAAGTATGTGTAAGAAAAAAACATTAGGTAGTCATGTATTTGTAACTGATTGCTAAAAGTAACCATTTGTAATTACCCTATTTATAAATACATGAAAATTAAATTCAAACTCAACTTCTATAAGATGTATGTCATGAAGAAGACATGACCTTTAAATTTAATAAATCAGATGTGCTCTAAGTAAAAAATTGTGATTACCCTGTGAGTGCATTGAGCAGTAAAAAGTACCCTAAAATTAATGGGAATAAGAGAGAAATATTTGTATTTGTATTTGTGTAGCATGTTGCTATAAAAATGCATACATTGCACTTTTTAACTTGATATAATTTTACCATCATTCCAACTTCTGCTGAAATTGAACTCTCAGTGTCTCTTCTCAAGTTCTGCTCAAATTTACACTGTCAAATACAATTACAAATAATATGAAGGTCCTGGTGAGATACATTTAGGCAATCAAACAAATACCGTAAAGTACAGTGAGGTTCTGAAGTAGAACAAATCAATATCATACAAATCATCTACAAGCTCAGCATTTCGTGATTAACGGCTCTATTTCTTGTTGAAGCCGAACAACGACTTAATGGCATTGATGGCATTCTCGTTGATGAATGATTCATCGAACCTTTTCAGAAGCGGGTCAAATTGATCCGATGTTCTTAGGTTTGCTAGGTCAGGGTCCGTACGGATTCTCTGTTGCATTAGAATCAATTTAGATGCTTGCAGGATACGTTTTAGAAATGACCTAATACGACACGACGTGCTTTTTTATTATTTTATATTTGTGTTCTTACCTTGAAGTCTTCAAAACCCGATTGCAGGGCATCCTCTAAAGCGGAGATTCCAGCTTGAAGCTGTTACGTAAATTCAAAATCAATGGTAAATGTTGAAGTATAAAGTCGCACATTGATACTAATAAAATTTAAAACCCGATTCATAAGGTTAACGAGGTTGACTTTTCGCCGTGAAACCATATATATCCCTTAAAATTATACAATAACCATATTTTCTGAAAGTAGCATGACGAGCCTCGTTTGTACCTGACTAGTGTTTGTTGTAACATTAATTTCGTTGTTAAAAATTCAGTAATGAGAGTCTCTAACCTGGTTAAGCTTAGAGTAACAACATGCGACGTTGTAACTTGCTACCGAAGCTTCATTATAATCCGGTTTTGATCCCAGTACAGACTCAAATTTCTCCAACGCTTCCTCGTATTTACCACTCCTTTTATCAACCAATCAACCCAGGAAAAAAGTCAGTTCTCAAGTAGGAAAATAAGGTCAGAAAATAAAAGTATATTATTGTAGTAACTCGAACCCTGACTACCGGGCCACAAATTTATGCATTACCACTTGTACAAGTAAGTTTTGGTCATGCTCCAAAATATTAGCATGTCATATTTCCTTCACCGTTATGAATCTTTTTATAGAAAGACAAAATCAAGATAAAAGTGTTGAAAAGATGATTGAATATGTGATATTGTTACATACTTGTAAAGTTGCAACCCCACACGGAGGTCTCTTTCCCTATTTTCTTTCTGCTCCTTTTTCCTCAAGTAATTTTGCATCTGGAAGATATTGCAAGTTATATATATTGATTCAACATTACACTTTATCTTCCTACAAGAATTTCAATATCCATCTTAATACGAAGAGGTAGGCAAAAGAGAATTTCATCCGAACTAGAGAGTCGTGAAGTATATGCTTACTTGGATTTCTCTCACTTTGTCGCTAACTACACCAGAATTCCTCTCAGCCCTAATGATCTCCTTTTCCGTTAGCTCACCTCCCGTATCAATTTTTCCTGCCAAAAAACGTACAAAGAATAAGATCCTCCTCGTCCTCTTAAATTGAGAGGATATATAAAAGTGAAGAAGAGCAAAAGAACCAACCATATCTCTTCTGCATTTTCATAAGTAAAGGGCCAATTCTCTGACGAATGGTGTACATTGTCCTCCCATACTCTGCAGCAGGCCATATTTCTGTCCCAAACACTGCACTGAATACAATATATGGCAACTTCATCACATCGTCAACCAAAAACCTCTTCAAAATTTGAGTGAAGAATCCACAACTTAATTTTAAGAACTGAGGGAGCTGTATACGCTGATAAAAAAAAGGGAATTGTATACGCTTATAAAAAAAGGGAGCTGTATACACAGACACTAAACCAACCCATAACTACATCTTTTTTAATCGGCAATACCGCTAGCGTGGGGATTAGAACCAACGACCTCATGCTGATAGTGTTCTAAAAATCCCCGACTTGTACAATTAATCCCTGATTTTTTTTTTATCAGCAAATCAGGAAAACGCCCAGTTCTGTACCGACCTTCGGGGACCATCCAATTAATCCTTCAATCTGATTTATTTTCATATTAATCCCCATAAGGCCCTCTTCGCCCGACTAGCACCTATTGTTTTTTTAGAACATTGTGCTTATTACATGAGGTCTCTGGCATTTCACCCACAACCTCTGGTACCCATAACTACATCTTAGTAACCGCAAACATTAGAAACACATAAACTGCCTGGGTTAAGTAGAGTGTAGCTTCCACTACACTCTCCACGGAGTGAACTATATAGCAATCCACTCATCAATCAACACTAAGCGTTAAGTTAATCCTAGATACTTGCAGTGTAATCAAAATCATACTGCAGATGCACTATGTAATCATCACCATATCTCCCTAAAGCTCGAAACAAGAACATTCCCCGCCTTAGCTGAAATGTGAACCCAGCTTCATATTCATACATCTTCATCACAGCTTCCCTACACCGATCTCTTCCTCGAGCATATCATACATACAAATTCACTGACTAGATTGGTTAACAAACAAGCCATTTTCCAAATTCCTTGAACAATCACTACATTATGGGTCCTTATTATTCAAATTCCATGAACAATCAGTACATTGGCAAATGGGCATATTGAAAACATATATAAAAGTAAACCTTTGGTACCCAGAAACAAAAATTGACAGATTAGGAAAAAAAAAGCACACAGAGAATTGAATATTGATAGAGAAGATTGAAACCTGGTGGCGAGAACTTTATCACCAACAGTGAACATCTTGGTCTTGTCAGCATTCCCACCAGGCGCAATCGCATCAATGTAAGTGCCGCCATCGCGTCCCTTGAAGAACTTGAGGCCGTACGGCTGCAGAAGCTCGACCTCGTACTCCTCGAGAAGCTCCGGCTCTCCGGTGGCCTCCGGGGACTCGGATTCCGACGACTTTACCAAGTGGGTGGTGCGGAAAGAGAGAGATGATGAAGCGCCGAGGAAGGAGAAGGTCCTGGGTTGAGGAGACAGAGAAATGGGTAGGTTTAGCTTGGAGTGGAGGATTCTGGGCAGTGGAGGGGACAAGCAGAGAGATGGGTGGGTGGTGGGAGCGAGAGACATGGCTTCGTCTCTGGTTCTTCTTCAGAATTGATTTGGGTGAGGAGTTGAGGAGAGGCTTGGAATAGGATCATGACCTCCATTACTAGTGGCTCTCAATACGTACCTCACAAATTCGAAAATAATATACCTCATCCAAATTTGCCACGTCTCCTTTTTTTAATTAATCCAAAATTCATTTTGATTCATAAAGAGGAAAAGATAATTTGTTTTAAGGGTAAAGTACGGATAGTCACGTATAACTTTAAGAAAAATACACGTAATTATACCTATAAATAAAAGTAGACATGAGCCCACCGAAATGTTGAAAACGGATAGATAGCAAAACTCGTTATAACTGTGTTAAATTTGCGTGTAAATAAACTTAAATACCATTATTAGTAAAGGGATTAAGTTGAATAAAACGAGTTGAGTGTGTTGACTCTTCTTCATTCACAAACCTGACTCTTGGACTTGTCTAAAGCGAAACCAAAAGCAATGAGAGAGAGAGAAGACGATGACGAAGTTGCCGATGAAGAAGACGGTTAAAAGGAATTCGCCGATGAAGAAGCTGGCGAAACCGAATCCTCCGAAGATGCCCCCACCGAGTTCACCCATTGAAACTGACACCGAATGTGAATATGTACCCATCGATCTCCACAAATTATCAGGTAAGCCTAAAATCACTTGTATATTGTGTAGTTGATTGTCTTAAATTTGTTGGATTCGTTGAGAGAACTGTGTGCATGTGAATAATATGCATGTTAGGGTTTCGTTCAAAGAATTAGGGTTTAGGTTTTTGAATTATGAAATTGTGATAATGTGCAGTTTTGAAGTTAGTTTTGTATTGATTATGCCGGAAAAAAAATCAGGGTGTGTGAATCAACCTCCACCTGAACCTAGCATTAGGTATTTTGAGGTGCACCATATGGGAGAATTTGTGAGGCACAATATGAAATATGTAGGGGGTTCAGTAGAGATAATGGGGTTTAGAGAAGATGCTTGTTCAATTATGAAGATGTTGAGCATGATAAGAAAATTAGGGTATGAAGAAGATCCTAAAATATATTGGGATTTCCCTTATATAAATAGAGCAGAGTCCATAGAAAGATTGACATATGATGAGGAGTTTGAACAAATTTTTAATTTGTACGAATTTGGTCAGGTAATACCAATTTATGTAGTCAATGGAGATGAACTCATACCTGTGTCTTCTCCAATAGGGAAGATAGTTTATGCGAAGGGGAAAAATACAGTTTAAAAAAGGATTGAAAATCAGAATGTGAGTTCACATACGTAGGGCAAGTGGAATTGGATTGTTATAAAGAAGCAGGTTATGAAATGGAAGAAATAGAAAATGGGAAAATACTTAAAGTTTTGGACATGGTTTATATTGATGATGAAGTCCAAGAAACAAGTGTAGGAGATGAAGAGGAATTGAGATGGAAAAAGAGGTACAAGAAGGAGAGGAAGTAGAGAAGAAAATGACAGGGATGTCATTGATCAGGAGGATGAGGTTCAAGTTCCTACTGGAAATGTAGCCAATGGTGATGGTAGTGAGAAATCTGAAATTCCATAATTGTTGTGAGAGGTTCAATTTGACAGTAACGGGGAAATAGTGGTTGAAGATTAAGAAAATTGTGATGATGTACCTCCACAACAACCTCAGCCTACCCGAAGGTTGCGCTTCAATCTTTGCCTTTCTTCCCGGGTTAGTCTTCTCTATCATCTCGCAGTACGCAAAGAAAAGCTCAACATTCATCTCTTGGGTCTTTTTTAATGCTCGGTAAACCTACTCATTACCGACTGTCACTTTGAGCTCCTTTTGCACCATTCTCTTGAATATTTTCACTATTATATCGGGAGAAACCCTTATCCTATCTATATACCTACATAAGCATATTGTAATAAGATACTTAAATAAATAATCAATGACATAAGAAACTTAAGATGTAATAAAATCAATTAAAAAAGAATTACCTCATTGCGATGAAATCACCTGTCACCATTTTCGCAAAGGGCGACGACAAGTATATTCTCCTCTCCATGCACGAATCTGCATAAGTGTCCCTCCCCTCGTGTTGCTACACCAACACTAGAACTTACATTTGTGACCTCTACACATGATTCCAATCTCGTGTTTATCATTTCGCACAAAGTAGTAGTCGAAGCCTTGTAAGACATCATATGTCTTGAATATGTATCGGAACACGTATACGTCTGTAAATGTGGATTACAAACCAATCTCAAGTTCTGTTTCCACGTCAAAATCCTACTCCTAAACTTGCTGACTTGAAAAGTTTTCCTTCCCTTTCTTACGATCAAATACACTTGCCACCCGCCAATCACCAACGTCCTCGATATCTTCAATGTCATCGTAAACGTCATATTGTTTTCCATCATATCGGATTGATGAATGCATTTGAAGGGAAGATACAGAGGGAAATTGTTAGCTGCAGTAGGATGTGACGCTAATGACGATGTGTTTCCTCTAGCGTTTGCGATCGTCGAGCAAGAGAACAAAAAGACATGGCGATGGTTTCTCGAGCTATTTTTTGAAGAATATGGTTTACAAACGCTCAAATGTGTCATTATGTCTGATAAACATAAGGTGGTATTTTTTTCCTATGTCTACAATTTATTTATATTTTTAACAAGAAATATATTGTTCTCACATTGGTTTCATAGGGTTTGGTAGAGTTATTCAAGCACTGGATATCTGAGGTAGAACATTGGTATTGTATGCGTCACCTCTACGAGAACTGGTTCACGAAATTCAAGGAGGAGAATTTGAAGGCAATGTTGTGGCATTGTGCAAAACCAACATCAGTGGAGGACTTTCATGAAGAAATGTCTAAGCTGCATGCCTTCAATTCGGAAGCGTACAAACGATTGCGAGCACGCAAACTAGAAAGGTGGTGCAAGGCTTACTTCTCTACTTTAGCTAAAACAAGCATTTAGACAAATAGCATGTCTGAATGCTTTAAAAAATTGATTTTAGATGCTAGAGATAAGCCAATATATGAATTATGTGATTCATCAGACTGAGACTCACGTATGTGTTCTATGAGAGAAATAAGATGAAATTTCGATCAATCTAATCGTGCAAGATGCCACACACAATGTTACATAAGAAGCTATAACATTGTGTCTGACTTCTTGTGTAGATAATGCAGGACAGTAAATATAAAGCTATAAACAATGACACAGCAGATTGTTTACCCAGTTCGGTGCAACGTCACCTACGTCTGGGGGCTCTCAGCCTAGTGGAAAGATTTCACTTATCAGTAATTCGTCAGAACATACAAGTACCTGTGATCAACCCTAGATCTATACTTTATGCTATGTCTTACAGTGCAATCTATCTCAGGGTCTCCCCCTGAATCCAAGACTCCGTCTTGATTCCACTCTTCGAGCAATGGCCTTGCTCTGTCGTCTTCAAGTCTTCTTCAAGCTTGGTGGTTGCGTGCAGTCTTCACTCACGCGATCAGTAAACCCTCAATCACCTAACTCTCAATAGTTATGTGATGCACAATATCCTAAGCTCAATCTGCAATTTCTCAGCCCGCAAACCTTCACGTCTAAGAACCTTGCAAATTGTTGCTAGGAAACAAATAAAGAACCACACGGTTGCTAAGGGGGTAGCCTAAGATTTTATAGCAATCGAGGATGAGTACTAACCCTAAAGGGTTTCCTCTTAATCGACGTCTTCCGTCTTTCCAGATTCCGAGTCGTTCTGGAATTTCCTAATCGTCTTCTTGCTTTTCTGCCGAAACTGCACTTTCCTGATTTCTGTCGAACAGGATGTTTGCCGAGACGTCATCCACTATGTTACACAAGATGTCGCAGAAGATGCTTCGACATTCTTTGCAACATGTTCTTCAGTTCCTTTAAAAATTAGCCAATGCCGTAACTACAATCTCCCCCTTTGGCTATTTTTAAGGACAACATTCTTCGTCGCATTCTGCGTTGCATTTGTCGTCTCGTCGATCGGCAGTCATTAAGTCTCGCAGCATATTTTGCGCATAGTCGTCGCGGCGTCGTCTCTATCTTACTCTTACTCCCCCTTGCTGGCTCAAAAAGAGCCAAAATTTAAACAAATATTTGTAACAAAGCAGGGTAATAAGAAATAAATCTAAACATAACTCACACTCACTCCCAATCAGCAGTCGAGAGTCAGTGTGATACAGTGTTCAACAAAAATTACAAAATAAAGGTGTTCAGTTGTTCGGAAAACAGAAAGTTCATGAAATTAAACAGAGCTGCTGCTGGAACTTGCAGTCTCTTCTTCAGTCGCTTCAGTGGAGGCATCTTGAGTAGATTCTTCTGGATCATTTGGCAGAGAGGTGGTGTCATCATCTTCGGAGCTAGGAGGGGACATGGACTTTAGCAGGTTGGCGCAATGTGATCGTCGCTGGGAGAGATGCTTCCGGGCTGTCTTCAAATTGAAGATATCCTCGTCAAGCACCGCTATCTCTCTTTTAAGCGTAACTGCATCCCTGCTGGTGGTCTTGGTTAGAGGGGCGGTACTTGTGGCTCGACTGGTCGTTGCCTTGGCTTCAGGCCTGACAAGATCAGGAGCATGCTTGCCCTCAAACAACTTGTGGCTCACCACATCAGTCCTCCTCTTTTGCCAACCTTATCTGTTGTCTTCAACACTCCGGGGTGTTGATTTACAAGCAGCTCAAAGATAAGGGATGGAAAGGCAATAGTTATTTTTACAGCAAGTGATCTAGCATGACGAATAAGATGATCAATGACAAATTGCCCAAAATCAAGAGTAGACCCAGTACCTATTTGGAAGATGAGTATCGCCATCTCTGGTTTGATAGAGGATGCGTGTGTGGAGGGAGCCCAATTTGCTACTCCAATGCGAAAGAGAATGGAGTACTTGGAAGTAAGATCTGATGCTGCCACAGTGTCTTTGGTTGGCCACTTTCTGCTTTTGTCTCCGGTAATCTCACGGAGTACCTTGTTTAGGTCAGGTGGAGGCATAGATCGCACACGCTTTCTCCCCATGAAGTCATTTACGATGTCAGAGGAGACGTTGAAGCGGATGCCTCTGACATACACTTTCTCAAAATCCGGATCATCCGGAGTACCAAACCCAGTAGGCAGATTAGCAATGAATTCCTTGACTAAGAGGGGATAGTGGTTACCAATGTTTGTGACGGTTTTCATAAGTTCTGCCTTCTCCAGGAGCTGGACAATGGCTTCTAGTCCTAGCAGCTCCGACGACAGGGTCTTTTCCGGGTACGCCGTTCTTTGAAACACAAATTCCCATCTTTTCGCACCGTCTGCAGAGTGAAACGACACATTGTCGTAAGGAATACTCAACGTGTTCTTGACCGTCTTCAGGCTCTTTTCCTTCTTTGCTTCTCTTGCAGTAACCTCCTTTACCTCGTCATCAGTTGCTTCATATACCAATCTCCTTTTGGAGACAACTTTCTTCTCTTTTCCTTTGACGGACATCTTCTTCTTTTTGTTGCTGGGGCCTCCAGCATCTTTCACCTCCTTCCTGTTCTTAGTTTCTTTGAGTTTTTCAACCATCACAGCTAGACTCTCATTTTCTTCAAGTACCTTCTTCTTCAAAGATGACAACACCGTGTGTGCTGCCTTAGTAGCATCTTCTGTCTCATCTTCTCTTGCATCCAGAGGAACTTCTTCTGTGTTATTTGTGGCACCACTGTTGTCCTTCTCAGCTTCTTCCTCGGCTTCTTCCGAGTCAGCGACTTCTTCTTCTACTGCAGCCTCCGTTTGTGGCTTCAGGAATGACATCTGTTGCTCCTTCTTCTTCTCCTTCTCCTTCAGCAATACGCTCCAACCCATGACTGACCGGAGTCAGGTCTTTCTCTTCTCCTCCAGGATTAATCAGTTCCTCCACCACACCTTCTTGAGGTGGTTCTTGGTTTTCCAGAAGCGACTCCAACAAGTCACTATTTCTGGAGGTATCGGTGTTTGAGATAATGGAAGAGTCGATACCTGGGACGTTTGTTGGTTCTGGAACAGGAACAATCTGCATGGATGCTTCTCGGCTCCCTTGGCCAAGATCAGTCTCCCTTTCTGGCCCTGTTAGGTCTGTCATAGAGAATGCAGAGCTTCCGGTTCGAGACCTTTTGGGAACTCGAGTAAAGATTGGCATTGGTGCTTCCTCCACATGGGTTTCTTTGGGAGATTCCTCAGCTTTCTACGTTTTTGGTCCTTTAATCCGGACTCCATGTTTGTTGGTTTTTGCTTTGCTGCTCTTGGAGCTTTTTGCTTCTGCTCTCTTTGGTTCGGAGGCCTTCTTTTGTACTATCGTGCTCCGAGTTTTCACCATGTCTGTGTAGTGAGATTTTTGTTGCAGAATGTGAAAGGTGAGGGAGATGAGAGCGAACACGAGAAGGGGGCAGACTAGGTTAGATTTTGAAAGCAGGGTGATTCAAATATGTTAAAGTCCGAGCGTATCTTTTCTTTCCTTTATATGGGCTTTTGGTATGCTTGGCCCAATGGCATGTGTTGGGATTTTGGACCGGTTCATGAAGAGGCACCAACTAACTCCTCTCAACCATTTCTGCAACTTCTATTGCTCGTTGATGGTGCACAGACCGAGAGATGATATGAGGTTCTCAAATCTGCTCGTATCTAATACCTTTGTGAAAATATCAGCAAGTTGTTTCTCTGTAGGGATGTGCTCTAGGATGATCTTCTTATCTTCGACCAGTTCTCGAATGAAGTGGTGTCTAATGTCAATGTGTTTGGTCTTACTATGTTGGACATGATTTTTGGAGATGTTGATAGCACTAACATTATCACAATATAAAGTCATGGCTTCCTGTCTGACATTGTATTCGACTAACATATGCTTCATCCATAGTAGTTGTGTGCAGCTACTCCCAGCAGCAATGTACTCCGATTCGGCAGTGGAAAGGGCAACACAGTTTTGCTTTTTACTAAACTAGGATATGAGGTTGTTGCCAAGAAAGAAGCATCCTCCAGATGTGCTTTTCCTATCCGCTGTGTTTCCAGCCCATCGGCATCACAATACCCCACCAGGGTAGAGGATGTGTCGAGTGAGTATAACAAACCCAAGTCTGTAGTCCCAGAGACATATCTTATAATTCTTTTAGCTTGGGATAGATGACTAACCTTAGGATTAGCTTGATATCGTGCACATACTCCTACGGAGTAGGCAATATCTGGTCGACTTGCAGTAAGGTAGAGAAGACTACCGATGATGCTTCTGTATAGGTGTTGGTCGACGGCTTCTCCTGGATCATCCTTAGTTAGCTTGACATGTGTAGCTGCAGGTGTCCTTTTATGTGAGGCTTTCTCTAGCCCAAACTTCTTGACAATATTCTTCGCATATTTGCTCTGAGATATGAAGATGCTATCTCTTAGCTGTTTGATTTGGAAGCCTAGGAAATAGGTAAGCTCTCCCACCATGCTCATCTCGAATTCTGATTGCATCTGTTGAATAAATTTCTCTACCATCTTGCTTGACATCCCTCCAAAGACAATGTCATCGACATATATTTGGGCTATCATTAAGTTCTCGTCCTCATTCTTCACAAAAGAGTCTTGTCGACTCCTCCTCTAGTATAGCCACTTTGGATCAAGAATTTTGTGAGCCTTTCATACCAAGCCCTTGGTGCTTGTTTCAACCCATAGAGAGCCTTCTTGAGTTTGTCCACATGATCAGGAGAGTGAGGATCAACAAATCCTTTGGGTTGTGAGACATATACTTCTTCATTGAGGTCCCCATTCAGGAATGCACTTTTGACATCCATCTGGTAGAGCTTTATCTGTAGATGGCATGATATTCCTAGTAGAGACAGATTGCTTCAAGTCTTGCTACAGGAGCAAAGGTCTCATCGGACTAACCTGAGCAACTAACCTGGCTTTGTTGCGAGTGATGTTACCAAGCTCATCGGACTTGTTCTTGAAGATCAATTTTGTGTCAATGATATTTCCTTCACTTGGTTTGGGCACCAGTTCCCACACCTGGTTTTTCTCAAATTGAATCAGCTCTTCTTGCATAGCATTTGAAGATCAATTTTGTGTCAATGATATTTCCTTCACTTGGTTTGGGCACCAGTTCCCACACCTGGTTTTTCTCAAATTGAATCAGCTCTTCTTGCATAGCATTGACCCAATACTCATCATTGATGGCTTCATTGATATTTTTGGGTTCTGTCTTTGAAACGAAGCAAATATTTCCTATCATCTCGTTGTAGTCTTCAGGAGTTTTTGACCGAGTCCGTATGCCTTCATTCAGGTCTCCAATTACTCCAGAGATAGGATGATTAGTCTGGATTCTTCGCGAGGGATTCTTGTTGCTAGTTTCAGGAACTACTTCGTCATGACCGACATTTGGACTAGCATCATCATTTTCTGTTTTGCTGCTAGCATCTTTTCTGACATCAGTAATAACATTCTTCCTGACATTGTTGGGAGGATAGGCTCCGTCTTCGTCCGTCGCCTCTTCTGAGGCATCTTCGCAGTCATCATCAATAACAACATTGATTGATTCCATCATGGTCTTGGTTCGTTTGTTGAAGACTCGGTATGGGAGACTATTCCTTGAGTAGCCAAGGAAGATGCCTTCATCACTTTTTGGGTCAAGCTTTCGACGAGGCTTTCTATCAGCCAGAATATAACAAGTGGAGCCAAAGATATGGAAGTACTTAACATTGGGCTTTCTCCCCCTCCATATTTCATAATGAGTTACTGACATACCTGGTCGGAGAGTGACTCGATTGTGGATATGGCAAGCAGTGTTAAGTGCTTCTGCCCAAAAGTGAGTTGGTATGTCCTTAGCCAGCATCATAACTCTCGCCATCTCCAGTAGAGTCCTGTTCTTGCGCTCAACAATGCCATTCTGTTGGGGAGTGATTGGTGCTGAGAATTCATGAGCTATCCCTTCTGAGTTGCAGAATTCTGCAAACTTGATGTTTTTGAACTCTCGACCATGATCACTACGAAGGTGGATTATTTTGCCAATTGTCTCTCCTTTTTCTCGTTGGACCTAGATGCATAGATTTTTGAAGATCGAGAAGGTGTCTGATTTGTCACGATGGAAGTCAACCCAAGTGTATCGTGAGTAATCATCTACACATACAAAGACATATCGTTTTCCTCCAAGGCTTTCAACTTGCATTGGTCCCATGAGGTCAACATGTATCAGCTCAAGTACTCGAGAAGTGGTGATATGCTGTAGCTTCTTGTGTGACATCTTGGTTTGCTTCCCAATCTGACATTCTCCGCAGATCTTTCCTTCTATTATTTTCAGGTTTGGTATTCCAGTGATGGCTTGCTCGGATATTGCCTTCTGCATGCTTATAAGATTTAGATGTCCAAGCTTTCAGTGTCATAGTTTGGTTTCTTCTGCTTTGGAGATAAAACACTTTGTTGCTTCGATGTGTGATTCGGGGGACCAGATATAACAGTTATCCATTGAGCGGAGTCCTTGTAGAATAGTGACTTGATCGGAGTCTTTTACTACACAGCCTTCTTTAGTAAATTTTACTTCCGAACCTAGATCACAGATCTGGCTGATGGTAATTAGGTTTGCCTTAAGTCCTTCTACAAGTAATGCTTCGGTTAGGCAGGAAGCTCCTAACTTCTTGAGCACTTCTTTTCCAATGATTCGTGCTCAAATCCCATCTCCAAAGGTAACATAGCAGTTTGTATATAATTTGAGATTGGAAAGAAACTCTGGAGTACCTGTCATGTGTCGAGAACATCCTCTATCGAGATACCAGTCCTTGTTTGTTGATGCGCTTAAGGATGTATATGCAACATTAGCTCGATAGACTAGGTTCTTAGGTTTCCATTTAAGGCGGGATGTTTTCTGAGGTGTTGAGAGATGCCTTTGATGTCTCTTTTGTGGTAGTTGAGCTTGCTTCCTCTCAAGAAGTTGAAAACAAAAAGGTCTGATGTGACCTTGTTGACCACAGTAATGGCATATCCATTGATATTGATAAGCTGGTCTCTTGTAGTATTGTTGTCTGCGTGGAGGATGTCTTCTGGCAGTTGCTTGATAAGAACATGTTGTAGAAGATGTCATGGCATTTGATGTAGGTCGTCCTGTAGGATGTGTTGAGGCATCCAGTGGTTTCTTGTCAACCATGGCTTGTTGTGGGACAAACTTCGTTACTGCTGTTGAGGGGACATCGTGTGAGTACCGATTTAGTCATAAGACTAATTTCTCCATTAAGTCTAGTGATTTCGCGTTTTAGCTCCACGATCGTTTCTAGAAATCTAGACTTGCCGTTGGTAAGACTGATAATCCGTTCACCTTGTTGATCAAGTATCAGAGTTTCCTTGATCCATCTGGTATGTAAGCTTTTGTATGCCTCGACTAGTTGCTCTTTAGTCCAATTCTCATTTGGAGTTGGATGGTGGTGATCATTATTGATATTGGCAGAATTATCAGTGTTACATACATGAGTAGTAGTAGTGAGTGCAACAAAGTTGCTTACCTCTTCAGATCCACTATCTTCATTGTCATCATCTGATAGGATGGCATTGTAACCTCGTTTTTGTTGTTTGAGGAAATTTGGACATTCTCTACGGAGGTGGCCGAATCCTTCACATTCATGACATTGAAGTCCTTTGTTTTTGTTGTTTTCTTCCCCACTCCTGTTTGGTCTGTCAAGACTTCCTCCGGTTTGAGCTTTTTGTGGAGCTTTGTTTCTGGCATTTGCTGTGACATTCCGTCCACCCATTCGACTGAATCTTCTCATGACTTTGTTGTAGTTTTTCGTGAGAAGGGCCATTGTAGCATCGATATCTTTGTCAGAATCAGATTCCTCAGGATCTGGTTGCTTGTGTGTTGAGCTTTTGAAAGCAACTCCTTTGTTCCTTTTGTCGATGTTAGGCAGAGACAACTCATAGGTCATTAGAGACCCCATCAGCTCATCAAATTTCAAGATCTTGAGGTCATGAACTTCCTCAATTGCAGTAATCTTCATCTTAAACCTAGGGCTAAGAGCACGCAAGGTTTTTCTTACCAGTTTTTCATCAGACATTGGTTCTCCCAGAGAGTAGGATTCATTTGCTAGATCACGAATACGAACATTGAATTCTGTAATTAATTCGTCTTCTTTCATGATGAGAGCTTCAAAGTTGGTTGTCAGGTATTGCAGTTTCTGTTCTCGAACCGTAGTTGTTCCTTCATATGCTACAACCATGATATCCCATGCAGATTTGGCAGTTGTGCATGTGTTGACCAGTCTGAACACGTTTTTGTCAACACCGTTGAAGATAGCATTCAGAGCTCGAGAATTTCCCAGTGATTCTTCGTCTTCATCATTAGTCCAGTCTTTTTCTGGTTTTGGACCGATAGGATTGCCATCATTGTCACTGAGTTGTGGAGCATTCAAACCATTGATTACAGCCTTCCATGTTTTGTTGTCAAGTGACTTCATGAAGGCACACATTCGAGCCTTCCAATAGCCGTAGTTGCTTCCATCTAGAACAGGTGGTCGATTTATGGATCCTCCTTCTCTGGTATTATCCATCTTGATCAAAATATTTGTTTAGGAACTCACCTAAAGCTGTAGGTGCCCCCTCTGATACCAATTGAAATTTTGATCAATCTAATCATGCAAGATGCCACACACAATGTTACGTAAGAAGCTATAACATTGTGTCTGACTTCTTGTGTAGATAATGCAGGACAGTAAATATAAAACTATAAACAATGACACAGCAGATTGTTTACCCAGTTCGGTGCAACGTCACCTACGTCTGGGGGCTCTCAGCCTAGTGGAAAGATTTCACTTATCAGTAATTCGTTAGAACATACAAGTACCTGTGATCAACCCTAGATCTATACTTTATGCTACGTCTTACAGTGCAATCTATCTCAGGGTCTCCCCCTGAATCCAAGACTCCGTCTTGATTCCACTCTTCGAGCAATGGCCTTGCTCTGTCGTCTTCAAGTCTTCTTCAAGCTTGGTGGTTGCGTGCAGTCTTCACTCATGCGATCAGTAAACCCTCAATCACCTAACTCTCAATAGTTATGTGATGCACAATATCCTAAGCTCAATCTGCAATTTCTCAGCCCGCAAACCTTCACGTCTAAGAACCTTGCAAATTGTTGCTAGGAAACAAATAAAGAACCACACGATTGCTAAGGGGGTAGCCTAAGCTTTTATAGCAATCGAGGATGAGTACTAGCCCTAAAGGGTTTCCTCTTAATCGCCGTCTTCCTTCTTTCCAGATTCCGAGTCGTTCTGGAATTTCCTAATCGTCTTCTTGCTTTTCTGCCGAAACTGCACTTTCCTGATTTCTGTCGAACAGGATGTTTGCCGAGACGTCGTCCACTATGTTACACAAGATTTCGCAGAAGATGCTTCGACATTCTTTGCAACATGTTCTTCAGTTCCTTTAAAAATCAGCCAATCTCTAAAACCGTCCTAACTACATAAGATGTGTGGTATCATGGTAGGCTATGTGGGAAAATCCAGAAACGGCTTGAGATAATTAAGAATAACATAGGAATTGCATACCATATTCGAGTGGGGATGATATTGACAAATTTTATGAAAAGTATTGTATTCGATGAATAAAACAATTACAAGAGACATCTATTTATAGGATACAAGGGTGCATTAGGGTTAGGTCATAACTGGGCCAATTGGGCTTTTATATTTACAATGACCTATACATATTATATTAACACCTCATACTGCACGATCTCCTCCTACCACCGAGACTTCACGTGACAGATCTAACACTGGCCATCGGGATATGCGCTAAGTTGAGATTTTTAATGCCACAAGTTTGGGCACTATGTCAGTCAATGCAGGATGGAATGCAAGTATTGCAAGAATCCCGATCACGCTCTCGAGACTTGCACTAAGCGTCGACCTTGTGTGACTGCCGCTTGTGGGGAAGCCTCACCTGTCCTCGCATATCATGCAACAACTTCTCCTATGAACCCGGCAGGTGGGACAGGTGATTCCACTACACCTTCACTCACCCCTGAAATGGTTCAACAGATGATTATGTCTGCATTTTATGCTATGGGATTCCAAGGTAATAATCTATCTTCTGCTCATACTTGTTTTATGGATTCCGGTGCTACTAATCATGTGTCCTCTATGGTTCAAAATTTACGTAATATTCGACTTTATGTGGGCACTTCTCGGGTAGAGATATCTGATGGCAGTCAGTTACCTAGATTCGCCATTGCGCGGGAGGGTTGCCGAGTCAGTTTTGGAAACATTAAATCGACTAATATCTACCAACTTACCATAAACTTAGACAATCAACTTAAATACGTGAATCAAACAACCAAACATTAATCGTAAACGTGAAAATGATGTGAAAATGATCAGGAATGTGTTGAAAATCAGGGAAATCAAAGGTGAGGCTCTAATTCCACTGTCATGCAATTAAGAAGTTTAAATTTATCTCAAGATGTTATCGTATCACGATTCACCCAATTCATATATGTATTCAGTTGAACAAGTTGGGTTTGGTTGTTAATGTAGTCATGGTATAAGCCGAGCATATATTATGTTGAGTTGGGCTTTTATCTTTGGTGCGGGAGAATTATGTCTATCCAATCAGTAGTTCGCCTAATATATTGCGGGTGGAGATAATTTAATCCACAATTTATCCATAAACCTGCGCCGCAAGTAGCAGTGATGTGGGTACGGACCAGACAAGTGTGGTAAAGTTACAAACTTTGTTAATACTCCACATTACATGGTAGGAACACTAAACTAAATGCAGTAATTAATTCATATGTATAAAAATGATTACATGTCACTCTTGACGATGGCATTCCGTGTTTTTTGGGGGTTTTTTTGTCTCCACCCTTGTGCGTATTTTCTAGGATCTTAATTAGAAATAAAATGGATTATTGGATACAAACCCCGATTAAGGATTTTAACTTCATTCGCAAAGTAAATAACTTTTTATGATTTATTTAATTTTACGATGCTCTACATAGGTCATCATAATATGGTCACGACTCATACACATGTCAAACATAGCACACACATAGGCCATTTGGCAACCTACTACCCCTGACTCCACAGCCTCCCCATACATCCTACAAAATGAACAGATTGATAAAGAAATAGCCAGCCACCAGTTTTCACGTGTCACCCGTTTTGTGGTCGAGGTACACAATCTGAGGTTATTCACGGGACACCCAATAATTTCCCATAGAAACTTTTGTCATGCGACTGTCCGACGCGTGAGTCGCCCTCCTAAGTGGTAGTTTCGTAAATAAAACTCAACTTCGAGCCCTTTCTACTGACAGAACAAGAATATCGTGATTTCCGATTCCTGTTTTACTAGTCATGCACTGGTCAACCGGAATCTAGTCCGTAGATACATCCAAGTGTAAAGAATCGAACCCATAACGATGTTTGTGAAATTACCTACCTACCCCTACTCAGAAACTCGATGGAATCTGACCTCTTGACTGAAAATAGATTCAACTGTTACATTCCTCATCTTCTCGTTATTTTGTACATTACGCTTTATAAAATGAAATATATCTGTGAAGATTATTAGATTTTCTTGATATGAATTTTTATCAATCGTATTTTCATACAAGGTTAGCTTAATCCGAAAATTTAAATTTTGAAAGTGATAGAGAATGTTGGATGAAAATCTACTTACGATTAAGTTTCGAAAAATTTGGGTATACATAATATATAAAATGACAGGTTTTTCATAAATAATTCTTTGATAGTTAAGAATATAAAATACAAAATTACCCTGGGGAGTGTTATGACTTATGAGCAATATTTGATGTGTATCTAACATTGCTTAAGGACCACCAAATAATTATTGAAGACTTTACTTGTGTTAATGGGAAAGAAAAACAATTACTTCCCTTTTGAGACCAATAATTTTGACAGTGGAGTAGATTTTGTAGTTACGACGGTTTTGATGATTGGCTTATTTTTAAAGAACTAGAAAAAATGTCATAAAGAATGTCGAAGCATCATATGCGATATCCTGTGTGACATTGTTGACGACATCTCGGCAAACATCCTGATCGACGGAAATCAGGAAAGTCCATGTTCTGCAGAAAGTACGAATACGTTTAGGAAATATGAGAAGTTTCAGAACGTCTCCGATTCTGGAAAGAAGAAAGACGGTGATTAAGAGGAAACCCATTAGGGTTAGTATTCATGCTCGATAGCTATAAAAGCTTAGGCTACCCCCTTAGCAATCGTGTGGTTCTTTTATTGTTTCCTAGCAATAATTTACAAAGCTCTTAGACGTGAAGGTTTGCGGGCTGAGAGGTTGTAGATTGTGCTAAGGATATTGTGTATCACCATAACTATTGCGAGTTAGCTGATTGAGGGTTTACTGATCATGTGAGTGAAGACTGCACGCAACTACAACGTTCAAACGACGACTTGAACCGATAGAGCAAGGCGATTGCTCGAAGAGTGGAATCAAGACGGAGTCTTGGATTCAGGGGAAGACCCTGAGATAGGTTGCACTATAATAAGTAGCATAAAGTATAGATCTTAGGATGATCATAGGTACTTGTATGTTTTGACGAATTACTGATAAGTGAAACCTTTCCACTAGGTTGAGAGCCCCCAGACGTAGGTAACGTTGCACCGAACTGGGTAAACAATATGATGTGTCATTGTTTATTAATCTTTATATTTACTGTCCTGTTTTATCTACACAAGTAGTCATACACGGTGTTATAGCTTTATACATAACATTGTGTGTGGCATCTTGCACGACTACCTGATCAAAATTTCAATTGGTATCAGAGGAGGCACCTACAGCTTTAGGTGAGTTCCTAAACAAATATTTTGATCAAGATGGACAATACCAGAGAACGAGGATCCATCAAAGTAACTACGGCTATTGGAAGGCTCGCATGTGTGCCTTCATGAAGTCCCTTGACAACAAAACATGGAAGGTTGTGATCAATGGTTGGAATGCCCCACAACTCAGTGACAATAATGGTAACCCTATCGGTCCAAAACCAGAAAAAGACTGGACTGATAACGAAGACGAGGAATCACTGGGAAACTCTCGAGCTCTGAATGCTATTTTTAATGGTGTTGACAAGAACGTATTCAGACTAATGAACACATGCACAACTGCCAAATCCGCATGGGATATCCTGACTGTTGCATATGAAGGAACAACCTAGGTTCGAGAACAAAAGCTGCAATACTTGACAACCAACTTCGAAGCCCTTGTCATGAAAGAGGACGAATCAATCGCTGAATTCAATGTTCGTATTCGTGATCTAGCCAATGAATCCTATTCTCTGGGCGAGCCAATGTCTGATGAAAATCTGGTAAGAAAAACCCTGCGTGCTCTTAGCCCTAGATTTAAGATGAAGATCACCGCAATTGAGGAAGTTCATGACCTAAAGATTTTAAAATTTGATGAACTGTTGGGATCTCTGATGACCTATGAGTTATCTCTGCCCAATATCGACAAAAGGAATAAAAGAGTTGCTTTCAAAAGCTCAACACACAAGCAACCAGAATCTAAGGATTCTGACTCTGAAGAAGACATCGATGCTACAATGACCCTTCTCACAAAAAATTACAACAAAGTCATGAGAAGATTCAGCCGAATGGGCGGACGAAATGTCGCAACAAATGCCAGAAACAAAGCTCCACAAAAAGCTCAAACAGGAGGAAGTCTTGACAAACTAAACAGAAGTGGAGAGGAAAACAACAAGAACAAAGGACCTCAGTGTCATGAATGTGAAGGATTCGGTCATCTTCGCAGAGAATGTCCAAATTTCCTCAAACAACAAAAACGAGGATATAATGCTACCTTATCAGATGATGACAATGAAGATAGTGGCTCTGAGGAGGTAAGCAACTTTGTTGCATTCACTACTACTACTTTTGTATGTAACATTGATAACTCTGCCAATATCAATGATGATCTCCATCATCCAACTCCAAATGAAAATTGGACTAAAGAGCAACTAGTCGAAGCATACAAAAGCTTACATACCAAATGGGTGAAGGAAACTCTGATCCTTGATCAACAAGGAGAACAGATCATCATTCTTACCAACGACAAATCTAGATTCCTAGAGACGATTGTGGAGCTAAAACGCGAAATCACTAGACTTAATGGAGAAATTAGTCTTATGACTAAATCAATAAAGATGATGAATCCTAGCACAGAAAGCCTTTACAAACTCATATCAGTAGGAAAGCAGTCCAAAGATATGACGGGACTAGGGTACACACATAATATCGCTTCATCAACAGTCACAAAGTTTGTCCCACAACAAGCCATGGTTGACAAGAAACTACAGGATGACACGACACATCCTACAGGACGACCTACAACAAATGTCATGACATCTTCTATAACATGTTCTTGTCAATCAACTACCAAAAGACATCCTCCACGCAGACATCAATATTCCAGAAAACCAGCTTATCAATATTAGTGGATATGTCATTACTATGGTCGAATGGGTCACATCAGACCATTCTGCTTTCAACTGCATGGGAAGAAGCAAGCTTAGTTACCACAAAATCAAAGAAGATATCAAGGTCATCTCTCAACTCCTCAGAAAACATCCTGCCTTGAATGGAGACCAAAGAATCTAGTCTATCGAGTTAATGTTGCATATACCTCCTTGAGTGCTTCAACCAACAAAGACTGGTATCTCGATAATGGATGTTCTCGACACATGACAGGTACACTAGAGTTTCTTTCCAATCCCAAATTATATACAAACTGCTATGTTATGTTTAGAGATGGGATTCGAGCTCGAATCATTGGAAAAGGACTAGTCAAGCATCCAGGAGCTTCTTGCCTAACTGAAGCATTACTTGTAGAAAGACTTAAGGCAAATCTGATTAGCATCAGCCAGATCTGTGATCTGGGTTCAGAAGTGAAATTTACTAAAGAAGCCTGTATAGTAAAAGATTTCGATCAAGTCACTATTCTACAAGGAATCCGCTCAATGGATAATTGTTACATCTAGTCGCCCGAATCACATATCGAAGCGGCAAAGTGTCTGGTCTCCAAAGCAGAAGAAACCAAACTTTGGCATAGAAAGCTTGGACATCTAAATCTTAGAAGTATGCATAAGGCAATCTCAGAACAGGCCATTACTGGAATTCCAAACCTGAAAATCGTGAAAGGAAAGATCTGCGGAGAATGTCAGATTGGAAAGCAAACTAAGATGTCACACAAGAAGCTGCAGCATATCACCACCTCTCGAGTACTTGAGCTAATACACGTTGACCTCATGGAGCCAATGCAAGTTGAAAGTCTTGGAGGAAAACGCTATGTCTTTGTGTGTGTAGTTGATTACTCACGATACACATGGGTTGATTTCCCTAGTGACAAATCGGATACCTTTTCGATCTTCAAGAATCTATGCATCCAGGTCCAACGAGAAAAAGGGGAGACAATTGACAAAATAATTCGTCTTCGCAAAGATCATGGTCGAGAGTTCGAAAACAGCAAATTTGCAGAATTCTGCAACTCATAAGGGATAGCCCATGAGTTCTCAGCACCAATCACTCCCCAACAGAATGACATTGTTGAGCGCAAAAACAGGACTCTACAGGAGATGGCTAGAGTTATGATGTTGGCCAAAGACATACCAACTCACTTCTGGGCAGAAGCACTTAACACTGCTTGCCATATCCACAATCGAGTCACTCTCCGACCGGGTATGTCAGTAACTCATTATGAAATATGGAGGGGGAGATAGCCCAATGTTAAGTACTTCCATATCTTTGGATCCACTTGTTATATTCTGGCTGATAAAGAACCTCGTCGAAAACTTGATCCAAAGAGTGATGAAGGGATATTCCTTGGCTACTCAAGGAATAGTCGCGCGTTCCGGGTCTTCAACAAACGAACCAAGACTATGATGGAATCAATCAATGTTGTTGTTGATGATGATTGTGAAGATGCCCCAGAAGATGCGACAGACGAAGAAAGAGTTTATTCAAACAATGTAAGGAAGTATGCTATTGTGGATGCCAATGAAGATGCTAGCAGCAAGTCAGAAGACAATGATGCTAGTCCAAGTGTCAATAACAATGAGACAGTTCCTGAAGCCAGCAACAAGAACCCCTCACGAAGAATCCAGGCTAATCATCCTATCTCCGGAGTAATTGGAGACCTAAATGAAGGTATACGGACTCGGACAAAAACTCCGGTGAACTACAACGAGATGATAGAGGAACTGATTCAATTTGAGAAGAACCAGGTATGGGAACTGGTGCCCAAGCCAAGTGAAGGAAATATCATTGGCACAAAATGGATCTTCAAAAATAAGTCCGATGAGCTTGGTAACATCACTCGCAATAAAGCAAGGTTAGTAGCTCAAGGGTACATTCAAATTGAGGGAGTATACTTCGATGAGACCTTTGCTCCTATAGCAAGACTTGAAGCAATCAGACTCCTACTAGGGATATCATGCCATCTACAGATTAAGCTTTACCAGATGGATGTCAAAAGTGCATTCCTGAATGGAAATCTCAACGAAGAAGTGTATGTGTCACAACCTAAAGGATTTGTTGATCCTCACTCCCCTGATCATGTGTATAAACTCAAGAAGGCCCTCTATGGATTGAAACAAGCACCAAGGGCTTGGTATGTAAGGCTCACAAAATTTCTGATTCAAAGCGGTTACATCAGAGGGGGAGTCGAAAAGACTCTATTTGTGAAGAATGAGGACGGAAATTTGATGATAGCCCAAATATATGTCGATGACATTGTCTTAGGAGGGATGTCAAGAAAGATGGTAGAGCAATTTATCCAACAAATGCAATCAGAATTCGAAATGAACATGGTGGGAGAGCTTACCTATTTCCAAGGCTTCTAAATCAAACAACTAAAAGATAGCATCTTCATCTCTCAAAGCAAATATGCGAAGAATATTGTCAAGAAATTTGGGCTAGAGAAAGCTTCACATAAACGGACACTAGCAGCTACACACATCAAGCTAACTAAAGATGATCCAGGAGAAGCCGTCGACTAACACCTATATAGAAACATTATTGGTAGTCTTCTCTACCTTACTGCCAGTCGACCTGACATTGCCTACTCTATGGGAGTATGTGCACGATATCAAGCTAATCCTAAGGTTAGTCATTTGTCCCAAGCGAAAAGAATTATTAGATATATCTCTGGGACTACAGACTTGGGTTTACTATACTCATTCGACACATCCTCTACCCTGGTGGGGTATTGTGATGCTGATTGGGCTGGAAACACAGAAGATAGGAAGAGCACATCTGGAGGTTGCTTCTTCCTTGGCAATAACCTCATATCATGGTTTAGTAAAAAGCAAAATTGTGTTGCCTTGTCCACTGCTGAATCTAAGTATATCGCTGCTGGGAGTAGCTGCACACAATTACTATGGATGAAGCAAATGTTAGTCGAATACAATGTCAAACAAGAAGCCATGACTTTGTATTGTGATAATGTCAATGCAATCAACATCTCTAAAAATATGGTTCAACGAAGCAAAACCAAGCATATTGACATTAGACACCACTTCATTTGCGAGCTGGTCGAAGACAAGAAGATCATCCTAGAGCACATCCATACAGAGAAGCAACTTGCTGACATTTTTACTAAGCCATTAGATGCAAGCAGATTCGAGTATCTCAGGACGTCACTCGATCTCTGCACCATCAGCAAGTAATCGAAGTTGCTAAAACGGTTGAGAGGAGTTAGTTGGTACCTCTTCATAAACCGGTTCAAAAATCCCAACACATGTCATTGGGCCAAGCATGCCAAAAGCCCAAATAAAAAGAGGAAAGGTCGTGAGATACGCTCTGCTACCTACAAATTTGATTCTGTTTTTCAAAAACCTAGTCTGCCTCTGTTTGAGTATTTCGCTCTCTTCTCTCAAAACTCTTGCACAAAACTCTACCACTCTCGGAAAAAATGGTGAAAACAAGGAGCAATATGGCGCCGAAGAAAGCCACATACGGTCGAAAAACCAAGAAAACCGAGGCGAAAAGCCCCAAAAGCAGCAAACCCAGCACCAACAAACATGGGGTACGAATCAAAGGACTGAAACCACAGAAGAATGCCGAGATATCCTCCAGAGAAATCACACCGGAAGAAGCACCAATACCCGTCTTTTCCGGAGTTCCCATAAGCACCCGAACTAGAAGCTCTGCTTTCACGATGACGGAACTTACAGGCCTTCAGCAAGAAACTGGCATTGACCAAGGGAACCAAGAAACCTCCATGCAAATCATCCTTGCGCCAGTTTCAGCAAGTTTCCTAGGTATCGATTCTTCCATCATATCGAATACTGATACTTCTAGAAATAGTGACTTGTTAGAGTCACTACTGGAAAATCAGGACCCCCTCAAGAAGGGGTGGTTGAGGAACTGATAAATCCTGAAGGGGAAAAGAATGACTTGACCCCGGTCAGTCATGGGTTAGAACGGATTGCAGAAGGAGAGGGTGAAGAAGAAGGTGTGAAAGATGTCGTTCCTGAACCCACAGATGAGGCTGTGGTAGGAGAAGAAGAAGTTGCTGACTCGGAAGAAGCCGAGGAAGAATCTGAGAAAGAAGAGACCAGAGACGGGGATACCGATTTGGAAGGAGTAGAGAAGGAAAACAGTGCCCTAACTAATGTCACAGAAGAAGCACCTCTGGCTGTCAGAGGAGATGTTACAGAAAATGCTGCTGAAACAGCACACAGTGTTTTCATCGTTGAAAATGAAAGTGTTAGAGGAAAATGAATGCCTCACAGTAATGGTAGGAAAGTTGAGGGAAACCAAGAAAAGGAAAGAAGTAAAGGATGCTGGAGGCCCCAGCAAGAAGAAGATTGGTTGATGAAGATAAAGGAAAGAAAGTTATCTCCAAAAGGAGATTGGTTGATGAAGAAACTAATGACGATACACAGGAAGTAACCGTAAAGGAAGCAAAGAAGGCAGGAAGCCAGAAGTCGGTCAAGAACACCCCAAGTGTTCCGTATGACAATGTGTCATTCCATTCTGCTGCCAGTGCAAAACGGTGTGAGTTTGTGTTCCAGAGGACGGCATATCCCGAGAAGACTCTGTCCTCGAGATCCTGGGACTGGAAGCCATTGTCAAGCTCCTGAAACAGGCAGAACTCATGAAGACCGTCACCGACATAGGTGATCACTATCCTCTGTTGGTCAAAGAGTTTATTGCAAACTTGCCTGCTGGATTTGGTACTCCGGATGATCCGGATTGTGAGAAGGTTTATGTCAGAGGCCTACGCTTCAACATTTCCTCTGACATCATTAATGCCTTCCTGGGGAGGAAGTGTGTCCGTTCTGTGCCTCCACCTGACCTGAACAAGGTCCTCAAAGAGATTACTGGTGATAAAAGCAGAATGTGGCCTACTAAGGGCACCGTGGCAGCCTCGGACCTCACGTCAAAGTACTCTAGACTATTCCGTATCGGAGTAGCGAACTGGGCTCCCTACACACATGCATCCTCCATCAAACCGGAGCTGGCAATTCTCATCTTCTAAATAGGTACTGGTTCCACACTTGACTTTGGCCAGTTTGTTATTGATCATCTTATTAGACATGCCAGATCACAAGCTGTGAAGATACCTATTTCTTTTCCCTCCCTTATCTCTGAGTTACTAGTGCACCAACACCCTGGTGTGTTGAAGACAACCGATAAGGCAGGAAAGCGTGGAGGGATGATTGTGGTGAGCCACAAGCTGTTCGAGGGCAAGCATGCTCCTGATCTTGTCTGGACAGAAGTCAAACCAACCAAGGCGACAACCAGTCGAGCTACCGATGCTGTCCCTCCAACAGAGATGCCATAATGCTTAAGAGAGAGATAGATGTACTTGACGAGGACATCGTCAACCTAAAGATGGCGCTGAAGCATCTCTCCCAGGGTAGATCTTACTGTGCTAACCTGCTGAAGTCGATGCCTCCTCCAGACTCTGACAACGATGGTTCCTCCTCCCTACCTGACTCTACTGAAGACAATTCTCAAGATGCCTCTGCCGATGCTACAGAAGAAGATACTGCTAGTTCCAACAGCAGTTCTGTTTGATTTTTAAGTACTTTCCGAATTCGCTAAATACTGAACAACCTTTAATTTGTATTTGTTTTGAACACTGTTTTATACATATTCTCGACTGCTGATCGGGAATGTGTGTGCGTTAAGTTTGTGTTTTATTATTTCCCTGTATTTTATGCGTTTTTTTTAAGTTTGGCTCTTTTTGAGCCAGGAAGGGGGAGTAAGATGTAAGGCGCAAAAGTACGCACAAGATGCGCGATGATGCGCGAAACGTTGCCTACCGATCGCTATAAGAAAGTTTGACAAATGCGACGCAGAATGCGACGGAGAATGCGACGAAGAATGCTGACCTTAAAAATAGCCAAAGGGGGAGATTGTAGTTACGACGTTTTTGATGATTGGCTTATTTTTAAGGAACTAGAGAAAATGTCATAAAGAATGTCGAACCATCATATGCGACATCCTGTGTGGCATTGTTGACGACATCTCGGCAAACATCCTGATCGACGGAAATTAGGAAAGTCCATGTTCTGCAGAAAGTACGAATACGTTTAGGAAATATGAGAAGTTTCAGAACGTCTCTGATTCTAGAAAGAAGAAAGACGGTGATTAAGAGAAAACCCATTAGGGTTAGTACTCATGCTCGATTGCTATAAAAGGTTAGGCTACCCCTTTAGCAATCGTGTGGTTCTTTTATTTTTTCCTAACAATAATTTACAAAGCTCTTAGATGTGAAGGTTTGCGGGCTGAGAGGTTGCAGATTGTGCTAAGGATATTGTGTATCACCATAACTATTGAGAGTTTACTGATCGCATGAGTGAAGACTGCACGCAACCACAACGTTCAAACGACGACTTGAACCGACAGAGCAAGGCGATTGCTCGAAAAGTGGAATCAAGACGGAGTCTTGGATTCAGGGGGAGACCCTGAGATAGGTTGCACTGTAATAAGTAGCATAAAGTATAGATCTTGGGATGATCATAGGTACTTGTATGTTTTGACGAATTACTGATAAGTGAAACCTTTCCACTAGGCTGAGAGCCCCCAGACGTAGGTGACATTGCACCGAACTGGTAAACAATCTGTTGTGTCATTGTTTATTAAGCTTTATATTTACTGTCCTGCGTTATCTACACAAGTAGTCATACACGGTGTTATAGCTTTCTACATAACATTTCGTGTGGCATCTTGCACGACTACCTGATCAAAATTTCAGATTTAATTACTTGTTAAGAAAATTTCAAATAGACTTAATGTAACCCATCAATTCAGTAGAGTAAAGGCATTTTTTGTATTTTCAACTTCAATTTTGAATCAAGATGGAAGGAAATTAACGGAAAATGCCCAAGTGAGATAAAAACCAAAGTAAGTAATGCATGTGCAAAAAATAATTCTAGAGGGTGGTAGGTGAAATTATCTCTTGATACAAAAGTAAGAATAAGAGAACAAGGATGAGTAACACAAGTTTAAAATTTAAGAATATAATTGGAGTATTTTAATTATCTTACAACTAATTAAAACTTAGTGAATTTTAACAGGTGGAGTTTTACGCGGCGACATGTACCCTTCTCTTAGGGTTTGTTTCGCCACAATTGGGTGAAGTCTCGCGGTGCCGATCTCCTATGGGTGTCGACGTCTGCGTGGTACTGACGGTGACGTCAGCACGGTGAGGCGGTAGGAGTAGAGCTCATGTGGAGGTAGATCTGGGTCTGATAGAGGCGTGGTCGGGTAGTAAATTGAGTTTTGATGGAGGCGAGGTCGAGTGGTTTGGGGATGAGCTGAGACGGGTGAGGTTGGAGTTGCAGATGGGTCGCGCCTACGTTGCGACGGCGGAGCATGGAAGGCTGGGGGTTTTTGCTTTTGGTTGGTTGGTAGGCCGGTACTGGGAGGGAACTGGAGTTATCTAGCGTCGGTGGGCAGATTCATGCAAGCATACCGAACTAGGGGGCTCGACTTGCTCAAGATTCAATACATGTCTTATTGGGATCAGTATTGGAAGGAAATGGGGGTCCCTAGTGTCGATGGGTTGATCCGGTTAAACTAATGAGCTGGGAGGATTTGAATTTCGCGATGGCCATATTGATCGCATGGTTGATCGAGGAAGCTGTTTTAAGTCGGTCCGCAGCAAGATCAAGGAGTTTCTCCATCCGTATGAGTTGGAGGCTGTGGCTTTGCATGATGATAACTGGTTCGAGTTGATTTGACTCTCGGGTTATCAGAGATGCCTGTGTACAGCTTTCCGCAGTAAGATCATGTGGTTTCTCCATCCGTATGAGTTTGAGGTCTTGGCTCTACATGATGCTAAACGGGTCGAGCTGAACAAATTTGGAGAAATCATTAGCGAACAGTGTTGTGTACTATCCATTATCGAGTCTTCTGTGTTTTGTTTTGCTCGTAATCAAATGGCTCACGAATTAGCCATGTTTTTTTAACTAACAGTAGCTGAGATTATGGTGAGGGGTTTGTCCCACCATCTGTAGCTTCAGTTGTCTGACTTGATGTTGGGTTAGTTGCTATTTAATTAATAAAATTCTCTTTTTCTTCAAAAAAAATAGGTAGAGTTTTACGAGAACAAAATTAAAGTTACCCTCAAATAAATTCTTACTTTGTCAAAGAAGAACTCAAGATCGGACAAATAAAAGTCAAAACTCGGGAAGAAAGAGAGACTAGAGAAATCAGGATTTTAATGGAGAAGAAGAATATGGTGTTCAACAGTATTATAGTCCTTTTAGTGGCTCACACATCGGCCAATCTTTGGCAGTACCTTGCTTGCGCTCGGGAGCGTCTCACAAGCCACCAGCTCCTCGATCTTCTATGTTGTATCCCTATGGAGCATCTGGGTCGCTTCTCTCTCTGCCTCTGGACCTTCCTCTACCTCCCTCCCCTCGATTCCTTCTACTCCTACTCCTATTTCGACTCCAATTCTGATTTTTCTTCGTCTTCTTCTTCGGCCGGTTACGATGGCTACTACTACCACCACTCTCATTCCGATTGATTTGTTCGATTTTCAGGTACGTCGATCTACAATTTGCATTTTGTTTCATTTCGTTTCTGGATATTGGGTTTGTGTTGATTTCATTGACTGACTGATGGGTTTGTGTTAATATCATCAATCGATTAATAGGTGGATTGTTTTGTTCATTTTTGGGATGTTGGGTTTTTGTTGATTTGAGTGACTGGTCGATGGAGTTTGTTAATTTCATCATTTGATTGATGAATTTTGGTTAGTGAGTAAACTTTTTGTGTGATTATCATTAATAATCAATTGGTGATAGCATTTGTAATTTGGTTGAATGTTCTTATGGGTTTATGATGCTGGTATATCTTCTGATTTTTTTGGGTTTTCTTGTCAATTACAGATGATGGGTTTATATCATGTTTAGGGGTTGAAATTTTGTTACAGATGTGTCGATGAGTGATTAGGACTTTGAATGATATCATGCTTCTCACTAGAGTTACTGAATTAGGGGCAATGTCGATACATTTTTCGTAGCATATTTCAGTTTATGCTAAAAAATGAGTTATACCAACTGATGAATTGGGGGGATCCACGTGCTGATTATTGGGTGTTTGGTAAGCAAGGTATAAATATTGTAGTTAGAGTTTGTGTTTGGCATTGTTTGAGATTTGTGTTTACGATTATGTTGAAATATATTACACTATTGATAGTTGAATACAATGCAAGTTCTCTATATAAAAATAATCCTATAGTAAATAGGAAACAATTAGGAATAGGAAAGACTACTTATAGGTAACGAATATGAATATAAATGGTAAATAAGTATAACACTCCCTCTAATGTGCAAGTCAAATAACACGAGTCTTGCATGTGGATTGAGATTAATATGGAAGAGCATAAATAAGAAAATGCTACAAGAAAGATGATCTTTGAGCTCTTGGCTCATATCTTGCTTTTATGAATGTGTGATACAATTTCATAGCAAGTAGGGAAAATGAACTTCGAGATATGAGATCATATATCGTTCTGATAAACACACAGTTCATATCAAGCTGATTAAATGATTGATTTTACGAGCGCATGACACAAATTCAATCAAAGACGTCACATGAGTCATAGTGCATAATAACTTCAAGATGTTTGAGCAACTACGTCACGTAAACGACAATACAAAATTCAAAGTGAATAATTTGTAGGGTTTTGGAGCGTTCTAGATCGTCGAGATAGCGGAAGCATTATAAGAAAATCTACTCCAAACCTTGTCCAAGAACATAAACCATTAAATCCCAAAGCAAAATCTATTCCACAAGATATTTACCTTTAAGTCTTGTATGAATCGATAAAGAAGAACGTTCGGATCTTCTTCTCTAAAGAAAGTCTACACCAAGGGGATGATCTTGATGATCCCTCACTTAATTGCCTACTAGAACAATTAAATGAAGAACAAGAGAGCAAGAACAAGAGGAGGAAGAGGGTGGCCGGCCAAGCTAGAAGAGAGAGAGAGATTTGTGTGTTTTTTGTGATTAAATGAATAATGAATTAAAGTCTTGTATTTCAATTCATCATCCAATCTCACAAGCATGGGTTAAAAGTGATTGGTATGGGCTTAAAAGTGCTTTAACCTATACCCCTTAAATCACTCACCTCTTAATCCACAATCACCAACTAAGCATGGTGTTGTGTGGCCCCCACAAATGGACCCACCATGTGGGCCGGCCAAGAGGTCTTGTTGGGCCCTTAATTGGCCGGCCATGAGGCTTCATGGGCCGAGCCCATTGGGCCCTCCCGTGTTGTCTCATGTCGTGTCCAAAAGTCGCCCGACCCTTTTGTCGTCACTTATCAAACAAAGTCCGACGCGATATCGCCGAAAAACTCAGTTTTTCTCGATTCGCTAATTATTCTCTCAAACCGAACCTATGGCACAAAACCTCCAGTTTTGTCCATATATTACTCCTCAAGAAACTTCAATGTTTCCTTGTCTCAAGTTATCCGTCTTGAATGTGTGTGACCCTCTAGGCTCATGCCACCGTTGGCAGATCGGCGCAAAAGATCGCTCTTGCCCGATCCATCATAAGTGGTCTCTAGTAAGACATTATGATTACCCAAGGTGCATGACGATCGATGATTCGACTTAACCTTGTGCGTACAAGTCACTATCCTATTATCTCTAGATATCCTGATTGATCACAAGGCATAGAGTCGTCACCCTTGTTTAATCAATCATTGTTACTTGATATGCGAGATGGCTGAGAACTGATAACCCGTATCATTGGCATGGCCATGCTCTTACTCTCAGTCAGTCTCCATCAAGAGGCCCTTTTAACAGATATCTTTCCCATACCGTAGTATGAGGGATAAATCCCTTAGCCGTCTTTCGTGTCACTCATGTAACCCGTTCCGCCACCCAATCATGCCCTTTATAGCAATCCTTTTACAGAAAGCGTTTGGCGCAAGTTAAAGCCGTACGTTCATTGCATAGTGATCACAAAGACTCCTTGGTCTAAGGATGTCGTGACAAGCTAACACATTTGAATATGTTCATGGCTTAATCTATGAAAACACTATTCAAAGAGGGTTGTCCGATATCAATCACCACATGATATCTATGATACGATTCCAGGATCCTTCATCCCTATGACAAGTAGAACTACGTCATTAAGAACCATCCTCATACTGGTCGCTTTAAGGAAGCATAGGTTGACTAGGGACTCGCTAAGTGTGATCCGTACAGATTTATGGTTCTACTACTTTAGTGGTCATAAATCAGATCATGCTTCACATATTACTTCAACACATAAGTAATACAAAGCCGTTTTATATATATATTACAAACGATGATATTGTACATAGACGTTTACATGCTAATAGCAATTGGACTAGGGCACAAATGCTATCAATCTCCCACTTGCCCCTAGTTCCAATCTAAGTCCCAGTCTATACCCATTGACCTAACATGTTTATCATGTTTTGCTTGTGGAAGAGCCTTGGTCAAGGGGTCGGCTGTGTTATCATCAGTTGCAACGTAGTGGATCTTCACGTCACCTCTAGAAACTATGTCGCGGATGATGTGATACTTTCTGAGTACATGTTTGGATCTGTCATGTGCCCTGGGTTCCTTAGCTTGCGCAATGGCCCCGGTGTTGTCACAATATAAGTCTACTGGGTTAGACGGGTTTTTAATTACACCTAACCCAGCCATGAAACTCCTGATCCATACAGCCTCTTTTGTCGCTTCAGATGCGGTAATGTACTCAGCTTCGGTCGTAGAGTCGACAATGGTATCCTGCTTCTTGCTTTTCCAGCTGAATGCTCCACCGTTCAACGTAAACACATATCCCAACTGACTCTTAAAGTCATCGGGGTCTGTCTGGAAACTAGCGTCAACATATCCTTTGACGACGAGATCATCATTTCTCCCCCCATATACAAGAAAGGCGTCTTTGGTTTTTCTCAAACATTTGAGAATCGCCTTGACAGCCATCCAGTGTGCCTCACTGGGTTTGGATTGATGTCTACTGGTACAGCTTAGGGCAAACGAGACATCCGGTCTCGTACATATCATGGCATACATTATAGACCCTATAGCCGAAGCATATGGGATTTCATTCATTCTTGCTAGCTCTGCAGGTGTCTCAGCACACTGCTTCTTGCTAAGCTTTATGCCATGACGCATGGGCAGCAATCCTTTCTTTGAATCTTGCATTGAGAATCGTCTCAACACTTTGTCTATGTAGGTGCTTTGACTTAAGCCCAAGACCCTCTTGGCACGGTCTCTATATATCTTGATCCCCAAGATGTAAGAGGCCTCACCTAAGTCCTTCATTGCGAAACACTCACCTAACCAAGTCTTTGTTAAGAGCAAGGTAGGGACATCGTTTCCAATGAGCAGTATGTCATCAACATAAAGCACCAAGAAAACTATATTGCTCCCATTTGCCTTTTTATACACGCAAGGTTCATCATCGTTTTTGACGAAGCCAAACTGTTTCACTACTTCATCAAAACGCTGATTCCAACTCCGAGATGTTTGCTTCAAACCATAGATTGATTTGAGCAACTTGCAAATCTTTCCCTTATTCTTTGGATCCTCAAAACCCTGAGGCTGGGACATATAAACGTCCTCAGCTAACCTCCCGTTGAGGAAGGCGGTTTTGACATCCATTTGCCATATCTCATAGTTGTGATACGCTGCTACGGCAAGTAGAATGCGGATAGATTTGACCATAGCTACTGGAGAAAAGGTCTCTTCATAGTCAATTCCGTGGATTTGTCTATAACCTTTTGCTACCAGTCTTGCTTTATAGTTCTGAGGTTTGCCATCCATGTCTATCTTTATTTTAAAGATCCATTTACACCCAATGACTTTTACGTCAGGGGTATGATCCACCAAGTCCCACACTTGATTATCTGACATGGATTGCATTTCTTCCCTCATGGCTTCCAGCCATTTCTCAGAGTCGGTTCCGTCCAAGGCCTCTCGAAAGGTAGCTGGATCATTGTCCACTAATACTAAACCATCACCTTCAGTTACTAAGAAACCGTATCTGACAGGTGCATGACTTATCCTTTCAGACCGCCTCGGACCGTCCTCATTAACTGTAGCTATTGGTTCTTGCTCAACGACCACTTCTGGCTCTACTGCTTCTAGTGGGTCGTCTAGTGGTTCCTGAGTAACTGTCTCATCTAGAACTTCATCAAGATGAACAGCTCTCCCACTGACTGTCTTGGAAATGAACTCTTTTTCCAAGAATGTCCCACCTCGAGCAACAAAAACTTTATTTTCGCTCGGTTTGTAGAAGTAGTATCCTTTTGTTTCTTTTGGATATCCGACGAAAGTGCATTTATCTGATCTCGGTTCGAGCTTGGTTGCAAGCAACCGTTTTACATAAGCCTTGCAACCCCAGATTTTTAGGAAAGACAAAACGGGTTCCTTCCCGTACCATTTTTCGAATGATGTCCCTTCCACAGCTTTCGACGGAGCCCTGTTTATTATAAAACCGGCCGTTTGCAGAGCATAACCCCAGAAGGAGATCGGGAGATCAGTGTGACTTAACATTGATCGAACCATATCTAACAATGTTCGATTCCTCCGCTCGGACACACCATTAAGTTGCGGTGTTCCTGGCGGAGTCCACTGAGATAGTATTCCACCTTCAGTAAGATAACTAAGAAACTCCTCGGATAAGTATTCTCCACCCCGATCAGAACGGAGTGCCTTGATACTCTTTCCGAGTTGGTTTTCTACTTCAGTCCTAAACTCTTTGAATTTATCAAAAGCTTCGGACTTATGTCTCATGAGATAGACATAACCATATCTACTGAAATCGTCAGTAAATGTGATAAAGTAGCCTAAACCACCTCTGGCTGGTGTACTCATTGGTCCACATACGTCTGAATGTATTAGACCCAATAGATCACCTGCCCTCTCACCTAAACCAGTGAAGAGCGCTTTAGTCATCTTGCCTATTAAACAAGCTTCGCATCTATCAATCGTTTGGAATTCGAATTGACTTAGAAGTCCGCGCTTATGAAGCGCTGAGATGCGTTTCTCATTTCTGTGACCTAGACGACAATGCCAGATAAGAGTTTGGTCTAAATCATTAGCTTTAAACCTCTTAGCATTTACATTATAGAGCATGTTGGATCTCGAGTTTTGCATATTCAGTATGTATAAACCTCCAACAGTGTGAGCATTGCCATAATATATGTTGTTGCGCATAATATAAAAAAACCCGTTCTTAATATTAAAATAATAACCCTCTTTTTCAAGAAGAGAAATTGAGATAATATTCCTGCTGAAAGCAGGTACGCAAAACACATCATTAAGTTCAATTACAAGCCCACTGGGCAAAACAAGGTTCACAGAACCCACGTCAGTTGCGGCAACTCTGGTATTGTTCCCAACTCTTAGGTCCACCTCGCTTTCCCCCCATATCTCTTCTACTGTGTAACACCTGCATATCCGCACAGACATGAGACTCAGCTCCAGTGTCTAGTACCCAAGTATTAATTGTAGAAAGATATAGCTCTAATGGAATACCTGATGAAGCAGCGGCCCCACCGCCCTTCTTCTGGTCCTCCTTCATCTGCTGACAGTCTTTCCTCCAATGACCAGGCTTTTGACAGTAGTAACAGACCGACTCCTTTGCCTTCCCTTTGCCTTGTACGGGCATGGGAGGTCTAGGAATAAATGGTCGTATGTTCTTCCCTGTCAGGTGCTTTGGGCCTTTACCCTTGCCACCACCAGCTTTGAAGCTGGGTCCCTTCTTGACCATAAAGACATTTTTGGGCGAACTGCCCCTTGTGCTCTTCTCGGCAGTCACTAGCATGTTGTGCAACTCCGACGCGGTCTTGTCCATATCATGCATGTGATAGTTCATGACGAACCCACCATATGCATGAGGAAGGGATTGCAGAATAAAATCTGCAGCCATTTCCTTTTCCATAGACATACCGATACTAGTCATATGGTCAAAATGCCCCTTCATCTGTAGGACGTGAGGACCTACGGAGCTGCCTGCTGACATCTTGCAGGCAATGAGTTCTCGGAGAACAGTGTATTTTTCAATACGTACTTTCTCCTTGAACATATCCTTGATCTGTGCAAACATTGCAAACGGATCATGGGATAGCTCCATAAACTACTTCTGGAGGTCCGCCTCCATGCAGCCCAGCATGACACACGCAACGTCGATAGAGTCGCCAAGGTGTTTCTGGTACGCATCCTTAACGACCCTCGTTGCGTTGGCAGCTGGCTCCTCAGGGATAGCCTTATCAAGGACGTACTCCCTGCGTTCCAACTTTAACACAAGTCGTAAATTTCTGTCCCAGTCCAGATAATTTGTTCCATTGAGTTTATACTTTACGAGTATAGTCCTCAATGACAAATTAGACGAGTTTGTTGAATTACTAGCCATTTCTACACGAAGAAAGTAAATTTAATCAGAATGGTTGAATAAATTTACGAAGATCCGAATTAAACACCAACCATAAGATTCTAAGATTTAGAATCTTAAACCAAGATCCCTTATTCGTCATTTGAAGTGCGCTAAGGCGCACCGCTCCAATTGACTTATTTAGGTAGGACGTCCGTCCAATTACAACCCGTGTAACACTTAGTCAGGGTATGTGCAAAAACACACGGCTTACCCTTCCGATGCCCCAGCTCGACCTCAGGCCAAGAATCGTGGTTGAGTCAACCAACTTTCACTAACGAGTTAAATTTGTGCAGATGCTCCGCTAAGGCACACGACATCCCACAAAGTTTACCATTCCCATCTAGAACCCATTCGATCGATGCTCCGCTAAGGCGCACGACACCGATAAAATGTTTCTACATGGGTGTGAATTTGGGTGGCATCTCACTTGACTCAAATTAGCTTGTAATTTGGTTGTGTTTAATAATTCGAAAGTATTTGGTACAATTACGAACCCGTCATCAACAACCCGTGTTGTAAAGTTTCTAATTGTATCACATACTGTCTTCATTTGAATCCGTCATTTGCAACCCGTGCAAAACACGTTTCAAATTTGAACTCATCCATCACAACCCGTGCGATGATGGTTCACAACGCTTTAAACATGCAAACAATTAAAGTTGATTTTAATCTTTGCATGTGAGGTGATGGCTTATAAACTTATAAGCTAATCATGCAAGCATGTTATTAATTAAATAATTCAAGCAAGCATTCATAAAGCGTTAAATATGCATTTTATAGCCCATCCTAAACTTAGGATTCTACGAGTCTTCACATATTCTCGTCTTTCTCATTCGGGCTCCCACTAGCTCTTGGACTTCCTCCAAGACCGTCATTGTGCTCGATTTTCCATCCTTCTCGTCTTTGAGTAATAATTACAATTAATACTCGGTTCGTAGACCGGATAAAAATAATTACACTTTATGGGCTCGAATAAAAGAATAATTACATGCTAACACTAACGGTATGCAAACCGTGAAAGCGATAAAATCTAATGGGCTACTAATGCATCATACATCTCATCACATCATCCAACATGTTATCACACAAACATGTTATCAAATAATATGCAATAATTCCGGTTTTAATTTTGCCAAGTTGCTTGGTCGGGTTTATCGAAACTAGACCTTTTCGAAAAACGGTTTATCGAAACCGATTAAATTTTGAAAGTTTTCGAAATATTGGATCGCGGGTTCGTGACACGGATCAAACACCACGCACGAACCAAGTCGGGCCAAGCCAATGGGCCGAAAGCCCATTAGGCCGAGCCCAACTATACACGGCCCGGTTTTGGGCCTTGGAAGGCCCAAACCGGCCTTGCCGCCACTCTCGGCCTCACCCGAGAGTGGGGACAGGCTCGGTCACCGCCGGCCTCCCCGGCCTCCGGTGACCTCCGTCTGGTACCTCTAATCCGGCTCCCCGAGAGTCCCTTCTCGGACCCGACAAATCCAATAATTTCCGAAAAATTCCAAATTCAATATATTTTCAAAAATAACATATTTCATGCAAATATCCCAAAAAGCATTAAAATCATGTTATCAACAATTTGGCATGCAAATAATCACAAAACCGAAATAAATTCAACAAGACAAAGATTAAGAGGGTAACCAACCCTCTGATACCATTGTAGGGTTTTGGAGCGTTCTAGATCGTCGAGATAGCGGAAGCATTATAAGAAAATCTACTCCAAACCTTGTCCAAGAACATAAACCATTAAATCCCAAAGCAAAATCTATTCCACAAGATATTTACCTTTAAGTCTTGTATGAATCGATAAAGAAGAACGTTCGGATCTTCTTCTCTAAAGCAAGTCCACACCAAGGGGATGATCTTGATGATCCCTCACTTAATTGCCTACTAGAACAATTAAATGAAGAACAAGAGAGTAAGAACAAGAGGAGGAAGAGGGTGGCCGGCCAAGCTAGAAGAGAGAGAGAGATTTGTGTGTTTTTTGTGATTAAATGAATAATGAATTAAAGTCTTGTATTTCAATTCATCATCCAATCTCACAAGCATGGGTTAAAAGTGATTGGTATGGGCTTAAAAGTGCTTTAACCTATACCCCTTAAATCACCCACCTCTTAATCCACAATCACCAACTAAGCATGGTGTTGTGTGGCCCCCACAAAGGGACCCACCATGTGGGCCGGCCAAGAGGTCTTGTTGGGCCCTTAATGGGCCGGCCATGAGGCTTCATGGGCCGAGCCCATTGGGCCCTCCCGTGTTGTCTCATGCCGTGTCCAAAAGTCGCCCGACCCTTTTGTCGTCACTTATCAAACAAAGTCCGACACGATATCGACAAAAAACTCAGTTTTTCTCGATTCGCTAATTATTCTCTCAAACCGAACCTATGGCACAAAACCTCCAGTTTTGTCCATATATTACTCCTCAAGAAACTTCAATGTTTCCTTGTCTCAAGTTATCCGTCTTGAATGTGTGTGACCCTTTAGGCTCATGCCACCGTTGGCAGATCGGCGCAAAAGATCGCTCTTGCCCGATCCATCATAAGTGGTCTCTAGTAAGACATTATGATTACCCAAGGTGCATGACGATCGATGATTCGACTTAACCTTGTGCGTACAAGTCACTATCTTATTATCTCTAGATATCCTGATTGATCACAAGGCATAGAGTCATCACCCTTGTTTAATCAATCATTGTTACTTGATATGCGAGATGGCTGAGAACTGATAACCCGTATCATTGGCATGGCCATGCTCTTACTCTCAGTCAGTCTCCATCAAGAGGCCCTTTTAACGGATATCTTTCCCATACCGTAGTATGAGGGATAAATCCCTTAGCCGTCTTTCGTGTCACTCATGCAACCCGTTCCGCCACCCAATCATGCCCTTTATAGCAATCCTCTTACAGAAAGCGTTTGGCGCAAGTTAAAGTCGTACGTTCATTGCATAGTGATCACAAAGACTCCTTGGTCTAAGGATGTCGTGACAAGCTAACGCATTTGAATATGTTCATGGCTTAATCTATGAAAATACTATTCAAAGCGGGTCGTCCGATATCAATCACCTCATGATATCTATGATACGATTCCAGGATCCCTCATCCCTATGGCAAGTAGAACTACGTCATTAAGAACCATCCTCATACTGGTCGCTTTAAGGAAGCATAGGTTGACCAGGGACTCGTTAAGTGTGATCCATACAGATTTATGGTTCTACTACTTTAGTGGTCATAAATCAGATCATGCTTAACATATTACTTCAACACATAAGTAATACAAAGCCGTTTTATATATATTACAAACGATGATATTGTACATAGACGTTTACAGGCTAATAGCAATTGGACTAGGGCACAAATGCTATCATAATTCCCCTTAGGGTTTGCATTGTATTCTCAAGTATTAGTAGAGTGTATAGTACGTAAATAATTAGGAGAGTGACATAAAATAAGAGACCATATAGATGAAAATGTTACACATGGTTAACTCAAGAGAAGCAATAAGGGGAAAGATTATTTCTTTCATGAATATATTCACTGTAGTTACAACGGTTTTAGAGATTGGCTGATTTTTAAAGGAACTGAAGAACATGTTACTAAGAATGTCGAAGCATCTTTTGCGACATCTTGTGTGACATTGTTGACGGCGTCTCGACAAACATCCTGATCGACAGAAATCTGTAAAGTACAGTTTCTGCAGAAAGTTCGAAGACGATTAGGAAATTCCATAAACAACTTCAAATCTGGAAAGTAGAAAGATGGTGATTAAGAGGAAACCCATTAGGGTTAGTACTCATCCTCGATTTCTATAAAAGCTTAGGCTACCCCCTTAGCAATCGTGTGGTTCTTTATTTGTTTCCTAGCAATAATTTGCAAGACTCTTAGACGTGAAGGTTTTCGGACTGAGAGATTGTAGATTGAGCTAAGGATATTGTGCATCACATAACTATTGAGAGTTAGGTGATTGAGGGTTTACTGATCGCGTGAGTGAAGACTGCACGCAACCACCAAGTTCAACGGAGACTTGAACCGACAGAGCAAGGCGATTGCTCGAAGAGTGGAATCAAGACGGAGTCTTGAATTCAGGGGGAGACCCTGAGATAGATTACACTGTAAGACGTAGCATAAAGTATAGATCTAGGGTTGATCACAGGTACTTGTATGTTTTGACGAATTACTAATAAGTGAAATCTTTCCGAACTGGGTAAACAATTTGTTGTGTCATTGTTTATAGCTTTATATTTTTCTGTCCTACGTTATCTCCACAAGAAGTCATACACGATGTTACAGCTTCATACGTAACATTGTGTGTGACATCTTGCACGACTAGCTGATCAAAATTTCACTTGGTATCAGAGGAGGCATCTACAGCTTTAGGTGAATTTCTAAACAAATATTTTGATCAAGATGGACAATACCAGAGAAAGAGGATCCATCAATCGACCACCTGTTCTAGATGGAAGCAACTACGGCTATTGGAAGGCTCGAATGTGTGCCTTCATGAAGTCACTTGACAACAAAACATGGAAGGCTGTGATCAATGGTTGGAATGCTCCACAACTCAGTGACAATGATGGTAACCCTATCGGTCCAAAACCAGAAAAAGACTGGACTGATGATGAAGACGAAGAATCACTGGGAAATTCTCGAGCTCTGAATGCTATCTTCAACGGTGTTGACAAAAACGTGTTCAGACTAATCAACACATGCACAACTGCCAAAACCGCATGGGATATTCTGGTTGTTGCATATGAAGGAACAACTAAGGTTCGAGAACAAAAACTGCAATACATGACAACCAACTTCGAAGCTCTCGTCATGAAAGAGGACGAATCAATTGTAAAATTCAATGTTCGTATTCGTGATCTAGTCAATGAATCCTACTCTCTGGGTGAACCAATGTCTGATGAAAAACTGGTTAGAAAAACCCTGCGTGCTCTTAGCCCTCGATTTAAGATGAAGATCACAACAATTGAGGAAGTTAATGACCTCAAGATCTTAAAATTTGACGAGCTAATGGGGTCTCTAATGACCTGTGATTTATCTCTGCCCAATGTCGACAAAAGGAATAAAGGAGTCACTTTCAAAAGCTCAACACACAAGCAACCAGAACTTGAGGATTCTTATTCCGATGAAGACATCGACGCTACAATGGCCCTTCTCACAAAATATTACAACAAATTCATGAGAAGGTTCAGTCGAATGGGTGGACGGAATGTCACAACATATGCCAGAAACAAAGCTCCACAAAAAGCTCAAACATGAGGAAGTCTTGACAGACCAAACAGGAGTGGAGAAGAAAACAACAAGAACAAAGGACTTCAATGCCATGAATGTGATGGATTCGGCCATCTTCGCAGAGAATATAATGCCACCCTGTCAGATGATGACAATGAAGATAGTGGATCTGAAGAGGTAAGCAACTTTATTGCATTCACTACTACTATTCCTACATGTAACCTTGATAATTCTGCCAATATCAATGATGATCACCACCATCCAACTCCAAATGAGAATTGGACTAAAGAGCAACTAGTCGAGACATACAGAAGCTTACATACCAGATGGATCAAGGAAACTCTGATCCTTGACCAACAAGGAGAACGGATCATTAGTCTTACCAACGACAAATCCAGATTTCTAGAGACAATCGTGGATCTAAAACGCGAAATCACCAGACTTAATGGAGAAATAAGTCTCATGACTAAATCGGTAAAGATGATGAATCCTAGCACAGAATGCCTTGACAAAATCCTATCAGTAGGAAAGCAGTCTAAGGATACAACGAGACTAGGGTACACACACGATATCCCCTCAACAGCAGTGACGAAGTTTGTCCCACAACAAGCCATGGTTGACAAGAAACCACTAGATACCCCAACACATTCTACAGGACAACCTACAACAAATGTCATGACATCGTCTACAACATGTTCCTGTCAAGCAACGATCAAAAGACATCCTCCACGCAGACAACAATACTACAGAAAACCAGCTTATCAATATCAGTGGATATGTCACCACTGTGGTCAACGTGGTCACATTAGACCATTTTGTTTTCAATTCCAAGGGAGGAAGCAAGCTCAGCTACTACAGAGACAAAGGAAACATCAAAGGCATCTCTCAACTCCTCAGAGAACATCCCGCCTTCAATGGAGATCTAAGAATCTAGTCTATCGAGCTAATGTTGCATATACATCCTTGAGTGCTTCAACTAACAAAGACTGGTATCTCGATAGTGAATGTTCTCAACACATGACAGGTACTCCAGAGTTTCTTTCCGATCTGAAATTATATACAAACTGCTATGTTACTTTTGGAGATGGGATTCGAGCTCGAATCATTGGAAAAGGAGTGCTCAAGCATCCAGGAGCCACGTGCCTAACTGAAGCATTACTTGTAGAAGGACTTAAGGCAAACCTGATTAGCATCAGCCAGATCTGTGATCTCGGTTCAAAAGTGAAATTCACTAAAGAAGCCTGTGTAGTGAAAGACTTCAATGAAGTCACTATTCTACAAGGAATCCGCTAGATGGATAACTGTTACATCTGGTCGCCCGAATCACATATCGAAGCGGCAAAGTGTCTTGTCTCCAAAGCAGAAGAAACCAAACTGTGGCACAGAAAGCTTGGACATCTAAATCTTCGAAGTATGCATAAGGCAATCTCCGAGCAGGCCATTACAGGAATTCCGAACCTGAAAATAGTAGAAGGAAAGATCTGCGGAGAATGTCAGATTGGAAAGCAAACCAAGATGTCACACAATAAGCTACAACATATCACCACCTCTCGAGTACTTGAGCTGATACATGTTGACCTCATGGGGCCAATGCAAGTTGAAAGTCTTGGAGAAAAACGATATGTCTTTGTATGTGTAGATGATTACTCACGATACACTTGAGTTGACTTCCCTCGTGACAAATCAGATACCTTCTCAATCTTCAAGAATTTGTGCATCTAGGTCCAGCGAGAAAAAGGGGAGACAATTGGCAAAATAATTCGTTTTCGTAGTGATCATGGTCGAGAGTTCGAAAACAGAAAGTTTGTAGAATTCTGCAACTTAGAAGGGATAGCTCATGAGTTCTCAGCACCAATCACTCCCCAACAGAATGGCATTGTTGAGCGCAAAAACAGGACTCTACAAGAGATGGCTAGAGTTATAATGCTGGCAAAAGACATACCAACTCACTTAACACTGCTTGCCATATCCACAATCGAGCCACTCTCCGACCAGGTATGTCTGTAACTCATTATGAAATATGGAGGGGGAGAAAGCCCAATGTTAAGTACTTCCATATCTTTGGATCCACTTGTTATATTCTAGCTGATAGAGAGCCTCGTCGAAAGCTTGATCCAAAGAGTGATGAAGGCATCTTCCTTGGTTACTCAAGGAATAGTCGTGCATACCGGGTCTTCAACAAACGAACCAAGACCATGATGGAATCAATCAATGTTGTTATTGATGATAACTGTGAAGATGCCTTAGAAGATGCGACAGACGAAGACGGAGTCTATCCTCACAACAATAATAGGAAGGATACTACCACGCATGTCAGAGAAGATGCCAGCAGCAAATCAGAAAACAATAATGTCAGTCCAAATGTCGATAAACATGAGACAGTTCCTGAAACCAGCAACAAGAATCCTCACGAAGAATCCAGGCTAATCATCCTATCTCTGGAGTTATTGGAGACCTAAATGAAGGCATACGGACTCGGTCAAAAACTCCTGAAGACTACAACGAGGTGATAGGTAATATATGCTTCGTTTCAAAGACTGAACCCAAAAATATCAATGAAGCTATCAATGATGAATATTGGGTCAATGCTATGCAAGAAGAACTGATACAATTTGAGAAGAACCAGGTGTGGGAACTGGTGCCCAAACCAAGTGAAGGAAATATCATTGGCACAAAATGGATCTTCAAAAATAAGTCTGATGAGTTTGGTAATATCACTCGCAATAAGGCGAGGTTAGTAGCACAAGGGTACACTCAAATTGAGGGAGTAGACTTCGATGAGACCTTTGCTCCTGTAGACAGACTTGAAGCAATCCGTCTCCTACTAGGGATATCATGCCATCTACAGATTAAGCTCTACCAGATGGATGTCAAAAGTGCATTCCTGAATGGGGACCTCAATGAAGAAGTATATGTCTCACAACCCAAAGGATTTGTTGATCCTCACTCTCCTGATCATGTGGACAAACTCAAGAAGGCTCTCTATGGGTTGAAACAAGCACCAAGGGCTTGGTATGAAAGGCTCACAAAATTCTTGATCCAAAGTGGCTATACTAGAGGAGGAGTCGACAAGACTCTTTTGTGAAGAATGAGGACGAGAACTTAATGATAGCCCAAATATATGTCGATGACATTGTCTTTGGAGGGATGTCAAAAGGGATGGTAGAGCAATTTATTCAACAGATGCAATCAGAATTCGAGATGAGCATGGTGGGAGAACTTACCTATTTTCTAGGCTTCCAAATCAAACAGCTAAAAGATAGCATCTTCATATCTCAGAGCAAATATGCGAAGAATATTGTCAAGAAGTTTGGGCTAGAGAAAGTCTCACATAAACGGACACCTGCAGCTACACATATCAAGCTAACTAAAGATGATCCAGGAGAAGCCGTCGACCAACACCTATACAGAAGCATTATCGGTAGTCTTCTCTACCTTACTGCGAGTTGACCAGATATTACCTACTCTGTAGGAGTATGTGCATGATATCAAGCTAATCCCAAGGTTAGTCATCTCTCCCAAGCTAAAAGAATTATAAGATATATCTCTGGGACTACAGACTTGGGTTTATTATACTCATTCGACACATCCTCTACCCTGGTGGGGTATAGTGATGCCGATTGGGCTGGAAACACAACAGATAGGAAGAGCACATCTGAAGGATGCTTCTTCCTTGGCAACAACCTAATATCATGGTTTAGTAAAAAGCAAAACTGTGTTGCCCTGTCCACTGCCCAATCGGAGTATATTGCTGCTGGGAGTAGCTGCACACAACTACTATGGATGAAGCGGATGTTAGTCGAATACAATGTCAGACAGGAAGCCATGACTTTATATTGTGATAATGTCAGTGCCATCAACATCTCCAAAAATCCTGTCCAACACAGTAAGACCAAACACATTGACATTAGACACTACTTCATTCGAGAGTTGGTCGAAGATAAGAAGATCATCCTAGAGCACATCCATATAGAGAAGCAACTTGCTGACATTTTCACGAAGGCATTAGATGCGAGCAGATTTGAGTTCCTCAAGTCGTCACTCGGTCTGTGCACCATCAACGAACAATAGAAGTTGCTGAAACGGTTGAGAGGAGTTAGTTGGTGCCTCTTCATGAACCGGTCCAAAATCCTAACACATGCCATTGGGCCAAGCAAACCAAAAGCCCATATAAAGAAAGGAAAGGTCACAAAATACGCTCGGTCTCCAACAGATTTGATTTGAATCAACCTGCTTTCAAAATCAAAACCTAGTTTGCCTCTTTTCGTGTTCGCTCTCATCTCCCTCACCTCTCACACTCTGCAACGAAAAATCTCGCTACCTACACAGATATGGTGAAAACTCGGAGCACGCTAGTACCAAAGAAGGCCACTGGTAGTCAACGATCCGAACCAAAGAGGGCAGAAGCAAAAAGCTCCAAGGGCAGCAAAGCAAAAACCAACAAGCATGGAGTCCGAATCAAAGGACCAAAAACGCAGAAAGCCGAGGAATCTCCCAAAGAAAACCCTACAGAGGAAGCACCAATGCCAATCTTTTCTCGAGTTCCCAAACGGTCTCGAACTGGAAGTTCCACATTCTCCATAACAGATCTAACAGGACCAAAAAGGAAGACTGATCTTGGCCAAGGAAGTCGAGAAGCTTCCATGCAGATTGTTCTTGTTCCAGTACCAGCGAATATCCCAGGTATCGACTCCTCCATTATTTCAAACACCGATACCTCTAGAAATAGTGACTTGCTGAAGTCACTGCTGGAAAATCAAGACCCACCTCAAGAAGGTGTGGTGGAGTAACTGATAAATCCTGAAGGAGATAAGGAAGACATGACCCCGGTCAGTCATGGGTTGGAGCGTATTGCTGAAGGAGAAGGAGAGGAAGAAGTTGCAACAGATGTCATTCCTGAAGCCACACAGGAGGCTGTGGTAGAAGAAGAAGTCGTTGACTCGGAAGAAGCCGAGGAAGAAGTTGAGAAAGACGAAACCAGAGACGGGGATACCGATCTGGAAGAAGGAGAAAAGGACAACAGTGTCACCGCTTATAACACAGAAGATGCTATTGAGACAGCACACACAGTGTTGTCATCCCTGAAAAAGAAGGTACTAGAAGAGAATGAAAGTCTAGCGGTAATGGTTGGAAAACTCAAAGAAACCAAGAAGAGAAAGGAGGTAGAAGATGCTGGAGGCCCCAGCAAAAAGAAGAAAAAGATGTCCGTCAAGGAAAAAGGGAAGAAAGTTGTCTCCAAAAGGAGATTGGTGGATGAAGAAACGGATGACGATGTAGAGGAGGTTACTGCAAGGGAAGCAAAGAAGGGAAAGAGCCTGAAGACGGTCAAGAACACGTCAAGTGTTCCTTACGACAATGTGTCGTTTCACTCGGCAGACGGTGCAAAAAGATGGGAATTCGTGTTCCAGAGAACGGCGTATCCCGAGAAGACCCTGTCGTCAGAGCTGCTAGGACTAGAAGTCATTGTCCAACTCCTGGAGCAGGCTGAACTTATGAAAACCGTCACAAACATTGGTAACCACTATCCTCTCTTAGTCAAGGAATTCATTGCTAATCTGCCTACTGGGTTTGGGACTCCGGATGATCCGGATTGTGATAAGGTATATGTCAGAGGCCTTCGTTTCACCATTTCCTCTGACATCATTAATGCCTTCTTGGGGAGAAAGTGTGTCTGTGCTGTGCCTCCACCTGACCTGAACAAGGTCCTCAAGGAGATTACCGGAGACAAAAGCAGAATGTGGCCTACCAAGGGCATTGTGGCAGCCTCAGACCTCACTTCCAAGTACTCCATTCTCTTTCGCATCGGAGTAGCAAACTGGGCTCCCTCCACACACGCATCCTCCATCAAACCAGGACTGGTGATACTCATCTTCCAAATAGGTACTGGGTCTACACTTGATTTTGGGCAATTTGTTATTGATCATCTTATCCGACATGCCAGATCACTTGTTGTAAAGATACCTATTGCATTTCCCTCCCTTATCTCTGAGCTACTTGTACATCAACACCCCGGAGTGTTGAAGACAACGAATAAGGTTGGCAAACGCGGAGGACCGATTATGCTGAGCCACAAACTGTTTGAGGGCAAGCATGCTCCTGATCTTGTCAGGCCAGAAGCCAAGGCAACGACCAGTCGAGCCACAAGTGCCGCCCCTCCAACCAAGACCACCAGCAGGGATGCAGTTATGCTTGGAAGAGAGATTGCCGTGCTTGACAAGGACATCGTCAATCTGAAGACAGCCCTGAAGCATCTCTCCCAGCGACGGTCACATTGTGCCAACCTACTAAAATCAATGTCCCCTCCAGGCTCCGAAGATGATGATACCACCTCTCTACCAAATGCTCCTGAAGAATCTACTCAAGATGCCTCCACTGACGCTACTGAAGAAGAGACTGCTAGTTCCAGCAGCAACTCTGTTTGATTTTATGAACTTTCTGATTACCGAACAACTAAACATCTTTATTTTGTAATTTTTGTTGAACACGGTTTCACTCTTACTCTCGACTGCTGATCGCGAGTATGTGTGAGTTAAGCTTGTGTTTGTTTCTTATTACCCTGATTGTTACAAATATTTGTTTAAATTTTGACTCTTTTTGACCCAGCAAGGGGGAGTAAGATAGATAAGATAAAGACGCGAAGACACGATGATACACGCGGTGACACACACTATGCGCAAAAGACGCTACGAGACGCAAAACGCAAACAAAGACTTCATGACTGCCGATCGTGTGCATCAACAACAAATGCGACGAAGAATGTTGTCCTTAAAAATAGCCAAAGGGGGAGATTGTAGTTACAACGGTTTTAGAGATTGGCTGATTTTTAAAGGAACTGAAGAACATGCTACAAAGAATGTCGAAGCATCTTTTGCGACATCTTGTGTGACATTGTTGACGGCGTCTCGACAAACATCCTGATCGACAGAAATCAGGAAAGTGCAGTTTCTGCAGAAAGTTCGAAGACGATTAGGAAATTCCAGAAACGACTTCAAATCTGGAAAGAAGAAAGAAGGTGATTAAGAGGAAACCCATTAGGTTTAGTACTCATCCTCGGTTGCTATAAAAGCTTAGGCTACCCCCTTAGCAATCGTGTGGTTCTTTATTTGTTTCCTAGCAATAATTTGCAAGACTCTTAGACGTGAAGGTTTGCGGACTGAGAGATTGCAGATTGAGCTAAGGATATTGTGCATCACAAAACTATTGAGAGTTAGGTGATTGAGGGTTTACTGATCGCGTGAGTGAAGACTGCACGCAACTACCAAGTTCAACGGAGACTTGAACCGACAGAGCAAGGCGTTTGCTCGAAGAGTGGAATCAAGATGGAGTCTTGGATTCAGGGGGAGACCCTAAGATAGATTACACTGTAAGACGTAGCATAAAGTATAGATCTAGGGTTGATCACAGGTACTTGTATGTTCTGACGAATTACTGATAAGTGAAATCTTTCCACTAGGCTGAGAGCCCCCAGACGTAGGTGACGTTGTACCGAACTGGATAAACAATCTGTTGTGTCATTGTTTATAGCTTTATATCTTTCTGTCCTACGTTATCTACACAAGAAGTCATACACGGTGTTACAGCTTCATACGTAACATTGTGTGTGACATCTTGCACGACTAGCTGATCAAAATTTCACTAATTGATTATATTTCCCTTATATTATTTTCCCTTTTTACTATTTTACTTTATGTAATATTTTTCTTTTGTGTCTCTACTTGGTAATCAAGTAAGTAAAGACTATAAAAGGAGATGAGGAGTCTAGGGTAGGATGTCAAATTTGTGAGTTTAGTCCTGTATTGAGCCCAAGGCTAGAGAGAACCAGGTTTTTCGAACTACCTAGAAGCATATTATCAATAAAAGTACTTTATTATTATATATCATCTTTTCTACTTCCCTTGTTCTAGTCGATACACTGTAAGGGTGTATCAATTGGTATCAGAGCATCGATCTAGAAACCATGGAGATAAGTACCTTGTTTTCAAGTCAAAAGATCATCTTCGAGAAGATGCTTGCACAATTAGAAGATATGAGAACTCAGATTATCGAGTCAAGACTCAAGGCAGGGGTTAAGAAACAACAGTTGCAGCAACAACAAGTCATTAAAGCGGAGCTGAGATTACAAGACAACAACATATGGGATGTTCGGGACTTGTTTGTAGCTGAACCTATCAACAATGGCTACAAACGATTCTTGAACGGAATCAACAACCTGATGGAAGAAGAAGAAAATGAGAAGAAGAAATTGGATTCCCAAGGAACATATTCAACACCATCTCTAGATTTGATATGGGCGATCCGACCACGAGAAATAAGGATCTCATCGTTTGAAGGCGACTACTCAGAGATATGGATCTTAAAATTTGTACCTAATGGTCATTCCAATCCCGAGGTAGGGAATATGAAAACATTAAGGTTAGCTCCCTTTGATATAATACGGGCAAGGGGCATTAAAATCCAACTCAAGGATCGAGCTCCACCAATTTGTGGTGTGGGAAAATGGCGCACGGAAATTGGCACCTCCTTGTAAGTTAGTCACCTTGAGGACAAGGTGAATGTGGGGCGGTTGTTAATGTTACACATGCTTGACTCAAGAGAAGCAATAAAGGGAAAGATTATTTCTTTCCTGAATATATTCACTATTGATTATATTTTCCTTATATTATTTTTCCTTTTTATTATTTTCCTTTATATAATATTTTCCTTTTATGTCTCTACTTGGCAATAAAGTAAGTAAAGACTATAAAAAGGATGAGGAGTCTAGGGTAGGATGTCCGATTTGTGAGTTTAGTCTTATATTGAGCCCGAGACTGGAGAGAACCAGGTTTGCCGAACTACCCGGAACCATATTATCAATAAAAGTACTTTATTATTATATATTATCTTTTCTACTCCCTTTGTCCCAGTCGATACACTGTAAGGGTGTATCAGAAATCTAATCAGTAAATATAATCTATGCAATGATTCTAATAATATAATCTAACACGCCTCCGCAGTCAGAGTAGTCGCATGCTGAATGCTCAAAATGGAGCTAAAAGTCCTCAAAAAGGGATGATGGAAGTTCATTGGGAAGATGTTTGTGAACGGGTATAAAGAAGGTATATGGAGCACGCAAACTTGATATGAGGCAATGTTCTCACAAACAAAGTGTAAGTCTAGTTCAACATGTTTTGTTGGATGAAATTGGCAAACATATAAAAAGAGCTAACATTATCACAAATTACAATGGTGACAGTGGAAAAAAGATAATGTAGCTCAAGAAGAAGATTACGCAACAACAAGACTCGACAATGACATTAGCAACTCCATGATACTCAACTTTAGCGTGACACAATATGTTGACACTTGGAAGACCAATATATGATATTAGGATCAAGAAAGACACAATAACTAGAGGTAGAACGTCACATGTAAGGACAACCAGTCTAATCAGCGTTTGAGTAAGCAATAAGAGAAAATGTAGAATAAGGGAGAAGAAGAAGACTATACGATAACGTACCTTGAAAATATGCTTAAAAACATAAAAATGTGGTTCACGGGGTCGTGCATGACAATACAGATTTGCTAGACAGCATATGCAATATGAGGATTTCTAAAAATATAACCTAACAAAAATATCTTTGGACAACTAAGGGATATAGTGAAACTGAAAAACCATTATTGGTTTTGTGCTTAAAACCAATAACAAATTGACGTAGTTGTCTAAAATAGTCTTCCATTGCCATCTATGTGGGGTTGCTGCTTGAAGATTTTTGCACCGTCGCCCACGTCGTGTAGTTGCTTAAAGATGTTTTGCACCATCACCCACGTGATGTGGTTGCTTGAAGTTAGATTGTGCATCCGTAGAATTCGCATATGAGTCAATAGCTCGAAGTGATTTTTCCTATATGGTATGAAGTTGTAGTGTGTGTCCATAAAATCAAGATATGAGCCAAGAACATTTTTTCTAGAGCATTGTACTGCTTACATCGCTTGGGGAGTGTTAGATTTATTTTCTACTGACTGTTCGATTTCTGTTCCTTATTACTAGTTGTTACCTGTTTGTAGTAATTATAATTCTTAGTTGTTTCCTATTTGGTGTAGGACTATTCTTAAAATAAAGGGTTCTATTCTATTATCTATAATATATTATTATATTTCAAGAAAAATGTGCAAATTTAGAATTCTAGGATTTCTTAGGAGAACGTTCCTCAAACTACATTATGCTCATCATAATCAAATCATTCAAGTGTATTTCACGGGTATTTGAAGCAGGAATACTCACAGAAGTAATATGAGCCATGTATGTATCCAACCGGGGATATAGAGACTCCAATAGTGTGTGAATACAATACACGAAAATGGGGCAATGTTACATTCATATGATAGCCGATAGGCTAATACCGATTTAAAATTAATTACAACTTTTATATGACATAGGGGAGACAGTGGTTAGCCATACAAGGACCTACATCCACAGCCCTATTGCTATTACCAAATGGATGGAGATGTGTTCACCATAACATAGTAGTCATTCGATATTAAAATGTGCCACTTTCCTAAATTTGATGTTCAAAAATAAATGTACAGTTCCCTTTGCATAAGAGAGTTATGCATAAACTATCAAAAGTGTATCCTCGTACAAGTGGGTGCCTTAGAAAGTGGAAGCACATGAGTCGGTGGGTGGAAAGCACAAACCTAAATCTACAAATCCTTATTTTTTATCTAGTGTTTGGAAAAATATGGAATTTCAAATGTCAAAGTAGAAACTGCCTTTTGAATTGAGATTCTTTTAGTCGTGACTTGAATTAGATCCAACTCCAATTTCTCTGTACTCCAAACTCTGAATTTGACAAATCTAAATTTTAAATGAAATCACTGTTTCCAAACAATGAGGGTTCAAATCGACTAATTTTGTTATGCATGTCTGAAATGAAGTCCTGAAAAAGGTTTCCTTATTGCGATTGCTTTTATCTTCTTGCGAACTAATGCTTGGCGGTAAAGAATCATCATTTAAACTTCTTACTTGATTTTAGTGTCGGTAACCTAAAAGTATGCAATATGAGTATAATATTTTTATCTCTCATCAGTGACTCATAAATCATTATTTTTATGTATGAAAGAGCAAGTCATTGAAAAGGTCTTGTCTTTTCGGTACAAGACGCTAGCAATACATCTTGAAGCTATAATTTATACCCAACCATCTAATCTAGGTTGGTTTCCTCTACGGGAACATGTGGAACCTTTTGCCAAACTTAGAACTTAAATAATTATGGTTGCAGCATCAGAGTTTTCTGTCAAAGATTTTGCTGCAAGGAAAAATCGACTATAGTTGAAGTGTGCACATAGCCAGGTTTATCAATTTCTGCCATAGAGGGCACAGGTTTATATCATACGCCTTTATATGGGTCACATGCAAAGATAGCATGATCTTGCACCTTGCGTGAGGCACATGCAATTGTATTGAGCTTGCATGTGAGGGGATGTGTAAGGGTAAAATAATAAGTGGGGTCTTTAGACTTCAAGTATCAACTTAAATTGACTTACCCTAGCCGGGAATATTTAGTGAATGATGTTACATACGTGTTATGTAATTCAGTGAGCTCAAGGAGCTACTCATCTCTTTCATTTGTCATACTTGTATTGTCGCTGAACTTCTATTTCCTACCATGCTTGTACTTATAACAATGGAACATTACAAATCATATTTCTTATTGAATTATTGAATAAAAATTATCATGTGGAGTAAGTGAAACTACAAATGAGGTTGTTTAAATATTTATACACCTTCTATTGTTTTCGTTAGATTTATTCTTTGCATTCCTTTCAGAGGCTGCCCTTGAAAGTTTCTTTTACATCTTATACTGTTTTTTTTTCTTTTTCTTTTCTTTTTGAACGTTCGCTTTGTTTAAAATGCAGCTAAATCTGATAAATCCAAATTTCATATGAGCCATTGCCTGATGAAGTTATGTTCCTTTTGCATAACTAATTTGCTGGTTCAGTATATATTCATTCAGTAGCCTCTTGCTCGCTTTCTTCAGTTTCAGAATTTGCTTGTTACTTGTACGTGTCATCGCTTGACGGTGGTGTTTTAGTTACTGGTCACTTGTACTTTTAAGTCCTTTTTTCCATTACAACAACCTTTTATCTGCTATAAGTCCCTTGGATGCTTTTGTTTCAAGTTCCTAAGAGTCTTTTCTCGTATCTTTTATCGTAATAGACAAACTTATCTCGTCAGCGCTAAGTTCTTGGCTAGCTAGTTCCTAGGTTTGGCTAGAAAGGAAAGGAGAGGTTGATATTGCTCGATCAACTCAACTGGGAGAGGTTTGTTATATGCAACTGGTTATCTAATCTATATGCGAGACTGTAAGGTTAATTCATAAAGAGCTCGAGAGGAGAGGTTAGTTATATGCTCGACTGTAAGGAGAGGAGTTACCCTTCTTGGCTTGACTACATCCCTTGGAGAGTATCCCCAAGCGTTGTTAAACCTTGGTCTCATATAAATGAATTAAACATCAATAACTAACTTATGCGGTATTGTTAAGCTTAAACAATGTTCCATGTAATGTATGTGCAGGTTATATAGAAGTGTGTGATATTTTGGTGCATGCTCTATTATTTATAAAATGAGATCTTGAAATTGGTTCTCTTGTGAAGCATCGACCGCCGTTTTATATAGTCTCACGGTGACGGTGATATGAATCTTCTCAGTTTGATTTATATGTGGGGGTAAAAATGACAATGTGATGAGTTTTTTCTGCTCTATGATTTCCCTTCTCAATATAAAATGTTGTTAGTTAGAAAGTAAAAATCTCTTTTTAGTTTTAGTATAATTGTGTTTTCACTTTTTTCCATTTAACTATAACAAACACATGTGAAGTTATTTTTTCACTTTACTTATTTTCATTTTCATTCTCTTTCACTTTTAATTATTTAAACTCATACTAATTTTTTTTCATTTCACTTACTTTCAAAAACTAATAAGTTTGACATATTTAATGACTTTGTGTTGTTCATAAGAATTGTAACTAACTTTCATACATTTCTAAGATGTTAAGTTTAACGAAATTTAGATATGTTGTTCCGATTGGATCAGAGACATGAATTTGCCTCCATGTGATAGTGTGTTTGTTTAAGTCATCATTGATGAGGTCCTTTGCCTCCATGTGATAGTGTGTTTGTTTATCCTACATTATAATGAATAGTTTAATAAACATGCTTGAGTTGGGTGTATTCAATTAGGATTTTAATGAATTTTGAATGACTTTTAAAAGTTCATGGATTCTTTGCAAATCTCATGATTTTAGGGGGGTGTATTCAATAATGATTTTAATGGATTTAAGAAGTCTTTTAAAATCTTGTGGTATTCAATCATGATTTTAGAAATACTTTTAAAGTCTTGTGGTATTTAATCATGACTTTAAAAATACTTTTAAAATCTTGTGGTATTCAATCATGACTTTAAAAATACTTTTAAAATCTAAGGGTATTGTAAATGTCAATGACTTTAAATGACTCTAAGAAATGGATGACTTTGAATGATTTTGAAAGTCTTTGTAGGCATAAAAAACTCTTTAGAAATATCATCTCAAATCATGAGATTTGCAAAGTCATTCCATTAAAATCATCAAGACTCTTTATAGACTTGAAAGAGTCTTGTAAACTTTAAGAATCCATGAACTTTTAAAAGTCATTCAAAATCCTGATTGAATACACCCCTAGATGATACTTCTAAAAAGTTTTTTTGCCTACAAAGACTTTCAAAATCATTCAAAGCCATCAATTTCTCAAAATCATTTAAACACAATCAGTTTTTTTCCACTCTAACGGCGAACATAAAGTATGTGCGCCGTTAGAAATGAAATTAGTAACGGCGCACTTTATCTGTGCGCCGTTACTAGCGCACATTTGTAACGGTGCACAATACTATGTGCGCCGTTACTAAAGGTGTTGACCGTTGACCATTTTGTTGCCGTTATGGAAAACGGTCGGAAATCAAGCCGTTGTTGTTACCGTTACTTTGTAACGGCGCATCTTGGTATGTGCGCCGTTACAAAAATGTATTATAAGTCTTGGCAGAACCTCCCCTTCTTCTTCCTGCAACATCTCACAACTAATTTTCTCCCGACAAGGGTAATTTCGTAATTTCGATATTTTATAAATTTTCCCGAGCACCCTCAGACAAATCTCCCGAGAAGGTATGTACAAATTTTTAAATAATGCACTACATATAACTGCAAATTTGTATATGATTTCATATGAATTAATTTGTATGGTTTTGCTTGTATGAATAATTTGCATGTTAAATTTATTAAATTAGTTTTGGAATTGATGAAATAAATTACTCGATTCCATTAATTGCATGATAACATTAGGGTCAATTCTCCCGATTCCATTAATTGCATGATAACATTAGGGTAAATTCTCTCGATTCCATTATTTGCATGATAACATTACATTAGGGTATTTGATCATAAACCACCATAATAGGGTATTGCGGACATTTATGACCTAATTGGGGGTATTTTGGTCATTTATGACCTAATTAGGGGTAATTAGGTCATAAATGACCAAACAAGGGTAATTAGGTCATTTATGTGAATTAGAAGGTACATACATATTTTTAAATAATGCAATATTATGTAAATCAATTGTTAACCGAATTTATATATATTACATATATAGAATGGATCGGAGATGGATGGGATCCGTAAAAATGAGTGAGGAATGGATGAAAGGATTAAGCAGTTTTGTAAAATTTGCGAGGAAAAACGCTCCAAGAGATGGTGTGGGACGTTTCAAGTGTCCATGCACGAGGTGTTGTAATTCTGCTTGGCACGATATGGACACCATTTGCGATCATATATTGAGGAAATATTTCCTTAGATCGTATAATGTGTGGTTCCATCATGGCGAAGCCGAAGGAGCTAGCTCGAGCCGGAATTGGGATATCAGTTTGAGGGAAACATCGGCGAATCAGCCTTGTTAGACGTCGGACAACAATCCAGTATACGTTGATCCTGTGCATCAGCTCGTGGATGATGTAGACCCAACTAGAGATGTAAGGATTGACGAGGACGAGGACGAGGACGAGGACGAACAACAGAATATTGGAATAATAACCGAAGTCGAGGAGGGAGTCACTAAGGCAACCATGACAGCATACAACCGGTTGGTGACGGAGTCGCAAAAGCCGTTGTACGAAAATAGTGAGGATACTTCATTAGCAGCAATGTTAAGGATGTTGTCCATCAAGCAGAGCACCGGGATGTCTGACGAAGCTTTTACCAAGGTTGCCAAAGATTATTGTTCTACGTTACCACAACCTAATACGTATACATCTAGCTATGCAGCGGCGAAGCAGAAAATGAAGGCAATCCAACTGCCACACGTGAAATATGATGCCCTTTAGGGGTATTATTGGAATTATTAAAAAAATTGCCCCTTAGGGGTATTTTTGGAATTATTAAAAAATTTGGCCCGTATGGGTATTATTGGAATTATTAAAAAAATTGCCACGTAGGGGTATTTTTGGAATTATTAAAAAAATTGCCCCTTAGGGGTATTTTGGAACTATTAAAAAAATTGCCCCTTAGGGGTAATTTTGGAATATTAAAAAATTGGCATGTAGGGGTATTTTTGGAATTATTAAAAAATTTGGCCCGTAGGGGTATTTTTGGAATATTAAAAAATTTGCCCCGTGGTGGTATTTTTGGAATTTCCAAAAAATTGCCCCTTAGGGGTATTTTTGGAACTATTAAAAAAATTGCCCCCGAGGGGTAATTTTGGAATATTAAAAATTTGGCCCGTAGGGGTATTTTTGGAATTTCCAAAAAATTTCCCCTTACCGGTATTTCTGGAATTATTAAAAAAATTGTCTTACAAGTGTTATTTCGGTCCATTTGACCTTAAATTAGCGTTATTTCGGTCAATTTGACTTTAAAAGGGTAATTCGGTCATTTTGACCTTAAAAGGCTAATTCGGTAATTTCCGGCCGAATTAGGGTAATTTCGGTCAAATTGACCTTAAAAGTGTCATTCGGTCAACTCCGGCCGAATTAGGGGTAATTCGGTCAATTTGACCTTCAAAGGGGTAATTCGGTCAATTTCGGCCAACTTAGGGTTATTTTGGTCAAATTGACCTTACAAGTGTTATTCAGTAAATTACAGATAATGGAGCCTAGACGTAAGGCACCTAAGGCCAGGGCACCTAGGCGAGCCAGAATGGACATTTCATTCTTCGAGGCTTCACAGGCGCCGGAGTTACATGATGAGATGTACACTCCGTCACCGCCGCAGCCGACTCAGCCCACTCAGCCGACTTATCCGGGAGATACGTCGGTTGCCTGGCAGTTCCAGGTCCCGGATCCTCGGAGTTTCCAGGAGATGCTCGGAGACGTCGCAGGACCCTTCGAAGAGGACTTTGTGCTGGATGAGTCAGAACTCCCGCTGAACGAGTGGAGGCTCCTTCCACTCGAGTACAGAGAGATTCCGAGGTACGAGCTGTACTTCGATTACAAAGTGGAAGTCGACTGCCTAAGCACGAAGAGTTGGGAAGCCATGGCAAAAAAGGAGCAAAAGGTCGACCTCAGCATAGAGCAAGAAGAGAGAGCAGTTCACCTGAACGGAGGTCCGTTGCTCTTGACTTGGGAAAACGGCCGACCACGTGTCGCAGAAGGAATGTTCCCAATGGAAAGGGTGAAGGCGATTATAGGGAAATTCGCTCGGGAACGCGACGCTTCCTACCAGACGTTTGGGAATTTGCCGGCGTCTGAGTTCCAGGCGTTTTGGAGGAGTTTAAAGGTAATTTCAACATTTACTCACATTTTTTTTCAAATGCTCGTATTATAAATATTGACGTGGTGTTTGTGAATTTCAGCGGTTGTTTGCAGTGACCGATTCGGTTGAGCTTAGGAGTTGGATTCGTGAGGCGGCCATAGGCGCTTACAAGGAGCGAAAATCGAACATGAAGCGGTTATATAAGCTCTACGTTGACCCTACTAGACTGGACCGTAATGGGATTCCCAAGTGTGTGAAAGGGAAGAAGTCCCAGTGGCGGTGGCTCGTTCAACATTTCGATGCCAACGAGGTATATTACTAAATTTTACTTTTAATTTTTTTTTTAATTTTACTTGAATTTACTAATTTTGATGTGAATTTACTTTTTTTTTCAGGAACAAGTTGGGTCTCAAATGAGTACCATTCGGAGGAGCGAGAACAAATTAAACCACCACACTGGCAAATTCTCATTTCAACAGCTTTGGAAGAGGATGTCGGACGCCGGGGAAGTGGAGGTCTCCAAAAAGTTGGAGGCCTTACTAAAGGCTCACAAGGTTAGGCCTGCTGATGTTGCACAAGAGGGGGAGGAGGAGGAGGAACTCAACCCGAAGCTTGTAAGTTTCAATATTTTTTTTTATTCTAATATTTAAATTTATTATATTAATCAATTTTTTTTTGCACATTAAGAATGTGCTTAAGGATTGGAAGAATGACGAGGCGAACTACAACGAGGAAGGAACGCTGAACAAGATGACCGACGCTGAAGAGGATGAGGTCATGCGACTAGCTGCCGAGCATGTTCGCGAGATCGAGCTTGCCAGAGGAGGTACCATAGAACCCTCCTGAGGACGATGCATCCGGGGTTGCGGGAGTGCTTACGAGGCACCAACGAGACAGAGAAGACGTTCGACCTCCTCCGATGGTAGTCAAGCGGAGATTGCGGAGCTCCGGACTGAACTCACGGAACTTCGCGCTGAACGTCAGCAGCACGCCGTCCAAAGCCAGCATGCCGAGCATATGTTCCGGTACTTCCAAGAACAGCTTAAGTTACTCAACCCTAATGTCGCCTCTCCACCTCCATTTAACCCGAATAGTTCTACAGATCCTGGAGGCCCGTCGTCATAGATCTTATGTAAATTAAATATTGTATTCAACAATTTCAATTTCAATATTAATATAATTTTATTTTCAACAAATTCAATATTAATTTTTAAATATAAAAATAAAATTTTTAATAAATAATAAATAATAAATATAAAATGTTTTTATATTTATTATTTTTTAAAAATTTTATTTTTTTATTATTCTGCATTATTTGTAACGGCGCACACAGTTAGTGCGCCGTTACAAAAGTAAAGTAACGGCGCACAGAGTCAGTGTGCCGTTACATCCAGTAACGGCGCACAAACGGCGTGCGCCGTCACTAATTGTTACGGCGCCCACCGTCAGTGCGCCGTTACTGGATGTAACGGCGCACTAACTCTGTGCGCCGTTACCACTCGTAACGGCGCCCACCGTCAGTGCGCCGTTACAAACAGTGACGGCACCGTCACCTTCCGCAACGGTGACGGTAGCCTTTGTAACGGCGCACTAACGTCGTGCGCCGTCACAGTTAGTAACGGCGCACAGACTGCGCGTTGTGCGCCGTTACAGTTTGTAACAGCGACACTGTAACGGCGCACGTTAACTGCGCCGTTACAGACGTTTTTGTGCGCCGTTACAGCGCCGTTACAAACTGTAACGGCGCACAAAAACTCTGTAACGGCGCACTTAACGTGCGCCGTTACAACATAAAAAACTGATAGTGAAAGTCATTGACTTTTACAATACCTTTAGATTTTAAAAGTATTTTTAAAGTCATGATTGAATACTACAAGACTTTAAAAATATTTTTAAAGTTATGATTGAATACCACAAGACTTTAAAAGTATTTTTAAAATCATGATTGAATACCACAAAACTTTGAAAGACTTCTTAAGTTCATTAAAATCATGATTGAATACACCCCTAAATATACGGTGAGAAGCCACTGCCAAATTTGCAAGAAATAAGTTATTGTGTGATAAGAGAGGATGGGTCAGAGACATCTTTGAATGCTAATTTGAACTTTTGCAAGAGTTTCTCTCAAAGCCATATATACCTTCTCATGTCATGTCAATTTATTACTATCTCTTCACACCAACCAATATTGAGGACTTCACATGTTCTCTGTTTACATTCTTTTCTAGAAAAACTAAATTATAGTTCCATTATCAATAACTATTTTCACATTATATTTTTCAAAACAAAAATTTTGACAAAAGGGAAAACATTATTTAATGGGGAACAAATATTGTTTTATCTTTTTCAAAAAGAATACTGATATTTTATTAATATTGTTTCTACTCTAGTTTCTTACAAGTTAAATTTACAGAGTTGTTAGCAATAAAAGAACAAGATAGACATGAAAACTTACAACAACAAAAATGACCCAAAATTCTGAAATGGTAGCTAAAAGAGGGTGGGATTTGGTGCTAATACGCCTTCTCTTTTCTACTCTGTTGCTAATGCTATTGGTATATATTGCCCCACAGCATTTTGCTTTCTTCTCCACCTGGGAAAGTCAAGCAATCCTTTCAATTTTGACCTATGTTGTGAAAATACATAGTTATATGTTCTTTACATGACTACTTTGTTTCACTCACGGTAATCATTCATGAAAGATTATAATGATATATTACAGATCAAGAACGTGACCCCTGGATAATTTGATCAAGAATTCAAGCAGGCTAGCAACTGTTAAAAAAATGCAAAATAACAATATTATGTATTGTTATAATAAAAAATTAACAATATAGTTCCATTGCTAGTATGTCAAAATTATGAAAATATATTTTCCAATATTATTATTACAATATCTGAATAGTTTATTTTGTTGCGACCATAATTTACCGGCTTATTAATAATAAAAATTATGATCAATAAAATTTAGGGATAATTGCAAGAGAAAAGAACACTTCAGTATATCTAAATATTTAATTTTCACATAAATATACAAAATTATAAATTAGTTTTTACTATATCCCAACTATAATTTTGTTACACTTTTACCTAACTCCTATAACATTTTTTGATATTTTAGTATTTTAAAAAGAGAAAAATGACAGTTTAATACACATAACTATACATGTTTCACTCTTTGATACCATAATTAACCCTTTTTTTTTTTCATTTCTAATACCCTGATTATGAGTTTGGAGCATCCATGTTACTATGTTAACAAAACTTAAAATAGCTAAATTGTTCTTGTTTAAACAACAACTCTCTTTCTCTAACAAAATCAACAACCCAAAACAAAAAATAAAATTTAACAATATTATTTATTTTTTGATCCAACACAGTTAGAATAACTCTACCAAATATGAAAAAGATGAACACTTATAACGTCGAGGGAAATCGACAACGGCTGCGCCGACGCAGATTCTTTTTCGCCCACATTGAGGGTCGCCGAAAAGAAGGCCGATTTCGAAAATACCTCATGGGTCGAACGGCCACCGATTGGCCACCACTGATGAGTTTGGCCAACATCGAACATCTCTCTGCATTTCCTAATGCAAACGTTGATCTAGCTCTGTCTCCGTCGTTGCGTGCTTGCCATAGAAGATACCATTTTATTTATTTGTTTTTTTACGTTTATTATTGTTTTTTTCCAGTCAAGTATAGTTTAGGTATTTTGGGTAACACGTGACCCATTTTGGCCGTTAAATTTAACATAATGCTAATGTTTGTACCAAACTCATATTTAGGGTATTGAAAAGGAGAAAAAAATTTTAGAGTATTAAAGTGTGAAACATGTATAGTTAGGTGTAGTAAATTGTCATTTTTCCTTTAAATGATGATAAAATTACCCACCACATTGGATTTTTTTGGGTTTTTGATTCTATGAGCTTCTTAAAAAAAATTGTATGCATGCCAAAGAATTGAATAAGAAGAGGAAGAATCAAAACCCAAAATCCACCATCACTATCGTGGCCATGCTTGTTGCCGCAGAAGGCGACAGAGATAGTTGTTCAAGCTGGTCAAGAGCATAGGGGCGTAAACCATACCACTCCCACTATTGAAATTGACATTCTCGTTGTACATCTGCAACAAACTGGTGCTGATATTGGTCGCTACCAACACTAAGTCCATGGTATCATTCTACCGGAGCGGGTATGTGACGATCAACCCATAATCCTTGGAAACCTTATGGTACCCTCAAGAGAAATTGACCGTGGCATTCAAGGTATTTGAAATATGATTGGTGTTAAGCTCGTTAAACATTTAGGCCCATGACGTTGTCTTCAGATCTGAGTAGTTCACGCTCGCGGCCTAAGGTATCCCTAGACTAAATCTTGTAGCTAAAAATGTGGCATGAAAACTCTGTTAACGCAATCACAACCAAATGAGACAAAGACTTTGGTGCCTCATTAGACGTTGTCCTTGTTGGTCAAAGAGATTGATTAATTTTGGAAGTAGGCATCATTTTGAAAATTGAGAGGGAATGGAGGTTAATTTTGTCTTTTCAAAACAAATGTTCACGGAATATCACAAAATCAAGTAAAGTGTAACAAAGTTATAATTAATGTACCATAGAAACCGACTCTATAGTTAAATATAATTGTGCGAAAACAGCAGCTTAATAAATTTTCAGGGAGTTATCATATATTTATTAAATGCAAACACATGTTGTGAAGTTATATTTTTTCAAAGTTAACAATATGGTTAGGGATGAACTAGAATACAAACTACTATTATAATACAAATGTTAGAATAACAAATATCCATTAGATTAGTTTCAATCAATGGTTTAGATTAATGACACAATTTAGTAAATGAAACAAATTAAAAAAAATTAAAAAGGGTATTATGGTCTATCCATCTAATATGTATATATAACCCGTTTCACTTTCAGAAACCCTACCCTATTTTGTCCGCCTCCTTCCCAAATCACCTTCTTCCCAAATCACCTCCTTCCCAAATCGCCTCGATGTCAATCGCTGCTTCTTCCTCGTCGTCCCTCGCAGCTTCTGTCTCGCCGTCTCCTATCCAACACCGCTTCTCGTCACACCGCATCCCGATCTCAACGACGGCGATTCAATGGTGGCTTCTCGTCACACCGCATCCCAATCTCGGCGACGGCGATTCAAATGGTGGCTTGTCGTCAGACCGCATCCCGATCGGGCATCACCTCGCGACGACGCCTACTCCGATCTTTTAGCGACGATCTGAACGGTGCCAACCGAAGGTGGCGATTTCCAGATGAGGCAAGAATGACGGTGACGAGGTCTCAACTCGGTGAGGGAGCTCTTGGATCGGGGTTCCCGACAAAGGCTAGAGGCAATTGTAACGGTTGAAACCAGAGGTCGGGATCGGGCTATTATGAGATTCATCCATTTGTATTTTCTGGGTATAATCTGACGCTTGGGTTTGTGCATTTTTTGATTTTACAGATTTGTTGATATTTGCTTATTGTTTTTAATTTTAATTTTAATTTTTAATAATTCTCGTGCTTTATATTAAGTGAAATTGAGTATGATCAGTTGTTGATTCAAAGTTCAAATTATTGTTCGTTTATTGATGAAAAGTAATTGAGATGGAAATTGGTTCAATTTGTTTTCTTGTATCGATTAAAATGAAGTTTATGTGTAAGTTAATGTGATTTGTTATTTGTTCTCCTATTGACAGATTAATGACGAATTAACCAAATGACACGTGAGGAATTGAATAATGACACATGACGAATTGAACAAATAGACCAATGACACATGACGAATTGAATAAATTGACCAATGACACATGACGAATTGAATAATGACACATGACGAATTGAACAATGACACATGTTGAATGAAACTTGATGATGAAACTGAAATTGATTTCATGAAACTTGATTTTGTAATAAATTGATGAAAGTAATTTGATTTCAGAAGAAATTTATGAATGATTTTATAAGGAAATATTATACATAATTGATTTCATGAAACTTGATTTTGTAATAAATTGATTAAAATAATTTGACTTTAGAAGAAATTTATGAACGATTTCATAAGAAAATATCATACAATTAAGTAATTTATAAATAAGGAAATATTATACAATTAAGTAATTCATAAATAAGGAAATTAAATGTTTGTATAAAAATACCAATTTACCCTTCTGATGGTGTTAATTTGACTAAAATAAATATACAATTAATTTATGTCATTGATGAGTCATCATGAATCTCACCCATTGATTATAAGATCTAACGATTGAGATATGTTCTAATATTTGTATGCTATCACCTAGTTTGTACTCTAGTCCAACCCATGCTTATAATAAATTGAAAAGATGAAAATATCATTTAAGTTATTTTTTAAAATTACATCCTTGAAAAAAAGTATTTTTAATTAATTACATTTAAAAAATATTTTAATTAATTTTTATTACAATAACACAAAAATTGTGGTCACTTGGCCTGCACATGATTTATTTTTTGTTTGTTTTAACAAATTTTGACAAACAATATATAATTTAAAATAATTTACGAACCTTTCACGAAGTATATTATAATAAGTCAACGTAGAAGTGTGATATAACACGACCCCGAAACCAATGTGAGGAACTAGGCAAGTTTTTCAAAAATAATTAAAAATTTAATAACTCATATATATTATATCCTTAAACAATAGTATTTTCTATTAAAAATCTTTTCAATCACTCATTACCTCCTCACAATCACTAATGGAAGCTTTGAATAGTACTTATGCAGATTGAATAATAGATAGTGTCTCAATGGTTGTGTTTTTATATAAATATTATTCATGGCCATTAAGACCCATAATGAGCATGTTAGTTATCTAGTAATAGGCTCTTAATCATGGTATTATTATTATAATTATAATGTACATAATGGTGCAGGGCCCCACCATGAATTGTCCACAAACCCATTTCCATGTATGATACACACATTCATTATCCTTCCACAACTAATTGTCCCACCATGCTTTTGCCCTCAAATGGGTTTCCACCAAAACCCATTTTCTGCCACTTTCTTCATAAATGGTTGGTCACCTGTATTCTTTTTTATACGTACTATCAATTTAAGGGATAATGACATTTTATTATACCTAATTATAATGAATTGACTCTTTTATACTTTAACTACTTTTTTTTTTAGTACATTGACAACTTTTTTGTAACAACCTAACTCAAAAATGTCTAAAATACCTAAACTACCATTGGTTTAAAAAACCATAAATTGAATTGGTTCAATTTTGTTTATATTTAAGAGGCAATTACAATTATGCCTCCAAATATAAAATTAAATTTGAACCATTTCAAATATGGTTTGATAAATCAAATTGGACAAGTTATATTCTAATTTCTTAAACCAAGAGTATTTTAGTCATTTTAGTACAAGTTGTCACAAAAAAAGTGTTAAGGTACTAAAAATGGAAAAAAAATAGTTAGGGTATGAAAATGTCATTTTACTATAGTGGGATGTAACAAAGTTTCATTATTCATAAATTTAATGCATTCATTATTTATCATGTTTGATGGGTAGAAACTTTTGAATTACTAGAGAGTATAGTGAGAGAACTTTTTAATCATTTAAAAGTTATTTATATTTATTTAGTTTGATACCACATCAATCACACAAGAGATTAAAATTCTACGTGTTGTGTAAAAACTCAATTTCTAGTACAACTAAGAATATAAAAGGAAAATAAATTTGTAAGTGGAAGTACGAAATTCATTCATATGTGACACTACAGAATATATAAAAGAAAGCAAGTCAATAATCAAAAGTAACCAAATTTTGATATTTGACCTTTATAATTTTACTTAGATATTGTTAGTCTTTACCGAGAGAATATTGTAGTTGTCTACAGAAATTTTAAAGCCACTTTTAATAAAAACAATTTGTGTGACTTTGCAAATTCGATAAGAAGGATACAATTTTTAAAAAAAAGGAGTAATCATATTCATACAAACAACTTTAGCACAATCTTTTCAATAAAAGAGAAAGGAGGAATATATCACATTAACATATTATATTCTGGAGAAATCAAATTTGAAGTCAAGTACGAGTTGAGTTGAGTGACATTTTTATCATCTCAATTCCTTTCTAACCGTCATGTAAAGTTTCGTTTCACTGCCTGAAAACAACAAATCAAAGAAATTACTTGTGGTATGGTAAGGACCACCTCACATGATTATGTTGTTAGTGTTGGGGCGTTGGGTTGCAAGAATTAATTATGAAAGATCGTAACCTTCTTCCGTAATTTGGTCCAAAATTAATATATTAATTCACACCAAAATTATTTTATTAATTCAGAATATGATATTTTTTAATTAATAAAATTGAGAATATTATACTGTTTATGATAGTCTTGGTAAACTTAAATTCTAAATTCGAAAATGCAGTTCTATAGATATTCAATGACAGAGTTGTACAAAATTTAGGAATTTATCATACTTAATTGAGAATTAACGTGAATATAACATAACTATCTATATTGTATGGCTTAAAATATAATTTGTCTAAGACACGGCGGAGCTCCACAATAAGGTTTTGCGAGGAAATTCATAGGGTCTTTTCATCCTTCAGAGGTGGAGGCCGTGAATTTTCGAGAGGTCATCTACTGGAGTGTGATAAACCGTTGATCTAAAGTTATTATCGAATCAAATTGCAAAATGGTGACCTCTAGACTTTCAAACATTCTCACGCAGAGAGATAGATTGGGAGGGATAATTTTTTATCATACACATCTTGTTCAAAATTTTGTTCTTTCTTTTACTTTTTGTTTCTCTCGCAGAGATAGCAATATGACAGCTCACGAGTTTGCTAGATTTACTATTTGTAACCCAGATTGAGAGATGAGCGGAGGTTATATCCCGCCTTCTCTATGTGTAATTTTTGACCGTGAAGCTCATGATTGATAATATTTGATGGGTTTAGCTTCAAATATATATTTAGTCTTAAATGAGGAGGTTGTGAATCAAGTCTCGAGTTAAAATAAGTTTTTCAAAAGAAGTTAAGAGATAGTACTTTTTTCTTAAGAAAAGGAAAGTACGGATAGTCATTCTCAAGGGCGGAACGAAAAAATTTTTCAAAGGAGCAAAAGATTTATCTTATAAATTAAACTTTTAACAAGTTATTCTTGTTTTATCGTAAAACATTTGATTCAAATTTGCTTTTATTTGAGCTCAAACAAAATTCGAGCACAAATAGGTTACTCATTTAATGGACGAGTTTAACCTTTTCAAAACTCAACATGTTCATGGTTTGAAGTAAATATATGGTTTAAATACGTTATTATTAGTCAAATTCAAACACAAAATTTAGTTCATTTAATAAACGAGTTAAACTTTAGTTTAATGTTTCAATACTTAATAGATTAATATTCTATTTATTTAGAATTAGATCAATCATATATACTTTTTATCTAGTACATTTATATAATTTTTAATTTTATAAGTAAAAATAATAGTTTCTTAAATCGAGTCAAGTTCGAGTTTGATTGTTTTTTCTTTCTAGTTGGTCTTCAATTTAATTATATAAGGTTTTTCAAGTGTGAACCAAGCAATTTTCAGTTGAATTGAATTGTGACAGCTTTAATTTCATTTCACCTCATTTATACCACTAATTTTCAGAAGAAAAAAAAGTAAGAAAATATAATATATAGTAATAAATGATATGGATCATACAGTTTTAAAACAAAAATTAATGTATTTAAATATAATAAATAGTTTGTAAGTGTAAATCAGTTAAAAGAATAATGTGTTAGTAAATATACTAGTGTTTATATACACTAGTATATTTACTTAAACTCAGTCACCGTGTTTCTCGCCGGCCTCGTCTCCAACTGCCTTCACTGGCGCCAGATTAGACCTCTGATTGCTCCGTTAAATCTCCATCAAAATCTTTTTGACTCCTCCAAATTCTCAAGAAAAAACCCAAAAACTCTAATTTGTCTCAATAGTTATTGTGAATGCTGAAGCATTCCAGCCATGTGGTTTCGAGTCTCACGATGCGGGTACAACCAAACGTGCTAGTGGACGTCATACCATATTCAATTGAATCTCCTGAAGATGAGTTTTATGAGAACGATCTTTCTGGAAATGTTGCTCCCCACAACAATGCAAGTTATGTGTTGCAATGAGCCAAAGATTTGAACAATTTGAGCTCATACAAGTATGATGAATGAGTCATACTCTCTAACGAATACCCATTAAGTGATTGTAGTAGAGAACAAGCGAATCGCGCGACAATTCGCATAACTTGCCTGGAATCTGCCCGGTCAGCTAGTTCGTAGACGCGTCGATTCAAAAGAGATTCGGCAAATCGAACCAGCTTGTCGGTAGCTGACAAGGCATGAAATTGTTATAGATCTCGATATGCACTAGACTCTTCATGTTGTGTGTCTTCTGTTTACTGTTTTACTATTTACTGTCCATTATCTGTGATTAGACAAGTTGTCGAACCAATTGTTACAACATTGTGTTAGACATCTTGTTTCTGCTACATAATAGAATTTGAAGTATCAATTGTTGAATAAAGAACTTGGGATGTCCTCTGATCCGGTGGTATTGCTTACAGTATTTCCGGCCATGTCTTCTCACCCAACTGAAGCGCTTCACACTCTGAATCTTCTTCTCTAACATGGTTCGTTTATCACATTTGCGGCTAATTAATTATAACATTATCCCCTTTCCTTGCAATTATTATTTTCCCGCTGACGAAATTTAATCCTTCTGTTTTACATGGTTGGTTGCCTTAATTTGATTATTATAATTCCCATTCCTCCCTTATTTTATTGATGAACCGCTCACACGTTTGGAAATTTAATTAATCTCGTGCGTTGAATTGAAGTCGATCTAGTGCCCACACAACGTTCTAACGTTAGTGGGTGTTCTCAATGGAATGCGTCCCTTAATAATTATTTGGCCAATAAAAATAATTTAAAAATCATATGCTCAACATTTTAACAAATTTGCTTAGAAAAATGTAAAAAATCTACTGGGGTTTGATATATTTGGGCTTGAAAGTGGTCCCAAAAATGATCCACATGAGAAGCCTATTGCTCACGGTTAGTGCGGTGACAACCACAAACCGACCAAAAAATCAAGCGGATTATAATCGGCGATTATTGCAACTGGGGATGCGGTTATGGTTTTCATTATGCAAGAATCGCTAGATGTGGATTGATTTCTAGATATTAAGGTGATTGTAGTTAATCGACCATGATCACCCCTATCGAGAGATGTACAAAAACCATTTTAATTTTGAAGTTATCTGTAAATATTATTATATATATTTAAGTATGTTAAATTAGGTCCAGTCGAATGGAAGTTCATTATTACAGTTGGGCTCGGTTTCAAAACCGAACCAAGCTGACTGATTGCTAACTGAACCAGACTCATTAGTTCCCAATATATGGGAAGCAAATCCAGCGTCACTATGTGTAAGACAATTCGGTTTTGATTTTGGTTCGGTTCCTTGATTTTATTGTGTTGTTACGTTTACTATTGGATTATTTTTTAGGCGATATGAAAGATGTCGAGCATCTGGTCAGAAAATATGTAAAGCATTTAGTCTCAACATCTTTCGTGACATTTGTGGATCACAGCATTGGAAAGTTTCCTTAATTATGAGACATACTGTGATTGGAAAGGTCCAGCTGTGTACTAGGCTTTTGGTAAGTCTTGTTTGAGTCATGATCGTTGAAAGCTTCTTGCCGTGATAGAGACTCTGAAAAGGTATCGGCATTAAGGATTTGGGAAACCTAAATCGACTAGGATTATGGTAACCCTAATGCATTCCGGAATTGGTTTAGCAGCTGCTATAAAATCTTAGGCTCCACCCTTAGCAGCGTGCGACTCCTTGTAGTTTCTTCGGTGAGTACATAGAGCTCTTAGACGTGCAGGACTGGCGGGCTGAGAGGTTGTGTGTTCCCCGAAGGACGATTGTGTATCACTACCAGAATCAGAAGATCAAGTGTGAGTGATTGAGGGTATGTGAAGGCGTGATTGAAGGTTCATGCACAAGAGCTTAACAGTGACCTGTTAGCATCCGGGCAGTGCGAGGCTCGTAGAGTGGAATCAAGTTGGAGGCTTGGATTCAGGGGGAGTCCCCGAGATAGATTTGCACTAGGAAGAGTAGCATAAAGTAGTGGTTTGTGTGATAATCACCGATACTTGCATGTTTTGACTAGTTCCATTATAGTGAAATCTTTCCACTGGCAAAGCACCCCCAGACGTAGGTGAGTTGCACCGAACTGGGTTAACAATTTTGCGTGTCGCTATTTGCTATTTGCTATTTACTCTTTATATTGTGTTTGTCCGAATTTGTTTGCTGACAAGTTGTTAAGAACATTGTCTTAACATTATTCTCGGCATTGTTCTTGACATATTGTCTAACTGTCATAATTAGAATTTCAATTGGTATCAGAGGAGGCACCTACAGCTTTAGGTGAGAACTTGGGAGCTAAATTCTGATTGAAGTCAGTCAGGGTTATTAAGGTTGCTTATTTAGGATTTCCTAATTTGGTTTAGTAGATACTTTTCTATTTGTAATGTGTATTCCCTATATAAAGGGATGCTCTCATTGTATTATGAACAACAACAATGATCAACAAAGCTTTGAGATTGACATGGTATCAGAGAGTTAGGTTCGATCCTATCGTGTGTGGATTTGCCCACTCGTTAATTATGTTTTAACGAGTGGGAAAGGCAAGAAAAAGAAAATATGAAATACTGTTCATCAGATACTATTCCGAGCACTGTTCACAAAGCGATTTCACTGTTCACCGAATACTATTCATGCATATTGTTCATCGACACTATTCATGAGTACTGTTCATCGATTTTTTTTCGATCGTCTCCCTCCCTCGTTCCTCCCAATGCTTTTATGATTTGCTTCATTATCCCGTTTGCTACCATGATTTTTTCGTCTAATTTCCTGGTTTGTTATCATGATTTGGGTGTTTTCTCGAGATGTTAGAATCTTTGTTTTTTGTTTTTGTTACGATCTTAAATCCCTCTTACTCAAGAATGTGAGAGGATATGCTGAAGCTATCGCCCACTCCGTCTCCGTCTCCGTCTCCGAGGTATGGGTATGAATCCCCATGATCTAAGTTGGGTATAAATCCCCAGAGTCTCCGTCTCCGAGGTATGGGTATAAATCCCCATGATCTCCAAGTTGGGTATAAATTCCCAAAGGCTCCTGTCTCCGTCTCCGAGTTTTGAGTATCTGAAGTCCCGAAATCTCCAAGCTCTCTGAGTTCAAACACCAAATCAACGTCACTCCACCGGATATAACCATACTATCCTCCAGGCGAGATTCCGACCAGATCCTATCCTCAGGCCCAGTCTGCCGCCACTTCCGTTCCGGACACTACCACCGGGGGGTTCAGATTTTTTGGAGGTTGTCTTCACTGAGGAGGAGATTCTCTCGGCCCTTTCAGAGTGCGATGAGGGTAAAGCCCCAGGTCTAGATGGCTTCACCATGAGCTTCTTTCGCGATATGTGGGACGTGATTCGAGAAGATGTTCTCGACTTCTTTCATGATTTTCATCTGACAGGGAGGATCGGATCGGGTCTCAATGCTTCTTTCATAGCCCTGATTCCGAAGATTGAGACCCCTCGAGATTTCGCGCAGTTTCGACCGATTAGTCTTATTTCGGGGCCCTATAAGCTTTTGGCTAAGGTTCTCTCCATACGACTAAGGCGGTATATTGATGATCTGATTAGTGAGGTTCAGTCTTGCTTCATTCGGGGTAGACAGCTAGTTGATGGGGTCCTGGTGGCGAACGAGTTGATTGACATGGTTCGTAGGACACACTCCAGGGCGACAGTTGTCAAGCTTGATTTTGAGAAAGCTTTTGACCGAGTTGATTGGAGCTACCTTTGGAGCGTCATGACTGTTATGGGCTTCGGCCCTAAGTGGAGACACTGGATTGCTTCTTGCCTGGGCTCCTCCGCTTCAGTCCTTGTCAATGGCTCTCCCACGAGCCAATTTGACATCAGGAGAGGAGTCAGACAGGGGTGCCCTCTATCCCCGCTCCTATTCATTATTGCAGCGGAGGGGCTTCACCTCCTTCTTCAGCGAAGGGAGGAGGCCGCACTTTTCAGGGGGATCCGAGTGAGTGATGAGGAGAGAGTCTCACATCTTCAGTTTGCAGATGACACCCTTCTATTTGTTGAGGCCGAGCCGCATCAGCTGTTTCAGCTCAGATTGGTATTACAGTATTTTGAGTGGGCATCAGGCCTAAGGATCAACTTTGATAAGTCGGTCTTGTTGGGGTTGAATCTGGAGGAGGGGAGCTAGAGCCTTCGGTTGTGTGGTTGGACAGCTTCCTCTACCCTACTTGGGTTTCAGCCTAGGGGCAGATTACCGACGGGTGGTGACTTGGGAGCCGATTTTGGCTAAGTTCAGAGCCAGATTAGCCCTGCGGCAGGCGAGCACACTCTCTTTTGGAGGACGGATCACGCTGATTAAGGCGGCCCTTTCGAGCCTGCCTATCTTCTATATGTCTCTTTTCCGGGCTCCTAAGACTACTATCGCGATGATGGAGTCCATTATGAGGAGGTTCCTCTGGAGAGGCAAAGGTGGACGCAGGGGGTTTGCGAAGGTTAGGTGGGAGCGTGTCTGCAGGCCGATCAGGCAGGGAGGCTTGGGCATCCGTCGTCTCCAGGAGGTCAACAGCGCTTTGCTGTTGAAATGGTGGTGGCGATTCGCAACAGAGCCAAATCCGCTGTGGAGGAGGATTCTGTGTGCGAAGTACGGCTGGGATAGGTCGTCATGGGAATTTTCCTCACTCCCCTTCTCTGGTCACTCGGGGTCGAGAGCCTTGCGAAATATTCTTGGTCTTTCCTCTCACCAGGCTTTTCCCAGGATTTTTGGATCGGGGTGTGTCCGTTGGAGACTTGGAGATGGCAGACAGATCAGATTCTGGGATGATTATTGGTTAGGAGATTTTTGCTTACGAACCAGATTTCCCAGATTATACAGTCGTGTGAGTCACCCAGGCCATTCAGTTCACGATGCATGGGTCCTTGAGGGATGGTCTATTCCCTTCCGTGGGATGCTACCGGCCAGGACAGGGTTAGAGTTTGCAGAGCTGCTTACAGTACTTGACATGGCCAGGCCGATTACTGGGATCCGAGATCAGATCTGGTGGGCATCTGATAGGAGAGGATATACCGCGAGCAGGGGCTATCACATGTTGTTGGGACAGATCAGGCAGTTCCGATAGACTGGGCTTCGAGGTTGTGGGATATGCCGGTTCCCCCAAACTTCAGGAGTTTCGGGTGGTTGGTTCTTCAGGACAGTTTACCGACCAGAGGCGCTCTTGCTTTCCGGGGGGTCATCCCGATTGGTCATCGTATGTGCGTCTTGTGCGGGAGGAGGGAGGAGACGACAGAGCATCTTATGCTTTCCTACAGGTGGACTGGGAGATTCTAGAGAGAGATTCACAGATGGTGGGGTATTCAGCTTCCTGCTACTCAGCTTCCTGCCAGAGTCGCAGACAGAGGAGCAAGGAGGGCCTGGAGCAGACTCGTCACGATGGGTTTCTGGTACATCTGGGTTACCAGAAACGGCAGGATCTTCAGGGATGAGGAGCGCACACCCGGGGAGACACTCAGACTACTTCAGATGCGCTCTTATACTCTGGTGCAGGCGGACGAGGGACGAGGCATCCAGTCTTGGACGGGGGAGCGCACTTTAGCCGCTTGGTGCGCAAACCCGAGGTTGGTACTCCAGTCCATTTTCACATAGTTCTCCTTACTTGGGTTGTTCTTTTGGGGCTCGCTTTCCCGTCTTTTGTTTTGAGACTCAGTTTTCCCTTTCTTTGTTACTTTGTACTTTTCTCTTTCCATATATTTTATTCCATTATTGCTGATAAAAAAAACGTCACTCCAAATGCCGCCACCGTATCAGTTTCTTATATAGTCAAATTGATGTTGGTCTACCCACATCAATTTGAGGGGGGTGTCAGTCAGGGTTATTAAGGTTGCTTATTTAGGATTTCCTAATTTGGTTTAGTAGATATTTTCCTATTTGTAATGTGTATTCCCCATATAAAGGGTTGCTCTCATTGTATTATGAACAACAACAATCATCAATAAAGCTTTGAGATTGAAAAAAAACATGGACAACGCTAGAGAAGGAGGATCAGTTAAACGACCACCGATTCTAGATGGGAGCAACTACGGATATTGGAAAGCACGTATGTGTGCCTTCTTGAAATCTATTGACAACAAGACCTGGAAGGCTGTGATAAATGGCTGGAGCTCCCCGTGCTATCAAGATGCCGAGGGAAATTTCACAAATCTCAAATCTGAGTCAGAGTGGACCGACGCTGATAAAGAAGCAGCTCTAGGAAATTCCCGAGCCCTCAATGCGATTTTCAATGGTGTGGACATAAACATGTTCAGATTGATTAACACCTCCACTACCGCCAAAGGAGCATGAGACATTCTGACTGTTGCATATGAGGGAACCACAAAGGTACAAGAACAAAAGCTTCAGTACTTAACAACGAAGTTTGAGGCACTTGTTATGAAGGAAAATGAAACTGTGACTGAATTCAATGTGCGAATTCGAGAACTTGCCAACGAATCTTACTCTTTGAGTGAACTAATGACATAAGAGAAACTAGTGAGAAAGACCCTAAGAGCCTTGAATTCAAGGTTTAAGATGAAGATAACGACCATTGAAGAGGTTCACGATCTCAAGACCCTTCCCTTTGATGAACTAATGGGATCTCTAATGACATATGAGTTGTCCCTACCAAGCATTGGACAGAAAAAATAAAGGAGTAGCTTTCAATAGCTCCATGCCCAAGCATGTTGAGCAAGAATGTTCAGACTAGGATGATGAAATCGACTCCACCATAGCTCTGCTAGCAAAGAACTATAACCGGGTCATGAAGCGGTTCAACAGAATGTCTGGGAAAAATGTCACAGAAAATGACTGGAAGAATGTCACAACAGATGTCAAGAAGGATGTTCCACAAAAAGTTCAACGAACAGGAAAATTTGACTGGGACAATAAAGCGGATGAAGGAAACAATGACGGTAGAAGGTTTCAATGACATGAATGTGAAGGGTTTGGGCACTACCAAAGGGAATGTCCTAACTTTCTAAAGAAACAGAAGAAGGGCTATAATGCTACCATGCCCGATGAAGAAACCGATAATAGTGAAACAAAAGAAATAAGAAATTTTGTAACTTTCACTACTTCTACTTTGTCCAGCAAACCTGATCATTTTGCTAATTTTAGTGACAACATACAAGACTTGTCACCAGATGATGAATGAAATGATGATCAGCTCAACGAAGCCTACCGCATCCTGTACACCAAATGGATCGAAGAGTCTAAGATTCTAGACGAAGAAGCTGATCAGATTATCACTCTTACAAATGACAAGTCTAGATTTCTGAAGACAACCATAGAGCTAAAGCGAGAAGTCACCCGACTCAAAGGAGAAATTGATCAAATGACTAAGTTGGTGAAAATGTTGAGCCCAAGTACCGAGAGCCTCGACAAAATATTGTCAATGGGAAAGCGAGCCAGAGACACAAGGGGACTTGGCTACAATAACAATGGCTCAACATCTGAGACCAAGTTTGTCCCACAACAAGTCCCAATTGATGAGAAGGAACGTCTTACTCAACAATCCAGGGCAGGTGAAGCGAAGAATGTCAAGACATCTTTCTCGACAAACGTCGACCATACATACGCAAGGATGAAATCTCCTTCCAAGGTATCTGCCAATAGTCCACATTGGGTATGTCACTACTGTGGACATAAAGGTCATATCAAACCCCACTGTTATCATCTCTATGGCAAGATGACATCTCCCAAATCACAATGAAAAGCTCGAAGCCACTTGCAACATAGCGGTCAAAAGTCTAGACGGATGGAATGGAGGGTGAAAGGTAAATCATATCAAGCCAATATTGGCTATACCTCTGTGTGTGCCTCGAACAACACAAATTGGTACTTTGACAGTGGATGTCGACACATGACAGATACATGGTCAATGCACCTCTCATCCAGGGATGACAAGAGGGAAAATATCACTCGACAAAAGAATCCTGATGTTGTGAAAAAAGATGTTTTGACATTATCCCCCAACAATGACAGAGATGTTCAATCTATGAAGATCCCTATTGGAGAACTAATATAAAACAAGAAGAAAGGGGGGGGGGGGGGAGAATCACATCAAAAGGATATTCGCTAATTTCCCCCCTAAAAACTCTGTATTTAAACCAAGTTGTGAGCCTGAGATCGTCTCTCGACTCATATTCGATTAATCTCTGACCTGTCAATGGTTAAGAAGGATTTGTTGGTATCCTCTTGGAATCGTCACAACCAATTCCAATAAACAGTTTGGGCCCAAACAATCATAGCCCAAGTTGAAAGGTCATATTTTTTGAACTTCCTTATTGCTTACCGCCCTATCTAACAAAAGCTCACTTTCCTTTGTACAATTTGCTCTCTGCTCTCTTCTTATCTCTGAAAATCTCTAGGGTTTCCCAATAGTGTCTGCCAATCTCAAGCAACAATAGTGAAGACAAGAAGCACAGCTGGAAAGAAGTCGAGTGGCAAGAAAACGGTCGGAAAGGGACCCCGAGCCAAGGTTATTAAGCGAGACGCTATAGAATACACGGGTGAAGTAAATTGCCACGGAGTACGACTCCGGGGTTTAGCAGTAGCTAAGAATGTCGATGGTCCGGCCGGAGGTGTTCAGGCTGTTGCACCCTCTGCCCCATTATTCTCCAAGTTCAAACGAAAACCTAGGTCGGGAAGTGGATCTCCCTCGATGTCCGACTTGACCGGACTAGTAAGAGGAGGAGAGGGAAGTCTGCATATCGATGCCACTGCCTCAACAGTGGAAGCCTCAGTGCATGCGCTGAAAGATGATGTTCGAGGAGAAGTCTTTGTGCCTCTCTCGCCACCGGTCGCCACCGTGAGCCCTATCGATGAAGAAAAAGGTACTGATCAATCTTTTGTTTCTAATACAACTGAAAACTCTAGAAATAGAGATATGTTAGATTCTCTTTTAGGAAATCTTGAGCCTCCTCAAGAAGGAGTGGTTGAAAAATTGATGGAGAAGGAGAAAGGAGTTGAGGAAGCTGTTACAGAGAATGTTGAAGATAATGACCTGGAGAAATAGTTGAAGAAGAAGATCCAATAGATGTGAGGAATGTTGTTGAGAAGAATGTTACTAATAATGTTACTGAGTGTGTTGTTGATAAAGGAACAAATGATGAGACATTGGTAGCTGAAACCACTGAGAGGGAAGTTTAAAAAGATGGTTCAAATAATTTTGCTGAGGAAAAGAAGGAAACTGGTGCCATTAAGACCAGTGAGAAAATTATTTCTGAAGAAGTTGAGGGTATTTCTGCCAGAGTTGCAAAAAATGTAGAAGAAGAGGTTGCAACAGTTTCTGCAACTGTAGTTGCTGAAGAAGTTGCACAAGATGTGTTAACATTCTTGAAAAAGAAAGTCCTCAGAGACGAGGAAGTATGTCTAGCTACATTGTTGGCAGATGAAAAGAAAAATAGAAAAAGACAGGCTGAGGTAACCAAGAAGGCAGAAACCTCAAACAAGAAGAAAAAGGTGGGCATTATGGAGCCGAAGTAGAATTCAAAAGGAAAGAAGGTGGTACAACCTACTATAATGCTGCTTGATGAGGATAGTGATAAGGAGACAAATGTTGTTATGCTCCCCAAGGAAGTCAAGTCAGTTGCAGGACAGAAGGTGGCTCAGAATGTATCTAGCGTCTACACTGATAGCATCTCTTTTCACACTGTCGAAGCCGCCAACAGGTGGAAATTTGTCTTCCATCGAGTCATCTTTTCGGAGAAGGAACTGTCCACTGAAGTAAGGAGTATGTCTGCTATCATGGAATTACTAGGAAGAGCAGAGTTAGTCAAGAATGTGACTAATGTAAGTCAGTACTATTTACAGCTGGTCAAGGAATTTGTGGTAAATCTTCCCATATCATTTGACCATCGAGAAGATCTTGAGTACAAAAAGGTGTGTGTTAGAGGAAAGAAGTTTGATATTTCCTCTAATATTGTTAATGCTTTACTGGAAAGACAATCTGTGCAGCCTAGGCCTGTCCCTAGTCTTGATGTAGTGGCAAAAGAAATCACCGAGAACAAGCACCAGGTCTGGCCAGCCAAGGGATCAATTGCAGTCTCAGACTTATCATCAAAGTACTCCATACTGTACCGTATTGGACTAGCTAACTGAGCAACTTCTTCAAATGGTTCTCTTGTCAAGACTGAGCTGGCAATCCTGATCTTCCAAATAGGTACTGGTTCTTCCTTTGATTTTGGGCTAGTTGTTATTGATCACTTTATGAGACATGCTAGGTCTTTAACTATCAAACGCCCTATCGGGTTTGCCTCCCTCATCTATAGGATTCTTATTCATCAACACCCATATGTACTGCTGAAGTCTGACAAAGTGGGCAAGAAACCAGGTGCCATTGTAATCAGCCACAAGTTGTTCGAAGGCAAGCATGTAGTGGATATTATCGAGAAGAATGTGGAACCTTCTGTTAAGCAGAATGTCAGACCTCCTGTCAAGAAAAATGTCTCAGTTCTTGGAGCAAGCTTCAGTCACACTGTTAACATTGGCCCCGTGTCTGCTGCCTTTCACGAGGATGTAACCACATATCTGAAAAGCGAGATTGTAAAGATTGACCCTGATGTTGCCAATTTCAAGCAGATGATTGAAAATCTGCTCGCAAGGAGGAAGATTTGTGAACATGTTCTTGTCAAGATGCCTGGTCTCAGCTCGGAGAATGACGAAGAAGATTCTAGTGCTAAAGGTTCCAGTGATGATGAAGTGTCTAGCAGCGATCAGTTCTTAAGTTTATTTCAAAACTCTACTTTGTGATGTGTAACTCAAAACTCTGATTTTAACTCGCCTGTACGAGTTACTATTTTGTGACTTTATTCGGGGCATTAGCCCACTTGGTTATAAGCCAATATGCTTTATTCATTGATTGTGTCTCTATCTCTTCCCTCGGATATTCTGTTTTTTGCGCCTAAAGTATAGTCATATATGGCTACTTTTTGAGGAAATAAGGGGGAGAAAGGATTATATATTATATGAATGGTGATCAAGATAACAAGACTAGATAGATACAAGACAAATAAAGATCAAGATCATCAATATCACCAGAAGAAGTGAAGTGCTTGCCTAAAAAATAGCCAAAGGGGGAGATTGTTGTTACGTTTGTTATTGGCTTATTTTTTAAGCAATCTGAAAGGTGTCGGGCATATGGTCAGGAAAGATGTCAAGCGTTTAGTTTCAACATCTTTCGTGACATTTGTGGATTGCATCATTGGAAATTTTCCTTAATTATAAGACATATTGCGATTGGAAAGATCCAGCTGTGTACAAGGCTTTTGGCGAGTCTTGTTTGAGTCATGATTCTGGAAAGCTTCCTGCCGTGATAGAGACTCTGAAAATATATCGGCGTTAAGGATTTGGGAAAGCTAAATCGACTAGGATTATGGTAACCCTAATTCGTTCCGGAATTGGTTTAGCAACTGTTATTAAAGCTTAGGCTCCACCCTTAGCAGCGTGCGACTCCTTGTAGTTTCTTCGGCGAATACATAGAGCTCTTAGACGTGCATGACTGGCGGGCTTAGAGGCTGTGTGTTCCCCGAAGGACGATTGTGTATCACTACCAGAATCAGAAGATCAAGTGTGAGTGATTGAGGGTTTTATGTGAAGGCGTGATTGAAGGTTCAAGCACAAGAGCTTAACATCGACTTGTAAATATTCGGGCAGTACGAGTCTCGTAGAGTGGAATCAAGTTAGAGGCTTGGATTCAGGGGGAGTCCCTGAGATAGATTTGCACTAAGAAAAGTAGCATAAAGTTGTGGTTTGTGTGATAATCACCAATACTTGTATGTTTTGACTGGTTCCATTATAGTGAAATCTTTCCACTGGCAAAGCGCCCCCAAACGTAGGTGAGTTGCAACGAACTGGGTTAACAATCTTGTGTGTCGCTATTTGCTCTTTACTCTTTATATTGTGTTTGTTCGAATCTGTTTGCTGACAAGTTGTTAAGAATATTGTCTTAACATTGTTCTCGACATTGTTTTTGACATCTTGTCTAACTGTCATAATTAGAATTTCATACTGTATGTAATTTATTAATATTTTTATCTTAAAATTGTGCTTGATTTATGAGTCGAGTTAGACAGAATTGAGACTGATTTATAGGAAAAAACATCAAATTCACAATATAAAAAAACACTAACAAAAACCGAATATTAAGTTTAAATTACTGTAACACAATTGAAATATAAATTTGCAAACTAAAAATATAAATAGCACATAACATATTATATAAACCGGTTAACCACACTTTTTATGCTATTAGAATCGGATCCAAACAGAATTAATCGATAGTCTAAAATTGATAACCAAATTAGACATATTACACACAGTTCTCAATTTTTAATTAAGGTTCGGTTCAGATCTGATTTCCAGATTGATTTATGGTCTAAAGTGCACACTCTTGTTCTTTATAACGAAATCAATGAGTAAAATAGTAACAAAATACATTAATGAGAAAATTGAAAGGAAATGCAATATATTGGATAAATTAGACAAAATCCCATACCACCACTTATATTATGGGTAAAATATGTATACTTACTGGAAATAAATCAAATAATAATAGGAAACGGTGGCATGCACATAATGACCAAATAGAAAAAGAGAATTTAACCACTTTTTGGAGGAGCATCTTCAACACTTTAAATTGTTTGGTTCTGTAGATGGAAGCCATTCATTTCCATTATAAAATTATTATGAAATGGGTGATTTCAAATGATAATAATATAATTAATTATTATGGATTGAAGAATCTTTGTCTAGTAATAATAGAATAATATAAGAACATGATCGTGGATGAGACTTCACGTTGTCAAGATTCTCTTCATTTTTATTTTACCTTTTTGCCATTGGATCCCTTTGGAATAATTGCTAAAAAATATGTCATAATTTTGGTGAAAATGGAGCCCTCACACTCAATTAATCAAGGACCATAATTATCGAATCACCAACTCAATGACGATGTACTCACCAAATATTGGCGTGGATAAGAAAATTGTTCAATTTTGGAATTCTTTTAGAATTGTAATTTATCCATCCAAACTTATAATATTTGAGATATGTCTGTGTAATCGTACTATTTTTGTTATTCATTTATATAACACTCTAGTGTTGAACTTGTAACATACTATTGAAAAGTTAATATTTATTCATATTATATTGACATAAATTTATTAAATTTTATGTGTAAAAGTGGACTTCTACCCCTAAGTTTATTTCGATAATGTTTAATATATGAGTTTTGAATTTATGATCAAACATAAATCATATAAAAATATGTATCTACTAGATTGAAATTTATAAGAAGTTATAAAAATGTAATGTTATATAAATAATATATTTAATTCGATACTTAGAACTTAGTATCATGTGACTTAAGTTATAATCGATAACTATTAATTTAAACATTCAACTATTTAAATAAATAAATGATGAAACTATCTGAGTAATGCAACTAAAGTGACTATCATGATTTTCAACGAGACAAATTGGGCAAAAGCGTAAATAGGAATTGGAAGTTAGATTTGTTTTAGCAGGAAGGCTAACTGAGCCGAGCCGAGCCGATCCATATTCCCTACTCTTTTTCCCAGCTTTTCAGTCCTATTATTCTTTTTCAATCCCTTCGTGTAGAAATTTCTTTTCATTATTTTAATCAATAAATGTGAAATTACGAAAACAGCCCTAAACTAAAATAGAGAGAGAGAGAGTGAGGAACAGTTACAGAGGTGAGCATGTTCAAAAACAGAGGTGGGCTCTGTTTTTTTAATGACACTCAAGAACAAAACAGAGAGAGAGAGAGAGAGAGGGCTGATTTCAGCAAAATCTCTGGTTTGGTCATGGTGGGTTTGTGTTTTTGAGCTACAATCTGCACTCAGTTGGGATTTTCAGAATCAGCTGGTTTTGTGGGTGTTGAAGATGGGTTCTGCTCTGCTTCGGAGATCTATGCTTCTGGTTTTATGCTTATGGATCTCCAAATCTGGTGATGCTCGGTTGAGTGTTTCCAGGCAGAAGCTGGAGGTCAACAAGCACTTGAATCGCCTCAACAAGCCTGCCGTTAAGACCATTCAGGTTTTGTTTTTCTCTCTCTCTCTCTCCCCGGAAAAAAGGTGCTTCCTTTTTTAAAAGCTAAATTTTTAATCTTCTGTTTGGGTGGCGAGAAAGTGAGGGAAAGTGGAAGAAAATGAAATGACAATGTTTTTTTCTTTTCTGGGTTTTCAATGTTTGAGCGCCTTTGTCCAGAAAAGCCAATAGATTTGATTTGGGTTTTTTTTTTATGATGCATTTACCAGAAAAAGATGTACTTTGCCCTCGTTTCACTGCATTTTATTTTCTCAGCAGCCACGTGAATATTTTTCTTAAATCTCAATGTGGTGTAGCTTCTATGGATTTGTTCAATGATTTTCTCCTTCCACACTCTTTCTCTTTCTGCAATAACTTCCTTTCAATGGGCTTTTCAACCTCTGAAGAAAAGAAGCAATAGAAATTAATGGGGGAGATTTAATTTCTTCATTGTCAAACTAAAAAAGTCAAAACAGATATAAATGCAAAATGGGTTTTTAGTTTTGGTTAAATATTTCCAGAACTTTAAGATTTACCCCAAAACTTGAAAAAAATAAATAATATAGATTGACAGGTTTGATTTACTTGAATGTGAATCTTCCTAGCATTGAAAGAAAGTGTTTTTGTTGTGTAGTGTTTAAGATATTGGTAATGAAACTCCTGATTTTGTTGTTATGATGGATCAGAGCCCAGATGGAGATATCATAGATTGCGTTCCTATCTCTCAGCAGGCAGCTTTTGATCACCCTTACCTGAAAGACCACAAGATTCAGGTCCATTGAATAAAAAAGCAATCTTTTTGTTGCTGTTGTTGTTTCAATTCAGTGCCTCATTTTGGGACTTTCTTTGTTTATCAGATGAGGCCTTCTTATCATCCAGAAGGGCTTTTTGATGAGAGCAAGGTGACTACAGAATCGTCCAAGGAGAGATCCAATCCGATCACCCAGCTGTGGCATGCCAATGGCAAATGTGGCGAGGGGACGATCCCGGTGAGGAGGACGAAGGAGGAGGATGTGCTAAGAGCAAGCTCGGTGAAGAGATATGGAAAGAAGAAGCACAGGACCGTCCCTAAACCCAGGTCTGCTGAACCTGATCTGCTCACCCAAAGTGGTCATCAGGTAGCTAATTTGGCTTTGTAAGGCAACCATCTTTATATTTTGTTTTAGGGAAAAGTAAATAGCTACACCCAACTATACATTTTTCACTTGCCTACGTCCAACTAAGAGTTGGCCAGGTCAGATGCACACAAGTTTTATAAATTCTCACCGGGTAAGTTCTTGAATGGAAAATGTTGATTATGAAAATAAAAAGACGAAAATAACCTTGGGTTCGTCGACAAGGTACGCGGTTTGGTACGGTAGGAATCGTTCGAACATGGAGGTGGTGATTGGCTTGGGACAGTGTGGACTCAGGATGGAGGTCGGGTTCATCGGAGAAGGACGAGGCCGGCCGGTACCCAAAATTGACCAAGTGTATTTTCGTCTTCTGACTTTCAAATTAACATTTTTCATCCAAAAACTTAACTGATTAGAATTTATGAAACTTTGGTGTATCTGAAAGTTGGGTGTAACTGAGTGTAGCCCAGTGTACTTTTTCCTTTGTTTTGTCATGATCTCTTTGTTCTTAATGGTTTCATGTTATCTGCATGATTGTCAATGCAAAGATTGCGAAAAAGGCTTTCTTTATGTTTGTTTTCTTTGTTTTGTCATGATCTCGTTGTTCTGCATGGTTTTGTATCAGCATGCAATTGCATATGTTCAAGGTGATAAGTTTTACGGAGCAAAGGCGACAATCAACGTTTGGGAACCCAAAATTCAACAGCCTAACGAGTTTAGCTTGTCTCAGCTGTGGGTTCTCGGAGGTTCTTTCGGGGAAGATCTGAACAGTATTGAAGCTGGCTGGCAGGTAATGTGATAACAACTCGAAGTCAAAGGGTTGACCAGAAATTATGAAAATCCAGTTTCATGTTCTTTCAAGTCAATGGCTGATTTGATCCCTGAATTTCATGAAAACAGGTCAGTCCAGATCTATACGGTGATAACAACACGAGACTATTCACCTACTGGACTGTAAGCATATTTAATCTTTGAGAAAATTGCAACAAGCTGTCATATTATATGACACTTTTGCAAAAAGAAATTAAGAATTAAGACTTTTATAATGTACTTTTATAAATTAATTTTAACTTAAAAATATTGAACTAAAAAATTCAATTACAAAATATATATTTTTTTAAAAATAATTTTTAGTTTCAGAAGTAATTGTCATTTTTATAAAAATACAGCATTGTGCAAGAAAATGAAAACAACCTTTTGCAAAAGTGTCATATAATAGGACATTTTCTTGTAATTTTCCCTTAATCTTTTGTCTTGAAAAAAATAAATGATCTTTCATCTTTTACAAGTTACTTACAATATCCATTATGAACACGGTACAGAGTGATGCATATCAAGCCACAGGTTGCTATAATCTCCTATGCTCGGGTTTCATTCAAGTGAATAGTGAGATTGCAATGGGCGCAAGCATCTCGCCCGTCTCTGCATATAGGAATCCTCAATATGATATCAACATACTTGTCTGGAAGGTAAATGTCAAAAAAGCTTTCACACTCATCTTTCTGTGAAATAGGTGGTGACCACATAGTAGTAAGGGCTATATTTTAGAAAAATAGATGGTTAGTGATAAAATGATGCATGTGACTGTAGATAGAAATTGTTAATTGTCTCTTTTGTCGTCTATTTCTTTTTGGATGCTCAAGTCCATCCTTGACAGCATCAGAAACATCATTGTGGTTCATATGCTGAGAATCTTTGGATTTTTCACATAATGTTTGATTACGACACGACTTCACGTGTTTCTGTGCATGCATAGGTCAAGAACAAAATAGCATTATGTTTTTGAGCATCATTGTGGTTTGTATGCATAGGATCTTTGGAGTTCCACTTAATGTTTGATTATGACACAACTAACATAGGTTAAGAAACAGGGAAAATTGCAAAAAATTCCCCAATAATATGACACTTGCAAACAGGTATGTGTTGTTTGTTCATGGCAAAAAAGGTGTTATGTTCTTTGCATTTTTATAAAATTGACAAAATTACACTTGATACTAAAAGTATTATTTTTAAAAAAATAAATATTTTTAGGAAAATAATTAGTCATTTTTATAAAAATACACACATACATTTTGCAAAAAAATGTGCAATTTTTGCCATTAACAAACACCACAACACCCATTTTGCAAGAAAGTGTCATATAATGTGGTACATTTTTGCGATTTTATCTAAGAACAGAATACCATTATGTTTTTGCTTATGTGAATACTTGTTCAGGACCCGAAAGAGGGGCATTGGTGGATGCAGTTCGGGAGTGACTACGTATTGGGTTATTGGCCGTCTTTTCTGTTCTCCTACTTAGCGGACAGTGCCTCGATGATAGAATGGGGAGGAGAGGTTGTAAACTCAGAACCGGACGGGCAGCACACCTCAACTCAAATGGGCAGTGGCCATTTCCCCGAAGAAGGGTTTGGGAAGGCGAGTTATTTCAGGAACATACAGATAGTTGATAGCTCCAACAACCTCAAGGCCCCGAAAGGGCTGGGGACTTTCACGGAGCAGTCGAATTGCTATGATGTGCAGACGGGCAACAACGGAGATTGGGGGCATTACTTCTACTACGGAGGACCGGGTAAGAACCAGAACTGTCCATGAAGATGAAATTTGTATCATTCAAATGTAGTGTAATCTCTTCTCTTGTATACCTCTCTTTTTAGTTATAGGTTATGGGGTAGTGAACATGTGAGTGTGTCTATGTAATTGACAAGTTTTGAGTTTTTACCTCATTGTAGGCCAAGTTTCTCTAAAGATGGAAGAAACAGGCCTTTGTTGCTCTTGTCTTGCTTGTGTAATCTATTTGTTTCTGTTTCTAATGCTTCTGTCTTATCTGTGCTGGGAAAAAAAAGAGTGAATTAAATTGAATTTGAATTAATTTAATAACTTTAATTGAATTGTTTGGGTTTATAAGGTTTCTCATCGTCTATATCTTCCAAGTGACCTACAATTTCTTTTTTCTAAAAAATATTACCAGAGCTAAAATATATTAAAAAAACTAACCACATATTTAAGGATGGCACTATTCCCCCATTCTGATGCGGATTCTCGAACTCGAACAAAAACGATACGAGAAATCTCTGAATTCGAACAGGAACAGGGCAGGAACGGAGTGTGGTATCCCACCCTGCTTGCTCCGCCACAATATATTAAAAATATGTATATTTAATTAAAATTTATATTTTAAAATGCGTACTTAGTGAAAATAATATCTTTAAATATTTTTTTATAATACATACTTAATGGAATAATAATATTTTAGCATATATTTTTATTAAATAATAATTTTCAATAAAAGTTTTATGAAAAATAAATATGTTTTGACATTATTTTGGGTTGGGAACTGAAAACGGAGAATTTTTGAACTCGAAGGGAAATCCTCGCCCCGTTTCTAACAGGGACGGGATGTCAAATCTGCCCTGAACCCGCCTCATTGTCATCCCTACCTATTAGTCTGAAATTTTCTATTTCTGATGCTAATCTCTACGAACGAGTTGAGTTCACTCAATGTATATCTTTGCATCCTAAGTGTTAATCTGTCCTGAACCCGCCCCATTGCCATCCTTACGAACGAGTTAAGTTCGCTCAATGTATATTTTTGTATCCTAAATGTTAGATATTATTATGTTGTTGCTGTTGTTGTTGCTGCTGTTGTTGTTGCTGCTGTTGTTGCTGCTGTTGTTGCTGTTGTTATTGTTGTTGCTGCTGTTGTTGCTGCTGGTGTTGTTGTTGTTGTTGTTGCTGTTGCTGCTGTTGTTGTATTAGGAGTGTAATCGCGTACAAATGATTTATTGCCGTGCAAATATACGAATATAGCACAACCGTTGTTGTGTAACATTATTCCAATTTCATGTATATTCCAGTACTCCATTGTCAGCCATTGATGTCAGGTAACAATGTGATATGTACTTATGGCATAGATCCATTGCATTGTTATGGTAACATGATTCCATTGCATTATATTGATACCATCACTCCATTTCAGTGTTTTTATTCCATGATTCCATTACAATTTCCTAATTCCAATAGTCCAATACATTATTCTTATTACATGATTCCATTACACATATCAGATGTCATGAATCATCAATGTCCGGTACTTATAAATCATATTTTTTTAATCCTATATGTCCAAGTGACTGTTGATTCAGTCGGTACATGCCATTGTTTGGTTGAAAATACCTCAATCTAACATAGTTTTGTTCATCCATTCAATCATTCCATGATTCCATTTTTATATTGGTATATGATTCCATTCCCACAGTATATTGTTTATATTCCATGTTTCCATTTGCAATCACTTTCAAGAGTCCATTACGATTCCATAATTCCTCCATCTATCCTTGCAACTTCGTCAATGGGACCGTTCATGTTTCATTAAGTAGCAGAGTTTGAGTTTGAAATCTTCTACTTAAATTTTGGTAAGAATTTTCTTAATATTTATTTCAAATTCCTAAAATCACGCTAATTTATTTCTCAATTTTCTATTTTAATGCATATAATTAATTATCATAATCAAACACAATGACTATCATACACTTTTTAATTAATGAAATTATAGCGGAATCTGAACTATTAATTGATTACATCCAATGTAGGTAATTTATTCTTATATTTGTATCTAATCAACCATTTGTAGTGAAGTGCATCCCTTATATTTTATTGTATCCTATATAAAAGAACCTCCTATTGTAATTCTTCATCAGATATCCATCAATATAAGCACCTTCATAATATTAGAGGTTTAAGTTAAATCTTGATTACACATTTTCGTTGCGTGTGACTTTACCCACTTGTTAATTATGATTTAACGAGTGGGCGAGGCAATTGTTTTCTACCTTTTTGTTTCGCAAATCTACCACAGACATTCATCTCTTCTCCATCTAAAATTCTTGTTCAACCTTTTGTTCAAAACCTATTTCTCTCTTCTCTTGTGTCTTATACTTGATCCCAACCTACTCTCTATTTTGTCTCTATTCTCTTCTCCTTTTACTCATTCACCGCACCAATATATGGGTGCTCCTTTAAAAACTTTTTTTTTCTTCTGTCTTATTCCTTATTTTGTCTCAATCTCCATCCCTTCTTCTTCTTCTTCTTCTTCTTCTTCTTTGTAATTTTTTTCATCTTCTAATTCCCAAAAGAAAAACTCTCTAAATCTCTCGATTTCTAATTTTTAGCCTTTACTTTCCTTTTCTCAAGTATTTTCTTTTACCTATTATTCTTTTTTACTCTCAAATCAAATTTTCTTTCTTCTACCTATTAATCTCCTTTTCTACATCTCTCAGCACTTGTTGTTTCTTCTTTTATTATTCTCATGATTTTCTTTCTCTTTTTCTCTTTTTTTCTTTTGTTCACACCCTCTATTCTATTTCTATATTAATCTCTTACATTATTAAATTCAATCTCCTCAATATTCTTTATTATTCTTCTATCTTCACCAAAACAATTTTTTTAATATGATATTGCACCGTCATAGTTGCTTAAAATTGTTTCGCACCGACGTAGTTGCTTGTTTTGCACCGTCCTTACGTGAAGTAGTTGCCGCACCGTCATTATATGACGTAGTTGTTTTTCCTTCCTTTCTATTCTTATTTCTTTCTAACATTCTCTCTCTTAGTCAATCTCCCTTTCTATCATTCTCTATCTCATCTTTTATAAATCTCTCACTTTCCTTTCTAATTCTCAATCTCTCCTCTAGTTCCAGTCTCCTTTTTATATTTCTCACTCTTTTCAATTTCTTTTCTCAATCCCAGTCACTAAAAGAGGTTGAGTTCACGTGCTTCATGTACCACAATTTCTCAAGTTTGCAGATTTATTCACCAAAGATTTCTGGACTGCTACTTTTGCTCCAGTCAAAGCATTCGACCTCCTCCTGCTCCGACTGGGGGGGCGTGTTAGATATTATATTATTATTATCATTATAGTTTCCTATTTTTATATTAGGGTTTAGGGTTAATATTATATTTCCTAATTGTATGATATTGTTTCCTATATAAATGAACCTACTGTTGTAAATCTTCATCAAATATTCATCAATATAAACAGTTTCACTGAGAGATTGTTGTCCATACGGTTGAATAAACATCTCAAGGAAACTGGATTACCAAGCCTCAACGAAACCTGATTCCTTCTCGATCAATTTTTCTCGTACTAGATTCAGTTTTATTTCACGTTTTATGATTGTGCTTATTTCACGTGTTATGATTGTGCTTATTAGTTTGACCATTATTAAAAAAAATTATGGTCACGTGCCGCACACATAAGCGAGATAACGAAGTTATAACAGTGAGACTAAATATGTTTTTGGTGACCTCACAAAATAAATTAGATTTTTGGTGACCTAAGTGAGACTACAAACTTTTGTGGTGACTTAAGTGAAATTACCCCTTACATATATTTGAATACTCTTCACCATATCACAAACTTCAATGTTTTTATCGTTGACGAAAATTGCGTGAGCATGAAGATGGAAATGATCTGAGTTCTAGAACCCCTTTCTCACCTCAATAGGTTTAGATGAAATATCGGATAAAGTCTGATTTAAAGTATTTTATTTTCATAAAAGAAAACAACGGGACATGTTCATTCATGTTTTGTAATCCCCTCTCCTACCATGCTAGATTTAGAATAATGTCTCTCTAAAATATCAACATAGAAGGTTTAAATATTTTTGTTAGCATCTTGTCGAATCAGTGGTTTTTTGTCAATTGTTAGTCCCTCGAATTTGTTCATCCATGCTTTGAGTATATTCACACTATTAAACTTTGGTTATTAATTTACTTAATTTTTTGAAAATTACATCAGTGACAATCCTATGACTACTTACCGTTAAAACCCTCTCCACTCTCTCAGTGAGATCGAATCACGACTTCACTGCAACAGTGCGATGCTCAACCGGTGGGTTGTCTCTTGGAGACTTTATTAATCTGCTCTAAAATATTATTATACCAACATAATTAAAATAAACCCTACTTTATTCTAATTTAAATCCTAAAATACAAGAACCTTGTTGTACTAATTGTTTAATATTAAGTGGGAAAAAGAAAGTGATAAAAATCCAAAGCAAGGGTTAGGAGGAGAGCCAGCAAGGGGATGGGACCCAGAAAAGCTGTATGACAACCAAAGCAGAGGCACTCTGTTCTGTAAGAATTTCATTTCTTGTAAGCAAACCTCCCCAAAGTTGAACTATAAAAACCACCACTTTCCTCAATCAATCACACCACAACCCATTTCTTCTTTGCTCTTCTCACTCTCAGAAATCTCAGAAAGCTCCAAACTTCAATTGAAATGGAGGCATTGAAGATGAGGGTCTTTGTGACCATGATGATGATGGTCTTGTTGATGGCCGTCCAAAACGCCTCCGGCGCCGATGCTCCGGCGCCGAGCCCCACCTCTGATGCCTCCGCCGTTGTTCCCGCCGCCGTTGGCTCTCTACTAGCCGTTGCTTTTGCGGTGCTCTTCTAGAGCTCTAAAATAGGGAATGAAGAAATCGGTTTTGCTCTTTTATTGTTTTGTTTTGATTTATTATCATCTCGTTTGTAATTGTGACTCATTCTTATTATACATTACAATTTATGGTCTATTGTTGCTGTTTCTTCTTTTTCATAGTCTTGTGTTTTTTTTGTTACATTTGAGAATGGTAGAATGAATTGAAGGACCACTAGTAAAAGCACCTAATTAAGATTTAACATCACACAAATTTAGAGGTACGTAGAGTGCATGCGTAGATGACATGAGGGTAAGTGTCGAAGAAAGAACGTATTTACTATTTAGAAGACAAGAGGTCGAGTTTTGAGATATGATTTGGAAAAATATCACAAGTCATGAAAAAGGATGGGCCATTTTTTTGTAATTACTTCTCATTTCAGAACACAGCAACAAAAGCTTCTTTCACACAGCAAAATGGCAGAAACTTAGAGAACTCATAATGTATTATAATAAAGAAATTTTGCTCCAACCAGACCAGCAAAAGAATTTTCTGAAACTACAACATAGCCAAAAGTAATTATCTCTCAATCTAGTTTGGGAGAACTATAATCCGAATGACTTCTCGACCTTGTTGATCCGGTTGAGGAAAATCCACGTCATCTGCACAAGCAAGTATTTGAATCAAAATGGATGAGAAAATTTACAGTTTGCAATTTCTTCCTATCCAGCAAAACCCAGGAGAAGGGAGAAATATTGTACCATGACGTGTGGGGCGATTCTGACACAATATACGGGAAATCCAGTATAGAACTTTAGAGGACCTCCTGCTTTTAGAGTCTTCATGGCGCAGTCCAAAGAGCCGGTGTATGGGTACTTTCCTTGAGCATCGGGTTGCATTTTCTGAATTTGGGTTTTAACATAGTCCAAGGGTAGACTGCAAGCAGCAGCGAAGAATCCAGAGACGCTACTTGCCCCTGACAATATACAGCAACAAGATGTCAATCAAAGCTGGAAGAAACTTTTCCACAAAGTCCTTTAGCATCATTCTTGCAAGAAGCCCGGCCAAGAACTTCAAAAACCAAATCCAACATGAAGCATGTAAAGAAAAGGAATCTAAATAAACCATAGAGGCTTCAATTAGTTTGTCAAACAACGCCACTTCCGATGTAGTCCCGCATAACTAGTGAAAGCAGCTCAATGATCCTTGAGCTAAGGGGCTTAACCTCAGAGTTTAACAATTTTCCTTATGGTCACCTGATCTTGGTCAGGTCCTAGAGTTGACAGAGTGGTCAAGTGAGCATCTTATTTCATAAGAGGTCATAGGTTTGAATCCTAATAAACATGATATATGTGACAAGAAACTTACCCAACACCGCAGCACCTTCACCAAAACCAAGGGTATCCTTGCAAAACTCAACACTTTGATCGTAAGATGCAAGCATTCCCATGTTCAATGACCTTCATCTGAAACAATTCGGAAGAGAGCAAGAAATGTGTACAAACTCACTTGAATGTTCCAAGACGTGCAGTGGTATCCCTGCTCAATAACTGCTGAATTCAAACAAGTCCAAATACTACTACGTCGGCATCTAAATACCAACAGAGAACCATGCAGCAAATCATGTAAATATTATGAATAAGAGCTACTAGTTGTTAATGTTATACAATGTCAACATTGAAAATCACATTTGAGATATGCATCTCCGTATTTAGTTCTAGGGAAAATGGCCAAACTGTTGCGAGTCTTGGGAATCAAGACTCCAACATTGATCCTTATGTCAAGCCATCCGTGATATACTCCTCTTTATTTCTTACCATATGTATATACTAGCTGTTAATTAGAATACTTATTTCCTATTCTAGTTAGTCAATGTATCTGTATAAATATACCCCTATATTTTCAATAATAATTAAAGCAGAGAACATTCATACTCTATTTTTCTTCATGGTATCAGAGCACATCTGAGCCTAAACTTATGGGAAACGACGCAGAGAGTACCGATGACGGTTCGAAGACGGTCACACCAATCGTGCCTTCACTATCGGCTTACAACCTGCACCCATCAGATCACCCGTGATTAACACTCGATACAGAACAATTAACCGAGTTCGGAGATAACTACTATACTTGGAGGCATCAAGTATCCAATGCACTTGAGTGCAAGTTTAAAATAGGTTTCGTGGATGGATCCTTACCGAAACCGAGAAAAGACGACCCAAATCTTCAACTTTGGGTCCAGTGCAATGCTTTCGTGAAATCATGGTTACTCAACTCTTTGAGTAAGGAACTTCGAGGCGAGGCTATTCACGCCACTTCATCACAAGATATATGGGAAGACCTGGAGCAACGATTCACCCAAGGCGTCACTCCGCGTGTCTATACGCTCCGGCGAACCATCACGCTTCTGCAGCAGGAGCGTCAAACGGTCTCGGTCTATTACGGAAAGCTGAAGCGAGCCTGGTCAGAGCTTCAGGGGCTGCGTCCCCTACCGATATGTTTTTGCGGAAAATGTGTCTGCAACATCAACGGAAGAAATCTGGCGATGCGTGATGAGGAGAGGGTCTGCGAGTACCTCATGGGGCTTGATGAAGAGTTCTCCACGGTTAGGTCACAGATACTTGGAACTGACCCTGTCCCGGGTATCGGGCGAGCATACGCAGCAGCCTCCCAAGATGAGTTGTAAAGGGGAGCAGCAATTCGGCCGGACAAGGGCGGAGCCGGCGATGCACGCGCTGGGGATGCCTCGCGCAACCAGGGAGTTTGTCGGTGCAGCCACTATGGCAGGACAGGCTATGAGGTCGAGACATGCTTCCAGGTCGTCGGCTACCTACCTCAATGGAGCAAGAACGGAGGTGGAGGAGGAAATCGCGGCGGCGGTTCTGGGAGAGGCCGTGGCGGACGAACCGGTCGAGGAAGAGGGAGCCGATTCGCGGCCATTATTGCGTCAAGTGGAGAAGAAGCTCATGCTCAATCCCTAAATGGGATTGTGCGTGATTTTCACATAAATGGGTCTGACCTAGGGTTGTCCATCGAGTCGGGTTGGGTAGACTCGGCTCGGGTCGTACCCGACTCGATTGGAGTTGGGTACCAAAATCCAGAACCGATACTCGACTCGATTGAGGAATCGGGTAGTCGGGTTCGGGTAGACTCGGGTATCAGGTGAGTCGGGTATACCCAAGACACCCGATGGGCCTACATACTCAAATTCAATTTAAAATCGAAATCCCTAAATGTTAAACAAAACCCTAACCCCCAATTTGAAATTGAAATTGATATTGATATCCCAAAATTGAAATTGAAATCAGAAAACCTAAACCCTAACCCCAAATTGTAAATTGAAATCAGAATCCGTAAGCCCTAACCCCCAATTTGGATTTTAAATCAAAATCCCTAAATTTAAAATCGAAATAAAAAACCCCCCAAATTCCAAATTGAAAGAAGAAACCCCCAAATTTATTTCGGAATCATAAAAACCTAACCCTAAATTTTAAATTAAATACAGAAACCCTAACACCCAATTTCATTTTCAAATCGAATTCCCCAAAAATTATATCGAAATCAGAAAACCTTAATTTAAATTTCAAATTGAAATCCAAATCCCTAAACCCCCAATTGAAATTCAAGAAACCCTAAAGTTTAAACCCGTAATTGAAGATGGACACAGAAGAGAAGAGGACATGCAAACCTAGGATAGAGGAGGACATGCAATATTCGGTTTCGAAAGCTTACCGTCACCGGAGTTCCAGACATCGTCGGCGAGTCTCCACTCCACCGGGGTCGCTTAAATCTCCACTGGAGAATCGAGTCGTTGGAGATTCTCCTCCCCACCATCGCTTGATTTGTAGTGATGTGGTGGTGGAGAAGCACCTACAACGACTCGATTTGCATCAGTGACGGTGAGGAGATGAGAGGAAGGCGAGGACGAGTCGAGAGAGAGAGAGAGAGAGAGAGAGAGAGAGAGAGAGAGAGAAAGGCACTTTTTTGGTAGGGTTTTCGTCTGATTCGAACGAGGAGAAATTATGAAAGAAAGAGAAGTGTGAGGTCGTGGGTGGAGGAGAAGAGCCCACGTCGACAGCAACGGACGGCTCAGATCAGCTCGCGCATTCGCGATGGACGGATAAGTTAGTGCCACGTCTGCTGCTGAAGCCTCAACTCTCTTTGCATCTTCACATCCCACATCGGAAGCGTATAAATGTTTTCTAACGTTTATAAGCTTCCATGTGGCTGAACCTTGCAAAGCCAAGAGTTGGGTTGGGTTGTGCGTGTAACTCTTCGTGGGCTGTTTGGGCTTGTGGGAACGCATATGGCTGGCCCTTTGTGTGAACTGTGAAGTGGTTTTGTCAGGCTTGGTTCTGGGCTATATTATATATATAAAAAAAATTTATATATATATTGTCGGGTAGTCGGGTACCCGGCGGGTTCAACAATGGTACCCAATACTCGACTCGGTTGGCTTGTCGGGTAGTCGGGTATCGGGTCAGTTGGGTGTCGGGTAAGTTGAGTCGGGTGTCGGATGAGTCGGGTCGGGTATCGGGTTACCGGGTAAAATGAACAGCCCTAGCCTGACCCACTTGGCCTATATCAGCAAGCCTTGGACAATTGGGCCCCTACTCAATCCAGCCCAACATGTAGAATGGACCAGTTTGCAAACCAGCTCACTCAAGCCCAAAAAAATCAATGATTGGACTTGCTCTCAAGGCCCAATACAGGTCAAACTCATTCATTTGCAGGGGCATCAGTCAATGCAGCTTCCTCGAATTTTTCTGGTAACAAATCATGGGTGAGCAACTAATCATAGTGCTGGTGATAAAAATGCTTTAATTAATATTATGCCAAAATCATATCTCTCACCTGTAGAAATGCCTAAAGGTGAAATGGCTTCCATTATCGCGGTCGGTGACGTAAATTTTGACAAAAATCTACGTCTCCAACAAGTCTTAGTAGTGCCCGAATTCTGTTTTAATTTAATGTTTGTGAGTCAGATAACTCGTGATCTTAATTGTGCACTAGTTTTTTTATTGAAATTGTTGTGTAATACATGACTTACACTCGAGGATTTTGATTGGCATGGGTAGGATGCGAAATGGTCTTTATTATCTGGAGCCGACGACAACTGGGAAAGCTTTGATGGCTCGTGGAGAGAGTACTACACAGTTGTGGCACCGACGTTTGGGGCACATTCCGGCTCAACATGTTAATAAACTCATCTTTATCTATTCCAGTTAATAAACTCAGACTACCGGTTTGCGATGCATGTTGTAGGGCAAAACAGACCAGGTTGACTTTTCCAGTCCGTAATAATAAATCCTCACGTGTTTTTGAGTTAATACACTGTGATATTAGGGGTGCTTATCCTACACCTTCTTTTTCTGGTCGTCACTATTTTTTATCCATTGTGGACGATTACAACAGAGCGACATGGGTGTTTTTAATGAAACACAAATCAGAGACTAAGTCGCTTCTCCTGAACTTTTTATATTGGGTTCGAGGACAGTTTGATGCAAATGTTAAGTGCCTACGAACCGACGGAGGACGTGAGTTTCAACACCATGAATTGACTGCTTTTTACAGTACATCCGGGATGGAATTTCAGACGAGTTGCGCCAGAACGCCTCAACAAAATGGCGTCGTTGAACGCAAGCACTGCCATTTATTGGAAGTTGCCCGAGCACTTCGCTTCCAGGCCAAACTACCACTCAAGTTTTGGGGAGTGTGTGCCCTCACAACGGCCTACCTGATTAATCGAATCCCACTCTCATTCATCGAGAATAAGACCCCTTTTGAGATGATGTTGGGAGAGCTCCGTCTTACGATCATTTGAGAAGTTTTGGGTGTATGTGCTCCATCAGCAAACAAAAGATAAATTTTTTCCTCGTTCTCGACTAGGTATTTTTCTGGGTTCTCTAATGGGCAGAAGAGTTATCGTGTGTACGACATAGAATCAACAAAAGTTGTTATCTCTCGCGACGTCCAATTTTGGGAAAACATATGTTCAGGAGATCAGTGCATGATCCTAGACAGTGATGGGTAGGTGCCAGCTACATTGGAACTACCCCTTATATTTGAGGCACCCACTGCAACCCCTCAGCCACCACAAGTAGAAGAAGTCACTATTGAGCGAATTAGTGATGTAGAAACTGTGGAGATAACTGCCTCCGACTCCTCCACGTGAGAAGCACACTCGCACTGTATCCAAACGTCTGCACGGGTACGACTACACATTACCACCTTCAGTTGCACCACCAGATATCATTTCGCATTCTCCCGCGCCTTCGGCAAACTCGACGATATATCCTCTCACTCACTCAATTTCTTATAAAAGATTTTCTTGTGCTCACACTGCATTCTTATCGGCCATCTCTTCCATAGATGAGCCCCACACCTTTAAGCAGGCAGTCCAACATGCGCATTGGCGAGACGTAATGGGCCGAGAGATTGAGGCACTGGAAGCAAATAAAACATGGAGCCTCACTACTCTCCCCCTGGGAAGAAGGTTGTTGACCCGAAGTGGGTATACAAGGTCAAGTATCGGCCAGATGGGTCCGTTGAAAGATTCAAAGCACGTCTGGTTGCCAAGGGAAACACACAGGTGGAGGAGGTTGACTTCACAAACACATTTGGCCCGGTGGCCAAGATGGTCACTGTTCGTTGTTTACTGGCCGTTGCCACTGCCAAAGGTTGGCCATTGCCCCAACTGGACGTGAATAATGTTTTTCTTCATGGAGATCTTCATGAGGAAGTTTATATGAAGATACCACAGGGATTCACCAAGTAGGGGGAGTCACGTGTCTGCCGCCTGCACAAATCATTATATGGACTACGACAAGCGTCTCGGAATTGGTACCAGAAGTTCACCAAGTCGATTATGAGTCTTGGGTACAAAACATCAGGCGCGGATCATTCTCTCTTCACTCTTGTGGCTAAAGAGTCTTTCGATTTCTCCTTATCTATGTCGATGATGTTATCGTCACCGGTTCGAATCATCTCCAGATACAAAAAATTAAGACACACTTGGATGCGCAGTTTAAAATCAAGGACCTAGGCCCTCTTAAGTATTTTCTTGGTCTAGAGGTTTCTCGCTCATCAACCGGGATTCTTCTAACTCGGAGAAAATACGCACTGGATATTTTGGCTGACAGCAGACTTACTGGTTGCAGACCGGCATCCTTTCCCCTTCCTCAGCAACATAGGCCTTCAGACAATGAGGGATTGCCATGCTCCGATGCCGGACAATATCCCAGGCTTGTCGGGCGTCTATTGTACCTTACTATCACACGACCCGACATCAGCTACGCGGTTCACATTCTTAGTCAGTTCATGCACACGCCTAGGGCGCGCCCCCTAGATGATGCACATCATGTTCTCCATAACCTTAAGAGTAGCCCGGGACAGGGAATCTTGCTTCCATCATCCAGTTCTCTCTCTCTACAGGCATACTGTGACGTTGATTGGGCTGGATGCCCTGACACACGTAGATCCACCACTGGCTTCATCTTGTTCCTCGGGACTTCCCCGATCTCGTGGCGTTCTAAGAAACAAACTGTGGACTCATGCTCCTTTGCTGAGGCAGAGTATCGTGCAATGGTGGCCACTAGTCGAGAAATAGTTTGGCTCCGCCATCTCCTCCAGGATCTACAAGTCCCACAAAACGAGGCAGTTCCACTCTTTTGTGACAACCAGGCAGCAATACACATCGCCTCGAATCAGGTATTCCACGAGCGCACCAAACACATTGAGATAGAATGTCACTTTGTACATCAGCAGCTCCAGGCCGACGTATTACAACCTCGACCAGTTTCCAGCAAGCACCAACTCGCTGACATTCTCACTAAGGGACTTGGACGAGATCGGTTTCACGAGCTCCTTCGCAAGTTGGGCATTTCTAACATTCATGCTCCAACTTGAGGGGGAGTGTTGTGAGTCTTGAGAATCAAGACTCCAGTCTTGATCCCTAAGTCAAGCCATCCGTGATATTCTCCTCTTTATTTCTTACCATATGTATATATTAGCTGTTAATTAGGATACTTATTTCCTATTCTAGTTAGTCAATGTATCTGTATAAATATACCCATATATTTCAATAATAATCAAGGCAGAGAATATTCATACTGTTTTCTTCACGTTGTATACTATCGAACTTTTGCAAGTGGCGATGTGTACTTTATTAATAGGAAAAATGTGTTAAAACGTTGTATACTATCAAATTTTTGCAAGATGGTGCTGTGTACTTTGTGAATAAGCAAAATTGTGCTGTAATTTTGTGCAAAATGTATGTATATATACAAAAATGACAAAATTACCCTTAAATTAACCATTACTATTTTAAATAAATAATTTTAAAAGTTTGTCTAAAAATATCTTTGAACTAAAATTTGTATAATTTAATTTTTAGATAATATATTTTTAAGTTGTGCTACTAAAATCTAGTATGAGTTAAGGATACATGTTTTAGCATGCAGACCAATCTTGAAGTTGAATGTAATACTTAGGCTATCTTCACCTTATCTCCAAATATGTAATACTTATTATCCAATAATTGAATCTCTATCCACATTTATTTTCATTCACCTCCAACCCAATTTTCAAAATTATCTTTATTTGTTACATCATACAATATTTTTTATTATTTTAATGATAAAATAATTTACATATTTTATTTTTATTGTAATTACTCAATAAATTATTACAAAAATAATATAATCAATTAGTTTATAATGTTTTTTTTTCGGTCGATATTTTTTGCCTTGAAAAATATTTTTTATCGGGTATTTATTTACATATGATTTTGTCTAAATTAAAATTAAATTTTGGAATATAAACTTTTTATGAATTAAATTTCAAACTTATTAAAAATTATCAAATTTTGAGTTGCATTTCCATTACAAATTTATTATAATTGAAATTAATAAAACATTCTCCTTTTAATGTAAGAATGATTTATTATAATATAAAATTGATTTATTTTATTTATCGTAAGATTTATTTATAATAGATTGATTTTATTTGATTTATTCATAATCGATTGATTAATAATGTAAGATTGATTCATTGTCTAACCTATCACTCATTTTTCAAATTGAACATATCAACATAATTAACATGAAAATAAAAATTATTTGAAAACAAAAACATAAAAATAAAAGTTAGCGAGAAATTAATATGTTAGCATAATATCCCTAAGAATAAAAAATATATATAAGGGAAATTGCAAGTCACTATCTTGTACTATGCAACTTTTGTATTTCACCACCCTCTACTTTTTATAGTTGCATGTCACCACTTTAAAGTTTCATTTAGTTGCACCGTCCATCACAGAGTTAAGTTTGATGTAAAACGTCCATAATACTCTTATATTAAAAAAATATAAAAATTCAAAAAAAATATCTTCTGAATTTTGTTTTAAAAAATATTTTTATCAGACAAATAGTAAAGCACTAATTTCAATTTTTTTTAAAAGAAAGGGTTTTTCAAAAAAAATATTTTAAAAAAACCACTTTTAACAACGTTTTTATTTATTTTTAATATATATTTATTTTAAAATAATATTCAAATCAGTTTTTTATTATTTATTCTATTAAATCTTTTTAAAAATGACTAAAATAACCATATATTTAAAAAATAAAAAAATCATTTGTTCAACTTATTTTTTTATGGAATAAATAATAAAAAATTAATTTGAATACTATTTTTTAAGAAAATATTAATTTTTTTTTAAAATATTAAAATAAAAAACGTTGTTAAAAGTGGTTTTTTATATTTAGTATTTTTTTTGAAAAAACCATTTTCTTAAAAAATTAATTTTGAAATCAGTGTTTTATTAGTTTTTAGTCATTTAAATATTTTAGTTTCAAATTTTATTAAATGACTAAAATACCCATATAAATAAAAAAAGTAAAAAAAATCATTTTTTAACTTATTTTTTATGGAATAAATAATAAAAAACTGATTTGAATATTATTTTTTAAGAAAATATTAATTTTAAAAAAAAAATATTAAAATAAAAAACGTTGTTAAAAGTGGTTTTTTTATTTTTAATATTTTTTTGAAAAAACTATTTTTTTAAAAAAATATATAATTTTGAAATCAGTGTTTTATTATTTATCTGATAAAAATTATTTTTTTAAGAAAAATTTCAAAAGATATATTTTAAAATTTTTTTAATATAAGGGTATTATGAACTTTTTACATCAAACTTAACTCTGTGATGGACGGTGCAACTAAATGAAACTTTACAGTGGTGACATGCAACTAAAAATGTAGAGGGTAATCACATGCAACAGTTGCATAGTACATGATAGTGACTTGCAATTTCTCCAAAAATATTTATAAAGAATTTGGCACAAGTCTATTAGAGAGACTCTCATTGGACCTGTGTGTCAAGTACACTATTTCACCTTGAGTTAAAATTTAAACAAATATTTTATATATGATGTGTGACATCTAATTATAACTTTTTTTAAACCCCCAAAGGGCAATTAAAAAGAAGAATAATAATAATTAATTATATATATAACTAATGGAGGATTTGACGTGGGTCTTCTCGGAGTCTGTGTCGACACCTTATTACCTAAATTTAGTGTCTAATTGTCCCTTGTATCGGGTTTAAGAGCCCCAACTGTGTCACTTTACGCCTTCGGGTATGCTTGTGGGATTGTGCATAATACAAGTGAAAGTGAGTAAAAAAAGGAGCTAAATGAGGATTTCCGGGTCAATGAACAAGAAGACAAATAAGCTGGAATAAGGGAGGTGTCGATCGACACATATGCATGGACGAGAGTGGTAATCGACACAGGATCGACACACCTCGAGCCCCAACTTCCAGACACTTGCGTCGATGGTGTGTCGATGGTGTGTCGACAGTGTGGCGATAAGGTGTCGATCGACACACCTTATGTGTCGATCAACACATGCTTCGAAATTTCAGAAAATTATAAAAGTCAAACTCGACCTAAAAGAAAGGGTTCCCCAATTTTCAGTCTCTTCTCACGTTCTAGAGCAGTTTTGAGCCCCAATTCATCACCCATCACCTGAGATCGTTGAAGATTAGCAAGGAATAGCGATTTGGAAGAGAAGATCGAAGACTTAGGCATCCGATCCGGGCTTTACTGCTCAGAGTTTGCTTGATCTCTTCTCCCTACATCTTCAATTCTAGATTATGATTTGTATTTTGGACTGTGATGAGGGGCTAAAACCCTAAATCATGGTGCTAGACTGTGATAATCCATGCTTGAACTTGTTGTTACAATTGATTAATGCATATTGATGAGATTTGATTCTACTTTGTGCTTATTTGTGGTTGTGAATTAACTATCTCATAATCATAATCTTGGTTCGAAACTAATCTCGAGAGGAATAGTATAGAATTAATTTAAGTAGAATCGAGGGATTGGTCTCTAAGACTCGATCGCTTGGCTCGAAAATTGTTGGACCTAAAATCGTAGGGGACCGATTATAAAATCTCGATAGGGTAATCTGTCTAATATTAGGTGCTATCAAGTTTCGAGAGACAGATAACATAAATTTAACATAGGTCATTTCTCAAAATATTGTTACTGATTGATTGTATGAACTTGGATTGTCATTGAGCCGCCGGGCTAGCACTCGTGGTTGCTAGTTTATCTGATCTTCTAATCACCATTCACCGTTACTTTCGTGTTATTTACCGCATTGATTGCTCGAGTGACACATACACACAACATTCACCACGAATTGGACTTATTCCCTATTTACATTTCTGCAATTTGAATGCAAAATGTATGAGTATAGACCATCGTTTGATCTCTATGAAATCGACCCGGATATTAGCCGGTTACAATACTTGACGAACAACAATCACGCCCTCCCTTAAAAGGTTCGGTTGTGGACACCAACCGAATTACAAATGTCAAGTCGTCGCCATTTGACGGGGATCAAACGATTGTTACTCAAATAAAGTGTATTTGAGTTGCTTGCATTGCATTTTAATTTTTAAGAGCGATAAAGTTGAAATCTTGTTTTCTTTCTAGCATGTACCAATCAGTGTATGACTAGGTCATCTGGACCTCCTCAACACGATCTGAATCCGGAGATAGAAGCTTTCTGCAAAAAGAACAACGCGGACAAGAGACGACAAGAAATGATTCGTCAGAACCAGCAGAATAGACTAGGGGATATGAATCCAGCCAATGAACAAGACTCGCTCGGTTTAGTTGATCAGGACGGAGAGTTGGGTGAACACATTCGAAACATAGATTTCGCATATGAGGACGACGAGAACACCAACCGTAATAACCATTCTCAGGGTCACAACGGAGTTCGAAATCAAGCTCTAATTCAGTCGTCTGGGCAACTGCCAGCCTAGGGTAATGGGGCAAGGAATTAGAACTTTAATGCCCCCCAATATCGAAATCTGGGAGTGCCGCCAGCACAAGCACACAGGGATATATACTCGAACAATCAATTTCGTCAGCTGCAAGTTCAACCGATAGCCTTTGAGATCAATCCGGTAATGATGAACCTATTAGCCACAATACGCCAGTTCAACGGGTTAGCCATTGAGGATCCGCACCTCCATTTGGATAACTTTGCAGAATATGTGACTCAGTCGGGGGGTCGAATACCACTTGATCAAATAAGTTGTCGTCTTTTCCGTTTCTCTTTAGCAAGAGGAGCGCGCGAATGGTATAATAACTTGCCCTGAGCTGACAAGGACAACTGGAATGTGCTCCAAGAACTCTTCTTGGAAAAGTTCTTTCCAATGCATAAACCATCGGAACTGCGGAACAACATTTTCAGATTTCAACAATTTGACAGGGAATCTCTGTGACACATAACAGAGGTTCAAGTCACTTTTGTGAAGGTGCCCGGATCATGAGATTACACCCAAATCGTTGAACGAGCGATTTCTAAATGGTTGCTTACCAGCAACTCAGATGGCGCTAAACTCGGCGAGAAATGGTTCCTTACTGCATAGGACACCTGATGAAGTATTTGATCTCACTGAGATATGTGCAGAAGCTAACCATCATTGGCTTGGAGAAAGACGCCAAGTGCCGAGAAAAGGGGCATCAGTGAAGAAAAATGATGACGTGTCAAATCAAGATTCCAAATTGGATGAGATCTTGAATCACATCAGAGGAGGAAACCAAATGGCCCATATGGAAACACAAGATGAAGCCAAGTGGGATATATGTGGTAATCCGGGACACACATATGAAGATTGCGGCCACCAAACTCGAGGGGTGGCCTATGTGAATGAAAAGATCCTAAAGAATCACTAGCTCCACCGTGTGACTGCACCTCCAGAAAACGATCGCTATCAGAGAAAAAACAACGAGGGAAATCCAAATTATGGAAATTAGAGTGATTCGGTCCGAAATTATTTCACAATATCAGGATACAATGGAAATAAGAACAATCGAGATGGTCAAAACACAAATTACGGGAGCACCTCCAAGCAACTGTATCTGGTTCAAGAAAGTAACCAACGAAATTATGGAGAACGTATCAACAATGATAACTATGGTAATCTAAAAAACTCCGCCATACCACAATATAACAATTTCGGAGGCACTTATGGCAAAAACCAAGAAAACAATGGTCATGGTAACTATGGGGGTAATAACAACCAGCGCCGATTTAATGATGCGAACTGACCCCTATTGGAGTTGTGCCCTAGCCCAATGTAATAAGTTATCTATATGTAATGTTTTATCATCTTTTGGAATAAATAAATAAAACGGCATTGTATTACTAATGTGTTGTATTAATATATTAAATGTGATTTGATCTATGTCATTACACGTGTCAGTAATAATAGTAGATTGGAAAGAATCACATTTGATGAGTCCTTGGTCATATATGCTTCTTCAGAAGCGACCAATATGAGGATAACTCTATATGATCACGCTCTACTGATCACTGTAAAGCAGTACCGAAGTTAGATCATGGATATCATTCGGGGAGTGATACTGGACGACCCGATTGTGAGCATGTAGAATAGATACTGTCATGAACATACTCATATATTGTAGTTTGTCAAAGTATCCTTAGACCAATGAGTCTTTATAGTTACTATGTAATCAGTAACTGAGTTTGACGTTGTCTAGCATTATCTGTAAAAGGGTAATCATAAGGCCTCTGCTTGGCTCAGTTATGGATTACATGAGGGAACACGAAAGACGGTTAAGGGATTTATCCATCATACTCCAGCATGGGAAAGATATCTGTTTGGGCCACTTCATGAGAATGAACGAAAGGAAATGCATGGCCATGCTAGAGATACACGGTATCGGGATTCACTCATCTCACAGATAAAAAAACGGTGATTGATTAAGTAAGGATGACAACTCTATGTGTTATGATCAATCTGGATATCTAGTGATAAAAGGATATTGACTTGGACGATATGAGGTTAAGTCGAATCATCGATGATCAGGAGCGTTGGGTTATCATAATGTTTTACTAGATACCAATTATGATAGAGAGGGCAAAATGGTAATTTTGTGCCGATCTGCCAACATGTCGTGAGCCTAGAGGGTCACACACTTAAAACGAGGAGTATGGGAAAAGTGGACTTTGAAAGTCCAAATGAGAAAAGATAAGAAAGTTGGGAAATTCACTCTCTTATTTAGTTAGACCGGACTGGTCTAAGCTAAACCGGAATGGATTAGACGATTGTTGGTCTAGGTTGTAAACCAGACGATTAAAGAAATTGGTCAAAGTGAATTATGAGCTGATTCAATTTAAGTCATTTAAGTAATAATCCTAAGTCTAATTGGGCTCAAAGGGTTTAATTAAATGAGCTTGAGGCCCTTTTAGGGCTTGATAGTTATAATTATAAATTAAATATAATCCAAAATGGAAACGAATTGAATTGAGGAAAGGATTTGACCCAATATAATTATACTTATAATTGGAATAAAACACAAAAGGAAAGGGAATGATTTTGGGAAAATAATAATATATTTTCCTAAGCCAAAAATCGCGCTCTCCCTCCCCTCTCTTCCCATTCACCCGGCACCCCCCTCTCTCCTCTCCCTCTCTTGTTCTCTTGCTCCCTCTTGGAAAACTAGTAATACTTGCAAGAGGACTTTTGATCCTTGATCAAATACATCGTTGTGTGGACGATCTCAAGAGGGTATATAGTTTTGTGCCTATCGGATTTGCAAAAGTTATAAATTAGTTTTTATAATTCTAATCTTATGCTAAAATCAATTTAGCATGAAGATCATAGATTTATTGGGATATCCATGGTTAATTTTCCGCCCATTGCATGAGTTTTATTGCTTGTGACCCCATGGAAAACCCTTCAGTGGTATTAGAGTATGGTTGAATGCTTGACTGAATTTTCAGCATGATTAGTATTGAATGAAAACTAGGTTTTATATTTTGCTTTGTGGGATTAATTTCATAAAAGTTTTATTTTTATTTTTCTTGATTTTTTGAAATTAAATTTTTCTGAAAATTTAGGGTTTTGGGGTGATCTTGACCGAGCCATGATCGCCCAAGGTCGAGCCCTTTGGGCGACCATGGAAGGCCCTCGGGCCGACCACGGTCAGCCCTTGGCCTGACCATGGATGGCCCGCAGACTGTCCATGGGCGATGCCGAGGGGCAGACCATGAGCAGCCCTTGGACTGGGCATGGGCGACGCCCAGGCCGACCAGGCTGGCCCGCGCGGGTGATCACGATCGACCACAGGCGATGCGTGGTCGGGCCGTTGCGGTCTGACCGATCTCGGGCTTGAACCGATCAAATCCTTGACGGTTCACGAGAAAATTATGAAACCCTAATTTTTTAATTTCATATCCGGTTCGGTTTCGATAAACTGAGGAAAACAGTTTAATTTCAAAATCAATTTAAACCATCCGGTTTCGATAAACCGGATAATTTTTCCACCTTTAAGCAAGATAAAATCAGAATTAATAATGTTGTTTGATAACATGATGTATGATAACATATTGTTTGACAACATGTTGTTTTCCACATAATGTATAGCTAAGGCCCTATATAATTGATTAGTCGTTTTATTGAAATTTCAGGTTTTTGCAACTTGCGTGTTGCTTTATACTGGAATTGTAATTAAATACGACTAGCGTGTCGTGATATTTGTAATTATACTATGTATTATATATTACCAAGAACGACACAAGAAACAAGTTAAGAGGGAGACTTGGAGTAAAGAGGAGTCCCGGAGTCAGTGGGAGTTGTAAATGAGGCTCGAAACCAGTGGGAGTCCACAAGGATGATGCAAGCGAAGAACTTGGAGACTTAGTCTTTAGGGTTTATTGCTAGTATCCAAGGATCCTATAGGATGGGCTATAGTTATGTATGTTATTTACATTTACATGTTTATGAACGTATGGATGCATGATTAGTTTAAATACATCGAATGTAGTTTAGACTATCAACCCACATGCAAAGATTAAAATTGAAATTTAATCACCCATTGCATGTAATACGGACTTGGAGTTATCCTTGCATTGAATGTAGTCGATGACTCCAATTAAGATTGTATTGATATACAATCAGAGTTTAACAACACAAAAAACGCAAATAATTTCAAGTCAAGCGTGATACCATCCAAGTCTCGACACTCAGAAAGATTTTGAGCATATGGGTGGGTGCGCCTCCTCGTAGCATTCATCGGGAAGAAGTCCGAATGAGTTGGACAGTTTGATGTGGGTGCGTGCGTCTCCGCGTAGTAGCCACATTAGTTCTTGGCCATAGTCGAGACTTGGTAGACTTGTCTACGATTGTCAGATAACACTGACCTAGGGTATCAAATAGGGTATGCCATGCACATTCTTTTACAGACCCTAGCTAGGAATTACATCGAATGTAATTGGATAAGTTATCCTACCTTGGTGACTCAGTTGGAGCGGTGAGCCTACGTTCACTTCAATCGAGTGCATGCAAGGAACCTGGTTCAGATTCTATAAGTTCTAGAATCAAAAGTTGTCTTTTTAATCTCAATCTCCAAGTTGAATTTTAAATTGATACTGATTAAATTTTCTTTTACTTCGCGTAGATCTAAATGGCAAACACAACACAAGGAAGTGATAACACATTGAGAGTCATGATTGAGAGGGACAAGTTCAATGGCGTGAATTACTTAGACTGGGATAGAAACTTGAGGCTTGTACTCAAGCATGAACGCAAGTTGTATATCCTTACCGATTACCCACTTGTTGAGCCAACATTGAACGCCGCTAGGGCATTGAGGGATACTTACCAAAAGTTCCTCAGTGACAAGATCGACGTGTCATGTATAGTGATGGGCAGCATGGAGCCGGAGCTGCAAAAACAGTTCACGGACCTTGCAGATGATCCTCGTGCTTTAATGAAAGTGGTCAAAGAGATGTTCAAGGAGAAGGCTTGTATCGAAAGATATGACACTCTCAGGGAACTTCTCTCCTGCAAGCTCAAGGCTATAGTCTTTGTCAGTCCCCATGTCTTAAAGATGAAACGTCTTCTAGAACACTTGACAAGAATCGGTCTTGTTGTTCAGAAGGATATAGTTGCGGACATTTTCTTGCAGTCACTTCCTGATGCATATAGTGATTTCATTATGAATTACAATATGCATGACATGGACAAGTCTGTAACAGAACTTCTTGGGATGCTTGTGACCGCTGAAAATAATCTCAAGGGCAAGACCAAGGAGGTTCTTATGGTCAACAAAAAGATTAGCTTTAAGAAAGCTGGAACTGGTAAGGGTAAAGCCCCTGTGCACCTTGCAGGGCAGATCAGACACCTTTAGGGTCCGAAGGTTCAAGCAGCTCCCAAGACTGCTGTGAAGGCTAAGGACAAGGCGGCTGTTTACTGCTATCACTGTAATGAGCCAGGACACTGGAACAGGGATTGCAAGAAATACAAGGATCACTTGAAGAAGAGTGGGGTATCCACGTCTCTAGGATCAGGTATTTACGTTGTTGAGATATTGAGTCTTTGGTACTTGATACTGGTGTTGAATCTCACCTATGTATTAATGTGCATGATCTTAAAGGTAGAAAGGTTTTGGGCAGAGATGAGGTGGACCTAAGAGTTGGTGATGGCAATCAAGTCGCAACAACTACTACATGAACAATTAGTCTTAGTTTTCCCACTGGGCTTGTTTTAATTTTAAACAATATTCATTGTTTACCTACATTTCGTAGGAATATTATCTTGATTTCCCATTTGGATAGGGAAGGGTACTGTTTTTCTATTGATAATGGATTATCCAGTATTTTTAAGAATAATATTGTTTATGGAAATGCATCATTGGTTGGTGGTTTGTATGTTTTAACACTCAAAAAACTGACACAAGTTCTATTTATAACGTAAATAACAAAATTGTTAAATATGATGATGCTAACCAAACTGTGATATGACATTGTCATTTAGGGCACATAGGCGAGAAACTCATCTTAACACTTGATAAGTGTGGACTTCTAAGTCTATTTGATTTCACTTCAATTGAAAGATGTGAGTCTTGCCATATGAGCAAAATGACAAAGGCACCTTTCACGGGCATAGGTGAAAGGGCGAGTGACTTATCAGGTCTAATACATTTTGATGTATCTGGACCTATGAGTTCTCAAGCTAGGAGAGGGTTCAACTACTTCATCATGTTTACTGATGATTTCAGTAGATTTGTAAGTCTACTTGATGAGGCATAAGTCTAAAGCATTTGACAAGTTCAAAGACTTTCATAATGAAGTGCAGAACCAGCTTGAGAAAAGTATAAAGGCATTTCGTTCCGATCGAGGTGGGGAATACTTAACCCAAGAGTTTCACAGTTATCTAGGGGATTGTGGGACCATCTCTGAATGGACTCACCCGGAACACCGCAATTAAATGGTGTGTCCGAGCGGAGAAACCGAACATTATTAGATATGGTTTGGTTCAAGATGAGTCAGGCTGATCTTCCAATATTTTTCTAGGGGTTATGCCCTGGATGTTAGGAATTTCACATGTGAGTCAAGGTCCCACATCAGAAGAGTACGGGGTATAAGGAAGTCTTATATACACATTGGACACAAGACTCATTAGGCTAGTATTTTGGGTCAAAGGTGGGCTCTAATGTGTGCATGTGCTTTCCTTGTGGTGTGCTCCTCCTTAGTAAGGCCCGGTTCTCCCCAACAAGTGGTATCAGAGCCAGGTATGCACAGATCTCATCGGGCCGGCAGACCAGTGGATCTCATGGTGGATCAGAGCCAAGTAGGCTAGAGGATTCGGAGAGCCATGATTGATCAGGCCAGGATTATCAGTTAGGCCAGCGGGTGAGAGTGCAAGGCGATTTGGTCTTAGGGGGAGCAACCCGATGCGATGGGGCTCAATGTGGAGGGGGAGATTGTTAGGAATTCCACATGTGAGTCCATGTCCCACATCGGAAGAGTAAAGGGTATAAGGAAGTCTTATATACACATTGGAAACAAGACTCACTAGGCTAGTCTTTTGGGTCAAAGGTGGGCTCTAATGTGTGTATGGGCTTTCCTTGTGGTGTGATCTTCCTTGGTAAGGCCCGGTTATCCCCAACAAGTGGTATCAGAGCCAGGTATGCACAGATCTCACCGGTCCGGCAGACCAGTGGATCTCATGGCGGATCGAGCCGGGTAGGCTAGAATGATCCAAAGAAACATGATCGACCATGCCAAGATTGCCAGATCTGCCAGCGGGTGAGAGTGCAAGGCGATTTGGGCTTAGGTGGAGCAACCCGGTGTGATGGGGCTCAATGTGGAGGGGGAGATAGTTAGGATTCCACCTAACAATCTCCCCCTTCATATTGAGCCCCATCACACCGGGTTGCTCCAACTAAGCCCAAATCTCCTTGCACTCTCACGCGCTGGCCCATGTGGCAATCCTAGTCTAATCAATCATGGCTCTCTGGATCCTCTGGCCTACCTGGCTCTGATCCACCATGAGATCCACTAGCTTGTCGGCCCGATGAGATCTGTGCAAACCAGCCTCTGTTACCACTTGTTGTTCTCCCCAACAAGTGGTATCAGAGCCAGGTTTGCACATATCTTATTGGGTCGGCAGGCTAGTGGATCTCAAGGTGGATCATAGCCAGGTAGGCCAGAGGATCCAAAGAGCATGATTGATCAGGCTAAGATTGCTAGATGGGCCAGCGGGTGAGAGTGTAAGGCGATTTGGGCTTAGGGGGAGCAACCCGATGTGATGGGACTCAATGTGGAGGGGCAGATTGTTAGGAATTCCACATGTGAGTCCAGATCTCACATCAGAAGTGTACGAGGTATAAGGAGAGTTTATATACACATTAGACCCAAGACCCACCAGACTAGTCTTTTGGGTCAAAGGTGGGCTCTAATGTGTGTATGGGCTTTCCTTGTGGTGTGCTCCTCCTTGTTAAGGCCCGGTTCTCCCCAACACTGGAAACGGCTGCATTCATTCTGAATCGGGCTCCAACAAAAGAAGTGGAAAGGAAACCATACGAATTATGGAGTGGGAATAAGCCCGCGTTGTCTTTCCTAAAGATTTGGAGATGCGAAGCTTATGTCAAGCATTTGCAAGGCGATAAGCTCGAACCCAAATTAGACAAATGTGTCTTTATGGGGTATCCCATGCAAACGAAGGGGTACTACTTCTACAAACCCAATAAGAACAAAGTTTTTGTTTCTCGTGGTGGGGTGTTCTTGGAAAAGAAATTTATTTCCAAGATGGCTAGTGGGATCCTGTGCATCTCGAAGAAATTCGAGAAGGAACAGAACAACCTGAAGCAATTCAGGAACCCGCTATGCAGGATCTAGAAGTACAGGAGCCAGTGATGGTCGTAGATGAGGAACTAATCCCTGCAGCAGTTCCAGATGGTCAAAGGAGGTTCGAAAGATCTCGTCAGGTTCTCGTCAGATATGGTTTTCTAGCCATATCTGAGGGAGATGACTTGATAGTTGTGGATCTCGATGATCCAGCAAGCTTTCAACAAGCCTTGGACATCACAGACTCTAATAAATGGCAAGAAGCCATGGAAGAGGAGATGAAATCCATATATGATAACCAAGTCTGTAGCTTGGTTGATCAAACTCATGGGATAATATCCATCGGTTGTAAGTGGGTCTATAAGCTCAAGACCAACATGGATGGAAATCCTCATACCTATAAGACTAGGTTGGTTGCAAGAGGTTATCGTCAGATTCAAGGTCTTGATTATGATGAAACCTTTTCACCAGTAGCAATGGTCAAATCTATCCGGGTCATTTTTGCCCTAATTGCATACCAAGGCTATGAGATATGGCAGATGGATGTCAAAACCCGCCTTCCTTAATGGGAACTTACAAGAGGATGTGTATATGACACATCCTGAGGGTTTTGTCGATCTAAGAAATCTCGAAAAGATATGTAAACTGCAAAAATCCATTCATGGATTGAAGCAAGATTCACGGAGTTGAAATCTTCGTTTTGATGAAGCTGTAAGAGAATTCGGCTTCATCAAGAACGCAGATGAACCTTGCGTTTACAAGAAAGTGAGTGGGAGTAATATTGAATTCCTGGTGCTTTATGTCGCTGACTATCTACTCATCGGGAATGACATCCCAAATTTGCTTGCCCCCAAAGCTTGGTTAGGGAAGTTGTTAGGATTGTTCCCTAGTCAATTGTAATAAGTTAATGTACATTGTAATGTTTTATCATTTTGCGATCTAATAAAAACGACATTATATTACTAATGTGTTGCAGTAATATATCGAATGTAATTTGATCTATATCATTATGTGTATAACCACTAAAAGTAGAACTGTAGATCAGAAAGAATTGCATTTGATGAGTCCCTGATCAGCTAAGCTTCATTAAGAAGCGATCAGTATAAGACCAACTCCTTGTGATCACGCTGTACTAATCATGGCAAAGTAAGTTGTTGGGCCAAAATGTGACGTGATAACGTCGCACAATGGTTTCCACATGCAAGTGCACACGGGTCGCAAGTAATAATATTTATATGATCCGGTAAGATACCGAGTCGGTCCACAGGGATTAATATGGGGTTTACGATTAGTTAATAAACGTGTTTGCAATTATGACAACGATAGCAAAGCGCGATAGTGAATACGTAGAGATTCAAACGCCTAGGGTGCTAAACAATCATCAAGTGAATAAGTTCGAGAGATAAGCAAGCTATCGATTAAACGGTTGGTCGAGCCTATGTCTTAAATGCCGACCTCGCCTTTCGGTAATGAGGTTGGCCTAATCCCGAGTGTTCCCGTGTCCTTTCGGTATTGAGAAAACTCGAGATCGCATACAATCGACAATAAACGGCTAAGGGTTAAGAGAAGGTGCCAAGACACGGTCTTGAGCCTTCAACCCTCGGTGGTTGCTAAGTCCGGGTTCTAATCCTTCCCTTTCGGTATCGGATAGAACACCTCAAACACATATTGTAAAACGTCACTTAAACAACACATGCATTCAAACAACAATCCACACAACACATTTGTTCATCAATAAATCGCTAATCTCATTAAAAGTTACATTCACATTATATATTGTCTAGCACCCATGGCTAAGGGGTTTAGCCCATAACCATGGTGCTCAAGCTTAGCATCAACATGGTGGTTACACTAATACAAATGAAGAACATGAAGAAAATAAAATAAAAGGATAGGAAATGCTCTTGGAATCCCGAGCAAGGTGTGTCTTCAATGCGCGATGAAGAACGGTGGAACTAACGATGCCTTTAGTGTCGAGGAAGATGAAGAACGGTCGAGAAACCACGAAGAACACTCAAGAACGCTTGAAGAAATGGCTCAAAAGCTCCTTGGTTCGTTTTCTCTCTCTATGTTTCTTCCTCCTCTTCAAAAAGTGTCTCTACCCCTTTTATACTTTTCTGATTCTGAGGGAAGGCACGATCGTGGGTAGCAAGGCACGATCGTGCCTCTGCCTGGGTCACGATCGTGGCTTGGTCGCGGCACGATCGTGACTTGGACTTGGTGGCGATCGTGACTCCTTCAGGCACGATCGTGGCTGGGGTAGGTAAGATATTTTGAATCTCCTCGATCCTGTCCCCGTGTAAAGCCACGATCGTGGGTCTTCGAGGGGCGATCGTGCCTCCCTGGGGCACGATCGTGACTCTCCCGTGACTGAGATCGGGGGAGCCTACTGTAAGTTGGAATTAATTCGGCAATATAATCTAAAGGGGGGCCACGATCGTGCCTGGCTGAGGGACGATCGTGCCTAATGAGCCACGATCGTGCCTAATGGAGGCACGATCGTGACTTACGCTCTCTGCCCGGCTGTTTGGTCAACGCCCTTTGACTTTTTGCTCGGTGCCTCGTTTTTGGCCCTTTTTCCTCCCGAACCTGCGTACGCACCTCAAAACACCAAAAAGCATAAAATATGCACTCCCGGGCCTTACTCGGCCACTAACGGACGCATTTGCACCGAATTGTGAGGTTAAATGGTCTCGAAACGAGACCTTTTGACCCCACAACAAACACACCCCACTTAAACACTTATCGTCCCGATAAGTCAACAAGTGTACTGCAAAATTCACCGAGTTAAGAACCCTGAGTCAACTCAATAGGAGGAGCTCGGCATCTCCTAGGGGTTTTAGGCAAACACCCCCGAACCGAAACAAGTAAAACAAACGGGACAACTTACCACTATCCTACAACGACAAAACACGACACTACTAGACTCAGGACAACACTATTCCTAACACACACATTGAGACTCCATAAGCACAGTTCATAATGACAATCAAGTATTCATGTGAACTCGAAATACTCATGCAAAGGACACCGTGCACGAAGGGTATCATTTTCACTCCGCATACATGTTAAGCTACACTTGCCCTTACACAACATGCATCACATAAATCCCTTTTCCTCAATACTTTGGTGATCATACCTTAATGGTTCGAACCGATCCCGATGATTTCTAGACCATAGCCAAAAGTGAATCCATACGGTAGGGCTTATTTGGCTTGTAGTGTAGGTTAGACTCGGGTGGGTGTTTAAGAGGGAAAAATCAGGAAGATCAATGATGCTCAATTCCTAAGTTGCCTCAACCTCACAAACCCCATTACACTTCAATCTCTCCCCAAGACTCGTTGTCAATCACTTGTTACCCCTTTTTACCCCAAATCATCCTTTCCCATCTTTTCTGCTTTGATCACCGACACTTTCTTCTGCTTTTGGTTTGCTCCACAATGCTAAATTTTGACCACTTTGGCGATTTACATTTGGGTTTTCGTCCGGGTTTGGTTTGTTGGTTTTCCTTTCATAGTGCTTTTCTTTCCTTCGGCATTTTTGCTCTCCTTCTTAGGATCTTCCGGCATGCCAAGTACTTCAATTACACTATTCCATTTCCTTTTGTTGTCCTCAAACCCGAAACGTAGCAGTTTCTGAAGTGTCACATTTGGTGTCTTCCTAGCAGTAATTTTTCTCTCCCAATGGCCCTTCTATCTTTTCATTTCCCCAAAACCCCATGTCACCGTCTTCATCCCTATACAATTGACTACCCCTTCCCCCCCACCCCCCACTCGTTGAAGCAACTAAGCAATGAGAGACTCGGGTTCGTGTCACAGTTAGGCAATTGAGTTAGGTTTCAACATGTATGGTTCATAAACAAGGCTTTTTGGCAAGAGAGGGTACTATGGATGGCGGGTAATGCCTACGAATCTTTTCCCTTGGTCTATGATCTTTTTGGCCGAGGCCACATGGTCAATCCATTAATCATATAATCACGAAGCATTGATGAGGATGCATATAGTGTAAATAGAAAGCATGGCATTCACACACAACGTGTTATAATGTGTTCATACCCTTTGGCCCACAATGGCCTTTTCCAAGCTTATCCCAAATTCGACATTTACACTATCATGCCATCACTTCATCATGCTCACAACAATCTCAACTTGGGCAAATGCCCCACATACTCGAAGTCAAACAACCATCAATTTTAGCAAAATAAAACTAACATGTCAAATGCAATGAAACTAAACATGTAAAGTCATACATCACCAAAATAAAAGGGTCATCCAAACCGACCCAAAGTACATAAGTTCAACAAAAATCTCTAAAGTCAACAAGTCTCAACAAGTTTCAACAGTAAACAAGGTCTAAAAACCGACAACAGCAGATGATACCTCTCAATATGTCGGGTCGTCGAAGAGGAAATCACCTGCTCCTCCATCTGCCTGGTCATGTGCACCGCTCGGGCCTGCTCCTCCTAGGTCCGCTCCGCTCGGGTCTGGGTAGTGGAAGTGCACGTACGGGCCGGCGGGGGCCGGGAACACAGCTCCCTGGAAGGCTGGATGCTCCTGGAATCGGGACTGGTAGAAGCTAGCGAGGCCCCACACATCATGGTGCTGCTGGTACAATGTCTGGTCCACATGCCCCTGGAAGGCATGCGTCCTCGCCCACTCGTACTTGGACCGCTCGGAGTCCTCCTGCTGCTGGATGCGCATCGCCCTCATCATGGCGAGCACATCCTCATCATGTCCCGACATCCTCTCGTGCTCCGGCTCAGGTTGTGGCTCCTGCTCTGCTCCCACTCCTGCTCCTCCTGCCTGGGCCCTATCTGCTCGTGCGGCAGCTGCTCGGGCTCTCGCTCTGTCCTCCGGTGCCATCCTCGTCAGCAATGGTTGCCTGTTCTGGATCTTCACCCGGATCCGCTCTAAGCGAGGGTAAGTCTCCTTCACGATCTCCTCGAAGGTCGACCCCCTGATCTCCTGGCCCCTCACTGCGTCCTTCTCGAAGATCGGAGGACCCGCGGGGTGGTTCACCCCACTAACAAGCCCCCAGACGATCGTAATGACTAAACAGCCCGCTCCTATGCCCCCCGGCTGTCTCGAAGGCATCTCGAGCAGCTGGTCCCAGATAGTCCGCTCCCACGGCGCCCTCGTGTTAGTGCGATAGGCGTTCAGAATCCATAATTCCTTGAGAGTAACATCATACTGACCGTTCTCTCTACAGAATATGGTTCCCGCGAGGAACCGCTGTAGCATGAGCATCCCGGGTTGGTCCTCGGGGATGTCCTTCGCCTTATTGGTCTTTTCCCAATACGGGTTCAGTGTGATGTGATGCCACATCTCACTGTTGGACATACCAAACTCAGGCGCTTCTCCCTCCGAGAAGCCAAACATAGCCGTGAGGTCACCCCTCGTGATCTTACACTTCCTCCCACAAACCCGGAAGCTGATCTCGGTCTTCTCTTTGTTCACCGGCTCGACGGTGGCAAAGAACTCCCGAGTCAAATCCTCGAAGACCGGGGGTCTCCAAGTCATCATCCCGGGCCATCCTAGCCGGATGGCCTTCTCATGAAGTTCTTCCCAAATGCCTAAGCTCCGGCATAGGAATTCGTTGAAGAACTGGCCGGTCATCACCACCCGGTCTTGAAAAGCCTCGTACCGTCGTCTATACGGGCCCGTGCACACAAATCGAAGGCACGCCATATTGGGCGTCTCGGTCGAGAGACGGGTACCTTGTGGGGCCGGTGGTGCTCGTGACCCCGAGGTGCCGGCTCCGGTTCGAGCCTTCTTGCTCATAAGTTGAGCACGGGTATGGTCCGCGGGTTTCTTAGGTGCCATTAGAGTGAGTGAGCGTGAGAATGCAAGTGAGCAACTAAGGTTACCGGCCAAAGTCGCCGGAAAATGTCGCCGGAAAATGTCACCGGACAAGAACAAGGTAAGCTTTGTGTGGAGGTGTGGGTAGGGTAGTGTAGTTGGTCTCGTCAATAAACTCCGGCGAGAAGTGGCCGGAATCTATGGTGGAAGTGGTTTTTGTGGATGGAAAATGGTGAAACTAGCAAATAAAGGCTAGAAAAGGAGTGGGGAGTAAGGGAAATACCTTGTTCCGGTGATTGGAGGCAAGAAACGGCGAGTTCTGGCGATTTTCCGGCGAAAAACGGCGGCAGCGGCGTGCTGAAAGTCTAGGGTTCGCGAAAAGTGAAGAAGAAAAGGGTCTGAAATCCTTTTACACGCGCAGAGGCACGATCGTGAATCGCCAAAAATTCTTGGGTCACGATCGTGACTCCCCCGTGACTGAGATCGGGGGAGCCCACTGTAAGTTGGAATTAATTCGAATATATTCAGCCACGATCGTCCCTAGGAAAGGCACGATCGTGACTCGACTTATTTCCCAGGTCACGATCGTCCCTGGAGGGGCACGATCGTGCCTTAGCGCATTGTCTCAACACACGATCGTGCCTTCCCGGTCACGATCGTGACTATACCCATTTTCTTGCCCTTTTTCACTTTTTTTTTCTTCTTCTTCTTCGTTCTTAGAACGCTCGAACCCATACCTGCACTTGGACTTGTTTTGAAACTTGTTAAATGACTCGATTGTGGTGTGTGAGACACACACCACACTTAACTCCGAACACGGGGTTACGACATACAAAAGACTTAAAAACGCACAAAACCTTAAAGACCCACTATATACATTTCCACAAGTAGGTGCATCTTACCCACAGTTCAACGGTTTGGAGGCCCTCTTCGAGGTCTCTCACGGACTAGCACGGTCAAGTTCATGAGTAGCTCCATGATCTCTTCTAATTTGCCGGAGGTCTCGGAGCGAAACTCCTTGAACTCTTCTCGGAATTGCATGATGTCCATCGTGACATCCGCTATCCTTGCTTCTAGGAGCTCCATTGGGTCCGGCGGCAAGTACGAGCTACTAGTCCGGGCGGGTGAAGGGGCCGGCCATCTTGGCGGTGGTGAGTTCACCTCATCATCGTCGGACGATGAGGACACTTCCACCGGATTTCTTCTACGGCTCATCTTCTTGGGTGCAAGAAAACTTGATCGTTGAGTGGTTTCGAGGGGGGGAAGTTTCTCTTGTGAGTGTGGGGATGGGAATGGGATGATGATATTGAGGGGTTGGTGGAAAAGTAAATGATTCCCCTCTATGATTGGGTTCCCCACAATAAAACTCCCGTGAGTCTTGATCTCCCCCTTTTTCTTCTCTTCTTCTTTTTGTCTCTTTATCACCCAAGTCTCCTACCTTCTTGTGAGTATCAATGCACCTACTAAGACACTTAAAACAAGCACATTAAATGACTCAATTGTGGTGTGTGGGACATATACCACACTTAGGGTATTACTATACCCGAATTTAACTAAACCTGACAGTGTTGTGTACCCTGTACACACCACACTTAAGACTCAACTGCGCCTAACTTTCACGGCGACACCCTTATATAAAATAAACCCAACAATACTACTAATCAAAGCACAACAACCCACATAGAGGGGCAAACCATTCAAGGTTCCAAGGCGATCACAAGCCTTAAGCAAGATCAACTCAACTCACTAAACTTAGGAGAAAGTACATACTACCTTTCTCAAAATAATGTGGTTGACTTGTCTTGATGATTTGACCCGGGTGTTGACTTGTTCGTTTTGCGAAGGAGAGGTGTACGACATAGGCGTCGTGATTGCACTGGTTCCTTCATGCAAAAAACAAACAAAGATTAGTGCATTGCTTAGACCCAAATAGCTAAATTACGAGAATGTACAAAGATGAGATAAGAAACTTGGGTTGCCTCCCAATAGCGCGTTTGTTTAACGTCGTTAGCCCGACGAAACGGCGGTTTCTACACTGCTCTTCCAATCTCGGGCTCTGTGCAATCCGGTGGCTTCCACCAGTTCCACTGTAGGTCCTTTGCCCTCCGCACCGTCACTTTCGTGCTTTCCACATACAGCTGGTCTACCCAACTCTTCGGTAGCCACACCGTTTTCATTGTTGTTGGCGTCACAACGCCTTTCCTCCTTTTCTTGCTCCTCTTCTTCCGGTTCCGAGGAGACTGCTTCTTTCCTGGAGCAGTAGCTCCCAACTTCTCGTGCGTCTCTAGCACGGTTGTTTCTTGTACGGCCTTTGCTTCTCTTTTGGCCTCATTCTCACCCTCGAGTTCATCAAACAAAAACTTCTCGAACTCAACTTCTTCGAGTTCCTCAATCACAGATATGGCCTTTACTTCGTAACTCATGGAGCTTGGCCTAACTTCTCGTCCTTCATGTCTCGGGTCTACTTCTACTTTGGAAGCTTTTGGCCCTTTCACTACCTTCTTGGGAACCACAACCGCCCCTTTTTCCTTCTTTCTGGGGCTTGACCTTTCATCGGATGTCGGGTTCTTGAAGGTAATTGATTCACCTCCAATGGACATTGTTAGCACTCCGCTTCTGACCTTGATGCAAGTTTCTGTGGTTGCTAGAAACGGTCTTCCCAAAATGAGGTCCACATCCTGGCTTGCTTTGTAGTCATGAACAACGAAGTCTGTAGGCACCTGATGCTTGCCTATCTTCACCAATAGGTTCTGAACAACTCCCACTGGGGTAACCACTGAATGATCGGCGAGTTGCAACACCACCTTCGTCTCCTCCATGCTTGACAACCCGAGCTTCTTATAAAAGGTAAGAGGCATCATACTAACTCGGGCACCTACATCGCAATGTGCCATCAGTTGAGACGAGCCTATCCCGACAGGCACTACAAAGCTTCCGGGGTCCTTCATCTTCTGAGGTTGGGACTTAGACACGGAGCTCACCTCTGTACCAACATAGATGGCATTGACATGCCTCTTCCCATTTTCCTGCGGACACTCGGTGTTACTTGGAAGAGTTCCCGCTGGTCTTTGAGCATTATGTTGCTCCCATCGTGCCTCACTGTCCCTCTGGTTTCTTCTTAGCTCGTCGGTCACCGCCGTTTGGCTTTTTATGAAGGCCTCTAACACATCTCTAAGCGACTCATCGCCCTTGGAGTTGGAGTGTTGACCCTTGTCGTAGGTTGACATACGGTTATTTTGGCCATTGTTGCCACCTTGGGGACGATCCGGATACACTCTGCCGTAGCTACTAGCATTGGCCTGTGGTCTCGCTTGGTAGTTGTTTCCATATCCTTGGGGGTGGTTCTGCACCGGACGATCTTGGTATCCCCGTGCATTTCCCGGTCCCCCGAAGTTGCCCTTGTTGTTGTTGTTGTATTCCATGCGGTTTACTCCCGCTTGAGGCCGCAAATTCCTTCCTTGATCTCCTTGCGCCATGTTAAGAAGCCTGTTCATCTTGTCTGAGAGACTTTTCATTGTCTCTTGTTCTTCTCCTTTTCGTGCGACGGATGATCCTTGGTTATTCTGGCCCACTTCGGCTTCATTGTACTCATAACTTTGGAGCGCAACTTGCTCCACCACATCAAACACTGCGCCCGGGGCTATTGAGAGAAGTGACCCTCCCGAACCGGCATTCACCGTCATTTGAGACGCTTGATTCAGACCCCAGTAGAACGTCTTGTTCAAGACCTCATCACAGATTTGGTGGTCCGGACACTTCCTCAGCAACTGCTTAAATCTCTCCCACGTCTCTCCAAGAGTTTCCCCCGGAATTGGGTGTAGTTGTTGATGTCCTTCCGAAGCAAACCCTCCTTTCGAGGTGGCACATATTTCGACAAGAATGCTTTCTCGAGACTCACCCAATCTCGCTTCTCACGAAGTGGTAGCGTCATGTACCATGCTTTTGCCGCCCCTCCCAAAGAGATGGGAAGTAGCTTGGTCTTGACTAGATCCTCAGGATAACCACTGGCCGTAGTCTCCACGACGTCTTCTAGAAGCTTGAGATGATTGTGGGCATCGGTGTTGTTGCCCATAAACTGCGGATTTGTCCTCAGTAGACTCAGCATGACTGATGTGAGCTCGAAGTCCGGAGCTTGGTAGTAATTGTCTACCCGTCTTCTATGTCTTGGTTGACGAAACCTCGAAGTTCCTCTCCCCCTCCTCCCTCGCGGTCCTCTAGGGGGAAGCGGAGATAACGGAGGCATGTCGTCATCCTCGGCATAGTAGTCTTCGTGATCCTCGGATCCAAAGTACGACCTTTCATTGTTATTTACCTCAGCAGGAACTTCTTCCCGATCCCGTCCCAAAATGGGAGGTCTTTGCTCATCTCTGGCGGGAGTATCGTCCATACTTCTTGATTGAGCCATACTTCCACTAATACGTTTCCTCAAAGCGTTGTTTCTCCGGCACAAAGCTTCGATTTCTGGGTTGAAATTAAACTCTGGCACTCCCGAGCTTCGGGTCATGTACCAAATAAGTACCTTCAATTAAACTAAACAATATCAATATCACAACAACACATACACAAGCATTTACCAATCGTAGACCGATTAATCCCCGGCAACGGCGCCAAAAACTTGTTGGGCCAAAATGTGACGTGATAACGTCGCACAATGGTTTCCACGTGCAAGTGCACACGGGTCGCAAGTAATAATATTTATATGATCCGGTAAGATACCGAGTCGGTCCACAGGGATTAATATGGGGTTTATGATTAGTTAATAAACGTGTTTGCAATTATGACAACGATAGCAAAGCGCGATAGTGAATACGTAGAGATTCAAACGCCTAGGGTGCTAAACAATCATCAAGTGAATAAGTTCGAGAGATAAGCAAGCTATCGATTAAACGGTTGGTCGAGCCTATGTCTTAAATGCCGACCTCGCCTTTCGGTAATGAGGTTGGCCTAATCCCGAGTGTTCCCGTGTCCTTTCGGTATTGAGAAAACTCGAGATTGCATACAATCGACAATAAACGGCTAAGGGTTAAGAGAAGGTGCCAAGACACGGTCTTGAGCCTTCAACCCTCGGTGGTTGCTAAGTCCGGGTTCTAATCCTTCCCTTTCGGTATCGGATAGAACACCTCAAACACATATTGTAAAACGTCACTTAAACAACACATGCATTCAAACAACAATCCACACAACACATTTGTTCATCAATAAATCGCTAATCTCATTAAACGTTACATTCACATTATATATTGTCTAGCACCCATGGCTAAGGGGTTTAGCCCATAACCATGGTGCTCAAGCTTAGCATCAACATGGTGGTTACATAATACAAATGAAGAACATGAAGAAAATAAAATAAAAGGATAGGAAATGCTCTTGGAATCCTGAGCAAGGTGTGTCTTCAATGCGCGATGAAGAACGGTGGAACTAACGATGCCTTTAGTGTCGAGGAAGATGAAGAACGGTCGAGAAACCACGAAGAACACTCAAGAACGCTTGAAGAAATGGCTCAAAAGCTCCTTGGTTCGTTTTCTCTCTCTATGTTTCTTCCTCCTCTTCAAAAAGTGTCTCTGCCCCTTTTATACTTTTCTGATTCTGAGGGAAGGCACGATCGTGGGTAGCAAGGCACGATCGTGCCTCTGTCTGGGTCACGATCGTGGCTTGGTCGCGGCACGATCGTGACTTGGACTTGGTGGCGATCGTGACTCCTTCAGGCACGATCGTGGCTGGGGTAGGTAAGATATTTTGAATCTCCTCGATCCTGTCCCCGTGTAAAGCCACGATCGTGGGTCTTCGAGGGGCGATCGTGCCTCCCTGGGGCACGATCGTGACTCTCCCGTGACTGAGATCGGGGGAGCCTACTGTAAGTTGGAATTAATTCGGCAATATAATCTAAAGGGGGGCCACGATCGTGCCTGGCTGAGGGACGATCGTGCCTAATGAGCCACGATCGTGCCTAATGGAGGCACGATCGTGACTTACGCTCTCTGCCCGGCTGTTTGGTCAACGCCCTTTGACTTTTTGCTCGGTGCCTCGTTTTTGGCCCTTTTTCCTCCCGAACCTGCGTACGCACCTCAAAACACCAAAAAGCATAAAATATGCACTCCCGGGCCTTACTCGGCCACTAACGGACGCATTTGCACCGAATTGTGAGGTTAAATGGTCTCGAAACGAGACCTTTTGACCCCACAACATAAGTGCCGGAGTTATATCATAGATATCATCAGGGCGATGGTATTGGACGACCCGATGGTGAGTATGCAGCATAGAGACTATCATGAGATACTCATATATCGTAGCTTGTCATTATATCCTAAGACCAAGGAGTCTTTTTGTGTACTGTGTAATGAATCTCTAAGTTTGACCTAGTCTAACGTTACCTGTAAAATGGTAGCCATAATGGCTCTGATTGGCTTGGTTATGTATTATATTAGTGAACTCGAAAGACGTATGAGGAATTTATCACTCATACTCCAGTATGGGAAAGATATCTGATTAGACCACTTGATGAGTATGACTGAATGATCAGCATGGTCATGCAGGTGATACCTTTGTATCAGTTTTCAGTCATCTCAGATATCAAAAAACAGTGATTGATAAATTAGGATGACGGTTTTATGCATATTGATCAATATGGATAACAGGTTAAGTCGAAAATCGTTGATAATCACGGACGTTGGGTAATCATAATGTCTTGTTAGAGGCCACTTATGATGGAAAGGGTAAAATAGTAATTTTACCAGTCTGCCAACGGGCCGTGAGCCTAGAGGGTCACACACTTTAAGTATAGTATGTAGCAAAACAAGCTTGGATGGTAATTGGGATAATCCGCTTTTCAATTTAGTCAAATTGAAAACGATTCGGTTGATTTCTGGCCTAGGTTTATTAACTAGGCGGTTGAAGAAATCAAATAAAAGAGATTCGACCGGTTTAGCTAAACCATTTAATTAGAACTCAATTTAAATGAGTTTAATTAAGTTTAGCTAAGTGGGCTTAAAGCCCATTCTTGGTTTTAATTAAGAATGAGGCTTAAGTGTAAATAAGGGTTTAAAAGGGGTTTAATTATGTAAATTATATATTATTAAAAATCAAATATTCCAACAGAAACTCCAGTAGGACCAAGGATGTCTGAAAGATCTCGTCAAAACCCAGTTAGATATGGTTTCTTAGCCACAGAGGGTAATGATTTGATTGTTGTGGATCAGGATGATCCCGCAACAGTTCAACAAGCCTTGTCCAGCCCCAACTCCAAAGAATGGCAGAATGCCATGGATGAGGAAATGAAGTTCATAAAAGAAAATCAGGTCTGGAACTTAGTAGACAGCACACCTGGGATAAAATCCATAGAGTGCAAGTGGATATTTAAGTTAAAGACAGATATGGAAGGAAAGCCTTAGACTTACAAAGCAAGACTGGTTGCAAAAAGTTATCGTCAAGTCCAAGGCATGGACTATGATGAGACCTTTTCGCCAGTAGCCATGATTAAGTCAATTCGGATGATGTTAACCATTGCAGCATATTTCGATTACGAGATATGGAAAATGGACGTCAAAGTCGCATTCCTTAACGGGAATTTGCAGGAGAATGGCTATATGACCCAGCCAGAAGGTTTTGTCGATCCAGAACATCCCGAAAAGGTGTGTAAGCTGCAACGATCCATTTATTGATTGAAGCAAGCTTCCAGGAGTTGGAACTTACGGTTCGATGCAGCCGTAAAAGAGTTCGGGTTTATCAGGAATCCAGATGAACCCTGTATCTACAAGAAGAGCAGTGGGAGTAACATAGTGTTCCTGGTGATGTATGTCGACGACATACTGGTCATGGGAAATAACGTCTGAACCTTGCTTGAGACCAAAGCTTGGTTAGGGAAGTGTTTCTCCATGAAGGACTTAGAAGAGGCCGCTTACATTCTAGGGATCAGGATCTATAGAAATCGATCCAAGAGAATTTTAGGCCTAAGTCAGAGCACCTACATAGATAAAGTGTTGAGAAGATTCTCAATGCTTGACTCTAAGAAAGGGAACCTCCCGGTAAAACATGGCATCAAGCTCAGCAAGAATCAGTGTCCTAAAACACCTGATGAGCTTAAGAAGATTAAGGGGATCCTGTACGCTTCGGCAGTGGGATCCATTATGTATGTCATGATCTGTATGAGGCCTGACGTATCGTTTGCCCTCAACTGTGCCAACAGATTTCAGTCTAACCCAGGCCAAGAACACTAGACTGTCGTCAAGTGTATCCTCAAATATCTGAGGAGAACAAAGGACGTCTTCTTAGTGTATGGCGGGATAGAAGGAGAACTAAGCGTCACTGGATATGTCGATGCTAGTTTTCAGACAGACCCAGATGACTTTAAGTCTCAAGGTGGGTATGTGTTCATGTTGAACGGGGGAGCTTTCAGTTGGAAAAGCTTTAAGGAAGCGACAATAGCCGACTCCACCACGGAGGCGGAATACATAGCTGCGTCAGAGGCAGCTAAGGAGGCGGTGTGGGTCAGGAGCTTCTTGAGTGGATTAGATGTACTGCCGCGAATGTCTGATCCCGTGAGCTTAAGGTGTGACAACACAGGGGCAGTAGCACTCACTAGAGAGCCCAGATTTCACAACAGGACCAAGCACGTCGAAAGAAAGTATCACATCATCAGAGAGATGGTTGATAAAGGCAAAGTAGAGATAAGCTACATTTCAACGCGTGATAATCTAGCTGACCCCTTAACTAAGGCACTACCGCAACCTATGCATGAGGAGCATGTCAGGGGAATGGGTCTAGATTGGAATACCAATTGGGTCTAGGGAAAGTGGGAGACTGTTGGGTTTTTGCGCCCTAGCACAATGTATTTTCAATATAATCATGTAATAAAGATTATTAGTTGAAATAAAATCGGCATTCATATTACTAAGTGTTGTAGTAATATCTTAAGTATGATTTGATTTGTATTATTGATGTGTCAACACATAATAGTAGATCTACATAACAGATAAAATCTTACTTAAGCAGTCTCTGATTAGAATAGCTTCATAAGAAGCGATCGGTATGAGGCTAACTCTAAATGATCACGCTCTACTGATTATGGCCAGAAGGGGGCCATAGTCAGGTCAAAGTATCACCAGACAGGGGTGATATAGGACGACCCGATCATAAGTATGTTACATAGACACAGTCATGAACATACTCATATGTCGGCACATGAAATCACATCCTTAGACGAAAGGATCATTGAGGTCATTATGTAATGAGTGACGAGTTTGACTCAGTCTAACGTCTCCTGTAAAAGGGTTACAATAATGACTGTGATTGGCTCGATCGCGAGTTACATGAGTTCACTCAATAGATCGCTGAAGGATTTGTCGCCCATACGGACATATGAGCGGATATCTGTTTAGGCCACTTGATGAGTACAACTGAAATACAATAGCATGGCCATGCAGTCGATACGGAGTATCAGTTATAATTCAGTTAACTCAGAATCAAGAAACAAGACAATTGAATGAGGATGACTTGTCTATGCCTCATGGTTGTCAAATATATCAAGAGGATAAAAGGATAGATTCATGTACGACAAGGTTAAGTCGAAATCTCGATAATCACAAGCGTTGGGTAATCATGATGTCTTGCTAGAGGCCACTCATGATGGAAAGGGTAAAATGGTAATTTTACCAATCTGCCGACGTGTCGTGAGCCTAGAGGGTCACACACTAGAGGTTGAGTAAAACGGATGGAATCATATAGAGGAATCATGAGAGAGACATAATCCGGTTTTGGATTAAACCAGATTAGACCGATTTTAGTTTAGGATTAAACCGGAAATCAATAACGGTTTAGTTGGACCAATTAATTATAATCTAATTAAATAGATTTAATTAATTTAACTAAACAGGGCCTAGCCAGAATGGGCTTCTCTACATTAATTAATTAAAAGCTTTGGGCTTTAAGCCAATTAAAGCCTTTAATTAATTATTGCCTAACAAGGGTTATAAAAGAGAAATTTTTAGATTTGAAAATTAAGGAAAATTATTTCCAAAACCCTAGCTACTCTCTCTCTCTCTCTCTCTCTCTCTCTCTCTCTCTCTCTCTCTCTCTCTCTCTCTCTCTCTCCCCTCCCTCTCCGTCCGTTTTGCTTGTTTTGATCTCCTAGTAAGGATCGTTGTGAGTATCCCCGGATTGCTCTTCCTGTGTGGACGATCTATAGAGGTTACTAAATCCTATTTAGTAACAAAGAGATTTTTAATGAAGATAATATTCAAGTTTTATTCTAGCCTAGATCTCATGATCAATTCATGATCATGTAAGATCCTTATTTAATATGGAACTTTGAGGTTAATTTTTTGTATGGGCATGAAATTAATTGATTGGAACCCTCAAATAATTTCTTCAATTCATGATCTGAAAACCCTGAAATTTGATGAACTCATGGGATCTCTCATGACCTATGACCTCTCTCTTCCAACTATGGAAAGGAAACACAAAGGAGTAGCCTTCAAAAGCTCAACCCATGGCTAGAAAGAACAGGTGCATTCTGACTCAGATAGAGAAATTGATGATATTATTGCTATGCTAGCCAAAAACTATAATAGAGTCATGAAAAGATTCAACCACATGGCAGGGAAGAATGTCTCGCGAGATGCCAAAGACAAACCTCAGCAAAAGTTTCAGAAGTTTGAGAGCACCAACAAAGATGGCAGAAGAGGTGAGCGATCATGAAAATAAAAGGGGGTTCAGTGCTTCGAATGTGAAGACTATGGGCATATACAAAAGAAATGTCCCAACTTCCGAAAGAAACAAAATAAGAGGAAGGAGACAATGACACTGAACAGACAAGTAACTATGTTGCTTTCACAACCTCCACATCCAAGATTGATCAGTCTACTAAGTCCTCAAAGAAGTATGCTTCTGATGATGAACTGTCTGACGAAACCCTAAATAACGCATACAACGAGTTGTATGTCAAATGGCTTGAAGACTCCCATTTCTTGAAAAGCATAATGAACTCATTCTATCTCTTAATGAAGACAAGACAAGAATTCTTGAAACCATTATCGGTCTCAAACGAGAAGTATCATGATTAAATGGAGAGCTGGATCATATGACTAAGTTTGTCAAGATGATGAATCCTAACACTGATACTCTAGACAAAATCCTATCCATCGAAAAACCAACTAAAAAACATGGAAGGACTTGGCTACTCAAAAGAAGGATCATCATCCCAGACCACCTTCGTCCCTCAAAAGACTGCTAACCACATGCCACGACAGATGTCACAGACATCTGACAACGAACAGCAGCAAACGCATCGACCCAACCATAGGAAATCAAGTTCAACAAAAGAAAGCATAACTGGGTATGCCATCACTATGGACGGAAAGGACACATTAGACCATTATGTTATCACCTATGTGGAAGGAGCTCTCTCAAACGCAGGACTACCATCAAGCAATCTCAATTTTGATTCGCTTATCAAACAACCCACCTTTTAGCTCAATATCAACATAATTTTGTTTAGAATTTAATGATTAATAAATTATAATAGACAAAACAAAAAAATTAATGAAAAGAAATTATTTCAATAATACATTCATTAAATAATTATAATTATGAACAAATAAATAAAAAGAGAATAAAAGATGTTTAATTGAAATGAGTTGAAAAGCCCAAACATTTTATGAAAAGTACACGACTATTAATAAAGTTTAGGCTCAGACATAATTAAAAAAAGCAAACAACTATCAGAAAAAGTTGCCAATTCTAAAGTTTGAACCCGTGAGCACATGGATAAAAACCGATGGATATTGCTTAAATGCAAAAAATTATTACTCAATCATAGTTGTTATATTGACATTCAACCCAAATTGTCAAATTTTGATGCAATTATCAATCATTACAAATTTCAATATTGTCTTTCATCCATTGGTTAAATTAATATAATATTATTAAATTTATGTCAACTTTGTTGTAGTGTGTTGGCAAATATGCAAACTTACTATAGCATATTTGGCAAATTGCAATGCAAATATGTCAACCCCTATTCGAGATGAAATTTGTAATTTTGCCAAAAATATGCCAAAATGGCAACCCCCGTTGAAATTGTTGTAAGCCAAACAATTTTTGTTGTTGTGTTGCACAACACAAAACTTTGGTATATATATCAAAATTTAAGGGGGAGCATATCCAATTTTCAAGAAAAAAAATGTATACAATTTTTTTAGAATTTCGACCAAGGGGGCAGAATACACACTTCATCAATCCCTAAAACAACGGTCATGCCTTGGTGGATTTGACAATACATTAGTGGAGTCCACCCATATTATTACAACATTATTATAATTTATTATAATTAGTGCATCAATTAATGGATTCATCAAAATAATCTTGCTCGGGCCGATAGTGTGCAGTAATAACATTCAATTCAGTTCACAATTTTTATCACGAAGAGGCCTCAACTTGGTAAGCTATATAAACATATCGTAATGAAATAAATGTCCTTACTCATTTGTCAGAGTTACAATGACATGTCTCCTTCATAAGAATGACATTAAGGCGAGTTTGGGACCGATTTAGCAATCTCCATCCAAGCCCCATTTCAAATGTGAACGGGAATTTTTCGTTTCTAATCAGGTGGGGATTCCTGGACGAGGAGAGGGATTCCTCGTTCCTCGTTCTCAACCAAAAGTAATGTTAAAATATGTATTAAAAATATTATTTTAATAAAAACAAAATATTTTGAAAACATTCATTTTTATTAAACATGTATTATAAAATATTATTTTGATTAAAAATATATATTAAAATTATTAATTTTCAGTAAATATTCATTTAAAAATATATTGTTTTGATATATCATATTGGGTTGGGGATACCTCTCCCCGACCCTATCCTATCCCCGCCACAAACGAGGTGGGGCATCAGATCCCCGTTGGGAAAAGGAATTGTGTCATCCATAAACCTCCGTCCCTATTAGGCCATGCCTATATCTCTAGGAGATCTAACTACGAGAGCTAGAAATTTGTAAGAGATTAATTCATAAAATAATGATGCGGTCTTGTAAAATTCCTCATTTAGATAAAAATCTAACTATTCTTATTCCTGTGGTGGTAATATTTATGAACAAATTAAATAAAAATAATAATCATAATGGTAAAAAAACATATGTCAAAACTAAAACTCTATTTTTATGGGGAACATCACTATTTATTACACCTAATTAGAATCGAAATTCAGTCTTAAAAAATTGAAAATTAGAGTTCAACTGATTACGGCTTGATTCGTCGATTTCGGCTCAATTCCTGCTAGGGAATTGCTCGATTATGGCTTCTGCGCGATGATCGAAGACTTTAGATCTTCTCGTGAGGATTCAGCATAGCTGCCAGGAGCGAATCCAGTTACGTCGTTGTAAAGCTCACCGGAAAAGACAACCTATTGTTCATATTTGATTTTTGTTTTTTCAGCCGAATGTATTTTGGTATTTCCTTTATTAAAATAGTCACATGTACGCATGTGACCCATTTTTTTCTATTAGTTCTAACGAAATGTTGTTTTTCCCAAACTCATAGTTGTTTTTCCCAAACTCACACTCTCCTACCAATTGCATTCAACACGAGAACGTCGAGAGAAAAAACCAAAAGGGAAAAAAGGACATGTAGCGGCGGTGGCATTGTTGTCTTACCTGGAAGGTCATGTCCTTTGTGCGCTGAAACATGTACAATAATATGATGTTAGTGTTAAAGTATAAAATTATAATATGTCCTTCAACTATCAGTTTAATCTTTTAGTTGAGTTGATTTTATAATATGGTATTAGAGGTAGTACCTCGAGGACAGGAGTTGAAATCCCAGAACATGCGTATAATTATCAAAAAGACTCTAATCTCATTCTAATTGAACTGATTTATGACGTTGCAATAGTTTTTTCATTAAAAGTCTAATGGACCCTAAACCATTAGTGTTTGCTTTATATTTCATACACATTATTATATTTATCATAAGATTTTATCTAATTATATTTTTTACCTTAAATATGCTTTGCTACACCATATTTTATTGCAGTATTAATAACTTGACATTTGTATTTAAAATTAATTGAGCGATGAGCAGATAATGTAGTGTTATAAGAGAGATTTGGAACAACGTCTGATTTCGGGCTGGAAGTAGGGACTTGCAATTTACATGTACCCGTTAGAACAGGTTTCAGGTCGGGATAGAAAGCAAAATATCGAATAATGGGTCGGGTTCGGGGAAAAGGACCTAATTTCGAGTCGTGTCTGAAATTACTAAACTCGCCCCAATGCCATATGTGTCGAAAAACAAATACCTTATTATGCTTATATCTAATATGTTTGACTAACTTGGGAAGGAGAAGTACTACACCAAACTAGATTGGCAGTCCGAATACTACCAAGTCCGTGTAGTCGGGGGAGACTAGCCCAAAACATGTGTAACCCGCTACGGACCCTTGGAGTTTTCCTAATTCGTTGCGCCCTAATGAATTCCCTAGCCACAATCTGTACCCTGATGAACCATATCCTCCATCCTTTCTTGGACAAGTTTGTAATGATGTACCTCAACGACATCGTCGCGTACAACAAATCCATGGAGGAGCACACAGAGCACTTATACATGGTCCTCCAAATGTTGAAGGACGACCAATTATATGTGAAGGAAGAAAAGTGCTCCTTTTCCGAAGACAATGTCCACTTCCTTAATCACATCATTAATGACGGTAAGGTCAAGATGGACTGACAAAATTGCATTCCAAAAACTGAAACAAGCCATTGTGGCACTGTCCAACTATGGCAAGCCCTTTGAATTGAGGTACACACAAACGCATATGACTTTGCTGCACCTTGTACTAATTCAACTAGGCGTCGTTACTCCGTCTCCAACCGAATCCAATGAGGATTCAGACTTCATCCTCCATCGCCGACGAGAACATGTACAATTCAAACTAGGAATACATCCTCAACTAGAGTACCGCAAAGTCAACTCAACTTCTACTCCAACGAGGAGTAGCTATTTGCATCCATCAAGGGTTGTGCTACCATGCAAGCCCGCACATGCAGAGCATTGGTGCCAACACAAGTTATAACAAATCGAGTTGAAGCAACTCAAGTTGGACATCGATGGCTGGTGTCACATAACTTATGTCTAACCAAACTAAAACGATCTTCACGGCAGAAATAAAACCGAAGCGACACACAAAGGTTATCATTGTAAGACCTAGGAATATGGGGTTTAGTTCCACAAAATAGAAATGTATATAACATTATAAGATGATAATCAATCAAAAATTGTGCTGACAAATCATACTTGAACAATGAAATGACAAAAAATGGAATCAAAATTGCTTCTCGCAACACAAGACCTCTCTCTCCTTTGACCCAAAACTGCACTGTAAATTTAATCACACTATACATAATTCTACAGACAAAAAATATTATAAAAAAAAAGGATTCTTTTCAACTGTGTAATGACTTCACTCTCAATCAAACAATAACCGCCAGGCCAGATTGCTGTGAAACACCATGCAAAAAACAAACGAAAATCGGAGGATACTCTTCAAAACCATGTCTCTGGCAGATGAAATTCTACGACGAGAGCATGGATTGCAAGATAAGCTGCTGCTGAGGCTGCAAGGAGGACCAAGTAGAAGCTAGGGTAGCCGGTGGTAAGGTTTGCTGGAGCTGTTTCAGCAGGCTAATCATCTTGTTTGCAGTTTGTTCGGTTGCTAGGTCCTTACCCGCACATAGAACCTGCATGAATAACCCATCCATCTCACAAAAATATAAACGAACGGAAGATAAATATGAAGGTATTATCGACTTGACCAACGGGAGGGACTAGTAGAAAACGAAAAGATAATTGACAGTGTTGTTGAATTCAGAGATGGGTCATCGGCTCATTGCATACCATATGCAACGGTGAAGTAAACTATATGCAACGCATAAACCAAAATGAAATCATTTGTTGTGTTCATTAATAGATTATCGGGATAATTGCAAAAGGTGGTTGTGTGCTATACTTATTTCAAAAACTAATGGTAAAATTGTCCTTTTCTTTTTGCACAGTTAATCACCGTTAAAGATGAACTGAAAAGATGAAAACACCCTTGGAATAAAAAATTACACTTAAAATTAACATATAATTTAATTAAAATTATATTTATCATCAAAGAATTACATGTAAAAAATTTAAAACAATTTTTATCACCGATTCCAAGGGAAATTATGTCACTATAAGAAATGGAGGCCACATGACATGTATTTGACCCACTTCCTGTCTATTTTGACAGAGTTCGACAAACTGTGCAAAACTTTAGATAGTTCACGATAAGTTTTTGCAATAAATGAAGTACATGACCACTTGTAAAAGTGGAATAGTACACAACATGTTTTTTCAATAATCCCTAGACTGTTTAGTGTTACACAAGTAAGAGATATGATTTAATCTGTTTCTTATAAGTCTTAAAATATTACTTGTGCTGCCTTAAATACCTTCCACTAATCCATCTAATTAAGTTGGCCAACGGTCTCGTATGATCATAACAATTAAAACCAGATAACTACAGAAAGAACACAAACCTCAGCAAATACTGTAACGATTTTGGGAAGGTATTGATTGTTGGGACCCAAAATATCTGTATCTGACCTGTATAAGATACGCCCAAATTGAAGATGATCAGTGAAGTATAATAAGAAAATTATGCAAACATAAAACATAGGGGTAATCCCAGCTAGGTACACCTAAAAGAATGTGTTTTTCACATGGGTCACTTAATTCTTTTTTTAATTTGGGAGGTCACCTAAAATGTTATTTTTCTCTCCGTTATTAACTCCGTTAGTTTTTATATATTTATATTTTGAAAACGACCAAAATGCACTTGTTTGGACTTCAAATTTTCATTGAAATGCCATTCAAAGTTCATACTTTTTAAAAATGGTGAGTAATATGCAATTTACAGAATAACCCAAGAGAGAGACGAAATGAGACATAACTGAGAGCAGTTTCATCCCCATTTCTCAAAGCCCAAAATAATATATTTATTTTTTCAATATACAAGAAACAAAAACAACCAACACAAGAAACAGAGAGAAGAGCTAAATGGCTTTACACAACAAGCCTCTCTGTCCTCTTTCTATCTTTTCTCAGCGGATTAATTTTGTTAAGATAAAAAGATAATATAGTTCTATCATCAAAATTTAACATGATATTAAAACAAATTAAGTAATATTTATATTCATAAAATTGTATTTCCTCAATTTAATTATGTGCTCATGCCATGACCTTCAAACCTCATTTTTTAGGCTAATACAGTGATGCTAATACAAAAAAAAATTGAGAGGAAAAGGAACATGTCCCAATGAGCGGCAGATCGGCAAAGACAGACCAAAGGCAGGTCTGGTCTGGTGTCTCACGCCAAGCACCTTCACTCCTTTTCTTTCGCATGTCCCTTCACTCCAATAAATTTCTTACTGTTTCTGGTTTTGATTTTAGAATTGAGTTTTGGGGATTCGTGGTTCATGCATGTTTGTTTACTTATGTGTTTCTATTTGGGTTCATGATATTGGGGTTTTGTTAATCTGAGATTTCAGGGTTTTCAAAATGGGATTTCAGATTAGGTTTTCAAAATTGTTTTTATTTGATTTGGAGGTATTCTATTCGATTATGGCTCAGTTATTTGTGTTCCTCACAATTGTATTTCTGTTATCTGTCTCACTCAGCAACCATTGCAAGCCTTGGAGATGGAGCTTATAGAACTTGATATCTCGCAGTCACCGCCGATTGGGGACAATGAGGAAAGCTCAGACCGGAATAGAACCGGTCTGCTGTAGACCAGGGTTCACTCCGGTCAGACCGGATTAATTTTTAAAATAATGGCAAATATAAGGGTATTTTGGTCATTCCTCAAAATAAAAAAAACTGACAGAATTAATAACGGAGAGAAACCAAAGATTTTAGGTGACCTCCCAAATTGAAAAATAGATTAGGTGACCTAGGTGAAAAACACATTCTTTTAGGCGTACCTAACTGAGATTAGTTCAGTCAAAAAGTTGATAGAGTTGTGTCAAAAAGTTGAAATCTGTACCTCTCCACCATTGAACAGAGCTGATCATGAACAACTTTGGCCTCTATCAAATCGCCTCTTATAGGCAAGCAGCTCAACCATGCAGGAATAACCTGGAAAATAGCAGGAGTCAAAACTGATGGAAAGTTATCCATAAAAAACTTACTAATAAACATTTTTCCAAATGAAGCTACCAATCAAACAGCAGAATAACTATACTTCTGCTGCAGATCATCTGTTAATCGCCAAAAATCAATATTTACAATTCTTTAATAGGCCGTGCGCTCATTTTATCACTTACGAATCTTAATCCTTTCTAACATCTATCTAAGATTATAATTATCACTTTTCTTTGTTTTTGTTTTTTGATAAGAAATAAAATTTATTGAAAAAGAGTCATAAGGAGAACTCGAGAAGGCAACCCCAGATGAGATTGAAACAAAGTACAAGAAGATACTAAATAAGAGAAACTAAAACGAGCGCAAACAAGTAATCCACACATCAAAAGACAAATCAACCAGCCCCCCATCCAATCTCAACAACGTTTGATTTCACATAAAATACTTTCAACTATTTATTTTTAATGGGTTTTCTTTGGTGATTTTTTTCTGGGCGACGGCCGACGTGTTTCCTCCAAAGTTTTCTTCATGTCCTATATAAACAAGCTAATCATCAAGAAGGCATTCATTTCAAACTCTGATTGTGTTTGTTCTAAAAGACATTCAAAAACTGTATTGCATTCTCTCTCATTCAGAGTTGAGCTAAAGGGTAACATTTAGACTAGCGTTCTTACATGAGCCATTACATCAAATTGGGAAGCAATACTCAGATAACATTTTTATGACAACACGGGTTCAAGTCACAGACATGTTGCAAAGCAGGGCCTAGGTAGCATACATAATGATCCTCACCGGACCCCGTAATAGCAAGAGCCTCATTCATCGGAATGTCCCAAATTAACAAATACCACTAGCCAACCCTTCAAACAAGTTCATGGATATTGTTTAGCAGCATAACCAGACTCCATTTTACAAGCAATGCACTTAATGATATTCCGTCATGAAGCCAATAAATCATATTCAAACAAACAATTACAGTCTTTGCTACTCGATACATCCAAATGCAGTGTCATTTAATTTGAGAGCAGTATTGTTAGACCATTCACTAAAAACGGCAGATAGATAAGGAATTAGAAACATGATTGTACCTGAGTTGAATCAATACTGTCACGATGAAATTGGCATATTTTTCCTAATGCAGAAACAGCATTATCATATGCCATCATATTCTCAGCTTGCAAAGCATTGGGATGCCTTATAACAACATTTAACCTTGAAAGAGCCTCTGAAAAAAGCCATGTGAAACTGTAATCTTAAATATCAAATACATATATAAAATTTCAAGGTTTGAATATATTTCAGTTGCTAAGTCGCTCCAAAGCACCATACCTCCAACAAGAGGTTTAAATGTATATCCTCCAAACTCAGCACAGACACCAAGTCCATATACAGCAGCCTACAAAACAGTGTGTATGTTATTGAAGATGCACATCCACTTAAGGCATAGCATAGCAACTGTCAAGTTCGATGCAAACCTGTCGAACATCTGGGCTTTCATCATTGCAAGCTTCCAATAAAAATGGAAGATATGTATCATAATATCTGTTACAAAACAATAACAAGATATGAGCCTTGTCAACATGATATAAGTATGTCAAAGAATTTTTTAGCTCTAAAGTACGCTTACTTTAGAGCTGTTTCACGACACTGTTCGGCAACATCATCAAAAATGCAAATAGCAATTCTCCTCTCTTCAGCTGTCTTATCCTTGCCCTGTGTTAATACAACAGAAAAGCATTAAGCAAGCATGCTATTTAACCAAAATCATAGCAATGCAGAGGTCACAGTTATATAGTTTCCACACCTAGTTTTGAAAAAATAAGATATTTCATCATGCTATTTGACTATAAATTGACCTAATAAAAAGAGAAGGACGTTGTACCCAAGATAACAAAAAGGGAACAAACTTAAGTACCCAAGTTAAGTTGGAAACAAAAAGATAGTAGCTATGATGATGAACTACTGTTCCCAACATGACAGTAATTTTGTGTTGAGAAAATCATCTGGCCACAGGAAGCCAATTAGTGATAAGCTTATACAGAAACTGAAGGCTCAATACAAGAAGTGCTTCTATTTTGTGAAACAAAAGAACATACCCACATAGGTGTCAGATATGAAGACAGCTCATCAAAGAAAGGCAAGAAAGATGCTTTGAATGTTTTGATCAAAGTTCCCAATATTTCACCAACCTGCGCAAATAATTTTTTAGTGTAAGAACCAGAAACTCAATGAATTGTCAAGATAGTTTCAGAAAGACCATAAAGCAGTAGGATTTTTCAAATCCTTAAAAAAATGTTTATGGTATTCAGATACAAACTTGATCAAAAACTTCCTCTTCTTGTTCATTTTCTTCTTTGAGCAATTCGCTCTCCTCAGCATCAAAGTCTTCGGCTTTTGTTCTCTCTGCTCTTTCTCTTTTACGACTTGAACTTGCTGTGATAACCTGCTTAATCTCATCAACAATGGACCTGACCTGAATTTCATCCAAAAGTGGTCCAGAGATCTGAAGACAAGAACACAAAGTGCACAGGATGAAGTCATGGATTTTGTGAAGGGGTTAGAGAAAAAGCATAATCCAGAAATATAGAGATCAGAAATCTGACTTCAGCAACATAAGCACATGAACACATAAACAACACATTACCAACTCAGACTAATGATTAGATGTAGGAATAATCAACTCCAAAAGGCTAATCAGATTTCCTTGAAAAAACAAAAATGGAACATATATATCATTATCGAAGCTAAGAATAAATCATGCATTTAGACATTTCCACCTCCAAAGTGTTAATAAATTGCCAGTTTCGTAAGTAATTTATTGAAATGAAAGCTTTCACAAGAGAGAAAAAATAAATTAAAAGTTGTCATTGACAAATGGAATGGTAAAGCCAGTCTGATATGTCACGCAAATTAGACATGTCCAATTTATCTGGATGGGATGGAATACTAGATACTTCTCACATAGTGTTTCTACTGTTTCCTACTCTTGAGAGACTAATAATCGAGAGATGAATGATAAGGAAAATCAGTTACGATGATCGATTTTGAAGGAAAAAAAATTTACACAATATACAAAGCACAAAAGCATGTACTTGATCATTTCCTCACTTCACTCTTCCCTATCATCCCATACTTGTAACCGACACAGTGGAGCTATATTAAGTGAAACAGGTTTTTCTAGAAAACTTTAGGGTTGTCCTCAATTACAATGTATTGTAGATGACAAACCTGTAAGCATTCGTTTAACGCGTCTAGCATGCTTGCAATGATTTCCGTGTCGGGTTCCTGCATGTACATTCCACCAAAAACACATCAGCTGGAAGATAAGCACGCTATCCACTGAGTTAGATTGGTATAAGACAAGCAACCGATCTCAGAAAGCATTACAAAACAATAACCTTATGTAATGCTTCCACAAGAGCTGGAACAATGTAGTCAGACAACTGCTTCACATAAGACTCATTACGACCTTGAGCTTGCCCTTTCTCCACAGCCAATTTTGCAGAAAGCAGTAGCTCCGGCATTGCTGGAAACACAGAAAACACGTCAAGAATCTGCAAGGACCCAACAATCGAAAAGCTAACGCTAAAAATGAGTAATAATTTATCTTTATACCTGAAACAGCAGCCTTCCTAACTTCTTCATGGAAATAAAATTTGAGGAGAGGAACTAAAGTGGGAGCAACCTTCACCATACACAAAATCACTTATCAGAGTCTTTTGTTGAATTAATGTGAGAAAAAACAGATATATTTGCATTACCAAACCTGATCAATCCATGGAAAGAACCCTTCCTTCAGTTCATCCGCATAGCAACAAAGCATATTACAAGCAGTAGCTTTTTCCTCAAGGACACTAGTTTTGATCCCTATTCTCTTATCACCAAGAGTGATGGTCTCCATGCTGTAATAGATATAGAACACCGAGTTAGTCTTGCTCTCTTAAGGTCATGGTATAATTTGAATTCATATTTATTAGAATGTTAATGAAGGCTGTATGTTTGCAGAGTCATAATGGGTGTGTGCGCGCGTGCGAGGGAGAAAGATTAACAATATTTTAGAAACTTTTGTGAAGAAAAATCTGTAAATTGAATGGAAAACATTATAAATAAACCCTCTCAATAGAGAATTTTGTAGACTTTCTCCATCTTACAATATCAATATATACAGTGCATTGATGCATACTGCACAACAAATAAACAGTTAATAGCACCTCAGAGCACAAGAAATTATCCTAAATGTCATACGACCAACATATTACTATAAGCCCGCAGATACAACAGATGCTGACACAAATAAACATTATAGTAAACCAACTTCTACTATTTAAATTTTATATTGATGCCTTCAAATTCCATAATAACTGTAAATAACAAGTCCAATAATACAATACAAATGAATAAAAAACAATTGTATACTTACTATGTGGATTTGTATAAAGATGGTCGCTATAAAAAGAAGGAAAGGAAACATAAAAATCACATACTTACTATGTGGATTTGTATAAAGATGGTCGCTATAAAAAAGAAGGAAAGGAAACATAAAAATCACATACCCTTCGTCATCTGATTCATCGATCTCATTATCCGAATCGGCAGATGTGATAGTTACATCAGGTTTAAGTTGAGCAGACTGAAGCAAAGGAGGCATGACAACACTCATATACGGGAGGAAATCTTGTCCCAAACACTTGCAAAGCCTGGCCCATGCTTGCAGCATGTAACTTGTCGTGGGATCATCTGTTTCCATTTGAGATCCTTGCAATGTCATAAGCACTTCCATGACCTAGAAGGAAAAAAGATGCAGCTCAAATCAGACCAAGACATTGCTAATTGCTCTTTTTCCCTTACAGAAAAACACTTGAGAGAAGAAACCATATAAACTATAATTACTCCTGGTGCACATTACAGTTTGTGCCTGAAGTGGGTCAAACAAACATCAGTCTAAAATGTTAAGATTAATTAAGTGATATTGAACATGTCCACACAAGACAAAAATAATGAATCAAATAAAAGTTAAGGAGAGAGAAACTTTAGTACAACAATAACTATGCATATAGTACTAACATCAGCACCATTAAGGTTTTACCATGTGCAAATTTCATAATTATAAGCCTTTCCAGATAAGTTTTGAAACTTACCATCCATCAGAAATGAATGGAAGAGCACCATCTAACCAATGAAAGAAGACAATTTTCCATTTGTATTCGTAGGAGGGACTAAAGAGAGGACCACATACCTGCTTAGCATCATCTCTAAATTTCTCCTTTCCAACAGCCATTCCAACCAAACTAATGCACTCCATAGATTTAGCACGGAGCATCCGGTTAGATTTGTCAGTTGCCTGAACCAAGATAGCTTTCAAATAAGGCATAACCCCATCGTAGTACTTTTGGAAGTGCTCCTGCAAATACCTATAGCGTCAGACTGATGCATAATAGAAAGAGGTTTTTAAATATACAAGCAAAATCCATGACTGTACCTGAGATGAGTCGGCAACAGATGCCAGAGCAGTCAAGGCTCCCTCTTGCACCATTTGTTTCCCATTCTGTATAATAAAATATGAACAGATGTTAAGAATACAGTGTTTTACGCACATGTGTATGTAGTATGTACAAGTCAGTGCCGAAAATGAAGTGCAATCTGCTAAATATACCTTAAGAAGTTGAAGCAATTTTATCACTATGGTTTCCAAGTATGGTGTTAAAATATCAGGAGTACAATTCTCACTGAAGTTGAGCACTGCCGAAGCAGCATGTGCCTGTAAATAGAAAGAGAAAACAATCTGTTGGGTTGACCTACAAGAATCAGTAGATTAAGCCAAAAAATCCCACTTCGGTTTAAATAAAGGAAAGGATCTCGTTAGTTATCGCCGTCCTATATTATCAGTCATATTTACAGACAACTTATAAATCCTTCACTATTCATATAGCGCAACTTCAAATTGATAATCAGGCAATCGAAACATACAAGCTGGCACTAACCTGTAATCGAGGATTGCTGAAATCATCCATAGCTACAGTTAGTGCTGGGAGAACACGGTGGTGGTACTGAACTTGCAAGTCCGGACCCAAATCTGTTGACAACTGCCCAATCGCATTAATAGCTGCCCACCTCACACGGGGGTGTGGATCTTGAAATGAGTTTAAGACCATAGTCACAACCTGCTCCAAATGTTTTACCATGACCTGTAACAATAGGGAAAGGGTTGGTTGAATCATCACAATAAAAGGAAGGATATGCAGATTGTCCAAGGCCATCATGTAAACCAAATAATAGGAAGTAAAACAATCACATTAAGGGTTTGTTTGTATCCCATCATATATAACAACCCTTAATATGATGTAAGAAAAGAGGAATCCAATTACATTGAGATGGTAAATGCATGAAGTGTGTATAGATAAGTGTCCTAAATTTACATGTAAATCCTACTCGCAGGTCATATTATACTAGTAAACAATATTTAACCAGAAACTTTATTATACCTTGGAGCAACCTTCAGCAATCTGAGCTAGCGCAATTAATGCAGCATGGTGCTTCTGCCACTCGGGAGCAGCCAAGTAAACAGGCAACTGCTCGGAAGCAACAGGAACAATTGTGTTCCCACCCAGTGAAATTGCAAGTCTATCCAAGCACTCCTGGCCAACACTGGAATTACTAGTCTCGCCCGCATCCTCGTCCTCATTCTCGGCGCTATGCCAAACAGGATCATCTTCAATGTCCAGGAGCATCTTCATCAGAATGGAAAACAACCTGCTAACAAACTGAGGTAACTTCCTCATCATCCCAGGAGCTCGCTCCCTAGCCTCAGCGAGAGTTATCACGAACTCAACAGCCAGATGCCTGGTCCCTTCTTCCAGGGAATCGGCCTCGGCAATCTGCAGCATAGCCCCGACGACATCGAGCAGCTGCCTCCGGAGGAACCTGGGCTCGGTGCCGGCCAGCTCGATGAAGAGCTCGAGGGCCTCCTGAGCAGTAGCCTCCTGGGCGCCATTCAAGGCCTGGGTGAGAGTCTGCATCATGGCAGGCAACAAATCCTGGAACCGGTCCCTGTCGGAGGAATTGGAGAGGCACTGGATGAAACTGATGAGGGCGTTCAAGGCGGCGATCTTGACATCGGGGGTGGAGGAAGAGGAGAGGGAGAGCAGGAAGACGGCGTGGAGGTCCTTAATGTGGGGGAAGAGAACATCGCCCGTGTAGTGGGAGAGGTGGGCGAAGATGAGGAAGGCGGACTCCTGGAGCTTGGGGGAGTCGGAGGAGACGCAGTGGAAGAGGAAGGGGAGGAGCTCGGGCCAGGCGTTGTCGGGGAGGATGCCGGAGGCGAGCTCGGAGACGGTGTCGCAGAGCTTCTTGGAGATGGACTTGGCCTCCTCGCGCTGGAGGCAGGTGAGGAGGACGGTCTTGAGGGTGGACTGGGTGCCCGGGGTCAGCCGCGGGTACACATAGGAATCGTCGCGGGTCAGGAGCTTGCGGAGGAGGATCGCGGACATGGCGCGGGCCTCCGCGTGAGAAGACAACTGGAGGAGCTGGGACAGCTTCAGGGACAGAGAATCGGGATCGCTGGATTTGCAGAGGTTGAACACCGACTCCGCCTCAGACCGCTCCTCGTTCGACGACGACATGAGGTGGCAGATCAACCTCTCGAACGGGGCACCCTCGGGGCCTAGGATGTCACCCAGCTGCGCCTGACTCGACTCGTGATCCATGGCGGCGATTCCCAATTCCGGCGATCGCGACGGCGGACACGGAAACGGCGTCGTTTGCCTCAGACGGTGACGGTGTATTGTGGTGGAATGGGAGGAAGGGTTTTTTGGGATATAATAATAATGATAATAGAAAGGAGTTAAGGGGCTGTTTGGATGCGGGGCTCATTAGGGCAAAATATACGTAATTGGGGAATTATAAATTATTGGGATAATTCCAGATGGGTACCCCTAGTTATGTCCCATTATCACATAACATACCCTAAAAATTTTTGTATCAGGGTGAATACCTTTGAATTTCATTTGTCTCACCGTTACTAATTCCGTCCAATTCCGTTAGTTTTTAACATTTTTGACATGTGAAATGACTAAAATACCCTTCAGAATAAATAATTTGTTTTTAAATTGAATGAAATGACGCAAATACCCTTCACTATTCATTTAATTTTCAAAAATTGCCACCCCTCTCTCTTTTGTCTCTCTTTCTCTGGTTCCATCTCTCGTTCGCCACATTTGTCCTGTAGTTACTGTATCCGCGTGATGTCGCCATTTCTTGGCTATTTTCGCTGCTCAATGCTTCGTTTTGTGGGTTCATTGAAATCTCATCCACCAATAGTGGGTTTCATAGTCAATGCTCGAGACAAAGAAGAATCGACGGAGCTGATAAAAAGGTAACAAAATCCAAGTCTTTGTAGTTTGTACTATTAAAAAGTCTCCTTTTTCGCTTTGTACTGCATTTCATTTCGATTTTTGCAGTACAGGTTTGTTAAATCTTAGCTTCGGTTGGTGGGTTTTGGTTAATTGAGGTGATTGATATAAAAATGGGTTAATTTGCTGTGAAATTGTGCCATTTGTGAGTTGCTGCTCCATTAATGCTTGTGAGGGTCAATTTATTGAAATTCCCGATTTGGGTTCTGAGGGATTTTGTGTGAAAACACAAAACTGGAGCTTCTGACTTCTGAGAGCTCTGCAAGTCAACATATAGAGGAAGCAAATTCAAAGTCGGGGTTTTTTGTTTGATATCATCAGTATTCAATACTGTATTGGAAAAATCAAAATTTTCAGATTCTGTGGAGGTGAGAGTGTGATATTGTTTCATTATAATATCTTCTTTTTTGGGTCTGATTGTATTGGTGCTGTGAAATTATTAATTAGCACTTACTTAAAGAGTACTGTTTTGTGATGAGCAGAGAAGGATGTGTTGAGATGGTGATGGAGGGAGAGAGGGAGATTGAGAGCTCTGAGAGGAGGGACATGGAGGAGTTAAGGGAGGAGACTGAGGTTGTGGCAATTTTTGGAAATTAAATGAATAGTGAATGGTATTTGCGTCATTTCATTCAATTTAAAAACAAATTATTTACTCTGAAGGGTATTTTAGTCATTTCACATGTCAAAAATGTTAAAAACTAACGGAATTGGACGGAATTAGTAACGGTGAGACAAATGAAATTCTAGGATATTCACCCTAATACAAAAAATTCTAGGGTATGTCATGTGATAATGGGACATAACCAGGGGTACCCATCTGGAATTATCCCTAAATTATTTGTGATTAGCTGGATTTGGCGTGGCATGTCGTCTAATTATTACGATGCTTTGTGTTCTCTTTTCTTTATTTTGGAGGGAAATGAAAAAAAGAGCTCAATAATAATAACCACTACGACCAAGTTTGACATATTTTCGTGTGACTATGGTGAATTTTTTTAAATACAGGAGTATTTTCGACATTTAATATAATTTGAAAGCTAAACAGTATATTTTCCATCTATTTTAATGACGTTACGGTAAAATGACACATAAAAATAGTTTCCGTATTGAAGTGACACTTAGAAAAGTTCACCGTAACAACATGAAAAAATGTGTCAAACTTCACCGTAGTGATCAAGAATTATCCCTAATAATAATGAATAGTATCGTCTTTTCTGTGAGAGAAAAAAAAGTTGTCTACTATTTTATTAAGCCTTTATATGATAAAGTGTTAAGAATTCAAGGGCAGGTATGGTTCTCGAATAGAAGTCGCATCAAACGACCAAGAGCTCTTTAGTCCTTTAGCTATTAGAATCCCACGATTAGAACATTGATAGAAGAAAATATAGTGTTATGACTGCGGTTCTATTTAATTGGAATCGGTTGATTTTCGATTTTTAATTTAGTCGATGTATAATTCGAATTTGAGCATGACTTATAACAAAACTTTCAATTTAAAATTTTATATCTTACGAACGAAAACTAAATATTAAAATTTGATTATTAACTCTTCTTGTTTAATGTGGTTTTATACAAGAATAGTATAGTTAATGGTTGTAATTATTAACATTTATTTATTTATTTATCATAGTTTTGTACAAAAGTTGTATAATCAACCATGATTTTATTTAATTTCTCCTAAGAAAAATATATTGCATAGGTGTGATCTTTCATATATCTTGTGATTTTATTGAGGTTTTTAGAATTTGATCCCTCCTTAATTACTTACTTTTGAATTTCAATATTGACATTTGTAAATCTCTTTAAAATGATATGATTTTTTTTGTAAGTGTGTACACATTTGTTTGAGAAAATTGAAATCCTAATCTTGATTTTAAATAGTCTAATGGTGTGGATGGGTGATTCAAAACTAAAAGCCTATGGGATAAGACTTTTGAAGATCTGCCAGAAAATGTGCAACATATTCAATGTCATTTAACATGAAATTGAATGTTGGTACAACTTAATACAGTTATAACTCATCTTAAGTGACCGTCTATTTGGGATCGAATCATATTATATATTACTCAAGATACGATATTTAACATTTATTCAAAATACAATATATTTAAATTAATGTTTATAAAAAATACAGACGAACACTAGTTATCATGTTTACCAATAACAGCATACGACAATAAAACCCAGTAAAATAAAATAAAGGCCAGGGAAACATGGACCATAAACCATGTATTTAAAAAAAATATTATAGCTTTTATTCTAAATAAGTAAGTTTTGTAACAGTGATGAATAACGTTTACACTATAGTAAGAGTACAAAAATCACTATCAGATTGTTCCGCAATAACGCCGCACATAATAATGGTGCATCGTTACAATGGGCATTAGTAACCACGCATGAGACTTGTGTGTCTACCATCCATAGTGACGGCGCACAAGTCACGTGTGTCGTTACTAAATTAGTAACGACTGACATTATCACATACGTTGTCACTATCAACTATTGGTAACAGTGCAAATTGTATTGTATGTTGTCATTATGGGTTGACATGTTGACCAGAATAAGATCATTAGCGTCTAATAGTCCAAAATATAATCGTCGGCACACATTCATTTCTTTATAGTTCACAGAACCTCCTCAAGTTTCCTCCCTACAATACTATACTTCTCCCTCACAAATATTACACTTCATAAAATCTCTATCCTTACGCCGGTGAAATCGAATTTACAGAGAAAAGTGTTTCAAATTTTTTGGTTAATTATAAGGCACGTTTAAATAATGCATGTAATTTATTATATTTGTTGTAATTTTTGGTTAAATAATGCATGCAATTTATGAGTTTATATTTTTCTGATTTTTTATCGTGTATATATATTAGAATGGATCGGAGATGGATAAGTATACTCGAGCGGTCTGTTGTGGGTCCGAAAGGACGTCGTACCGACGCATTTCGCCCATAACTTATTGGTTTAGTAATCGTATTTGAGCTTAATTGTGACGTTATTGAGAACTTTTGATGATGCGAGTGGTTTGAGAATCTTTGTTGCAGTTGTGGGAATAGGAGCTTAAAACGGGGGCATCCTCCAGGAAATCTGGTCCGGATATCCTGCCGGATTATCCAGGCAGAGGTGTACTCCTTTCTGATATTCGAAAAGAGAGCCTAGACAGAGAGCACTTCCTTTGCCATACATGGTTCGATATGGCCCAACGGGCAGCTTCTTCTTTCTGTTATCCGGTTCGAACATGGAACCGAATTATGGGTATTTCCACACTATATATCCAATACAAACTCACCCAAAATGCCAAAACGTCCAAACCTATCATCTGACGGTCCATTTTTGCGCGAGCGACGATCAAGCGACACGTGGCGGGACGGTTCATTAACCCCGTTAGTCATAAACAGATGGAGAGATGAGGGTACGCTCATCATTTCCCGTGAAGCCGTTCGTGCATTTAAAGCTCCCACGCGCATTTAAATCGCGATCATTCATCAATTTACACTAAAAATAGGCGCATTTAAAGCGCGATCATTCATCGATTCACACTAAAAATAGACTAGATCCAGAGAGCAATCATTCATCGTTATATGTGTTGTTGGACATTATCTAATTAAGCTAGTTATACAATATACAACAATATGTTATACATGGTATGTAGACATGTTATACATATACAGTAAGACAGTTATACACAAACTTCTGAAGTGGGAAATCGTTTTATGTGCTGCTGAACATCATGTAAGTACACTGGTTATATAGAATATAACATGTTATACATGGTACACCACCATGTTATATATAGACAGCAAGACAATTATACACAAACCTCCAAAGTGGTTAATTGTTTTATGTGTTGCTGAACATTATTTAATTAAATAAGTCGCCCAATAACAAATATGTATTTCCAAAATTATTAAAACATAGAAGAATATAAAATAAATATATGTATTTCCAAAAATATCGGTATACAAAATTAATCAACTATTTGTTACCAAATTTATTGATGATTTATTGAAGATTTATTATCAAATTAATTGAGCATTTATTGCAGATATTTAAGCATGAAACTAAGTTATAGTCAACCAAAGTAATAGTTGATTATGCCCTCAAGAATAGGAATCAGCTTTAAAATAGTGATACAGTACAACCCGACATGTTATACAGGGTACATCAACATGTTATATATAAACAGAATGTCAGTTGCAAACTTGATTAATCTAAAGCTTGTCCTGAAGGACAAGCGCTTACAAGAACAATACACAAAAATTTCACAGAAGATGGTTATCGTTTTATGTGCTGCTAAACATTATTTAATTACACTAGTTATACAGTACAAACCAGCATGTTATACCGGATACATCGACATGTTATACATAAACATGTTAAAAACATTACAAACACATAAATTAAGTAAAAAACATGCATCGGCGGTGGTCAGTCGCTGTCATCCTCGTCATCATCGTCTTCTTCACCTCAGATTTGTTGTATATGCAAGAAAAAACTCTAGATCGGGTCGAAATCAGCCAAGATAAAAAAAATAACAAATCAGAAATCAATAACAACATAATTGACAACAAATCTAACATGAAATAGCGCTACTTATATCGGATCAAAATCGGCTTCCATGAAAAAACAACAAAATCGAAACTACAAAACAACGAAATAAACATAAGATGAAACAGAAAATCGTGCTACTTACCGATAATTCTCAGCCGAATCGCAACAACAAATCACACGCCTCACCGTCTCAAAGTCGAAGCCAAATCGCTCTGCAGCAAGTCAAACGTCGCGCGCGTAGTTATGAGAAGCTAAACCGTCGAAATGGGGTATTAGGTCTGCTAGGCGAAATGACGCCAATACCCCCATTTAAACGTCTGACTATGTTAAGTTGGGAGACTTTCCGTCCGCACCAGGTGTCACCACCTCATCTCTCGCGCATCAATCCAACGGTTATACACAAGTTTGAACGTTTGGACATTTTCCTCTTGTTTGTATATATATATATATATACATTTTAGAGCTCGTTTTGGGGGGACTTTTGGCCAATTTGAACTTTCACTTCATCTTTACTTTAAGAGAGCTTTGGGAGGACGAATCTTGGAGAGTGAGAGCTCGTTGAAAGAGCTTTAAGGAGGTGGATCTAAGAGTTAGGAGCATCAATTCAAGGAAAGAATCAAGAAGAGATAGAGTCAAGCTTGCAGAAGAAGAGATTCACCATTTTCTAAGCTTTCTATTACCTTTTCGCTTTGTTTTGTTGATTTTTGGATATGACTTGTAGTTTGGTAGTTGATTTCATGAGATTTAGCTTACTTCATTACTAGGGAGTACTTCAATGGCTATGGAGGCTAATTTGTGTAAAACACATTGACTCCATAATTTTGAGGTATTAGTTCTAGGTAATTTGATGTGTTGATGTGGATTTCTTGAGTTTGCTTGTGATATCCATGGTTGAATGTGTAGGATAGAGATATTCTATGTTCAAGGCCCGGTATAATTTGACGTTATTCAATTCATTGATTCTCGAGAGAGACGGTGAGTGACAAAGCAAAGTAATCCCGAGGGTGGAGGTTTGAAGTCTTGCTTCGACACATCCAATGACCCCTTAGTGAGTAATGGTCGTGCTTAGTGCGAATTGAGTTAGAATCGATCTCGAGAAAGGCGTGAATATCTCAATTTAGGTTGCTTTCAATGTCGAGAGACGAAATTTACACTAAGACAGTTGGCTATCTTCACACTTAATTGCTTGGAATGTATGTCTCAAATGTTGGTTTTATTCGTGCTATGCATGAGTTAGTCTCTTAAGCTCTTTGTAGAGTGGTACATTAGATCCTTTGGTTATTAGTACATTGCTTAACATTGCACAATACACCGTTATATAGAACTTGTTACTCATTTAATACAAAAATCCAAAAAGAGTTTGAGAGTAGATTTACATTCATATGCAATACATGTTAACCCACACAATCACATGACTTACAAGCCATAGCCCTTTATTAATCCCCGTGGAAATTACTAGGGTTTAAGTGCTTCCTTATATTACTTGTCGAGTGCTCATACCACGAGACAGTAATCCGTGTCGTTCTCGCGACGCGTTTTTCCGAACAAGTTGGTGCTGTTGTCGGTGATTAATCGGCGATGGTTTAGTTTTGAAGTGTGATTTCCCTTTGAAGTTGCTTGACACTCGTGTTTTTCTGTTTGAAGGTACACTTACTGATGCATGACCCGTGCGTGGGGACAGATTGAATTTGAGTACATTCCCGAGATTGAAGCCTATTGTAGGCGCAACAAAGTTTTGAAGAAGAAAGTTCAAGAAATGGTAGAGATGTCACACTCGTCGAGTAGAGGAAACAATGGGGGTCCGGTGGCCCGGGATGATGCTAGAAGCGAACATGGTAGGGAAGAAGTTGACATGCGAGGGGAGCATGCCGAAGATGACTTTGTGGATGAAAGAGATGATGGATTCAACATGCCTCACCCTCATCAATATCATTATGAGGAGCGAAGACACAATAAACGTCCTCATCCTCTGAGATACGGGGGACGGGAAGAGCAAATTTACCAGATGCATAACTTTGAGCTTCAGCCAATGATGCTAAGTGTCCTCCAAACCAACCCCAAATTCATAGGGGCCGGTGGCGAGGCACATTGCCACTTAAGGATGTTCGATCAAGTCGTGGAGACTACGACGGGAGGTTATCCCATCGATGTGGTGAAGTGCATGTTATTCCCATTCTCGTCAGGTGGTTCCACGAAGGATTGGTACATGACATTGGACCCACGTGACAAGCACAATTGGGTGGATTAGAGTGCGTCTTCCTAGCAAAATATGTTCCTCCAATAAGAAGTGCAGAGTTGAGAAAGGATATCTACAAGTACATGCAATTAAATGGAGACACTTTAGGAGAAACTTGGGAAAGGTTCTAGTTAATGCTAAGAAGAGGCCCCGACCATCAAATCAATGATGTGGTCCTCAATGAGTTGTTCTTTGACAGGTTGACTAAAGCGTCTCAAATGGCGGTCAATGCCGCGGGAGGAGGAGCATTGTTATCATTGCCACAGGAGAGAGTGTACGACATAGTGGAAAAGTGTGCCCTCAATAGTTATCAATGGAACGACGGTGGAGGAAGGGAATCAAGGCAATCGGCCTCATTTGTGAATGGTAATAAAGAGCGAGAGACTATAAGAAGCCTCTCGGAGAAGATGAATGATTTGTTAAAGATGATGTAAGGAAGTCAAGTACAAGGGTCGGGTCCACAAGTGGATGTGCAAAGGATGGACCACAACAACAACCGAGGAGGGTTCAGAGGTGGTCCAAACCAAAGGCAAAACAGAGGAAACCAAGACCGAATGCGAACATCGCCTTATCCTGGTAGTAATAGTCAAGGGCATGGCAACAACAACAACAATCGCCCTCCATACAACAACAATCAAGGTGGTAGGGGTGGTTACGATAAAGTCTATGAAGGTGCTCCATAATGAGGAAACTACAACGGTCTGAATAACAACCAGAGCAATTATGCAGATGAGAATAAGCCTCCGGTAAATGAAAATGGGCAATCATGTCAATCCTCCACTTCAAATGGAGATAATTCGTCAAGAAGTGTCCTAGAGACTTTCATAAAAAGTCAAATTAAGATAAAGGAGGAACTTAGACAAGGGTTGAATAACATAGAGACCCGATTGGACCAAGGAAGTGCACCAAGACCGATGGGGGCTCTCCCGAGCAACACCGAGAACCACCGAGACAACGGGAAGCGACAAGTAAGTGCCATCTTTCTTGGAGAAAGAAAAAAATATGTGAGACCGATGAGTCTAGTGAAAGAAGGGCAAGTCATTGATGTTGAGTCATGGAAGCCAAATCTCATCCCATCATTTCCTCAAATTGTGCGAAAGAATGAAGACACTAGAGGTGCTTAAGAATGCTTAAGAGAGTTAAATAAAGTGGAGATAAATGTTCTGATGTTGAAAACTTTGGGAAAAAAGATCGAGTTACACGAGACTCTACGGGAGCTCAAAGCAAAGAAGTCAAAAGCTCATGAGGAACATGCGGTGAATATGAGCCCTGAGGCAAGTGCTTTATTAAATTCTCTTCCTCCAAAAATGAAGGACCCCGGGAGTTATATAGTGTTTGGGATATGGTTCACACATCGAATGACATTATGTGATCTAGGTTTCAGAGTTAATGTGATGCCTCTAGCCTTATATGAGGAAATCGATTTGACGAGTATGAAGAAGACAACAATGAAGTTACAACTCGCCGACCATTCAGTGGTAATTCCTAGAGGAGTTGTGGATATATTGGTGAAAATAGGCAAGTTCATTGTGCGTACGGATTATATGGTCCACGATTACAAGGTTGGCAAGGAAGTGAACCTTACCTTGGGAAGATCCTTCTTGGCAACGATCGACGCTTGTATTAGTGTCAAGAGGAGGGAGCTAAAGATGACTATTGGTGATGACTCAATCCCTTTTAGGATGTCCTCATACAAGGAGGAGCCGAGCTCTAAGCGTAATACAGTGAAAGTAGTAAATGCTAACTTTGAAAAGATAGATGATGAGCTAGAGTATCTCGGAGTCAAAGGTGATCCGAAAAAGGTTAAGGCCAAAGAGAAGACAACTCATATCTGCTATGAGATGAAGGTGTTTGTCCATAGTTGAAGAACATGATGAGGCGGAAGTTGAAAGTCCAAGGTTTAAGAGCACTCCCAAGAAGGCAAAGCCGACAAGAAAGAACAGAAGGGGTATTTTTATTGATCATAGTGCATTGAGATCGGTATGGCTACCCAATGCATATGTAGACCATTTGTGTGAGCCGGGCCACAAGGGAGTAGTGCGGAAGAAGTGGAAGCAATTTAAGGGCCAATGGGGCCTAGTATGCTTTGGTCCTCCTAGTGTTGGAGGGTGGTGAGGCGGTCCTCTATAGATCACCCTTCTGTCGAGCTAACGACGGTATTGGGAGGCAACCCAAATTTCTCACCTTCTTTTTACATTCGCATTAGAGTTTTCTTTAGTTTTATATGTCTAAAATCTTTACGACATTTGATGGTTGTCTTGTGAATCGTAGGAGGAAGCTCAATTGGCATGAAGATTATGACGCCAAATAGAGAGGACGACTTAAAAGTTTATGGTGCCGGCTTTCTCCCCAATCAAAGTGTTATCGCGGAAACCAACCCGAGTCAAAGTCACACGAGAGATAGCAGCGCAAATACAAGAAAGGTAACCATTACCCTCTTCGTTGATAAAGATTTAGTGCGTCATGTGTGTTACATGAATTATTCCTCTCGATAGTGACTTGATTCTATTTTGGGGTTATGTGGTGATTGGTTAGAGATTTTGACATATTGCTATTGCATCTAGGTTGCTAGTTTGCATAATTAAGAATAAATGCTTGCTATTTGGAACATTTGCAATTGCTTGGTAGTTTGGTCATGAGTTCAATTGCCTATTGCTAGATCCCGAGGCATGTTAGGGGGTTGTGTGGAGACCCCTTTGGATTGTGATGGTTTTGTATGAAATGTTATTTATTTGCGAATTTTGAGGTATGATTGAAATGTGAAGTAAAGTATTACATGATTGTTAGTTTGTCATTAGTTAAAATTCAAGTGCTTGATCCATTTTGAATATTCACACACTAGCACATGACCTAGAGTTAGAGTTAGTGATGGTTTTAAGGGTAAACAAAAGGGGTTGGGAGAAAGAAAAATTGAGCAGAGAGTTAAGTGAGTTGAGAGAAAATGGAGTGTTTTGTGTATGTCCCTCGATCCCCAAACTCGGACATGGTCTGGGGTAAAAGGCGAGTGGGTGAGATTGAGTGTTGGGTCGAAATGTTAAATCCTTAACGTTTACATGATGTGATAGAAAGAGCAAAGATCAAAACCCTTGCGCAAAGAAACCATTCCTCCCACGAAAATTCACAAAAAGATCCCTCAAATCAAATGCCTAAAGTCACAATGACAATTCTATAATTAAAGGTCAAATTCAGGATAGATTCAAATTATGAGAAGTGGGAATGGGAGCAAGGGAATACAACTATACTTGGGGAGAGAATGCAAGGAATAAAAAGCTCACTCTATAGATAAAAAAACGACCTCCCCTTACTATTCATCACTAGGTTTTAACTCGAGTGTCACCAAGTTTTCAACACGAGCATCAATGAAAAATCATGTAGTTGAACTTGTTACTTTTGGCAAAGTAAAGCAACATGTGAGAAACACTTAGTTAAGAAATCGGATACTCACGCATTTAAATTGGCATATTGGTTGGTGTTGGTATGAGGAAAAGGGGTTAAGCTATGATTCATTGTGGGTAGAATAGAGGCCTTTCGGTTTTGAACAATTCTTCATGGTCTTATGAATAAAATTGAAAATAATCAAATTGCATGCTAGCTAAGGTTATAATAATAATGTTATCTTCGGGTTGGGGACTCTTCCCTGTGATTCCTTTGAGTTAGTGAAGTCCTCATTGCTTAAAGTTCCTTAGTTTATCTGGATGATAAACCTTTAAGTGTATGGTGTTGTTATAGGTCCGAAAGGACGACGTACCGACATATTTCGCCCATAACCTTTTGGTTTAGTAATCGTATTTGAGCTTAATTGTGACGTTATTGAGAACTTTTGATGCTGCGGGTGGTTTAAGAATTTTTATTGCAAGAGCGGGAATTAGGAGCTTAAAAGCGGGGGCATCCTCCAGGAAATCCGGTCCAGATATCCTGCCGAATTACTTAGGCAGAGGTGTACTCCTTTCTGATATCTGGACTGGATATCCGAAAGGAGATCCCAGGCAGGGAGCACTTCATTTGCCATGTCTAGTCCGGATATCACACGGATATGGCCCAACGACAAACTTCTCATTTATGTTATTCGGTCCGGATATGGCACCGGAGTATGAGTATTTCCAGACACTATATATACCTTTTGGAGCTCGTTTTGGGGGGACTTTTGGCCAATTTGGACTTTCACTTCATCTTTGCTTTGAGAGGACAAATCTTGGAGAGTGAGAGCTCGTTGAATGAGCTTCAAGAAGATGGATCCAAGAGCTAGGAGCATCAATTCAAGGGAAGAAGCAAGGAGAGATAGAGTCAAGTTTCGAGAAAAAGAGATTCACAATTTCCTAAGCTTTCTATTACCTTTTCGCTTTGCTTTGTTGATTTTTGGACATGACTTGTACTTTGGTGGTTGATTTCATGCGATTTAGCTTAGACTTCATTGTTAGGGAGTACTTCCTTAGCTATGGAGGCTAATCTGTGTAAAACACATTGACTCCATAATTTTGAGGTATTAGTTCTAGGTAATTTGATGTGTTGATGTGAATTGCTTGAGTTTGCTTGTGATATCCATGGTTGAATGTGTAGGATAGAGATATTCTATATTCAAGGCCCGAAATAATTTGACGTTAGTCAATTCATTGATTCTCGAGAGAGACGGTGAGTGACATATCGAAGTAATCCCGAGGGTGGAGGTTTGAAGCCTTGCTTCGACACATCCGATGGACCCTTAGTGAGTAATCGTCGTGCTTAGTGCAAATTGAGTTAGAATCGATCTCGAGAGAAGCGTGACTATCATCAAATTGGTTGTAGGTTGATTTCAATGTCGAGAGACGAAATTGACACTAGGATGGTTGACTATCATCACACTTAATTTTGGAGCTCTTAAAAGGCTTTTGTGGTCGATGTGGGTCGGAGATCTTCATTCATCTGGATCGTGTTGTGGTGACAACGCCTCTGAACTCGTTCATCTTGTTTCTAAGCGTAGTTATGGCCGATTCATTCTGGTGAGATTGGTCGTCGCTTGATGTTCCTCTCGTCATAGGTGGGTGGATCATCATCTGATACCACTATTATGAATAATTCCCGAAGAACCGATTCAATGGACAAAAACTCAAACTTTGATTGAAACGAACCCCAAATCGTTAGTCGATTTGGGTACTTTTACAAGAACCTATTCCTAAGATATCTAGATAAAACTATGACTATAAATTTCAAGATAAACCTTAATACACCATCTCTACCCTTTATATACCACACCTTACTGGCAATCCCTAGCCTGCTGGAATTCTCCATCTCTCGTCTATGCATGATAGCTGAATTTGAGACTATTTCAATTGAAGAAGAAGACGATGGCCATGTCTTGCTATGATGGTTATAACTATGACCAATACAACAATGCCACATGTCCTCTTAATTGGCCAATAATAAACACACACGTGAAGCCAAAATTTTAATGCAAATGATGTCGTTTCTGAACTCATTACTTCCTTCTCAACTGTCGTCGTGGCTTATATTTCATAAATTGAGATTATGACAATGGGCAGAGAAAGTGAGAACTTCGATTTCATCGCCCACGGGTAAAACTGGAGCTCGTCGAACTGTTTGTGTTTTTCAATTTTATCTTCTTGGTTTGGTTTTTTTCTGGTGGGGGTGTGATGCAACGTACGTGGTTAGGAAAAATTCTTTATCAAAATACGTTAATTCGCAAGAATACCGAAGATGATAGATTTTGAGGAAACCTCGAATTTCATTAAACTTCAATAATCAAACTAAAAAAATGGATAAAGGTGCTTTAAATACCAAAAAATTAAATTGCATAAAAGGAAACCCTAAACTTATTGGAAAAGGAAACAACTTACTAAAATTGCAAAAAATGCGTGAAACTTGTAAAAGTGTGATTTTGACCCTCTAGATGACCTCGGATGGCTGAAATCCATCGTACATCATGACGAATCAATATGTTTGGCTCAGAACACCGTTTCTGCATGAAAACACTAGTCTTTTGTTGAAACATGACACTTCCTCAATTTGCATCGCATCAAGGTGTTTGGTTGGAAGAAAAATCCGGTAGGTGCTGAGGATTAATTGAATTGTTATCATAAATATAATGAATGCTCTGTACAATGTTTCTATATTTAATTAGGATTTGGGTTGAGAGAGAGGGAAAACTTTTAATTTCACAAAATATTTTTATGTTTTTATTTTTGAAGATAAAAGCGAATTTTATTAATTAAATATCAACTAACACGACATCAAGCCGGACAGCTGAAGTTACAGTTGGTGGGAAAGACCCTTCACCATAATCATAGCTACAATTAGTTAAAGTAAACATGACCAATTCGTGAGTCATTTGATTACAAGTAAAACAAAAAACACAAGTTTCGATAGTGGGTAGTACGCAACACCATTCACTAATGATTCCTCCAAAGTTGCGTAACTCGACCTGTTTAGAATCATGTAGAGCCACGACCTTCAACTCATACGGATGGAGAAATCCCGTGATCTTGGTGCAGAGTTCTTTAAACAGGCATCCATGATAACTCCGGAGACCAATCGACTCGAACCAGTTAGCTTCATGCAGAGCCACTGCCTCCAACTCATACGGATGGAGAAACCCCGTGATCTTGCTGCAGACCGCTTTAAACCAGTTTCCTCAATCAACCCTGCGATCAATATGGGTATCGCGAAATTCAAATTCTCCCAGCACATTAGGTTTAACCCGATCAACCCATCGACACTAGGGACCCCTCTTTTCCTTATAGTACCGATCACAATAGGACACACAAGTGACATATTGAATCTTAAGCAAGCCGAGTACCCCTAGTTTGGTGTGCTTGCATGAGTCTGCCCCACCGACGCCAAATAATTCCATATCCCTCCCAATACCGATCTACCAACCAATCAAAACCGCCGGTTCCCACATATTGAAACTTAAGCAAGCCGAGACCCCCTAATTCGGTATGCTTGCATGAGTCTGCCCACCGACGCCAGATATCCCCAGTTCCCTCCTAGTACCGATCTACCGTCGCGACCCAAGCTCGCCCCACCTGCAATTCCGTCCTCAACCCCACTGCACTCGACTCCGTTCCTGCCATCCCACTAGATCTGCTTCCTTCACCGCCAGCTGTCGTCGCAGCTACCATCGCAAGACCCGAAACTGTCGCCGTACTAGAAGCCCTCACAGACGGAGCCGTGCCGCCGTGAGACATCGTCAATTTTCGACGAACAACCCAAATCGCCATGGACGAAGGGTACAAACCGCAAAGAGAACCCTGCGCCGACTAGGGTTTTTTACGACTATTTTTATGTTTTTATTGAATTTATTTGAAAAGACTATTACACTTGGAGGGTACAATATTCATTTATATTTAATAAATAATTATACCGTTTCGAAATATTACATCTAAGAGAATTTTAAATATTTAAAAAATATTATTGTTAAATGGAACTTAAGTAGTCGGAATAATTATATAAAAAATTTAAAATGAAGGTTTGAAAACGTGTTTATATAGTTAAATATATTTAAGCGTAATTATGCCTTGTATTTGACCCTTAGTTTAAAATGTTGGGAAGCAGTTTGAGTGGTTGTTAGTTAATGTGAGAGTGCATGCAATGCAATGCAATGCCATGTTTGGGTGGTGACGTGGAGGAAGAAGAAACACGAGCACACCTATGTCGCCGAAACCGAATCAAACACACACACCTCTCTCTCTCTCTCTCTCTCTCTGCAATTTCCCAATTTCGATTCTGTGTCGTTGCAATGGCAGCGACCACCAGTCTCTGTTGTTCTTCTATTCTACCATCTCATTCTCACCGAACCCATCCTCTTTCGTTTCCCAAATCCCACCTCAAACTCTCTCGCTTCACTTCAAATTCACATCCAATTCGAGAGTCAAGAGGGTTTTTCGTGTTTTCTAGCTCGGATAACGATCAATCACTTGGTTTTGACGCTGATGATCCATCTCGAGAAACCTCAACAACCCAAGATGATATTAGTCCCCAAATCAATTGTGAAGTTCAATCTGGGTAATGCTCTTTATTTCTTGGTTTCAATGCTGAATTGCATTTTTCATCGTTGCTACTGCTTAGGGTTGTGAACTGAAATGGAGCATTTGGGTCATCTTAGGGTTGTTATTATAAAATAACAATACCCTCAGCATGAGTATTTGAACCCACATCCTTTGGTAGTTGTGGGTTTTAGTCATAGTATAGATCACCCAATTCATCTAGACCCTGCACATTTTGTTCCAAGAGCTTAGCTGTTGATATGATGGTTTATATTTCATGACTGGACATTATATTGTATATTGTGCTCCGTTTGCTCTGCTAAAGAAATTATTGGAACATCGAGATGTGATCTGCCATCTCTCGCTAATGTGCAAGAACAGGCTATTTATGGATTGCTTGATTTTTACGACCATTGCATTTGATTTTCTCAAGTCTCAACATGGGTGAAGTTACATACTTCAATATGGGTAAACCAAATGAAATACATAGAAACTTTGGTGGTCTGAACATGGCAAGATCTTGGAATTTAACATTTAGGTTTCTAGAGGTAGTTGCCTACAGATGCAACAAATAACAATCCATTAGATTTTAGAAGCATAAAAACTTCATGAATTTAGTGCTAATATAGGATCACAAACATCCTCATTACAATTCATAAGAGAAAAGGACTAAAAGCTGTTGATGCAGGATGTAATTCGCCAATAGTTGGCAATCGCTGCAACTACAATCTTAGCAGTTCCCTTTTATGATACCAAGGTTGAAGAAGTGATATTGAGATTAATTTGTTCTTCGGTTCGATTTTCCATTCAAAATCTCCTCATCTATGTTAATGTAATGAAGTTTATTCTATAACAAAGTTCTTATGTATATGTCAAATGCATTGCATTTATCACCTCAAGTTTTAATATTTTGACCAACTGTTAGGGCGCTTATCTCGTGTATACTGTTACCTGATGGAGTAATTTAATTCAATGGTTTTGTTTCTCGATATTCTAATATTATGTATTTTTTTTGTAGCACATGGAACTGGAGGGGTTATTCTATTCGTTATCAGTATTCTGGCACCAGTGGCCCTGCCATGGTCTTAATTCATGGTTTTGGAGCAAACAGGTCTACATTGTTGCCATTTTGCTTCTCATTAACGAACAACTAACTGATTTAGGTATTGAGTGTACAACCTGCTTAAACATCATCACGCTACATTGAATTTATACTTTTCATATAAGACAATGCATTTCTGCTTCAATTAATACTTATCAAACTTTCTCTAAATTCATAGCATCAATACTTTGGGGTTATCCAAGAACATACATCCAGCTACTATAATCTATTGTATTCTTGTGATACGCATGCTATATATGGAAGCAATATGTGTTGCAATACATTATTACGTTGTTTCATTTCATAGACTATTGAAAAAATTACCCTCAGATTGGTGCATTTAATGGACCTTAAATGTGAATTGCACGCTACTCGTAAGACTAGCTTTTGAATTACGAGTAATACTTCCCTGACAGGGTATATTGTTCCACAATATACTGATGCTTTAGTATTGCATAGAGATCAGAGACACCAAGTATGTGAGTTTTTTTTTGTGTTTGTATAAATTACTTGCAATTGTGCAAGAGTTCTTTTCAGTCTATATTAGTGTGTCGCATTGTTGGTTTTGTATGTTACCATAAAGTATTAGCAGCAGCATATTACTACTGAACATGTGATATCACAATATTCTGATCGTTAAAAGATTCTGTTTGTTGACACTTTCCATTCCATGCTGATTTTTGTACATATATACTTGTGACAAACTTGATCTTTTTTTTGGCAGTGATCATTGGAGGAAGAACATTCCAGTTCTTGCAAAATCGAGCAGAGTTTATGCAATTGATCTTATTGGCTATGGATACTCGGACAAGCCAAATCCTCGTGACTTTGGAGATGAGGCATTTTATACATTTGAGACATGGGCTGCCCAGATAAATGACTTTTGTACTGATGTGATTAAAGATAAAGCATTCTTTATTTGCAATTCTATTGGAGGTGATCTACTTATCCTTTTCTGGTTTAGGTTGGACTATTTCTAGTTTGTAAACTCGTTGCTTGCCCATATTAGTTTTGTGCATGTTTTATTGTTAGAGATAAAATGGAGAAAAGTTACAACAACGTCCTCATGCCCACGCCGTCTTCTATTTCCCTCAATATATTTTGTTATATATCTACTGTAAGATACAGAATGAAGAAAAATTTACAACCAAGCCTAATGCACACGTTCTCTTCTATTTTATTTCCCTCAATATATTTTGCCATATTTCTATGGCTATTAGAGGGCCAACTCAACTAAAAACTTAAGCTGGTAGTTGAAGGACCAATTATAGTTTTATATTCTAACAATGGCAAATTTGATATCATTGCTATGCAGTAGTGGATATATGTTATGGTCCCCGGCTCTAGATCGGGTAATGGGTCCTCGAGGTGAGGAGTTTGATCGAGACGATTGGTTTCGTCGACGACCTATACTGAACTTCACACAATATCTCCAAGAAAACTCAAGTAGCTTTGACACTTTTACTAATATCTTGCCTGCCTCCATTTGATGACCAAATGAGCCTTTAAATACATATTAAGACACTGTTAATAATAGAGATAGTGGGATTGCAATCCCTGCAAATGTGGAACCTTAACTCCTACTACTAACTAAAATATAATAATACCTTCTAATAATTAATAGCTGCTAAATAGTAATAATAACTGTCGAAGGGATCACAATATCATCCACCCCTTCGAGACCACGCTCGACCTCGAGCGCGCACAGTCAGGTAATTTGATAGAACTGTCCAGGACGGTTTCTGCCAGGGTCCCCGGGTTCGACCATAGATATCTCGTCCTCCTCTGTCACCTCTAAGAAAAACAATTTTTTGTATTTATGACCGGTTGTATATGATTCATCGCAATTAAAACAGAGACCTTTGGCCCGACGCTCAGTCAATTCTGTCCGAGATAGCCGATGGACCACCGGACCCCGTCCATCTGCTGGTTCCCTTTGTATGGATGAGCCTTCATCCTGAGCCGATAATTTTCAAACTGACGTTGAAATGCCTCCACGGAACCCGTTTGCCGAAGTTTCGACAACTCACCCAGCTTATTGCTCTTGCCGGGAGCTCCAAAACGAACATGACAGTGATGCTGAACACGTGTCATGTCAGGTTGGGCCGGTCCCGTTGAAGCTTCATGAACCAGAGTTGGGCGTCGCCTTGGAGGTGGATGTACACCAACGATACCTTCTCATCTTCGTTAGTTCTCTGGTGCAAGAAAAAAATTTCGCATGTACTTAGCCAACCTAGGGGGTCCTCGCCACCACCATACTGTACACATGGGTGACTTTAGGTCAACAAATAAGAAAAAGATATATTTGGGCCAACAAAGAAGAAAGGAAAACATCTCTTGAAAAATAAGTCTTCTTGCAAAGACAAGTTTTTCCCTTTTATTTCATTTCTTTAATGAGGTTTCCTTTTATTTTTATTTCCCTAATACTCTAGTTTGAGATCTATAAATAGGGTAGAGACAATGTAGAAAGTATCGAATAAGAATTGAGTGTAGTCATGTATTGAGCCTGAGGCTGGAGAGAACCAGATTTCTCGAACTACCTGTAACTATCATATTAATAAAAATATTTTATTATTATCTTTTTATTTCTTCTATATATTTTGTTCTAGTCGATACACTACTCAGCGTGTATCACAAATCTAGGAAAATCTAGGTTGGTGTAACGGGGAACAACCCACTACGTCCGTTGCCCACATCCTCTTTCGTTGTTGGAGTCGCGCGTTGCTGCTGCTGCCCTTGGGTGCGGTGGCCTTAGCGGTCTGCCCCTCTCTACGATTTGGTTGTAGAGAGTTGGTGAGTTGCTGCATTTGGTCGAGCAGCTGTTGAAACTTTGCACCTGTCGCAGTTTTGTCGGCCTGGTAAGAACTCAAAAACTCATCAAACCGTTCACCCAAGGACTTTTCCGCTATATCCCCAAGCTCTGATACCAATCTGTTATGGTCCCTTGCTCTAGATCGGGTAATGGGTCCTCGAGGTGAGGAGTTTGATCGATACGATTGGTTTCGTCGACGACCTATATTGAACTTCACACAATAACTCCAAGAAAACTCAAGTAACTCTGATACTTTTACTAATATCTTGCCTGCCTCCATTTGATAACCAAATGAGCCTTTAAATACATATTCAGAGTATTGCTAGTAATAGAGATAGTGGGATTGCAATCCCTGCAAACGTGGAACCTTAACTCCTACTACTAACTAAAATATAATAATACCTTATAATAATTAATAGCTGCTAAATAATAATAATAACTATCGAAGGGATCACAACAATATATTACTCGATTCAGGAAGATGTTCATGTTATATTTTATCTGACTCTGCATCTAGCTTCACGACAGTGGCCGGTCATGATATTTTTTTTATCAGCGATTAAAACAATTATAATAAAGAAATAGAGCATCGATTCCCAAGTTGAGAGAAGAAAACTCTAAGAAATGATTCAAGGGAAGTGCAAGAAAGAAATGAACATAAAACGAAATCCTATGGAACAACATTACAAGAGAGGAAAACAAGAAGAAAAAAGGAGAGCTAAGTGCCTAAGTTCGGGTTTGAAGGTCCCTTGCATTTTACTGAGTTACACTCATCCTTATAACCAGGATAACAACCTTTAAGCACCACTTTTCTAGTTATGAGTCTTTCTTGACCGGTTTTGTGTATTTTACCCCTTTTGTATGTTTCTTGCTCAGAGAGACATGTTAGTTACAGAAATGTGCACTGACATAATGGTTTCTAGTTTCTACATCTAATTGTTACCTTGGGCAACCAACAAGAGCTTATCAAGTAAGAGGTGTGAAGTATTTTTTTATAATGAAAATTAATTTCATGGCAATGCTTTCCCTCTTGATTTTTGAAGGAAAATTTGTAAATTTCCCTGGATGTGATCACTTTATGTTTCCCTGTCGCTTTTATTTTAACTACCATTAGCATTTTGATTTTTCCATGACTATGATGCACATATTATTCAAACAGAAAACACAAACAAACTGTGACCTGCAAGTTTAACAATTTGAATTTCATGAAATTAATATTAGCTATAACACACCCTTTTTATGTTCATATAGGGCTTGTTGGTCTTCAGGCAGCAGTATCGGAGCCAGATATATGCAAGGGCGTTCTTCTATTTAATATATCACTTCGTATGCTTCATATAAAGAAGCAGCCTCCCTTTGGACGGCCTTTTATCGGAGCATTTCAGAATTTGTTGAGGTAAAATGGCATTAGTGATTCTTGTTAACTTGGGATTTCAAATTTGGCATGAAAAAGTTGAAGTGACCAAATACGATGTTGTGACAGGAACACAGCCGTGGGCAAATTTTTCTTCAGAAGTATAGCCACATCAGAGTCTGTAAGGAATATTCTTAGTCAGGTATCTATCTGGAAAAAATATGGTTGTAGTAGTAATTATACAAAAGAAGTCTCATAGGATAGTATTAGGGCATAAGGTGATAATGGAAAGCATTAAACAGCCCACAATGAAGCTTGACCTCTTCCATTGAACATATTGTTCTGTTTGTGCTCTATATTGAATGAGATATGCCTAATTGTTTCTTGTACCAGAAAAAGTGGCGAAGTTCTAGACTTTCTAAATGATTGAATTGTTCTCTTCTGCGCCATTTAGTTTAAATGATAAACTGAGCTTTCCCACCTTTGTGTTGAGGGATCAAACTTCATAATTGTAATATATAATTAGCTTGAGAAGCTCTTTGGGTCTTTTCGTTGATCGAAAAATCCAACCAACAATGACAGATATATATGAGAAGCAAGTGCACTTATTGGTTGAGAACGTAACAAATTATTCATTATGTAGACGTATAAACATTAAAAAACTAGCGAGGGAAACACAGTGCCATAAAAATGGTAGCATGAGAAGCAAAGACCTTGTGTTTCTTAACCTGATTCTAAGGAAACTGCATTTCAGTGCTATCATGATACGTCCAAGGTGACAGATGAACTGGTTCAGAAAATTCTTCTTCCAGGACTTGAACCTGGTGCTGTCGATGTGTTTCTTGAGTTTATCTGTTACTCAGGAGGCCCCCTTCCCGAGGATTTACTGCCTCAAGTGAAGGTAACTTATTAACCTGGATTAATTAAATTCCCACTATGATTATTCTTGTAATGTTGCTTCTCAGTGATACTATTGTGCTACTTGCTGTCCATTTTCTTCCTTGTAGTGCCCTGTTTTGGTAGCATGGGGCGATAAGGATCCATGGGAACCTATTGATCTTGGAAGAGCTTACGGAGATTTTGATACGGTTGAAGACTTTATTGTGCTTCCTAACGTTGGCCATTGCCCTCAGGTAATGAGTTAGTGGTTGGCATCGTAAATATGTGTCAATCAGGGTTCTATGATTACCTATTTTGGGTTTCCTAATTAGTATTAAAGTTAGCTTTCCTATTGTTTCTCATAAAAGGGGTGCTCCTATTTTATTTTTAACATCGAACAATCATCAATAAAGTTTGAGATTGACAATATGTAAAACACCGTGATCTATATACGGATATACAATAAAAATATAAATGCACTGGAAAGCTGAAGTTGTAATGCAAGGTACTCATGGAGGTTTCTTCTGTGCCTTTCTTAGGGGTACCTGCCTCCACTTTTCTCATTCTGCACTCAAATGAACCCTTGGAATGTTTATTTATGATATTTCTCTGACAACACTAATGATGTGCTTGAAGGATGAAGCACCCCACCTCGTGAACCCGCTTGTTGAGTCATTTGTGACGCGCCATGCAGCAGCCCAGGCAAGCATTTAAACAAACTGTCAAATCCATTGGCAGGTTAGTTCATTGGTGTAAATTTTGAGCCTTTTTTTTTCATTTCCTGAGGATTAGCTCACGAAATTCCATGTTTAATGTAATGTTCAAAGTGGCTTGTGATAGTCCTGACTCATTCTTGATAATTTCTTATATGTGGTCTTGTAATTTTGATACTTTCATAAAGATATACATTTAACTCTTACATGCTTTCTCTCCATAGTTACATGTTAGCAATTGCTCTAGACCCACCACCAAAGTAAGCATTTTTAAAAGGCCTGTTTAGGCCCATTTAATACAATAGAAATACCATTGAATGAACTCTTTAGGCCCATTTAATACAATAAATATACCATTAAATGAACTCTGTAGGCCTATTTAATTGATAATCATACAATTTAGTTTTTCTAAAAAGCCTCATTTGATTTTCTTGCTGTAGGCCTCTAGAAACATTGAGCCGGCCCTGTATTTAGTGCATGAACTTTGAGTCTCAAATATATGATACCATAATTGCTCCTCTCTTCGCAAAGAATTTGTATCTGCTGTTTGACTTTCATATTTTGCCCTACTAGAGGTTGATACTGCATATATAATTGGTAGTTATGAGTCATGAACCATCATTATGTCAATTCAGGCTTTGTATTGAGAATCATTATGCATGTCAACGTGGAGCCTAATTCCTAATAAGGTGTTTCGCATTTTGAATGATGGTTGAAAGCAATGATTAAAATATGTAAGTATACTATAAAATTAGTAATTAGGGAGGCAATAAGGTATTAGTACATAGCTCTGTCTTTTCTCATTCCGCCTTGGCCTTTCACTGATTTCTCATCTGATTAGACTGCCATGATAAAACACGAGTTCGTGTATTGTATAGTATGGTATTTCTTATTCCCTGTTTGTGTCCATGACTTGTTGATATTACTGGAACAGCTTGGTACATTTAAATAACTCCCTTTCTTAAATAAGTATCCTCATGAATTTTTGACAAGAAATTAAGAATTAGTGATCCACTTTCCTATCACACCCTCCCTCCTATACTTGATAAGACACTGCCCGCCACCATTACTCTTAGGTTGCCTCTATTGTGTTTCTGGGAGCATCATATTTACGTGTTTTGGAGCATAGCATGTCCAAGGAGGAGAGACCATTGACAAAGAAAGTTCATAATATACACATTAGAGCTTACTCTTGACTCAGAAAACTAGTCTATTAGATCTATTGTTTACCTCATATTTGCCTGATGTGTGAACCCTCAAATGTGGATTCCTAACTATCATCGATAAATTGAAGAGAAAATTGCAAAAAGGGGCCCTATTATATGACACTTATGCAAAAGGGTGCTTACTGTTTGTTATTGGCAAAAATGTGATGTGTTTGCATTTTTTTTTTTTGCAAAATGTGTATTTTTTTATAAAAATGGCAAAACTACCGCTGAAAATAAATTATTATTTCTTAAAAAATATAATATTTTAAAAGTTGTTATGTTTTTATCTTTTATCTAAAATTTGTATGCTAAAATTTTGTAATTTTACTATTTTGAAGTTAAATTATTTTTAAAAATTGTTATAAAAGTCTTAATTCTTAACTTCAGGGGAAATATCGTCATTATATAAAAATACACATATTTTGCAAAAAAATGCAACAACGCAGCACATCACCCTTTCGCAAAAGTGTCATATAATAGACCCCGTTTTGCAATTTTCTCTAAATTAAATGTTCAATTAGTTCTCAGCTAAGTTGTCTCGAGTCATATAAATTGGAGTGACAAATGGGTATGCAAGTTCATTTCAGGTAGGTTTGTGAGTGGTAAAAAGATGCAATGAAGATGGTGTTTGCTGGATGCTTCAATCCGAGTATCAATCGTATATTTAGGCTTAAACTCAGAAAGTTGTTTCTTATACTTATTTGCAGACCTGCCAAATATTTGAGCCGAGGAAGGGACTGACAGGTGAAGAAGTGAATCTGTATCCTGTGAGTAGGCTGTATATTATGCAAGTCGTATATTAGTGTTCCACAGTAGCTGTACATATGCCAAACCCACTAGAACAAAGGGAATGATTCGGGCCTCAGTTGATCGTAATGACGATCAATATCCTAATCTGGAAGTCCCGAAGAACAATCATGTGCATCGAAATTGTCATTATTATAAGTAGGGATGGAGGGAGAGCCAGAGGAGGTCAGATTTGCATTTAATATTATTTAGTAGCATTTGGCATGATTGATAAAGAGCATTAGCTCCATATCTTCTTTAATCATTCATTGGTTCTTGACCACTTTGGTGCTCGTACCCTACCATCGTCATCATTATAGTTTCTTGTGCATGCTTGCATCCCTGGCCGTTGCGCCAGGCTCATCTTGCATCATTTGCAGGGAAAATGATAAACCAATAGATTTTGTTGGCGTTGGGGATTCGATTCTGATGGCTTCTCTCAGTTTCATATCCTCTCGTGTTAAGCTTTTGAGCTCTTATGTTAAGCTATTGAGCTGTGATGATATTGAGATGGGTTTGGGTGATCTATGTACTTTATCCCACAGGGTCGGGATCTTGGGTTCTCATTGGGTTTAGAGTATTCTGTCTTTATGTAACATTTACGAGTTTGTGATACTTGTCCCCTCAAATGTCAAATCAGGGATATTTGGTCTTGTTGGTGTTTGGACATACTTGAACACCCATGCCAATAGACTGCTCAAAAAAATTAATCGGGAACCAAGAAACCGATCGGAACTCGAACTGAAAATAGCAAAATTGGAAGAAATAGATTTGGTTTCTGTTCAATTAATGCAAATCATGGTTAACTGAGTAAACTAGAGATGGTTTAACACACCATATGTGGCTTGATATCAACCATTGATCTCCACAAATCGACGTCTATAAGGCGTCCACGTGCAGTAGCCAACAATATCGGTTTGGTTTTTTTTGGTTTGAGGTCCAAATTTTATTCATAACCGGTTCAGTTTAACCATAAAACCGCTCAATAAAAGTGGTCAGTTAGTTTTCAGGTTTATACTAATGTCGGTCCGGTTTTGATTTATAAAATTAGAAACTGAACTGATTGGTCTGATTTTTGGTTTAGGCTTTTGGTTCCGGGTTTGAGCGGCCATGCATGCCAATGCCAAAGTCAAATCAAGTATCAATAGGTGAGGGTTAGGAGCCATATTATTGGTGTACCCACCAAATTAACAATAGTAAAGCTAAAAAAAATATTGGAGAGAAAGAAAGAATCCTTTTTGACTGAAAATTTGAAAATAAAGGAGAGATTGAGAAATGAATTAGTTAATTGCAAAAGGGGGGTGTTCATGCAATGTAAGTCCCTACACACTCAAAACCTAATCTAATTAACCTATGCCTTTAGCTACCAACTTCTCCATCATCTATTTGTCATGAACAAAATCATTTTAGTCTGCGAATTTCATTTTAATCAAAACGGGTCAAAAGTTTGGTAAACATAATATGGTAATTCATTTAAGTCTGTGACGACTATTAAATTTTCCGTGCCCGCTTTAACCTAACAAAGCAATTAACTTACTTAACATGTCGTTCTTGATTGGATTAATTTTGAAAAGCCTTTAATCATATTGAATCAACTTCAAGTTTATAGGGGTAATCCATGTCGATTACAGCGTACTATGTGAGTTTTTAAATCACTACGACGTACTTTTTTATCGATCCATCACAATAAATTTTGTTTTTGTTTCACCATCCATAATCGTGTTATTTTTGTGTAAAAATGTCTATGATACATTTAACACTAAAAACAAAATAAAACTCAATTAATTATAAAATTATATGTAATGAATAATTAAAATTAAATTATTATTATTTATTTCATAATTATTTTATAAAAAATGTTTTATATATTTATATAGTAGAGTATTTTCAAAATTTAATAAAAGTTATAGTCCATAAACGTAAGTCGAACAATCTGAATAAGTATTCATGCAATAATAAAAACAGATTGACGCATACAACCAAATAAAAGTTGAACTTATTTTTATTGATATAACAATTCAATACAATATGAACAAATATTACTTGACATGAGAGTTGGTATGAGAAGGGTGAATGAGATGGAATCGATTTTCGTCAAGACATGTTAGTCCACTTTTCTTAAGATGATTATTATCCCGTATGAGCAACTGTCTCTTAGGATACAACGACGAACAGAGATGAACTCGAACCGTGTTGCATAGACACTATCATTTTTTTCTTGTAACGGCACACGTTATGTGCGCCGTTACAGAGCGTTTGTGCGCCGTTACAAACAGTAACAGCGCACAAAAACGTCTGTAACGGCGCACGTTATGCGCCGTTACAACGTCGCCGTTACAAACTGTAACAACGCACACAATATGTGCGCCGTTACACTTCGTAACGGCGCACGCCGTCTGTGCGCCGTTACAAAACCTACTGTCACCGTTTCCCAAGTTGACGGTGTCGTTATCTTTTGTAACGGCGCACAGACGGCGTGCGTCGTTATAACGTCTAACGGCGCACAAACGACGTGCGCCGTTACAAAATATATATTATTAAAAAAATATAATATTTTAAAAATATAATAAATATATAAATATTTATTATTATTTTTAATTAAATATTCAAAAATGAAAATTAATATCAAAATGAAAGTTAATATTAATATTTAAATTGATTAATACATAATATTTACATCGAGATGCAAACTATGACGACAGGCCTCCAGGATCTCTAGACCTAGTCGGGTCAAATGGAGGTGGAGGGGCATTAGGATTTAGAATCCTTAACTGTTCTTGGAAGTACATGAACATCTGCTGTTTTGAACGGCCTGAGTCTGAAGTAAATGCTGGTTTTAGGAGGCCTCAGTGCATAGCTCTGTAATAACATCGGCTTGTTGGGTGACCTGAGTTCGGAGCTCCGCAATCTTCGCAGAACTACCATTGGAGGAGATCAAACGTCTTCTCTGCCTTGGCGGTGCCTCGTAATCACTCCCGTAACCCCGGATGCGTCGTCCTCTAGAGGGTTCTATATTAATTCCTCTGACAAACTCGACCTCGCGAACATGCTCCGCAGCTAGTCGTATGACCTCATCTTCTTCAGCGTCGGTCATCTTCTTTAGAGTTCCATCTTCGTTGTAGTTCGCCTGGTCATTCTTCCAAACCCTAAGCGCATTCTTAATGTAAATCTGTAAAAAAAATTGATTAATATAATAAATTTAAATACTAAATTTTTAAAAAAATTAGTTTAATTAAACTTACAAGTTTCGGGTTGAGTTCCTCCTCATTCTCGTCCTCCTCCCCCTCCTGATTACCATCACCAGGCTTACAGATCTTTAGAGCCTTCAGAAAGCCCTCCAACTTTTTGGAGACCTCCACTTCCCCGGCCTCCGTCATCCTCTCCCAAAAAATTCGGAATGTGATTTTGCTAGTGTGGTGATTTAATTTGTTCTCGCTCCTCCAAATGGTACTCATTTGAGACCCAACTTCTTCCTGAAAAAAAATTAAATTAAATTGAATTAATTGAAAAAATAAAAATAAAATTAAACCTATTAAATATAAAATTTGTAATATACCTCGTTGACATCAAAATGATGAACGAGCCAACGCCACTAGGACTTCTTCCCTTTCAGACGCTTGAGAATCTCATTACGGTCTAGTCTAGTAGGGTCCACGTAGAGTTTGTAAAACCGCTTCATGTTCGATTTTCGCTCCTTGTAAGCGCCTATGGCCGCCTCACGAATCCAACTCCTCAGCTCAACGGAATCTGTCACTGCAAACAAACACTGAAATTGACAAACACCACGTCAATATCTATAATACGACATTTGAAAGTTCATTTTGAGTAAGTGTTGAAATTACGTTAAAGCTCCTCCAAAATAATTGGAACTCAGACGCCGGGAGATCCCTAAACGTCTGGTAGGAAGCGTCGCGTTCCCGAGCGAATTTTCCTATATTAGCCTTTACCCTTTCCATTGAAAACTGTCCTCATTGGACACGTGGTCGGTTGTTTTCCCAAGTCAACAGCAAAGGACCTCCGTTCACCAGGACCGCTTTCTCTTCTGGGTCTATGTTGACATCGACTTTTTGCTCCTTTCTTGCCCTGACTTCCCAGCTCTTTGTGTTTAGGCAGTCCACTTCTACTTTGTAATCGAAGTACAGCTCGTACCTCGGAATCTCTCTGTAGTTGAAGGGAAGGAGCCTCCACTCGTTCAACGGGAGTTCGGACTCATCTGGCACAGTGTCCTCTTCGGAGGGTCCATCGACGTCTCCGAGCATCTCCTGGAAAGTCCGATCATCCGGGACATGGAAAGTCCAATCAACCTCCGTATGCCCTGGATGAGTCGGCTGAGTCGGCTGCGGCGGTGACAGAGTGTACATATCATCCTGTGACTCCGGCGCTTGTGAAGTCTCGAAGAACGGAATGTCCATTCTGGCCCGCCTAGGTGCCCTGGCCTTAGGTGCCTTACGTTTCAGCTCCATTATCTGTAATTGTAAGAAGGAAAAGGTCATGAAATGACTGAATTACCCCTAATTCGGTCGGAAATTACCGAATTACCCTTTTGAGGCCATAAACGACCGAATTACCCCTAATTCGGTCGGAAATGACCAAATTACCCTTTTGAGGCCATAAACGACCGAATTACCCCTAATTCGATCGAAAATGACCGAATTACTCTTTTGAGGCCATAAATGACCGAACTACCCCTAATTCGGTCGGAAATGACCGAATTACCCTTTTGAGGCCATTCATGATCGAACTACCCCTAATTCGATTGAAAATGACTGAATTACCTTTTTGAGGCCATAAATGACTGAATTATCCCTAATTCAGCCGGAAATGACCGAATTACCCTTAATAGGTATTTTATAATTAATTCCAAAAATACCCCTAACGGGTATTTTTTAATTAATTCCAAAAATATGCCTAACATACAACGAACAATAACAAATCAATAACCCTAACATGCAAACTATAATTTCCATAAAAAATGACAAATCAATAACACTACAATTTTCATAACAATTCCATGACAAATCTAACAAATCTATATCACATTCATAACAATTTTCATAACAAATCCACATCACATTCAACAATGGCAGCCATCTAAAGCATATAGATTTATAAACAATAACATTAATGCCAAAAATGGAAATCTCACCATCATCTAAGCACAATCATCCAATCTAAATCTGAAGCATATAGATTTATAAACAATAACATTAATCTAAACAAATTATTTCAACCCTAACTCATATTCATGCTTATATTTCAATTAAAGCTCATAAAATTACCTCCTTGAATATGCAAGCTCCAAGGCGACGACGGTGGCAGGACGGCGACGGCAGAGAATGTAGGAGGCGAGAGGAAAAACAACGAGGGAGAAGAAAAGGGCTCTACCCAAATATATCTGCGATTTTGTAACAGCGCACATACAATGGTGCGCTATTACAAATTAGGGAGTAACGGCGCACATGGTATAGTGTGCCGTTACACCTAAAATTTTGTAACGTCGCACCCTGTTATGTGCGCCGTTTCAAGGAGTAACGGTCATAAACGGTTCGTTTTCTGACCTAATGGTCAAATTTTGCAACGTGTGTGTGCGCCGTTACAGCCAAAATATCTGCGGGAAGTTTAAATTTTCGCGAAATTTACCCGCGAAATTTGATTTTTCGCGAAATTTTCATTGCCGCCACTTTTGTAACGACGCACTTTGATATGTGCGCCATTACAAATTTTAACCCTAAATTAACCCTAAACTCGATCGTGAATGATAAGTAGTGTTCCCGTGGTTTGATTTTCTTAAAATTTGTACTATACCACGTATATGTAAGTTACAACTAATTGAACGGTTTCGATTCAATAAAATATATATTAATCTACCGAACGTTTGATGATCAATGTGTTTAGGGTTTTTGTTTGTTTTAACTTCTAAATCCTAAATTAACGCTTTCAACGAAAGTAGTTTATGTTCAAAATAAAGTTTTAATCCAACCGTAAGGATAGGAGCGCAATGGATATGTACTTCATATGCCAAAATTTCAGTCAATTCCGATCATGTATGAACCTGGATCTAAACCGGTCAAGGGGAAGTCAACAAAGTTGACTGGAGTACTTGACTTTTCGTAACGGCGCACATTGCCAAAGTGCGCCGTTACAAACAAATAAAAAATATTATTTTATTTGTGTCGATCCAAACGTGAATCCGACCGTACCAATTTGAGCGCAGTGATTTGTTAGTTAATGTTCTAAAATTTCAGTCAATTCCTAAAACGTATGAATCTCGATCAAAAACAAAAATCCGATTTCAAAGGAAAAAAGTCAACAATCTGGCTGAGATTGTTGACAATGTGTAACGGCGCACAACACATAGTGCGCCGTTAGAAATTCACACTTAGGAAAAAAAACAGTTTTATTTGAAAATCACACTGTAAGCTGTAATGACGAAATTACCCTTTATAGATCATAGATTATAAAAAACCATTTATTCATAACCAATCAAACATAAATATACATATTAACTATCAGAGTCGGCAGAATCATAATTTTCATGCCCTTCCAAATCGCTGTCATCGGTTTCTTCGTCGTCGTGCTCGTTTTCTTCGTATTCTTCATCAATATCTTCCATTTCATCGTTCTCAGCTGGAGGTACTGGCGGTGGATACCGGACTAAGTTTGTTAGGTCGATATTGATACCACCCGGTGTGATAATGTCAATTCGATCTTCTTGGTAAGGTTCATCGACTTCAAACTCTGGGTCGGCGTCACCGGCACGGGCTAAACTGCTCGGTTTGTAGTGACCCCTATGCGACACGACGTTCACAGCCTTCCACGGTCCAGATTTAGGGTCGTCGAAATAGTATACCTGTTTTTCCATTAAAGCAAGGCAAAATGGGTTTTGTTTGTGACGATCTGTGGACGTGTTGACCGAAATTAATCCATTTGCATCCTTTCTCACGGTCCGTTCTTCGTACCACCGACACTTGAATAGAACAACTGGCATGCTTTCCGAGTAGGTAAAGATACATATGTCCATAAGAACACCGTAGTACATATGTCGTTTGCTTCAATCATGACCCCTGAATTTTGATTTCTCCGGCCCTGGTCGATTCTCAAGCATAAAAATTTGACGCCGTTAACAGTACCTGCGAATAAATGGCAGACGAACGAGTACCTCTAGATAGTAGTACCAAATCTCGTTGCATCCCTGAAGAAGTCATCTGCACACGGAATATAAATTAGTTAACGTAAATAAAATTTAGAAGAATAATTGAAGGTAATTGATGTCTATTACGTACAATTCTGCGCCAGTCGAAGACAAAGAACATCACTCGGTCATGAAGAGATTTCCTAGGGTGTATTTTTTGGAACCCTGCACGATGTGATTGTATGAATGCATCTACTTCGGCACGATTCTCAATCATTGTCCAATTCGCCCAGAACATCTCGGATGCGCTCAATTTGTCATTTCGCACCACGCTCTTAACTTGTACATGTGGGGAAACAACTGATAAGTTGAAACCTAGAGCTGAACTAACAAATGTTTCGCTGGCTGAAGTTGCGCGGTTTAGGTACATTTGAGTGAATGTGACAGACACGTGCATCAAGTACTGTTGGGCTATACAACCTTCTGGATATCACGGGTTTCGCACACTTTTCTTGTACACGCCAAGTTGCCTGCAATCGAAATATGAATGTTAATGTCATATTCGATTATACAGTTAAATGGTAATTGGAAATGATATTTGGAAGGAAAATATCATACCGTTCAATTGGAAACATCCATGTGAAATGGACTGGGCCGGTTCGCAAAACTTGATCCGGAAGGTGCAGTAGAAGGTGAACCATAATTGTACAGAATGAATGAGGGAAAATAGTATCCAACTTACAAACTAGAACCGCTATATCTTTCCCCAACTTTTTCAAGGCTTTTTTCGTCGGCTCCCTCGTGCACAACAATTGGAAGGCCTTGCCCAGCTCTGTTAATGCTTTTGCCACATAAGGCGGAACGTACTTTCGAATGACAAGGGGGAAGATACGTTGCATCAGCACGTGACAATCGTGGGTCTTCAATCCGAGAAACTTTTTCTCATCGGGATTCACCTTGCTCTTTAGACTTCCCGCATATCCAGAGGGAAACTTAACAACTCGGATATGCTCCAGTACTTCTTTCCGATCACGACCCGCCACGCCATAAGGTGCATCTGGGAGCTCCCCGTCTTGCACCCATTGGTGTTGCCGGACTCCCTGTTCCTCGTAAGTTCTCCTAGCTTTCACGTCATCCTTACTCTTCCCTGCAATTCCAAGAACTGTACCTATGACGTTGTCTCATACGTTCTTCTCTATATGCATCAAATTCAACGCATGTCTGACTTTATGAGTTTTCCAATAAGGAAGCTCCCAGAAAATGCTTTTATGAGACCAACATAAAGGAACGGCACCACCTTTTCGTTTACTGAACTTTAGATGCAGACTAGGCGGTAGGTATTGATGACATAGAATCGCATTGAGTATAGCAACCCCTGAATGCTGGGTAGGCCTTCTCCGGGTCTCTGTCTTCCCGTTAAAGGCATGCGCCTGAAATCGCAGTGGGTGTTTCGGTGGTAAGAACCTATGAGCACCTTGGTAAGAGATTCTTGAGTTACTACATTCAGAATCGATCTCGTCCAAGCATAGAGGACATGCCTTATATCCTTTAGTCTAGATGCCCCCAACATTTCCAAACCCGGGAAGTCACTTATTGTCCACATCACATCAGCCCGCATTATGAAAGCCTCTTTCTTAGAACCATCCCACGTGACAGCTCCGTGCTCCCACAGATGGTTCAACTCATCAATCAGCGGACGCATGAAGTTATTTAAGCATTTCCCAAGTGATATTGGACCAGATATCAACATGGTGAGGATGTTATACTCCTTTCTCATAGCCATCGAGGGCGGAAAATTCAACGGGATAACGACTACAGGCCACAAACTGTAACTTGACGCATTAGGCCCATATGGAGAGAACCCGTCGGATGACAGCGCCAGCCGCACCTTCCGGATTTCTCCTGAAAATACTGGATATTTTGCGTCAAAATGAATCCAATCTGTACTGTCCGATGGATGTACTAATATTTCATCGTCCTTATTCTCCCGCTCCCCGTGCCATCACATCCACTCAGCCGTCTCTGGGGCAAGATATAAACGTTGAAGTCGAGGAGTCAATGGGAAGTACCACAACGTCTTTTTCAGAACCAATTTTTTTCCCACTTTAGCGTATCGTGCTTCTCCACAAACGCCACATGTCTGGAGTTGCGATTGTGTTCCGTAGTACAAAGTGCATCCGTACAGACATGCATCATATTTCACGTGTGGCAGTTGGATTGCTTTCATTCTCTGCTTCGCCGCTGCGTAGCTAGATGGATACGTATTAGGGAACATTAATCTTTGGCAACCTTGGTAAAAGCTTCGCCAGACATCCCGGTGCTCTGCTTGGTGGACAACATCCTTAACATTGCTGCTAAAGAAGTGTCCTCACTAGTTTCGTACAACGGCTTTTGCGACTCCGTCACCAACCGGTTGTTTGCTGTCATGGTTGCCTTAACGACTCCCTCCTCGACTTCGGTTATTATATTTATGTTCTCTTATTCGTCCTCGTCCTTGTCCTCGCCCTCGTCAATCCTTACATCTCTAGTTGGGTCTACATCATCCACGAGCTGATGGACATGATCAACGTATACTGGATTGGTGTACGACGTCGAACAAGGCTGATTCGCCGATGTTGGCCTCAAATTGATATCCCAATTCCGGCTCGAGCTAGCTCCTTCGGCTTCGCCGTGATGGAACCACACATTATACGATCTAAGGAAATATTTTCTCAATATACGATCGCAAATGGTGTCCATATCGTGTCAAGCAGAATTACAACACCTTGTGCATGGACACTTGAAACGTCCCACACCATCTCTTGGAGCGTTTTTCCCCGCAAATTTTACAGAACTGCTTAATCCGTTCATCAATTCCTCACTCATTTTTACGGATCCTATCCATCTCCGATCCATTCTATATATGTAATATATATATAAATTCGGTTAACAATTAATATTAGTGAACTATATACCAAAAATGACATTAATATTTATTATTATTTCACCAAAATCACAACAAAAATAATAATATAGAATACATGCACTATTTCACATAAATCACAATAACAATAATAATTTACATAATATTACATTATTTAAAAATATGTACGTACCTTCTAATTCATCGAAATATTATAAATGACCGAATTACCCTTGTTTGGTCATTTATGACCAAATTACCCCTATTTAGGTCATAAATGACCGAAATACCATTGTTTGGTCATTTATGACCAAATACCCTAATGTTATCATGCAATTAATGGAATTAGAAGAATTTACCCTAATGTTATCATGCAATTAATGGAATCGGGAGACCTTGCAATTCATGGAATCGGGTAATTAATTTCATCAATTTCAAAACTAAATTAATAAATATAACATGCAAATTATTCATATAAAGCCATACAAATTCATATGAAGTCATATACAAATTCGCGGGAAGTTCAAAACATGCAATATTAAGATTAACTCATGTAAAAGTAAAGTCAAAGTAAAAAAATGACATTCATTATTATTTCACCAAAATCACAAAAAAAATAATAATATACATACACTATTTCACATAAATCACACTAAAACTACAATAATTTGTATATTGCATTATTTAAGAATATGTATGTACCTTCTAATTCACCGAAACTTCCACTCAATTGTAGATTTGTGGGGGAGAAATATAGGGTACTCGGGAAAATTTGTAAGGTACCAAAATTATGAAATTACCCTTGTCGGGAGAAAATTTGTTGTGATGTATGGAAGGAGAAGGGGAGGTTCTACCAAGATTTATATTAAATTTTAGTAACGGCGCACAATACCATGTGCGTCGTTACAAAGTAACGGTAAAAACAACAGATGAATTTCCGACCGTTTACTCTAACAGCAACATAGTGGTCAACGGTCAACAACATTTGTAACGGCGCACATTACTGTGTGCGCCGTTACCAATTTTCATTACTAACGGCGCACATATATAGTGCGCCGTTAGTATATTTCTTTCTAACGGCGCACATAGTTACGTGCGCCGTTGGAAATGAAAAATCTGATAGTGAGAGCAATCGAAGAGAAACGATTTTTGAGAGAGTGACGGGTAAAATATTTCGAACGTTCTGGCCCTGAGATATGTTTAGAAATATATAGAAAGGGGATTTCAAAACCCAGAGGGAATATGAATGAAAATTTTACCAATTTTCTTTGATGGGAAACAAAACTCTTTAATTTTGTAATTATCACTTAATTTTCAATGAAGAGAAATTAGTAATTAATGACATTTGACTACGTTTATTTTTAAAAAATAGATTATTCAAAGTTATTTATTTCCGGATTACACGTGATTTATAAATATTTATTTCTGAATGATAAATTAGAAAATTTTGTTGAGAATTCTTATGGGTCTAAGTGAAAATGTGGCAGGCTTCTTGCCCCCAAATTTTCTACAGCATCCGCGTCACCCACGTCGTGTGGGCGCATACAAATTCAAGCCTGCAGCCAACTCGTTATCCCATTGCGTGTGCAAACAAGTTCAAGGCCGCTTTTCACCCACGTTTCACTTTATCCTAAGTCAAATGTAAGCGTTCTAAAATCACAGGTCAAGTTAGCTCAATCAAAAGTTAATATTAACTTGGCTATTTATTTGCTTTTTTCCAATAAATTAAAGGTTCAACATTACTCTTTCCATCTATTTTAACCGACGTTAAAGTAAATTAATACAAAAATAAAATTCTATCACAGTGAATTGCTACAAAAAAGTATACCATAGTAAATTAAAAACTTGCATAGAACACCGCAATAACATGAATCACCCCATGCATCAAAACCATGAATGGGATTATTCACAAGGACTAGAAAAAACTATGGGGATTAATATGTAATTTTCCCTACTATTTTCATTTATGACAAAATATATAGTAATGTGAAGACTAGGTACATATGTAATGATTGGTTGTTGCATCTGGTCTGGTGTGGTCTTTGTATAAAATAAGGAAACAAACCAAATAGCTATAGATTAGAAAGCAGTGAGTAATTAATTTGTTGGTGTTTGGGGGCCAAGAAAGAGAGATGGGAAAATTGAAGAGGGTGTGTGTGTTCTGTGGAAGCAATTCAGGGAATAGAAAGGTGTTCAGTGAAGCAGCACAAGAACTTGGAGCTCAACTGGTTCAAAGGAACATGGATTTGATCTATGGAGGAGGAAGTGTTGGTCTCATGGGTTTGGTCTCCACAACTGTTCTTCATGGAGGCTCTCATGTTCTTGGGTAATTAATCACCATTTTTATTTACCTTACATTATATATATACACACATATATGAGGCTCTTTCTTTTTGTTTGGTCCATCATTTCATCACTCCATAAATATTTGAATTTAAGTTTTTGAATGGATCAAAATTTAACAAAATCTTGTACTTCTTCAAGCTGCACCCTCTTGATTAACACGCAATTCAGTCCAAGTGTAGAGACATGACAATTTTATTCGTGTAAAATCTCACACCTAGAAGATATATATGAATCTCCGACATGTGTGCTTCATTGCAAAATCTCACACATTTCCGACAAAGTCACACACGTCTGGATCTTTGAACTGCATGTTTTATTGAAAAATCTCACACCTTCACCCAATTAAGTCTCACGTCTAAAATACATTTGAATCACACCTAAGTGACATTTGAATTTCCGATAGAGTAGATGTTTCACGCGCAAAGTCTCACATGGAAAAGAAAATTAAATCTTTTATAATAAAATACGCAAATCGCGATAAATATTTTATTATTATCTAAATTCAACAATTTCATGCACATTCTTGTATTATTTTTTGTTCTATATGTTTGCAGGATTATTCCAGCAGCTCTTGTTCCACTTGAGGTATATATATGTATATATGAGAAATTAGATCAATTAATTCATCTATGAAACTGGAAATGGAAATGGAAATGGATATATATATATAATAGTGCATAAATTGGTGTTGTCATGATAATTTGCAGATCTCAGGAGAATCAGTGGGAGAAGTGATGATAGTTTCTGATATGCATGAGAGGAAGGCTGAGATGGCTCGTCGTGCTGATGCTTTCATTGCACTTCCTGGTAATTAATGATTAATTATATATATAAATACATGTTTGGTAATTATAGTTATAGATGTATCAATGATCATATATATATAAATAATTTTGTTGGAAAGGTTAGGTGGGTATGGAACCATGGAGGAGCTGCTTGAGGTCATAACTTGGGCACAGCTTGGAATACATCACAAACCTGTAAGTACTTTTCTTTTCTTTCATTACAATACTATATAATATTCATTACTATTTTTCACAACATAATTCAGACCATGTTAATTAGTTTAATCACTTGACTTGTTCGAGTTCTGTTAAAATAAAATTATTAGAATCTTACCTGTTCTGCTTTCGATATATGTACAATTGAGTTTCTTATTTCATTGTTTCGCACAAAATAGGAAAATTCTTTGTTACTCGGCTAGCTTGCTAAGAATCGAGGAATTATGAATGTAGAGAATGCATGCGTGTTTCCGTGTTTCCTTCTAAATGAGTGTTAATGTCTAATTTGAAGCAACAAGTTGTGTACTAGGGTTTAGACTTGATTATGCTATGAAGATGGAATTATAATTCTCAATGTCATTAATGTATCAATGAGGACTAATATTGTCTCTTAACTCCTATCTTAAGAGAGGCCCAACAAAAATTATAAGGAAATAAAAATAGAATAGATAGATTTTGCAGCGGACTTGAACTCATTATTGGTAGAAAATCGAAGACTAGTATAGGTCAAGAGAGTGGACATCAAATTTTAAGCATTGAGACTCTCTTAAGTTTGATTATATGGTTTTTACTAGTGTTCTAAAGTTAGTCGGGTGGAGAGTGACTTATGAGAATTAATTATAAATTAATTAAAAAATAAATAAAATTAAAATTTAATCAAGAACTAACCGGATACTCGTCAAAAGTTTTTTGAACACTATTTTTTATTAATCAAGAATTTTTAAAGCTTGATCTGGCTTGGTCAGACTTTTTTATTTATTTGTTCAATTGTTTATAGACCAAATATTTTGACCATATGCAACAATTTGTACATAATGTTTAAAAGTATTTTAATCATGGTTAGAGAATACTATTGGAGGAAACATCCTAGCTAGACAGGCCAACCATCCATTTTGAATATACTTTTCATACAAACCACTTACCTATAGTCTATTCATATTCCCTACAAGAATCACTTCAAGATCTCATAAATAGATCTTAATAAGGACATGCAACTTGCTTTATGAATATTTGTCTACTAGTTTCGTTTTTTCCCTTAAATATTATTATTGTGCATGGCATGTCATAAAAATGCTTGTTTGTGTGTTTACTTATGCATTTATTCATATTGCATGTACTTTAGAATGAATTTTCTTTTAATTTGTTCAAGAAGCTCAAAAATTAAAATGTTTATTTATTAAAGTTTAATTCTAGGTTTAAATGTGGTTTAAATTTTATAATAAATCTAATTCAAATCCTGGGTTAATAACTTATAGTTTAGAATAATTTAACTAGTATGTTTTCTTGGAAGCCAGCTAATCCAATATCTTATGACAGTCCATCAAGATTTGAGTTGACTAAATCAAAAGAATATTGTGTTAAAATTATTATTATATATAGTGAGTTGACTATTATAATGCATTTGTCCCACTCTTAGTTTGCATTCAAAATGATTAATATAGAAGAAATTTTCCTCATTCATCCACAATCTTCCAAGAACATTTCAAATTGAAGAAACTTTTCTGTTTTTAATAAATATCATTGTAATTAGTTTAATTAAGGTCTTATATTCAAATCCGGCAGTAAAATTGTATTATTTGATTACACAATTTTCCATCTTAAAATTCTACAGCACAACATTTCTTAACTACATACGAGTTTTACTTAATCTTCTTAACTTCAAAATCAACTTGTTTTACGTTTAAAAAGACTTCACTTTATTCTTTCCTGTTAATTTTTTTGAAAATCTTGTTAATTTTTTGCGAAATGATAAAAGTACCATTCCATTACAAAATTTAAAATAAATAAACAAAAATGATTTTGAACATTTTTTCTAATATTTTTACAAAAGCAAAGAATACAAATATATTTTAGTATTGATTTTTTTAAAAAAAATATAGAAATAAAAAACGATTTTTAAAAATTATTTTTTATTTTAAATTTTTAATAAAAAATTTTGAAAATTATTTTTACTACTAATATAATTTTATTCTTTATTTTTACGACAAAATAATTAGGAAAAAAATTTCAAAATTATTTATTTTAATTTATTAATACAAGGTTTTTTTTCGTCATATTATCTTAACGGTGTAAACCATTGAAAACTTATTTGTACTGTAAGGTTATATTAAAAATACAACTATGTTTTTTTTCCTAAACAAATATGATATTGAGATTTTTCTTAAAGTGCGGGACTTTCTTGATCGCTTAATACTTTTACTTTTACATAGTCCCGATAAAGCTCTTGGTGAATTCTTTTTCTAAATGAAATCCTCGGTATTACGTAAAAACTCTCCTTTTTGAAACACTAAAAGATAAGTTATTTACCGAACAAACATTATTTATAAGGTTCCTGAGAAATGGGATAGTAATTTCACGTTTTTTAAGTGATAAAACCTGTTAATTGCAGCTTTCTACGTACCTCTCTTTACCTATTTAAGAATTAAGATATATTTTACATAATTAACAAATAAGAAACAATGTGAGGTCGGCTATGAAATAGACATGACACCAACCAACAGCCAAATTTGGAATATAATTGAGGCCTATTTCAAATTTAAATAATCAATGAGATCCCTTAACGTGCACTTCAAGGTTACAATATTGAAAGCTACAATAATTTGATCTTTCACTTTTTAAATAAATACAAGAAAATCAAATGAAAGATACAAAAAAAAGTATACCCATCATCAGTCCCATGTTACACATGCTATTAATGTATATATGAACAACATGTTAGAGTCAAATAAAAAATTATATATAAGGATAATTGCAGCCAGATACGTTCAATAAAATTTGTCACGCACATAAACATACTCAATATTTCTTTAGTTTGTCAGCTTACTCAAAATTTTTATTTATGTTTTTTTGCACATAATACATTCAATATTTTGTCTAGATCTGTAACAAAGTTAGAAATAGAACGAAAATATGAATTTTATGTGAGCTAACAAGTATGAAAAAGGTTGTATAGTTATGTGTAAGAACAGATCTTGTTAAGTGTGCTTAACTGCAATTATCCGGAGAATATACAAGGACTGAATTGCAATGATTTTATCTGGAGAATTTGCTGTAGGTGGGTGTGCTGAATGTGGATGGATATTTTGAGTGCTTGCTTGGGTTGTTCGACAAAGGCGTAGAAGAGGGTTTCATCAACTCATCTGCAAGACAAATTGTAATTTCAGCCCAAACTGCTCATGACTTGCTTCACAAAATGGAGGTAACACAATGCATGCAGTTCCTTATTACCTAGTAAAAGACATTTAAAAAACAAGTCAATACACGAGACTCTAAATTTTGTGAAATTGTTTAAGTATTAATTATTGGGGAGAATCGGACACATTGAAGGAGTCACCATTGAACCTTATGATACATATAATGGACATCATATTTGTTCCAAATGACTAACTTAATTTGTTATGCGTCCTAAATGTATCTCTCCATATCCATATTGAGTATTCATTACACCAGTCTGTTTTGTTTATGCTTAAGCTCAAACTTTCATATGTTTTACTTAATCATTCAGCTATCTAGGCTCACCGCTCTAGGAGTAAACTTTTATCTGTTTTACTTAATCATTCACCCTATCTAGGATCACAAATTTAAGAGTCAACGCTCACGTGTTGCGAGGGCTAGTAGATGTTGTCTTATTTGGAAGAGTACACAAGCGAAACTCACATGTGCGTGTATAGACTAGACACTACTTTTACCTAAAACACTAGCCTAATAGGTTATGACATTAACGTACATTACATTGTTCTGAAAACTGCTAGGTGCTAGTCGGGCGGAGAGAGCCTTTTAAGGACTAATCGTGGATTAACTGGACAAGTCGGGGATTTTTAGAACATTAGTATACTAACGCTCAACTCCACATACATATATATTATATGTGAAACCCAAGACTCAAGTGCGCTCACCTAACACCAACAACCATCCCTTTTTTTCCAAAGGTGTTTCCAAATTTAAAGTCACGACTTTCAGGTTATGTGACAAGATAACAACTTCACCTTAGAGCATAGACTTTGTAAATGGCCATTTCTTTCCTGCAAGGAATCTGCATAACTCTTCTTTTCAGGATTAAGGTTTATATTTGTTGTTGTGAATCGAAACACTACTTGACTATTTAAAATCTTCATAACTCAGTGCATCGATAACTACAGCAAATGATATAGGATCTTACAACCAGCTAGCTTTCACTAATTGAAGCATAAACTGTTTGCTCGGAAAAGAAAGAGAGCTCACAAATTATGGTTCTGCAGGAATACGTACCTTTGCACGAACAAGTTGCGCCGAGTGAAAGCTGGAGCACGGAAGAGAACCAGAATGCAAGTTTGTAGCTGTTTTGCTCTCCAAAACAGACAGGTTTATGCTGGTGGTTTAAGTCATCTCAGCTGGGTTCCTGAGCTGCGTAAACTGATTTCACGAAGAGTACTTGAAATACGAAAAAGAAAGGTTTGAATTATGTTAATCTGAATGAATCTGTAATAATATACTAACAATGAGCAATCTGCATATGCCTGATAAACACAAGCAAATATTGTATGAGTGAATTATATCCAATTTGCACAGAATTTGATGTTCCTATTTCATACAGGTCTAAGAAAGTAATCTCAGTGAAAATAAACTAAAGCTATTTCATCTCCAATTAGGAGAGGTCTTCATTGCTCAAAACCTTGACCAAACAACCAGTTAACGATAACTAAAAAGAGATGGAGAAACAAACACAAACATTCACCAAAAGAAATTTAACAACTTAAGGAAACCTACGCCTGTTGTTTGTGCGTGCATGAGTGATATAGCGTTTAAGATACACGATAAAACTGATATGTTCGTCTCAGTAAATGCAGGAAAGCAATATATGCAACTAATAATCCGATGCATTCAACATGGCAGACTAATTATGAAATTTAGGCATGCTACTTACAGATGGATGGTATACAAATCATAACATAAAGAGAGGGTATATTAACAGGGGAAGGAAAATGAACTTAAAGCTGTATTGTGCAGTGCAATGTGGATAGTGTAATATTATGAACCAACAAGGTTGTATTTCTTATGTCAGATGAATGAAACAGTTCGCTTAATATCCTTATAGGCCCAAGTTCTGTTAGTTTTATTCTTCTATTCAGCTAACAGAAGATTGCATCTCTAGTCCTGTCATTGGGCTCAAGGTGAAATCTATACTAATAATCTCTTCTACGCTTTTTTCTCTAGACGGACAATGAAGCTATGTATTCTCTGCACTCTTTCTTTCAATAGTCATTCTCATCCCAACATTTCACGAAAGCAAAACTGTATATTATGACCAGTAGTCACATCTTGCAATGTTGCTGATGGTTCCAAGTGAATGTATACAGAGAAAGCTTAAAAAAGCTAAATCGGGAACTGAGGTGTTTTCCCTTGGCACCGCGAGGCGTAAGCCTCAACATTAAGACTAATAAACTCATATAATATAATAAAATTAAGAAAATAATTATAAATTAAGAAAAAATAGGGAGAAGAAACAAAAATCAGCAAAATAAACAAAAAAATAGAAATCATCAAGGAATTAGCAAAAATTATAAATTAAGAAATAATCAGCAAAATAAACAAAAATGAAATAAAAATCATCAAAGAATTAGCAGAAATAAAAGGAGTTGCTGTCAAATTTCTCTTCTAATTTATGTTTTAATTTTGTATTCCTTAGATTTATTAGGTTAACTTTAGCTTCTTACCAACATAAAAGGCTCAATAACAACATTTGAAAAAAATCTAGGTATACCATTTACAGAGAATTCAATTTCCAAGAGTTACAGGAGGACTAGATAGCATAGTGTTCATTTAGTCCTGATAATATACCAAATGTGACAGAACAGGGAGGGAAAAGAATTTGTTCATATTGAGAAAATACTCAACAATTAACAATAATTCAGAACGAAATGACGCTAAAATAGGCTGAATTTACAGTTCATATACAGCAGGCTTGTAATGACTAAACATTAATACGACAAATAACAAGGATATAACATGAAGCCTGCTATGAACTCAATATTCTCATTCTGCAACTGAGGGAACAATGTAAATGATGTAACAAAGGAATCTAAAACAATTTACGGAAGAATCAATCAAGTTTGTTCCCAACCTGATCAGCATGTATTAACTCCATCCTTGCAGTCACTGGTCAGGTTGTAGAATGTCTCAACCCGCGTCTTTGCCCTGTATAAGACCTCTGTATCCACCGCAACCCTCATGTACCCATCAAACTCAACTGGTCGCCCGTTGTTCAGAAGCGTTGTCTCGTTATACCAATCACTTGTATTTGCCCACAGCTCTTTGTAATCGTCAAGCAAATGAAGCTTGTACTGAGACCTAAATTTATCAAAGTAGTTATAAAACGGTTCGTTGGTGGCTACGTACAGATTCCTCCAAGGTTGAACCATTTCCTTAACTTTCGTGAGAATGGCATCTGGAGATGTATCAGAATCGAGATGAGGCCAAAGCTTCTTATTCTTGGCTTTCTCTCCTCGAACGACGTGAACTGCATCGAAATCCCAGTCCATTTTCCCACTAATCTCGGAAACTATGTTCGTCAATCTCTTTGATTTCCACAAAGCATGCCATGGCCTCTGAATGTACTTTGCAGCCTGCCCTTCACACACTCGGTACCAGTAATTCTCTGGTTCCGGAGCATCGAACTGCCTCCAAATAACGCTGCTCTTATCTCTTCTAAGCTGCATTGGCGTCACCTTATGGCTCACGACCTTTTTCACCGGAAATTTCCTCTTATGGGTCCGATCCCATTTCTTCCAATCTCTCAAGAACTCGCTCTCCTCAACAATGGATGCCCTCTCCTTGAGATGCTCAAAGTCAAAATAATACCGAAAATCCTTTCCCTCCTCGTCCTTATTGCTAGGATTGTAAGTGGCGGCCAAGCATACGCTCAAATCCATCACAAGCGTTCTGTTCAAGTACTGAGCCTCTCCTAAGGCACACAAGAAACTCCATATGTACTGATTCATGCCCTTGCAGTAATCACCTCCACGAGAATAGTACAAGTACTTCCTCTTCCTAAAATCTGACTCTGAACCTAGAGTTGGAATCGTATCATTGACCTCATCGTCATGAAATGATGAAGTGATCTTAGCATTAGTCCTAGTGCCATTAGCTCTACTGCTCCTGGGCCTCCGGGCATTTTGGCCGGAATGCCAGCCTCTGGCATGAACCACCTTATACTCACAATTCTCAGCAACTCCAAGGCTAAACCTTCTGAAATCCCTATACCTCCTCCAAGACTTGTCCTTCTTGTTCCTGAACTTCCAGGCGACGTCACACTCGTCCGGCTTCGACCCTTTCACTGGCGTCTGGTACGCCAAGAACAGAATCGACTTGAACACCTTCAAGTTGAACCTCTCGACGGCGATCAGGACCCGCGGGTCGGAGCAGTTCACGATCGCCACATCGGCGCAACCCGAATCGAGCGTGGTCGCGTTCTCGATCTTGTCCTCGGAGACCTGAATCACGGCCTCGGTGATGGATTCGGCGGGGGATGCGGCGGGGGAGGAAGGCAGATCCTCGCCGGTTCTGAGGATGGAATCGTCGGGCTTGAAGGTGGCGTTCTCGGAGTCAGTGAAGAGCTTGGTGAAGGCAGGAGCGGACTGGAGCCATGGGTCTGGGGGCTGGTAGGTGATGGCAATGACGGTGAATATGAGGACGGAGAAGACGAAGACCGAGAAACAGAGGTTGCTTATGAGCTTTATCAGGTTCTGCCCCAATGGCTCCGTCACCGGACTCGTCTCCTTCATCGGACGGAGAGTGAAATGCAGATCTCAAATCGAGAGTGGTTTGGGGCTCACATGAAATAAACAATGAGAATGGGATAGAGATAGAGATAGAGATAGAGATCTGAAGGAGAAGAAATGGAGGTTCCGATCTCTTCTCTGCAAATCTGAGATCGGAAAGTGAAGGCAGAGAGAGAGAGAGAAGAGAGCTTCAAGTTGCTGGATTTTCAAGATTTCAGATTTGTTCTGTTCAGTCAAAAACACTCTCTATAGGATATACGTCACCGTTTTGTTTGTATTTTCTACGTGGCTTTTTAAAATAGTACCCTAATTTCAAAATTTTCTTCTTTGACAAAGATTATATAAGCAAATTTGACTCAATTTCTATTCAATCTAACTGAATTTGCTTGTCAAAAAGTCTAAAATACCCTCAATAATTATAATTTGAAAATTAGACTGGTCTGACCAGTTCAAGATCAATCTAATTGGCTCAAATTAAATACAACTTTTGGTAATTGAAATGACTATTTTACTCTCATTTAAAAATCAATTTAAACTTATGGATAAATGACATAATTGTCTTTTAAATTAAACAAAATAAAAGTATTAATTGATTTAAAAATCAGTGAGGATTATATTTCTGCCATCATCTCTCTCTCACCTCCTTTTATCCTCGCAAAACTTAACATAACTCATCTCTTCTTCTTCTTCTTCTTCACAGACTAGACTAACAAGGCCGCCAGAAGTCCTGAGCACCACAAATCTCGTCGGGGGCAAGTGGCTGAGGCGGATTATTGAGGGTATTTTAGATTTTTTAACAAAACAATTCAGTTAGATTTAATAGAAGTTGAGTTAAATGTCGCTTATTTGATCTTGAGATAGCCCAAATAAAAATTTTGAAGTTGGGTACTGATTTTGAAAAGTGATATTGTTGAGTGTAGCCCTATGTCATTACCCATATTTTCTTTTCTGTTTCCCTTACAAATATATATTATTTTAACGGTGATTGAATTTGAATTTGATATGGTACCATCCAAGTCTCCAGGTCCAGATGGTTTAACTCTTGATTTTTTTCAAGCTCATTGGGAGATACTAAGGTAGGATATAATGAGCTTTTTTGACTCGGGGATTTTACATGCATGTATGAATTGTTCTAACATTGTACTTATCCCTAAAATGAATCCCCCTATTGTGACGGCTAACTAGCGCCCAATCGCCCTATGCAACGTTATGTATAAGATTCTTGCTAAGTTATGGTCAATAGGATGAAGCATATTATCGGTGCTGCTATTGATTCTTCTCAGTGTGCTTTTGTGTCGGGCAGCCTTATTACTGATAACATAATAATATCTTTTGAGATAAACCATTTTATGAAGTGTAAAAGGGTTGGAGGAGTCGGAGTTATGGGGTTAATACTCATTATGAGTAAGTCATATGACACTGTGGAATGAGAGTTTACCGGGTGATGATGCACAGATTGTGTTTCTCTGAGAGATGGACATCGCTTATCTTGAATTGCATTTTCTCAGTGTCTTACATGGTGATTTCGTAAGGGAGGGAGATGGGCCCGATTTATCCAACTAGTGGGATCAGGCAGGGTGACCCTTTATCCCTATATTTGTTTATTTTCTATATGTAGGGGCTCTCGGCTTTGATTTCAAAATATGAAAACGGGGCCGATTGGCAAGATGCAAAATTGCCCGATCAGCTCCTCCGGTGACTCACCTAATTTTTTTTTATGATTGTTATATTTACTGTCCAGCTAATTTTCAAGAGGCAATAGCTGTGGGGGAGATTTTGGAGATATATGAGCTTCTGGTCATAAGATTAACATGGAGAAGTCAATTGTTTATTTCAGTACGAATACTCCTATTCCAATGAAACTGACGGTGTTACATATTCTGGGAGTGGGTAAAGCCGAGGATAGTGCCATACACCTGGGATTGCCGAATCTTATTGGAAGCAAGAAACGAGATGTGCTCGCTTTTGTCAAAGATCAAATTTTGAACCGCACAAAGGGGTGGGAGGGTAGATTTTTATCTAGGGCTGGGAGGGAGGTCCTGATGAAGGCGGTGTTACAAGCTTTACCTACCTATGATATCGATTTTTTTGTTCCCGACTGGACTAATTCGGGAGATTGAACGAATACTCGTGAGGTTTTGGTGGAAGGGAACTACTTAGGGAGGCAGCATTATCTGGAGGGCTTGACATCATCAAGCCTTTCATAAGTACATGGGAGGGATAGGAGTTCATGACCAGCATGACTTTAACTTAGCTCTTCCGACGAATCAAAGATGAAAATTATTGTATGAAGATTCTTCCTTACTGTCGAGAATTTATAAAGCTAAGTATTTTCCTTCGACTACCTTTATGAGCGCTTATATCGGGCGTAATCCCAATTTTATATGCAGAGTTTACTGGAGGCTAGAAGTTCGGTGTTGGCTAGAGGGTGTACGAGGGCGGTTGGAGATTTTGATATGTCGATCACGGGGGAGATGTGGCCTGTGGGGTAGGTTTCTCAGGTTCCAGATGATTTTGGGAGTGAGGTGGATCTGGTGAAGAACTCGCTGTTAAGTGAGAAAAGAGGTGGAATGTAATCTTAATAGGAAATTTGTTTCCTCCGGAGGTGACATCTCACATAATTAATACCCCGATTAGTGAAGGGGCGACCACTGGTACTGGCAATTTGAGTTGTTAAGTATTTTTTCTGTTCGTTCAACTTATAGACATTTGCAACTGATGCGAGGCAGATGGCTTGGGGTTGAGTGTCCTATAGAATGGAAGAAGGTTTGGGGCTTAGAGATCCCTCCAAAGGTTAAAACTTTTTATAGAGGTTATTGTCGGGGTGCATTATGACTAAGCTTGCTTTGGCGGCTAAGGGGATTGATTATGATGGTTGGTGTCCGTTATGCGAACAGGAACTTGAGACTTTAGCTCATGTATTCGTCTAGTGTGCTAGTTTGGGATCGGTTTGGAGCCTGGAGGAAGTACGCGAGTTGCAGGTGTAGGAACTTTAAGGCTATCAAGAACACAAAGTCAACGGAAGCAACGATAAACAAAGCCTCAAATATGCACAAGAACGTAAAACCATTAAATCCCAAGGAAAAACTAAGAACATAAGATTTTACCTTCGATTTGTTCGAATCCGACAAGAAGAGCACTTGAGATCTTCTCTCTAATGGAGTCCACACGGATAGGATGATCACTAAAGGATCCCACACTCTCCTACCTACTAGAGTAGAAGAGAAAAGCTTGAGAGGAGGGTGGAGGGAGGTGTTGGCCGAGAGCTCCTTGAGAGAGAGAAGAGAGTTGTTTTTACTTGGTGTGTTGTGTTATGAATGAATGTGTTTCTCTTAGTTTTAGTTAGATGATGATGGTGATTGGATGGCCACCATTTGACCACTCCTAGTCACACAAATAGGAGATTAGGATAAACTCATCTAGTCATCATCCACTAACCAAGATTAGTGGACAAAGGGACCCACCCTTTGTTCCACTATTGAACCGGCCACATGGGGTCTCATGGGCCTAAGCCCAATTGCTTTGACCATGTGGTCTCGAGCCTTGTCCAAATATTATCCGACCCTATCCGAACTTATCGAACAAAGTCTGACGCGACATTGACGAAAGACTTAGTCTTTCTCCATTCGCGTACCACATTCACTTACACATATCCATGGCCTAAAACGCCAGTTTTTCCCATGCTTCGTATCTCGAGAATCGCAAACATTTTCTTGTCTCTCAAAATCCATATCCTATGTGTGTCACCCTTTAGGCTCATGCCACCGTCGGCTGATCGGCGTAAAATTTCATTTTATCCGATCCATCATAAGTGGGCTCTAGTAAGACGTTATGATTACCCAAGGTGCATGATGATCGATGATTCGATTTAACTTCATGTAGTACATGTCGCTATCCTTTTATCACCCGGTATCTAGATCGATCATAAGGCATAGATGCGTCACCCTTATTTAACCAATCTCTGTTTCTCGATTTATGAGATGACTGAATACTGATAACCCGTATCATTGGCATGTCCATGCACTCCCTTCAGTCAATCTCCATCAGGTGGCCTAAATAGATACCTATCCCATACCGTAGTATGAGGGATAAATCTGTTAGCCGCCTTTTGTATCACTCATGCAGTCCGTCCCCATGTTAATCATGTCCGTTATGATTTTCCTGTTATGGACAACGTTAGAAACAAGTCAAATGCGTATGTTTACTGCATATCGATCACAAAGACTCCTCGGTCTAAGGATATAACGACAAGCTACCACAACTGAATATGTTCATGACTGTATCTATGTAACACCATTCAGAGCGGGTCGTCCAATATCACTTCCGAAGTGATATATATGATCTGATTCTGGGATCCCATCCCAATGGAAAATAGAACTATACCATAAAGAATCATCCTCATACTTGGTCGTTTCATCGAAGCATATTTGACCAGAGACCGTTAAGTGTGATCCGTACAAATATATGGTTCTACTACTTTGGTGGATACATATCAGATCATACTTAACCTATTACTTCAACACATAAGTAATATAATGTCGATTTTATTCATTGCAAACGATGATCAATATTTACAGACATAACCACACTAATACAATTGGTCTAGGGTACAAAAATGCTTACAATCTCCCACTTGCCCCTAGTTCCAATATAAGCTCCAATCTATTCCTATTGACCTCACGTTCTTTTCATGCTTAGGTTGAGGAAGAGCCTCGGTCAAAGGGTCGACTGTGTTATTATCAAATGCAACGTAAGTGATCTTCACATCATCTCTCTCGACGATTTCTCGTATCAGGTGGTATTTTCTGGGCACATGTTTGGATCTGTTATGTGCTCTAGGCTCTTTAGCTTGCGCAATGGCCCCTGTGTGGTCACAAAATAAGCCTACTGGATTAGACGCGTTTGGCATTACGCCTAGCCCAGTTATGAAACTCCTGATCCATACAACCTCCTTTGTTGCTTTTGAGGCAACAATGTACTCAACTTTCCTTGTAGAGTCAGTTGTGGAATCCTGCTTCTTTCTCTTCCAGCTAAAAGCTTCTCAGTTCAACATGAACACATAATCTGACTGACTCTTATAGTCATCAGGATCCGTCTTGAAACTGTTAGAGTTATGCCCCAGTCCAATATAAAAGTGATCTACAGATGTAATGTATCATCTTTCCGAATAAATAAATCGGCATAAATTACTAATGTGTTGTAGTAATTTATTAGATGTGATTTGATATGTGTCATTATGTGTGTAATCATTAATAGTAGAACTACAGATCGGAAAGAATTAAATTTAATGTGTCCATGGTTAGTTAAGATTCATTAAGAAGCGATCAGTATGAGACTAACTCTTTGTGATCACGCTCTACTAATCATGGCAAGGTAGTGCCGGAGTTATATCATAGATATCACCAGGGAGATGATACTGGACGACATGATGGTGAGTATGCAGCATAGATACTGTCATGAGCATACTCACAGATCGTAGCTTGTCATTATATTCCAAGACCAATGAGTCTTTGTGTTCACTATGTAATGAATCTCTAAGTTTGACTATTCTAACGTTACCTGTAAAAGGGTAGCCATAAGGGCTCTGATTGGCTTGGTTATGAATTACATGAGTGAACTCGAAAGACGGCTGAGGGATTTATCACTCATACTTAGCTATGGGAAAGATATCCGTTTAGGCCACTTGATAAGTATGACTGAAGGAATAGCATGAAACAGTGAGTAAATTAGGATGCAGGTGATACTTTAGTATCAGTTTTCAGTCATCTCAGATATCAAGAAACAGTGATTGATAAATTAGGATGACGATTCTATGCCTTTTAATCAATCTGGATATCGGTATGGTAAAAGGATAGTGACATGTACGATAAGAGGTTAAGTCAAATCATCGATAATTACGAACGTTGGGTAATTATAATGTCTTGCTAGAGGCCACTTATGATGGAAAGGGTAAAATAGTAATTTTACCAGTCTGCCAATGGGTCGTGAGCCTAGATGGTCACACACTTTAAGCACAGTATATATCAAAACAGACTTGGATGGAAATTGATAGAATCTGCCTTTCAATTTAGTCAAATTGAAAACGATTCGGTTGATTTCCGGCCTAGGTTTATAACCAGGCGGTTGAGGAAATTAGATTAAAGTAATTGGACCGGTTTAGCTAAACCGTTTATTTAAAACCCAATGCAAGTGGGTTTAATTACACTTTAGTGTATTGGGCTTCAAGCCTATTCTTAATATTAATTGAGATTGAGCTTAAGTTTAATTAAGAGATTTTTAAGGGTTTAATTATATGAAAAATAAAGATAAAAAAATCAGATTTTTTCCATAGTTCCTAACCCTAATCCTCTCTTTTTCGGCTCTCTCTCTCTCTCCTAGCCGACCCTCACTCTCTCCTCCATAGTTAGGGGTTTTGCTATTCTTCTACACACAAAACTAGTAAATTTGTGTGTAGAATCCTTGGTTTAGGTGCTGTGCTTGTGTGGACTATCTAGAGAACGCATATTCTTTGTGTTTGATTGATTCACAAAGGTAATTTTCTGTTTTGATTATTCATAATATATGCTGAAATTTTTATCACATAAGATCTTGTTTTCGGATTCCATGGTTAGATTTTGTCCACTGCATGTTATTCAATCTAAGGAACCCATGAAATTCCTTTAGTGGTATCAGAGTATGGTTTTTTGTGATGTTGATTTCGAGCATGATTAGGGTTAATAATATTCCTTAATTTTTCATGTATTATTTGGATTTATTTATTCATGAAAACATGAAAAAATCAGATTTTTATTAATTGATTTTTAAAATTAAAAATTGAATTTTTGGGCTGATTTGGGTTAGCCATGGCTATCTGCGGTCGAGACCCTTGGTGGACCATTGAAAGCCCTCGGGCCAACCAGGTTGCATGCGGGCAACCATGGTAGCCCTCGCGGGCCACCATAGTTGCTGCCGCGGGCGACCAGGGTCTGCCTCGCGGGCAACCATGGCAGCCCTCGCGGGCCATCGTGGTTGCTGCTGCGGGCGACCATGGCAGCCCTCGCGGGCCACCGTGGTTCCTGCTGCGGGCAACCATGGTCAGTCCCGCGGGCCACCATGGTTGCTGCCGCGGGCGACCACGGTAAGTCCCGCGGGCCACCGTAATTGCTGCCGTTGGCGACCTAGGTCGGGCCGGTTCGGCTCGACCAGTCTCGAGCTGAACCGGTCGGTTCACGAGAAAATTATAAGCCCTAAAATTATTATTTTTAGATTCGGTTCGGTTTCGATAAACTAGGATGAACCAGTTTAATTTCAATTAATTAATTTAAACCGTCCAGTTTCGATAAACCGAAAATTTTTCCATACTTAAGAAAGATAAAATTTGGAATAAATTAGTTGTTTGATAAGCATGATGAGTGATCACGTGATATTTGACAACATATTGCTTTCCACATGATGTATAGCTAAGCCCTCTAGACTTGTATCTTTTAATTTCAGTTTTGCAACCTGCGAGTTGTTAAGTTTTGGGTTGTGATAAATACGACCTGCGTGTCGTGACTTTTTGTATTTATTTTAAATTTTTAATTACGAAGACCGACGCAAGATACAAGTTAAGAGGGAGATTCGATAGCTGGAGGAGACTCGAAGCCAGTGGGAGTCCAGAAGGAAGGAGCAAGCTTGGATCTTGAAGACCTAGTCTTTAGGATCAGTTTCGCTAGAATCGTAGGATCCTTAGGATGGGCTTAGCTATGCATGTTATATTTACATTTATATATTGAGAATGTTTGAATGTATGGATAGTTTTATATGCATTAGTTTATGTATGTTTAGCTATCACCAACATGCGAAGATTAAAACCGGTATTTAATCATACTTGCATGTAATTGGTTAAGGAATCGTCTTTGCATGGATTTGCAATTGATGATTCCAGTTAAGATTGTATCGATATACAATCAGGCAGTAATAATTCACTTATACGCAAATAATTACAAGTCAAGCGTGATACCATCCAAGTTTGGACACTCAAAAAGACTTTGAGCCTATGGATGTCGGTACGCCTCCGCGTAACATTCATAGAGGAGAAGTCAGGATGAGATAGGAAATTCTATGTGGGTGCGTGCGCCTCTACGTAGTAGCCACATTAGTTTTGTCCATAGTCGAAACTTGGTAGACTTGTTTACGATTGTCAGCTAGGGCTGACCTAGGGTATCAATATAGGGTATGCCGTGTAATTTTAAGTACAGACCCTAGCCAGGAATTACATGGATTTGTAAATGGGTGTATTCCTACCTTGGTTCTCTCAGTTGGAGCAATGAGCATTGTGAGCATTCGAGGATCCTGGTTCGGATTCTAATGTTAGAATCAGACAAGTGTTTTATAACTGAATCTCCAACTTGAATTTTAATTAATTTTACCAAGTAAAACTAAATGGCAAACACAACACAAAGTAGTAATAGTGCATTGAGAGTCCAGATTGAGAAGGACAGACTCAAGGGCGTGAATTACTCATATTGGAATAGAAACTTGAGACTTGTACTCAAGCATGAACGCAAGTAGTATAACCTTACCCAGGATCCACCTGCTGAGCCATCGCTGAACGCCGCTAGGGCACTAAGGATACTTATCAAAATTCCTTAGTGACCAAATCGACGTGTCATGCATTATGGTGGGCAGTAGGGTGCCAGAGTTGCAGAAACAATTCATGAACATTTCAGATGACCCTCATGCATGTAAGACATAGGTCAAGGAAATGTTCAAGAAGAAAGCTCGTGTTGAAAGATATGATACTTTTAGAGAACTTATCTCCTGCAAGCTTAAGGCTGGAGCCCTGTTAGTCTCGATGTCACGAATATGAAATGTCTTCAGGAACATCGAATCAGACTCGGTTTTGATGATCAGATGGAAATGGCTGTGGATTTTATATTGCAGTCACTTCCAGATACATATAGTGATTTCGTAGTAAATTACAATATGCATGACATGGACAAGTCCTTGACAGAGCTTCATGGGATGCTTGTGATTGCTGAAAATAACCTCAAGGGCAAGACCAAGGAGGTCCTTATGGTCAACAAGAAGGTCAGCTTCAAGAAAGCTGATCAGGGTAAGGGTAAGGCTCTTGAGCACCTTGTAGGGCAGATCAGACACCCCAAGGGTCCAAAGGTTCAAGTAGCTCCCAAAGCTGATGTGAAGGCTAAGGACAAATTGGAGGAGGTCTGCTATCACTGCAATGAGCTAGGACACATGAATAAGGGATTGCAAGTAATACAAGGATCATGTGAAGAAGAGTGGGCATCCATGTCTTCAAGATCAGGTATTTACGTTGTTGAGCTGAATCCTGAATCGCTATAACATAAATAAGAAAAGGCTTAAACCTGATGATTTAAACCAAATTATAATCTGGCATTGTTTGGTTTAAGGCACATAGGCGAGAAACACATTTCAACACTTCACAAATGTGGACTTTTAAGTCCGTTTGAATTCACTAAAACTGAAAGATGCAAGTGTTGTCTAATGGGCGAGAAGCCCATTTCAACACTTCACAAGTGTGGACTTTTAAGTCCATTTGAATTCACTCAAGCTGAAAGATGGAAATCTTGCCTAATGGGCGAGAAACGCATTTCAACACCTCACAAGTGTGGACTTTTAAGTCCGTTTGAATTCACTCAAACTGAAAGATGCAAGTCTTGCCTAATGGGAAAAATGACAAAGGCACCTTTCATAGGTTTAGGTGAAAGGGCGAGTGACTTGTTAAGTCTAATACATTCCAACGTTTGTGGACCTATGAGTACTCAAGCCAGAAGAGGGTTCAACTAATACTTGACCCTGGAAACGGCCGCATTCATTTTGAATCGGGCTCCGATGAAGACAACGATAGTACACTTTGTGACAGTCATTCTGTCTCACATTACTGTGGATGTGTGCGCCTTCGCGTAATTTTCATTGGGATGCGAGCTGAATGAGGTAATCAGCTTTATTTGGATGTGTGCGCCTCCGTGTAGTAGCCAAATAAGAACTGGACCAGAGTCACAGAAGGTACACCACATGACACTCATTATGACTCCCGTTACCGAGGATGCGTGCACCTTCGCGTAGTATTCATTGCAATGCGAGCGGGATGAGATGGTCAGTTCTATTTGGATGCGTGCGCCTTCGCGTATTAGCCAAATAAGAAATGGACCATAGTCATATATGGTGTGGGAAAAATCCTAATATGTTTTTCCTAAAGATTTGGGTAACAAAGATCCTTGCATACAAATCAGACAAGTGTGTCTTCGTAAGGTATCCTTAAGAAACTAAGAGATACATCTTCTACATACCCAGCGAGAACAAAGTTTTTTTTCCTCGAGGAGGGGTATTTTTGGAGAAAGACTTTATTTCCGAAACAGCTAGTGGGAGTCCCGTGCATCTCGAAGAAATTCGAGACGGTACGGAACAACCTGAAGCAATTCAGGAGCCTGCTATGCAAGATGTAGAAGTACATGAGCCTCAGATGGTCGTAGATGAAGAATCAATCCCCACAAAAATTCCAGATGGTCCAAGGAGGTCTGAAAGATCTCGTCATGTCCCCGTCATATATGGCTTCACAATCACTTAAGGAAATGATTTGATAGTTGTGGATCAGAAAGATCCAGTAACCTTTCAACAAGCCTTGGCCAGTACCGACTCCGATAAATGGCAGGAAGCCAAGAGAGAGGTGAGGAAATCCATGTGAGATAACCAAATCTGTATTTGGTTGATCAAACCCCTGGGATAAAACCCATCGGTTCTGAGTGGGTCTATAGGATCAAGACCGACATGAATCAAAATCCTCAGACCAAGAAGGCTAGGATGGTTGTAAAAGGTTATCGTCATATTCAAGGTATGGATTATGATGACACCTTTTCACCAGTAGAAATAGTCAGATCGATCCAGATTATTCTTAGCCATAGCTATGACAGATGGATGTCAAAACCCCTTCCTTAACAGGAACTTACAAGAGGGTGTGTATATCACACGTCCTGTGGATTTTGTAGATCCAAAGAATCCCGGAAAGATGTGCAAGCTGCAAGAATCCATTTATGGATTGAAGCAAGCTTCACAGAGTTGGAATCTTCATTTCGATGAAGCTGTAAGAGAATTCGGTTTCATCAAGAATGAAAAAGAACTTTGCGTTAATAAGAAAGCGAGTGGGAGTAATATTGTATTCTTGGTACTTATTCATCGGAAATGACATCCCGACCTTGCCACCAAAGCTTGGTTAGGGAAGTGCTTATCAATGAAGGACTTAGGTGATGCTACATTTATTGTAGGCATCAGGATCTCTACAGATCATTCCAAAAGGATTTTGGGCCTAATTCAGAACATGACATAGATAAAGTGTTGAGAAGACTCTCAATGCTTGAGTCTAAGAAAATGATACATACCCATGCATCATGGCATTAAACTCAGCGAGACACAGTGTCCTAGTACACCTGATGTGCTGAGCAGATGAATAAGATCCCATATGCTTTGACTGTAGAATATATCACGTATGCCATGATATGCACGAGACTGGAAGTCTTGTTTGCACTCAGCTGTACCAGCAGATTCCAATCTAACCCCGACCAATAACACTAAATTGCTGTCAAATGCCTCAAGTATTTGAGAAGGACCAAGGATGCATTCCTAGTGTATGGGGGTGTAGTTAGATAACTAGCAGTCAAAGGACAGGTTCATGCTAGTTTTCAGACATATCCAGATGACTTCAAAACTCAGTCAGGATATATTTTGTGTTGAATGGTGGCGCTTTCAGCTGAATAAACTTTAAGCAGGCCAAAATTGCCACCTCTACTATGAAGACTGAGTATATTGCTACAACAAAAGCAACTAAAGAGGCCGTATGGATTAGAAGCTTTCTGATCGGATTAGATGCAACGCCGCGAGTGTTTGATCCGATAAGCTTGTTGTGGGACAACACAGGTGCCGTAGCTATTGCTCAAGAGCTCAATTTCCATAACAGATCCAAACATATACTCAGCAGACATCACCTCATCAGAGTTATCACAGATAGAGGTGATGTGGAGATTAAACACGATTCGACTGATGATAATATGGCCGATCCCTTGACAAAAGCTCAACTGCAGCCTAGGCATGAGGAACATGCAAGGTCTATGGGAGTAGATCAGAACTTAAATTGGAACCAGGGGCAAGTGGGAGATTGTTAGAGTTATGCCACAGTCCAATATAAAAGTTATCTACAGATATAATGTTTTATCATCCTTCCGAATAAATAAATCGGCATAAAGTACTACTGTGTTGTAGTAACTTATTAGATGTGATTTGATCTGTGTCATTATGTGTGTAATCACTAATAGTAGAACTACAGATCGGAAAAATTTACATTTAATGTGTCCCCGATCAGTTAAGCTTCATTAAGAAGCAATCAGTATGAGACTAACTCTTTGTGATCACGCTCTACTGATCAGAGCAAGGTAGTGCCGGAGTTATATCATAGATATCATCAGGGAGATGGTATTGGACGACCCAATGGTGAGTATGCAGCATAGATATTGTCATGAGCATACTCACAGATCGCAGCTTGTCATTATATCCTAAGACTAAGGAGTCTTTGTGTTCATTATGTAATGAATCTCTAAGTTTGACCTAGTCTAACGTTGCCTGTAAAAGGGTAGCCATAAGGGCTCTGATTGGCTTGGTTATGAATTACATGAGTGAACTCGAAAGACGGCTGAGGGATTTATCACTCATACTTTGGTATGGGAAAGATATCCGTTTAGGCCACTTGATGAGTATGACTGAAGGAATAGCATGGCCATGCAGGTGATACCTTTGTATCAGTTTTCAGGTATATGTTCAGATAAAGAAACAGTGATTGATAATTTAGGATGACGTATCTATGCCTATTGATCAATCTGGATATCGGTTTGATAAAAGGATAGTGACATGTACGATAAGAGGTTAAGTCGAATCATTGATAATCACGGACGTTGGGTAATCATAATGTCTTGCTAGATGCCACTTATGATGGAAAGGGTAAAATAGTAATTTTATCAGTCTGCCAACGGGTCGTGAGCCTAGAGGGTCACACACTTTAAGTACAATATATAGCAAAACAGACTTGGATGGAAATTGAGAGAAGCCGCCTTTCAATTTAGTCAAATTGAAAACGATTCAGTTGATTTCTGGCATAGGTTTATAACCAGACGGTTGAGGAAATAAGATTAAAGGGATTTGACCGGTTTAGCTAAACCGTTTAATTAGAACCCAAATAAAATGAGTTTAATTACACTTTAGCTAATTGAGCTTCAAGCCCATTCTTAATATTAATTGAGATTGGACTTAAGTTTAATTAAGAGATTTGTAAGGGTTCTATTATGTGAAAAATAAAGATTAAAAAAATCAAATTTTTTCCATAGTTCCTAACCCTAATCCTCTCTTTTTCGGGTCCCTCTCTCTCTCCTAGCCAGCCCTCCCTCTCTCCTCCATAGCTAGGGTTTTTGCTATTCTTTTACACACAAAACTAGTAAATTTATGTGTATAATCCTTGGTTTAGGTGTTGTGCTTGTGTGGACTATCTAGTGAACACATATTCTTTGTGTTTGATTTATTCACAAAGGTAATTTTATGTTTTTATTATTCATAATATATGCTGAAATTTTTATCACATAAGATCTTGTTTTCGAATTCCATGGTTAGATTTTGTCCGTTGCATGTTATTCAATCTAAGGAACCCATGGAATTCCATCAGAAACTAGCGTCAACATAACCCTTGACGACTAGCTCATCATCATCCTTTCCTCCGTATACAAGAAAAGCGTCCTTGGTTCTCCTCAAGTATTTGAGGATTGTCTTGACCGCAATTCAATGTTCCTCACTAGGGTTGGATTGATGCCTACTAGTACAACTTAAGGAAAACGAGATGTCCGGTCTCGTACATATCATGGCATACATGATGGATCCAATAGCCAAAGCATATGGAATTCCAGTCATGCTTTTCAGCTCATCACTCGTCACCGGACACTGAGTCTTGTTAAGTTTTATGCCATGACGTATGGGTAAGAATCCCTTCTTAGATTTAAGCATTGAGAACCTCCTCAACACTTTGTCTATTTAGGTTCTCTGACTTAAGCTCAAGACCCGCTTGGTGCGATCTCTTCATATCTTGATCCCCAAGATGTAAGAGGTTTCGCCTAAGTCCTTCATTGTGAAACACTCGCCTAACCAAGCCTTTGTCAAGTGCAAGGTTGGGATGTCGTTTCCAATGAGTAATATGTCGTCGACATATAGCACCAAAAAGACTATCTTACTACTATCCGCCTTTTTGTAAACGCAAGATTCATCATCGTTCTTGATAAAGTCGAACTGTTTCACAGCTTGATCAAAACGTTGATTCCAACTCCTCGAAGCTTGCTTCAATCCATAAATGGACTTGAGCAACTTACAAATCTTTCCCTTATTCTTCGGATCGACCAAACCCTCAGGCCGCGTCATGTAAACGTCCTCAGTTAAGTTCCCATTAAGGAAGACAGTTTTGACATCCATTTGCCATATCTCGTAATCGTGGTATGCAGTTATGGCAAGTAGAATACGGATAGATTTGACCATGGCCACTGGAGAAAAGGTTTCCTCATAGTCAATCCCTTGGACTTGTCTATAACCTTTTGCTACCAGACGTGCTTTATAGGTCTCAGGATTGCCTTCCATGTCTTTCTTCTTCTTGAAGACCCATTTACAATCAATGGTTTTCACACCACCGATCGGATCAATCAAGTTCCAAACCTGATTATCGTACATGGATTGCATTTCCTCCTTCATGAGCTCATCATCTTGATCTACCAATACCAGCTCATCACCTTGAGTCACACAAAACCCGTATCTCACAGGTGGATGACTGTTCCTTTCAGACCGCCTTGGACCGTCCTGAAGAACTGCAGTGAGCGGTTTCTGCTCTACTACCTGCTCTGGCTCCAAATCTTCTATTGGGCTTTCAGGTGGTTCTTGAGAAACTATATTCTTTGGAATTTCATCCAGATCTATAGTCCTTCTATTGTCTGTTTTGGAAATGAATTTCTTTTCCAAAAACACCCCACCGCGAGTAACGAAAACTTTGTTCTCGCTCGGTTTGTAGAAGTAGTATCCCCTTGTTTCTTTGGGATACCCTACGAAGATGCATTTATCCGATTTTGTTCGAGCTTATTTGAGAGCATACGCTTCACAAAACCCTCGCAACCCCAAATCTTGAGGAAGGACAAAACGGGCTTCTTCCCGTACTATTGTTCAAATGGTGTACCTTCCACTATCTTCGTTGGAGCCCTATTCAATATGAATGCGGCAGTTTCGAGAGCATAACCCCAAAAGGAGAGTGGTAAATCAGCGTGACTCGTCATGGATCGAACCATATCCAACAATGTTCGATTCCTTCGCTCGGACACTTCATTTAGCTGAGGTGTTCCTGGCAGAGTCCACTATGATAATATCCCACTTTCCACAAGATGATCGAAAAACTCTTAAGATAAGTATCCTCCACCTCGATCCAAATGAAGTGCTTTAATACTTTTCCCGAGCTGGTTCTGTACTTCAGTCTTGAACTCTTTGAATTTATCAAAAGCATCAGACTTATGTCTCATTAAATAGACATAACCAAATCTACTGTAATCATCAGTAAAAGTGATAAAGTAACTGTAGCCGCTCCTGCCAAGTGAACTCATTGGTCCACACACATCCGTGTGTATTAGGGCCAATAGGTCACCCGCCCTTTCACCTCTCCCGATGAAGGGCGCTCTAGTCATCTTGCCCATTAAACAAGCCTCGCATCTCTCAATCGAATGGACTTAAAAGCCCGCACTTGTGAAGTGCTGAGATGCGTCTCTCATTTCAGTGGCCTAGAAGACAGTGCCATATTAGAGTTTGGTTTAAATTATCGGATTTAAACCTTTTGGTATTAACGTTATAGAGCTTGCTTGTATTGGGCTTTCCATATTCAACACATATAAATCACCAACTGTACGTTATCACGTTCTATATTGAAAATCCCGTTTTCAATAACAAAAGCAAAACCTTCCTTATCTAGTAATGATATAGATATGATGTTTCTACTGAAACTAGGTACAAACTACACATTATCAAGTACAAGAACAAGGCTACTGGGCAAAACAAGTGTAACAGATCCTACAGTAGTTGCGGCAACTCAAACTTTGTTCCCAACCCTTAGGTACATCTCGTTCTTGCCCAAATCTCTTTTATTTTCCAACACCCGCACATTCATACATATATGAGATTCATCCCCGATATCTACTACCCATGAATCTGAAACAGAGAGATTTAGCTCTAAAAAGAAAATACCTGATGAAGTAACGGCCCCACCGCCCTTCTTCTGATAATCCTGGAACTTCCTGTAGTCTCCTTTCCAATGATCGGGTTGTTGGCAGCAGAAGTAGACCGACTCCTTTTTCTTTTTAGCCTCCCCGACTTTAGGAAGTTTAGGAAGAAAAGCCAGTCTCATCTTTCGTGCTATGTTCATAGGGGTTTTACCTTTATCACCTCCAGCTTTGAAGCTAGTTCCCCATCTGACCATTAGAACATCCTTGCCTCGAGTGACCTTGATGTTCTTTTCGACCGTTACAAGCATTTAATGTAACTCTGAAACAGTCTTTTCTATATCATGCATTTCATTCCAAAACTATCATATGTATGAGGAAGGGATTGCAGAACTAAGTCTGCTGCCATCTGCTTTTGCATCCCGAGCCCGAGTCTCATCAGTTCGTCGAGATGTCCCCTTCATTTTTAGGACATGTGGACCTACAGAACTGCATGGTGACATTTTTCAGGCCAGGAGTTTCTTGAGAATCCTGAATCTTTCGAGTCAAGCTTTTGCCTTGAACATGACCTTTATTTGCGCCATCATGGCCATAGGGTCCTCAGACAGTTCCATAAACTGCTTCTGGAGCTCCGGCTCCATAGCGCCCAGCATCACACATGCCACGTCGATATTTTCACTAAGGTGCTTTTGGTATGCATCATTAACGACCCTCGGGGCGTTGAGTGCTGGCTCCACAGGCATAGCCCGGTCCAGGAAGTATTCCTTTAGTTCCAACTTGAACACAAGTTTTAGGTACCTGTCCCAGTCTAGATAATTTGTCCCGTTGAGCTTACCCTTTTAAAGGATATGCCTCAACGACAAACTATTCGCATTCGTTGAATTATTCGCCATTTATCTACAAGAGGAAAGTAAATTTAATCAGAAGGTTGAATAAATTTACGAAGATCTTGAATAAACGTCAACCATCCAATTCTAATATAATAGAATCAAAAGTTAAGACCCATGATTCGTGAATCGAAGTACGCTAGGGCGCACCGCTCCGAATCACTTATTTAGGTAGGACATACATCCAATTACATCCAATGCAATTGGGTCCAATTACAACCCGTGTAATTCTTGGCAAGGGACCGTACTATTGTACACGACATACCCTTTCTGACACCCTAGCTCGACCCTGGTCGAGAATCTCAGTCAAGTCAACCAAATCAAGTATGCTCAGTTCGATAAATATGCTCAGCTAAGGCCCACGACATCTAGATAAAACTGCAGCGACTTGTATAGAGCGCACTCTCGAAGATGCTCCGCTAAGGAGCACGACATCAATAGAATGGAGAACTTCACAAGCTTATGATTTTAGGTTGGTGTCTCACATCACTAGAAATTATTTGTGATTGGTTGTGTTTAAGTCATATATGTTTGATACAATTACGAACCCGTCACTAACAACCCGTGTTGTGACGTTTCTAATTGATCTCACATTATCTTCTTTGAAACCGTCATTTGCAACCCGTGCAAAGACGTTTCAAATTTGAACGCATCCATCAAAACCCGTGCAATGATGGTTTACAACGCTTTAACATGCAAACAATTAAATCCGGTTTTAGACTTTGCATGTGGGTGAGAGCTTAAACTAAAATTAAGCTAAGCATGCATACAAGTAATTTTGTACGAAATAAATTCTAACATGCATTAAAGCGTTAAATGTGCACAAATAGCCCACACTAAGTAACTAAGTGTCTAACGAGGCTCAAGCTTGAGACGACCATCTCCATAAACTCTTCTCGTCATCACCACTTAGGGCGCTCTCACTAGCTCGTGGACGTCCTCCAAGATCATCACCGTTCTCGGTTTTCATCCTTCTTGACTTGAGCAATTAATTACAATTAATACTCGATTCATAGACCAGATGAAAGAATAATTACAAGCTACTACTAGCGGTTCGCAGCCCGCATAAAATAATATTTACACGCTACAAGCTAACGATTCGCATACCGTATAAAAGTGGTAAATAATTTAAATGCTCTAGTGGGCTACCTATGCACCATGCATAACAACACATCACACAAGCATGTTGTCAAACAAGATGTATTTTCGGTTTTATTTTTATGCCCAAAGTTGCTCGGTCGGGTTTATCGAAACCAGACCTTTTCGAAAGGACGGTTTATCGAAACCGTTTAAAAACAATTTTTTTCAAAACATTGGATTGCGGGTTTGTGCCACGAATCAAACATCGTCCAACAAACCACCCGGGCCCAAGCCCAATGGACGAGCCCCTACGCACCGACGCGCTAGGGTTTGGCAACCCTAGCCGTCGGGCATCCACCGCCGGCTACGGCCAAAATCTGACCGGCGTCGGGGCTGGGACGGGTTTGCCACATGACCATGGCCATACAATGGACATGGCCCAATCCATCTCTGGCAAGCAGAAGTCCACGCCCGGTCCTCCATCACAGCTCCCCGAGAGTTCCGTTCCGGCGACCCGACATATCCAATTTTTTTCAAAAAATTCCAGATGTGATATTTTCTCTAAGACTTCATTTTTCATGGAATATAAACCCATTTATGAAAAATAAACATGTGATAGCAATAAGGGAAGCAAAATAATACCGAAACCGAAACAAACGAAGATTTAAGAGGGTAACCGTGCTCTGATACCACTGTAGAAAATTTGAGGCTACCAATAACACCATGGCAACGGAAGAAACAATAAAAAATGCCTCAAGTCTGTCCAAGAACATAAAACCATTAAATCCCAAGGAAAAACCAAGAACACATAATTTTACCTTCGGTTTGTTCGAATCTGACAAGAAGAGCACTTGAGATCTTCTCTCTAACGGAGTCCACACGGATAGGATGATCGTTAAAGGATCCTACACTCTCCTACCTACTAGAGTAGAAGAGAAAAACTTGAGAGGATGGTGGAGGGAGGTGTTGGCCGAGAGCTCCTTGAGAGAGAGAAGAGAGTTGTTTTTACTTGGTGTGTTGTGTTATGAATGAATGTGTTTCTTTTGGTTTTAGTTAGATGATGGTGCTGATTGGATGACCACCATTTAACCACTCCTAGCCACACAAATGGGAGATTAGGATAAGCTTATCTAGTCATCATCCACTAACCAAGATTAGTGGACAAAGGGACCCACCATTTGTTCCACTATTGGGCCGACCAAATGGGGCCTCATGGGCCGAAGCCCAATTACTTCGCCCATGTGGTCCCGTGCCGTGTCCAAATGCCATCCGACCCTATCCGAACTTATCGCACAAAGTCTGGCGCGATATCGACGAAAGACTTAGTCTTTCTCGATTCGCGTACCACATTCACTTACACATATCCATGGCCCAAAACGCCCAGTTTTGCCCATGCCTCGTCTCTCGAGAATCACCTACCTTTCCTTGTCTCTCAAAATCCATATCCTATGTGTGTGACCCTTTAGGCTCATGCCACCGTCGCGGATCGGAGTGAAATTTCATTTTACCCGATCCATCATAAGTGGCCTCTAGTAAGACGTTATGATTACCCAAGGTGCATGATGATAGATGATTCGATTTAACCTCATGTAGTACATATCCCTATCCTTTTATCGCAAGGTATCTAGATCGATCATAAGGCATAGATGCGTCACCCTTATTTAATTAATCTCTGTTTCTCGATCTATGAGATGACTGAATACTGATAACCCATATCATTGGCATGATCATGCACTCCCTTCAGTCAATCTCCATCAAGTGGCCCAAACAGATACCTATCTCATACCGTAGTATGAGGGATGAATCTCTTAGCCACCTTTCATACCACTCATGCAATCTTTCCCCGTGTCAATCATGGCCGTTATGATTGTCCTGTTACGGACAACGTTAGGAACAAGTCAAACGCGGATGTTTAATGCATAGTGATCACAAAGACTCCTTGATCTAAGGATATAATGACAAGCTACCACAACTGAATGTGGTCATGACTGTATCCATGCAACACCATTTAGAGCAGGTCGTCCAATATCACTTCCCAAGTGATATTTATGATCTGATTACAAGATCCCATCCCAATGGCAAATAGAGTTATACCATAAAGAATCATCCTCATAATTGGTCACTTCTTCGATGTGTATTTGACCAGGGACCCGTTAAGTGTGATCCGTACAGATATATGGTTCTACTACTTTGGTAGACATATATCAGATCGCACTTAACCTATTACTTCAACACAAGTAATATAATGCCAATTTTATTCATTGCAAACAATGATAAATATTTACAGACATATACAGACTAATACAACTGGACTAGGGCACAAAAATGCTTATAGCAGGCGTTGTCGCGTGGGCCAAATTTCGAACTCTGGTTCCGACTAAGCTCGGTGGATAGTGTTAAATAGGCTGGTCTTCTTATGTGGGACATTTGGGTAGGTAGTAATGCAAAACTATGGTCTAACGTTGAACCCACGATTGTGAGGGTGATGAGGTATTGAAGGGATTGGAGAGGCTTAGGGCTTCTCGGGGCGTTCGAGGCGGGATTGGGTAGACGTTCGTTGGGAGAGACCAATGAACGGGTGTTTGAAAATTAATGTGGACGGTGCTCTGGGTTCGGGTTCGTCGTGATTCGGGATGGTGGCGAGGAATTCTATGGGGGAGGTTGTTGGTGGTAGAGGATTCTCGTTGGAGGGGTGCTTAGTCTGGTCTGGGTAGAGGCTCGGGGACTGTTGCAGACGGTAAAGTGGGCGAGGGACTCTATGACGATTCTCGTGTCGATTGAATCTGACTGTCTCCTAGCTGTCTCAACCATCAACGGAAGCTCGTCATTGCGGTCGCCTTTTGGGCAGATTGTTTTGGAGGTTAGGAGGCTTTTGTCCCTATCATCAGGTACCTCTACTATGTTTGTAAAACGCTTAGGGAACAAGGTAGCTCATTTGTTTGCAAGGGTTATGTTGTCGGGTTCTGGGTGTGTGTTTGATGGAAGGAATGTTCCGTCTTTCTCACTTTCTATTTGTCTTGCTGATATTGCTTAATGAAGTTCGGTTTCTTTCAAAAAGATATGGTAAGAGTTTTATTATAATTGATTAATTTTTCCATTAATGCCATCATTACATATATAAATTATATTAATTTGATATTGTATTTGTGTAGGAGTGTCCATTTTAAACCAAAACGACACCAAATCAAGAACCACATCGAACCAAAAAAAAATGAAAAACCATGAATAATCGTTATGTTTTGATTTTATTTTGAAGTTAATTAGTCAATTTTGGCTCGGTTATGATTTATATAATAAATTTTTTTTGCTTAACTGAATAAACCGAACTGAAATTTCACTTACAACGTATTGCACCCAAAATCATCCACATATTATGAATGGGCTCTTTTTTACTCTCACAATCAACATCATTTAACTCCACACATAGACTCATACCTGAGTACCAGTTAAAATTGTGGGGTTTTTTTGGCCATTTAAAATTAATGCTCATTCGTATTCGAAATTATCATTACTTTGAATAGAAATTGGACGTAAATATCAGGCTCATAAAATTTGGTTGATTAGGTTTAAACCAAAAATCAAGCCACTTTCTAGTGGTTAAGAACCGATTATTCAGTTATATTTAATTTTGGTTATGGTTTAAAAATTATAAAACTAAAATTCTCGATTCGGTTTGACTTCGAACCCTTTGGTCCGGTTATCCGGACCATGGACAGCCTTGTGTATTCAAAAAATATATTAATTCATAATTATAAATATTAACGTTAATATTAAATAGGAAAATACGTAAAAGCCCTTTTATTTATCGATGGAGGAGGTGAGGTTGGTTGGATTGTCATATTCTTAGTAGTTGGCTATGAAAACAACATCATAACTCATTCGCACCATATTTGCTTGCACCTTAAGAAACCCTAAACAAAATTATAAATGATATTAAATAGTGGATCACATTATTAAGATGCATCTTTTAAGTCACCAAACCAAGATTGATTGACCCAATCATATCTCGTTGGTTGTGTTGTGGCTAACTGTACAAATGCACCTTTCACGCCTAATTCGTATTTTTATTAAAATACTTATATTTATACCTTAACAACTTAATTTTATTTATGTAACATAATTCATATTTTCACTGTATATTACATTAATTAATACAAATTATAAAAAAAAGAAATCTGATTAATTTGTAAAGATTTTATCCTCCCGACTAGCACCTAACGACTTTTACAACTCTGACCAAAAGTAGTATAAAAGCATCTGTAACAAGCTATTCAAATTACATGTCAATTCAATTAAAAACTCATGCTGATAGTAGAAAAACGATCTTCAAATACACGAGTAATTGGGATATCAAATCACTGTATACATTAACTTAACTATAATTGGTGTGATTGTATATCCAAATGACCTAGTTTTAACGCAAGGCATGGTCGTAGTCATGAAAATGGAAAGTCTTGTAGATGAAATGAGAAAGCCACCTTGAAGCCGCAAAGCACAGAACCGCCATGACTACCAGTGAAGTCCTCGCGGCTGGTGGCATCGCACTGTGTCTCGTTGCAGCAACGACGCCAACTGAAGCAATGGCAATGATCTGCAGCGCAACTTCGAGCACATTCAGTCCTTTATGCGCAACCCTGCAGCTGCTGCAGTTCACCACATGAGACCAGTACCTGAAAGGAAACAAACAAACAATTAACTCTTGGGCGTGCAATTCATAACCTGAGGACTGAAAACACGAGAACAAGTTACTTGCAATGACTAAAACTATAAATCATTTCCGAATCTTGGTACAAACATGGGAAAATGGCAAAAGAATGTCGTATACTATCACACTTTTGTGCAAGCGGTTTTGTGTACTTTGATGATGATAGTGGTGCTGTGATTTTTTGTGCAAAATGTGTGTATTTGTACAAAAATGACGGAATTGCCATTAAAATTAAGAATTACTTTTGCAAAAAATTAAAAACAAAAATTTTAAAAAGTTGTTCTACAAATATTGTTAACTAAAATTTGTATAATCAAATATTGTAATTTAATTTTTTAGTTAAAAGTTAACTTTTTAAAATTATTTTATAAAAATCTTAATTCTTAATTTCAAGAGCAATTTCGTCATATTTGTACAAATATACACATTTTGCACTAATGTGTATATTTTTAAAATTATTTTATAAAAATCAAAGCTCACAAAAAACTTTTTTGCCATTAACAAAATACACGACAACCTCTTACAAAAGTGTGATAGTATACATCATCATTTTGCCATTTTCCCTACAAACAATTAGATTAGGAATTTAGGATTTACCGCTTTATTGCTGATAAAAAAAATTAGTCCTTCCTTGCAATGACTAAAATCTAGAAATCAGTCTGATTACGGAGAAAAATTACACGAGTTACCTATCAAGCAGCTGCTCTCTTGGGGGAGAGGGTGGGAGTTCCCTGCTGAACTTCCCGCGCCAATCAACTTGACCCCCCGAATACTTGTTTAACCATCTTCTAAAGTTAACCACGTAGGCATCTGACTTTGTTGGCACAAAACAAGCCTTTTGCCAATTGGAAGGGCCGATTTCCTTTATCTTTTTCTCCTGCAAGAAGAGATAACTCTTGAAGAATCAGCAAATACTTGCCAAATCCGCCATTTTCATAGTAACTTACCTCCTCGTGAAGAAGATACAGATCTGAATCAAGAATCAAGTTCTGCCCCACGTGAAACATCCACCGTGGAACAATTCGATCAATCCAAACTGCAAAGTTTCGCGGGAAAGTCCATATCAACCTACTTCTACCAGGACTGACTGGAATACATATGAAAATAAGTAGTGCTCTCCGTTGTGCCACAGAAGCTGAATTTTCCTGATGATCCGCAGTCAACACACACACAGAAGTAGTGGCATTTAGAACATAGAAAGATGATTATATATGATCATTCTAAAAATCGAGTTTGGTGGCAGCCAAGGCGGGGTTTTTAGAACGCCGACCCGATTTCACATAATTGGGCAGATCAAGTCGGCTAGGCGGGTTTAAACTATTTTTTTCAGAATTGATTTTCTAAAACAAATAATAATATAAAATGCCAAAACTTAAAATAATTTATACTAATAAATACTTTTGTTGGTACTTTTATTGTTTTTGAAGGTAATGAATGTAATGAATATAAAATGTATATTTTTTATAATATTTATCTTTATATATTATAATTCATATTTTAATTGTGTATATGTAACAACTTATCTAATAAAAATTAAAAAATAGAGAAACTCAAATCCGATTAATCCTCGGAGTCCCTATCCATCCGACTAGCGCCTAGCGTTTTTTTAGAACCTTCTATGTGATTGTCAAAATGACGTAGTCGAAACAAACACATAGAACCTCATCCTACCTTGTTTCCACCTGACGACTCTGATCCGTTATTGGTTTGGGCAGGCGCGATATTGGGGAAAGCATAGTACACGCAAGGAGGAATAAATTTGCTGCTGCCAAATTCTTGCTTTCCTGTGAAACCATTTATGCTCAAATCTTCTACTTTCATATCTATCGGTCTTCCTCCTTCTCTATCAACCTTGACTGTGAAGAACAACAAAAAAAAGCTAATTTTAGTCTCAAAACCTTATATAGATAGCAAGTGGAACACAATAAGGCACATCGGCAAGTTCTTATCTTTTCTTTTGGTTTGGAATTCGCATTATCCCAAAATGCGCATATGGAACATGAGCGGGATCCATAAGATTCTCAATCAAGACTTCATACCTGAAAAATGTTATATTAATGAAATAAAATTATCAGATAAGCTTTCATATTCATACTAACGAGGAAAAGATGGAGTTCCCAAAACAGTTGTACCAATAAGAAGTGAAGACGACACATGTTTGCATACCCATAAGGAATTTCTCTATTTCCAATCGGCTTAGTGAAGGATGGGTCATCCAATTCCGGAATATAAGGCGGTTTTTGCTTCGCAATAATGTGTTTGTACTGCGGATCACTGTTTGGCCAAAACCAAACAATGCCATTCTGCACGGTACTCGGATATACAACTGCACACGCTTTCTTCAACGTGTGAACCTGCATATTTCGTTCGAAGGTCCTAAAAATCACACATCTAGATATAGAACCAAGCCATATGAATTAAGAACGCATACGTAAGTCACTATGACACATTCTAATTACAATGCCTCAACGATTAGCTATTGGTACAAAATGGGAATTCACAAATTTGAATCTAATGCAGCAAAAACATACACGTTGAACACAAACACTGAACAATATAGCATGATAGTACAGTATGTATATCAACCCTTCACTAACTTTATATATAATCAGTGTGAGACTCAGGCTCAAGTGTGACAATCTCAACAAACCATATGAATTGAGAACGCATACGGTGTTAGTAGAAGAACAAACTATGAGTTTCCCACCACAGAAAAAGGTTAGTCACTATGACACATTCTAATTACAACCTTCAACCATTCGCTATTGGTACAAAATGAGAGTTCACAAATTTCAACCTCATGCAGCAAAAAACATACACAGTGAACACAAACACTGAAAAAAGTAGCATGAAAGTACGATAGGTGCATCAACTCTCAATGACTATATATAATCAATGTGACACTCAGGCTCAAGTGTGAACATCTCAACAAGAGTGATCTGAGTAAAATTTCTAAGTTCTCACCACTCTATAAGTCCAACAACATATCAACAATATATGAGCATTAAAATGAAAGTTGATTCAATCGGGGACGTCGATTACCGGAGGACCATCTGGGGGTGCCTGAGGAATGAGGTTGCAGTCACCGGAGCCATTGAAGCACCAACCATGGTACACACACTGCAGCCTCCCCCACTGATCGATCCTCCCCTCAGACAGAGGAGCCAACCTGTGAGGACACGAATCGTCGAACACCTTCCATGCACTCTCATTCCTGTCCCACCATACCACCACATCCAGACCCAGAACCTTCTTCGCGTGAGGGACCCTCTTGTCGAGGTCGCAGACGGGCATTAGAGGGTACCAATGAGAGAACCAGTCGAATTTCTGGGTATCGAGCTCCGGATCATCTGCTGTGACTGTGGGAGATGTGGCGGTGAAGACAGTGAATTTGGGTTGGATCGCGGAGGAGGAAGAAGAAATGGGTAGTGTTGGATTGAAGAATATGGGTTTTCTGAGATGGGTTTTGTTGATTGAGGATGGGATGCCAAGTGAAGGAACAGAGCAGGCTCTCACAACTTCCATGGCTGCTTCTTCTTCAGAGCTCCACTGTGAATCTGAAATGAGCAATTAGTCTGAATTATCTGTATGAAATGAATGCAATTGTGTGGTCTCTATTCTAATCAGGCTCTCTCTCTCGTTTGTTCTTTGAAATGAAAACCAAACATGTCACTCCATTGGTGTGACTCAAATCAAAACCTACATAATGCCAAAAATGGTTATTATCTTTTTCGGAAAACTTCATATACATGCCCTCCTCCTTTATAGAAAAATTTACGGTGTAATAAATTGACGTTCCTTAATGGTAAATACACTATTATCGTCGTTATAAATTATATAACAATTTTGTGAAATAACGATATTGCCCCTATCTTGAATAACTCATTTATATTAAAGTTCATGAGCATATTAGTCATTTCATATAATTAAAGAGAACCGGTTTAAATTAAATTGGTTCAAATTAGATTCTCTGGTCAAACCCGTTTTGACCGGTTTGAATTAAAAACATTACAAATAGTTAATAAAAATTATAAAAAGACAAATAAGAAGACCCCTTCCTCCGATGCGAACTAGACCCAGCTCCGACATTGCCTCTAACGTTGTCTCCGGCGTCTCTTCCGGTCTCGTCTCCAGCGTTGAACAAGAGTCAGAGTCATGATTCAAATCCCGATTATCCCTAAATCTCGTCACCGGTAACCACCTTCGCACCTTCAGCCTCTCATGTTTGACCGTCAAGACAACCTAGGCTCCCCCACCTTCATTGACAAACTTTTCTCCATGAAACCCTAGCCTCCACCAAACGAGTTATGCTCGATTTACGCAGATCCTGCCTCTCCATAGACCGAAGACTCCCCCACTGAACCTCCTTACTCCGGCCATCTATCCAGTAGGAAACCACCATCTCTCAGGTGACGCCCCAAATCCCAGACGCCCTAAATTTGTGAAGACACCCAAATTGTAGAACGACCAAAACGCCGTTCATCGAAGCTCTAGATTACAAGTTATCGGCCAATCAAATATGCTGACAATCAACCCGTCCAACTCCAACACCTCATTTAAGCACCGATGAGCCAACTTGTGAGGGCCATAACTATAGCATCCGAACTCCAAATCAGGATCTTTCGGAGCCTAAACATAAGAGTATAATTCAAGCTTCCTCTCTCATGAAGAAACTTTTCTCATCGAAGATCTAAAAGAGGGTCAAAACTGCGACACAAGATGCCTGTTCGTCAGAAGCAGAGCAAAACGAACAGATCGAGAAGTCGCTGGATTTTGTGTTGGTCAACGGGCGTTGATTCACACTGCTGACCAACGGAAGCAGGATAGAATTCAACGCCCTTGCTGAAAAAAGTGTCGGTCAACCGACATTCTTGACAACCACTACTGCTGAATCCAGAAATTTGCTGGATTTTGACGTTTTCTGCCCAATTCATTGGGTTGACATAAATTAAGCATTTTAGGCTTTTAGGAAAGGGTAGCTCATGTTTTAGGGAAATAAAAGATAGAGAGAAAGTTTTTGGGTAGAGAGTATGGAATTTTGAAGATTGGAGAGAGTTTCCAAGCTTGAAGACTTGATTGGCGGGTGTAATTGAAGACTTGCATCTATTGTAGTAAGTTTTCTCTATCTCTATTTCTTGTTTGATTGATTAGATGATTTTTATGATGTTTATTTTGAGTTTGCTTGATATGTTGGTTGTTTGTGTTGATTTGATGAAGATGGCGGGCTAAATTAGCAACTTGAGGAATTGAGAGTAAGTGTGTTTAGGGGTTAATTGCATATTAGTTAATTATGGTAATTAATCTAGAGATCTAATCACATATCTCAATGCTTAACCTTCTGGGTAGGGTTGGTTATGACCTAATCTAGGGATAGAGACTCATAGAGCAATTAACCTAGGTGTATTAGAGTAGTTAGGTGTTGTATTTACATTTTTGCCCAATCGGGAAGAATGGATACAATTTAGTTTCATAAGTGACCAACATTAAAAAGCACTTCGAACTCTAAGATTCCTAAGTATAATTAATTGACCTAATCTTGATCGAGTTAGGGTTAATTAAAACTAGTCCCTTAACGACCATTTAGAGAGGGTTTTGGGTATAATTGAATTTGATAATACCCAGAGAAATTTTAAATATCCTTAGTTACGAAAATTGTAATTACCCTAAATCCTGTGAAAATTCCCAGCGTCCCAATCACTTCCCAAGTTTTATCATCTCTTGAAATAGTTGATTTTTGCCAATTTTTCTTGCTAGTCTTGTTATTTAGATTGTTTGAGATTGTAGTTATAACTTTCCAACCACTCAACCTATTCGTTAGAACCCGACTCAAAGTCTAGGTGATTATACACTTAGTGCCCGCTAGCTTCGCTTCTCCGTGGGATCGATAATTTGAGCGTAAAAATGTCTATTATTACTTGACGACTAGTGCACTTGCCGTTGATGTGAGTCCACCAGATTTCACTTTGACACCGATTTACCCACATTTAGTGCCTATTGTTTCCTCGTTACTCGACTTTTAGAGCCCTATTTGTACTACTTAACAACTTCGGGTGTGTTTGGTACACTTGTGCAGGATTTGGGTGAAAAAAGGAGAAAAACAGGACAAAACGGGCTAATTGGAGCATCGTGGCTAAGGAGGTGGTGATCGCCACCCAAAGAGGAAAGTGGCGATGGTGTGGCGATCGCGACACCCCTATGGCGATGACGTGGAAATTGCCATATAGGATCGCCACGTCGCGATTTCAAGATCTATAAATACCTATCTCGACCAGAGCAGAAGACACAACTTTTAGGCAACACCCACTACTCCAAATCTGTTCCTAGGCGAATTTGAAGCCCAAATCTCCATCACTCATCACCAAGAACGCGAAGTTAGCAAGGGAGCATTGATTGAAGAGTATAGTTGAAGATTGCAAGCATTTGATCCAAGCCTTAGTGCTTAGAGTTTGCTCATTCATCTTCACTTCTTGAGTTTTTACTCTTTTTCTTCTTGCTTCTTGTATTTTGCACCATGATTATGGGCTAAAAACCATAATCATGGGTGCTAGACTTATGACGATTGGTGTTTGATTCTAGATCTACTTTTAATTGAAATTATGCATGAACTTATTATATCTTGATTTGTGATTATACATGTGTTAAATTAACTACTTAACACTTGTTATTTGAGTTCGAGGTTGATCCCGAGAGGGACACTTGAGAATTTACTGAAAGTAAGATTGAGAAATCGGTCTCCTGGAGTCAATTCCTTTTTTTCAAAAAATCGTTGTTTGTATTGCTGTGGAGGATTAGGTTTAATTCCCGAGAGGGTTACCTGATATGAAATTAGGCACTATCTAATGTCGAGAGGCGGATAGTGTAATTATAGTCCATGCCTAATAAGATTGCATGATTGAGATTAATTGGTAAATCTTGAATTTGCACTAAGCCGTCGGTCTAGCACCCGTGGTTGCTAGTTAACTGTTCACAACCCACCTAAACTCACTTGCTTATTTTGATACTTGTTACTTATTGCCTAAAATTTCACCAACACACATAAATTACAGATTCTGTCTTTTATATTTCATGTCTTACATTCGAATTCAAGCTAATTGAGGAAAATACCCTATTTTGATCCCTGTGGAAATCGAACTGGATTCTAGCCGGAAATACAAATTTTCTTGATCGACTAAGGGCGCCTCACAACGTCCCATCAGCAGTGCAATCAGGAGTTGGAAAATCTCGCGAGAGATTTTCTCTCGTGACATGCAATAGATACTTAAATTCCTGACATATAAACACCATAAGGAGCATAGATCGTCTCGTGCCACCACACGAACCGCCAGCAAACAGATCTTGTCATCTTTAAATTCGACATCAAAGACAAAACCAACATGAGATCCACCATCCAACCATCTATAACAACTAAGAGAGGCAGAGCTAAATCCATGATCGGGAGACTGGAGGAAAAAGATTGGTACTCGTGATCAGCTGAAATCAGAACTGAAAAGATTTTTCCAAATCAAAACGCTTGCTTTCAGCTTGATAAAATCCAACAATTTTGAGAGGACAAGAACAAGGGCTTGATTAAGAGGGGCACATGAAATGTTATGAGGATGAATCAAGATCACTTTACCAAGCAAACTAGCAATATTTTGGATTGAAAACAAAAACCAACTGATGTGGGTCCTCTCGGAGTCCATTTCGACACCTTATTACTCATATTTAGTGCTTAATTTTCCCTTATATCGGGCTAAGCCCCAATTATGCCACTTTTACGCCTTCGGGTAATCTGGTGTGATTGTGCAAAATACAGGTGAAAAGGGATCAAAACCGAGCCAAAACGAGGATTTCGGGCAACAAGAAGAAAATGAAAGGAAAGGAGGGTTGTAACGATCGTCACAACGAAAGTATAATGATCGTCACAAACGCCACCATAGACAACCAACTTACAGAGATTTGTAACGATAACGTAACACTGAAGTAACAAGGACGTAATGATGATGTAACGATTGTTACATCACTTGTAACGATCGTTACATATGCCAGAGGCAGAAAGAGCATAAAAGCCGAACACAATTTCTGAGCAAGGGTTCCGAAAATTATCAAAGTTCCAGCATCCTTTTGAGTTCCTAGAGCAATTCCAGATCCCTAATCAACCATCCTTCACATGGAATCACCAAGACTAGCAAGAGAGCGTGATTTGAACGTGAAGATCGAAGACTCGAGCATCCGATCCGGGACTTAGGGCCCAGAGTTTGCCCGTTCTCTTCCCTTACTCTTTAGTTCAGATCATATTTTTGGTATTTCGCACCATGATGAGGGGCTAAAACCCTAAATCATAGGTGCTAGACATATGACACTCGTTGTTTGATACAAATTCCGATATTATTTTATGCTTATTTCATGAGAATTGAATTCTACTTTATGTTTATTTGTGATTGTGGAATTAGCTAAGTCATGATCATAATCTAGGTTTGAAGCTATTCTCGAGAGAGATAATGGATTATTTAACTAAATAGAATCAAGGGATTGGTCTTCTAGAGTCGATCACTTGACTCGAAATTGCTATCCTCAAAGCCGTAGTGGACCGAGTATAAAATCACGACATGATTATCGGTCTAGTATTAGGCGTCAACCAATTTCGAGAGACAGTTGACATATATATAGCATAGGTCATTTCTCTGAGTTTGTTATCGAATGATTATATGAACCTGAATTGGCAATTGAGCCGTTGGTCTAGCACCGACATTGATTCCAAAAACCAATCATTTCCCATTACTTGTGTTACTTTCATGCTATTGATTGTTTGAGTGACATCTACACATACTTCACAACATTGGACCATGTCCCGATTTCAATTATTCACAATTTAAATACAAAATATTTGGGTACGAACCCTCATTTGGTCCATGTGGAATCGACCTGGATATTAGTCGGTTACAAATACTTGACGAACAACGATTGTTGTTACGTTTAAGTTGGTTGAATTCTTTAGTACAAAGAAAGATGTCGATCATCATGTCGCAACTTTTGGTAAGACATGTTTCGAGTGTATTTTTTGTAAGTTCCAGTTTTGGGAAATTTCGATGTTCCCTTATTTTAATCTGCAGAAACATGTCTGCATGAATTCTTTTGGGTATATTACCCTTTCTTCATAAGATCACAGTTGTATGTTCTCTCCTATACGAAAAAGGAATGCTTGGATTTTGGATATTCATCGAGAAGATTTAGGAAACCCTAACGAAGCTTCAAGGCGGCTTGTGTAGCTGCTATAAAAGCCGAAGGCGTCCCCTTAGCAGCTTTAGGTTCTTCGTGCTCAAACTGTTCAGAGCTCCTAAGCGTGTTGGACTAGCGTGTTGGGAGGTTGTATGTTTTGATAAGAACCGTGTACATCGAAAAACATCATTCGAGCGGTTTGAAATGTTTGATCGAGTAGGGTGTTGTGGACGTGATTGAAGATTCAAGAAGAGTGTCGAAGACAATGACAAATTGACCGAGCAACTGAAGCGTGCTCGAATGGTGGAATTGAGAGGGGTCTCAAAGACAGGGGGAGTCCCTGGTCGAGGTTGTTCATGTGTAGTAATAGTAGCTTAGGACAATGGTTTGTGTGATAACCAGTTGATGCATGAGTTGTACTATTGATTACCGTATAGTGAAAACCTTTCCACTGGCAGAGTGTCTCCAGATGTAGGTAAGGTTGCACCGAACAGGGTAAACATATCGTGTGTCTTTGATTTTCTGTTTTACTCATATTGTGTCCATTATTTGTGATTGAGCAAAGTTGTCGAACACTAAGTCTTAACATTGTGTGTGACATCTTGGTCCTGTGACTAACCAGAATTTTCAATTGGTATCAGAGGGGTACCTAATCTAATAGGTGATTTCCTGAGGAGGTTAGTATGATATTAGACATGGATAATGCAAGAGAAGGAGGTTCAATTAATGAATAAAGAACTTCAATATCTCATCAAGAACTTCGAAGCACTCACCATGAAGAAAGATGAGACCATTGCTGACTTCAATGTACGAATCCGAGACCTTGTAAATGAGTCCTATTCACTTGGCAAACCAATGACAGACAAAGATCTGGTCAGAAAAACCCTAAGAGCTCTAAGTCCAAGATTTAAAATGAAGATCATTGCCATAGACGAGGTTCATGATCTTAAATCCCTAAAGTTTGATGAACTTATGTGATCTCTCATGACATTCGAGCTCTCTCTTTCATCGGTGGAAAAGAAACACAAAGGGATAGCTTGCAAAAGTTCGACTCATGGTCTAAAAGAGCAGGTATACTCTGAATCTGATAATGAAATTGATGATATAGTTGCTATGATGGCCAGAAACTATAGCAGGGTCATGAAAAGATTCAACAAGATAACCAGGAAAAATGTGCCACAAGATGTCAAAGACAACTTTCGGCAAAGATTTCAGAAGAATGGAAACGCTCACAAAAGCGACAGAAGTGATAAATGCTATGGAGAGGGCAAAGACATTCATTGTCATGAATGTGAGGCTTTGGGCATATTCAGAAGGAGTGTCCCAACTTCCTGAAAAGACATAAAAGGGGATTCACTTCCACACCATCTGATAAGGAAGAAAAAGACAGCGACTCTGAACAGATAGGTAACTTTGTTGCATTTTCAGGCACTACTCCTTGTCATAATCTTAAACATACAGACGAATCTGCTGAGAAATATGCCTCTGATGATGAGCTATCTGATAATACCATGAATGATGCTTATAATATATTATATACTAAATGGGTTGTAGAGTCTCAGGTTCTTGACAAGTAGAGTGCACTTATTATCTCTCTTACTGAAGACTTGTTCTTGTATGGTTTCCCAGTGGTTAGAATTTTGTCCATCATGTCAGTGCTAGAGTTCAACATTCTAACAGATTGTGTCATGTGATCAAAATCCCTATTTAGACGACTGATTTCGTGTTTTAAATCAACAACAGTCTCTAAAAGTCATCTAACAACCTTGAGGAACAAGGTTGTGAACCAGATGTCTATGAAGATGTCATAGGCATCTGACATTGATAAAGTTCAGAGACATTGTCAGCAACATCTTTCTGACTCTCCCAACAAACCACGCTGGGTCGGTCATTACTGCGGACAAATCTTTACGGGAAGAAACGTACTCGACATCAACCGTTACACAAGCGTGTGTCATCTCGTCGAAAGGCCACACCACAAAGAGAGTGGAGAGTGAAGAATGTGACCTACCGTGCCAACATCACATACACTACACTTACTGCTTCCACCGGTAAGGATTGGTACTTTGATAGTGGATGTTCTCGCCACATGACTGGTGATTGTAAGCTTTTGACCAACATAAGGCCATGTTTAAACTGAAGGAATTATTTGAGGGTTCCAATCAATTAATTTCATGCTCATACAAGAAATTAACCTCAAAGTTCCATATTTAATAAGGATCTTACATGATCATGAATTGATCATGAGATATAAGCTAGAATAAAACTTGAATATTACCTTGATTCAAAATCTCTTTGTTACCAAATAAGATTTAGTAACCTCTAAAGAACGTCCACACAGGAAGAGCAATCCGGGGATACTCACAACGATCCTTACTAGAAGATCGAAGCAAGCAAAACGGAAGGAGAGGGAGAGGGGGTGGCCGAATTCGGCTAGAGAGAGAGAGAGAGAGAGGAAGAGTAGCTAGGGTTTTGGAAATAATTCTTCTTAATTTTCATATCTGAAAATTTTCCTTTTATAACCATTTTTAGGAAATAATTAATTAAATGCCTTAATGAGCTTAAAGCCCAAAGCTTTTAATTAATTAATGTAGAGAAACTCATTCTGGCTTAGCCCATTCTGGCTAGGCCCTGTTTAGCTAAATTAATTAAATCTATTTAATTAGATTATTATTAATTGGTCCAGTTAAACTGTTCTTGATTTATGGTTTAGTCCTAAACCAAAATCGGTCTAATCTGCTTTAATTCAAAACCGGATTTTGTCTCTCTCATGATTCCTCTATTTGATTCCATCCGCTTTACTCAACCTCTAGTGTGTGACCCTCTAGGCTCACGACACGTCGGCGAACTGGTAAAATTACCATTTTACCCTTTCCATCATGAGTGGCCTCTAGCATGACATCATGATTACCCAACACTTGTGATTATCGAGATTTCGACTTAACCTTTTCGTACATGAATCTATCATTTTATCCTCTTGATATCTTTGACAACCATGAGGCATAGACAAGTCATCCTCGTTCAATTGTCCTGTTTCTTGATTCTGAGTTAACTGAATTATAATTGATACTCAATATCGACTGCATGGCCATGCTGTTGTATTTCAGTTGTACTCATCAAGTGGCCTAAACAGATATCTGTGCATATGTCCGTATGAGGGATAAATCCTTCAGCGATCTTATTGAGTCATCTCATGTAACTCGTGATCGAGCCAATCACAGTCTTTATTGTAACCCTTTTACAGGAGACGTTAGACTGAGTCAAACTCGTCACTCATTACATAGTGACCTCAATGATCCTTCCGTCTGAGGATGTGATTTCATGTGCCGACATATGAGTATGTTTATGACTGTGTCTATGTAACATAGTCATTATCGGGTCGTCCTATATCACCCCTGTCTGGTGATACTATGACCTAACTCCGTCCTCCTTCTGGTCATGGTCAGTAGAGCGTGATCATTTAGAGTTAGCCTCATACCGATTGCTTCGTATGAAGCTATTCTTATCGGGGACTGCTTAAGTAAGATTTTATCTGATCTGTAGATCTACTATTATGTGTTGACACATCAATGATACAAATCAAATCATACTTAAGATATTACTACAACACTTAGTAATATGAATGCCGATTTTATTTGAACTAATAATCTTTATTACATGATTAGATTGAAAATACATTATACTAGGGCACAAAAAACCCAACATAAACTGCTACGTTACATTTGGCGACGGGGTCTAAGCCAGAGTGATTGGGAAATGAGAACTAAACTTTCCTGCTTCTCATGCTTAACCGAGGCATTGTTGATAGAAGGGCTCACTCATAACCTTATTAGCATTAGTCAATTATGCGATCTCGACCTATTTGTAATCTTTACTCATGAAAAGTGTGTTGTGTTAAATGAGAAACATGCCGAGCTCATGAAGGGAACCAGATCTCGAGATAACTACTACCTTTGGTCTCCAGCAGACGCTCCGGTGTCCAAATGTCTTTTCTCCAAAACAGATGAGGCTAAGCTATGACATCAAAAACTTGGACATTTGAACCTCATGAGCATGCAAAAGGTGATCTCGGAAAAAGCCATAATTGGTGTCCCAAACCTCAAGATTGATGAAGGTAGACTATGTGGTGATTGCCATATTGGGAAACAAGTCAAGCTGTCACACAAGATGGTGCAACATCTTACCACTTCGAGAGTGTTGGAACTGTTTCACGTGCATCTGATGGGAAAAATGCAGGTTGAAAGTCTTGGAGGAAAAAAATATGTATTTGCTTTATGCATGAAGGTTCACAAGGAAAAAGGGGAGAGCATTGTGGAAAGAAAGAATCGAACCCTTCAAGAGATGGCCAGTGCAGTGATGCTAGCAAAAGACCACCTCCTTTGCTTCTGGGCAGAGGCACTCAACACGGCTTGCCATATTCACAATAGAGTTAATCTTCTTCCATTTACTACTATTACACTCTATGAGATATGGAGGGGGAGGAAGACAAATGTTAAGTACTTGCATGCCTTTGGCTGAACATGCTATATCCTGACTGATCGAGAACCCGGGCGCAAGGTTGATCCCAAAAGTTCCAGTGGTGCTAATGTCAAGTATGATGCAAACACTGCCCCCGAAAGTACGCCCGAGTAGAAAGATGACAATGACAATGTCATTGACATTGTTCTCGACAAAGCCAGAGTTGTTGGACAAGGTTATACAAAGGTCGAAGGTGTGGACTTCGATGAAAATTGTGCTCCAGTTAAGAGACTTGACATTGCATGTTATTTTCGGTTCAAACTATTTACTCCAGTTACGAGACTTGACATTGCATGTTATTTTCGGTTCAATAACAATGTCATTGTTCTCGACAAAGCCAGACACTCTCTATGGACTCAAGAAAGCTCCTTGTGCATGTTATGAAAAGGGTGGAGTTGATAAAACCTTGTTCATCAAAAATGAGGAGTGAAATCTTATGGTTGCTCAACTCTATTTCGATGACCTTATATTTGAGGGAATGTCAGACAACATGGTGGATTAATATGTGCGGCATATGCAATCTGAGATCAAGATGAGCATGATAGAAGAGCTAAATTTTCCCTTGGGTTTCTAGATCAAACAGATGAGAGATAGTATATTTAACCCTCAAAGTAAATATGCTAAACGCAAAGTGAAAAAGCTTGGCTTAGAAAACTCCTCTCACAAGTGAACTCTAGCTGCCACCCAGGTCAAGATCACAAAAGATGAGCAAGTAATCCTAAACGAAGCCATCTATCTGAAGCTAAAAGCAAAGTGAGGTACACTTCAGGAACTTCTGATTTTGTTTTTTATATATATTTAATACCTCTTCTATGCTAAGTGGATATTGTTATGAAAACTGAGCAGGAAGTGCTACTGATAGGCAAAGTACTTCTAGAGGATGTGTTTATCTGGTAAACAACCTTATTTCATGGTTTAGCAAGAAATAGAATTACATAGTCTTGTCTACATCTGAATTCGAATACATTGCTACATGGAGTAGTTTCGCGCAGCTGCTCAGGATGAATCAATTGAATGTCAAAAGTGATGTCGGACAGGATGTCTTGACATTATTCTGTCACAATATCAGTGTAATAAATATTTTAAAGAACCCAATACAACTCAGCTAGACCAAGCACATCGATATACGACATCATTTTATTTGGGATTTGGTTGAAAACAAGAATACCAAACTGGAGCACAACTACACTGAGCAACAACTAGCAGAAATATTCACCAAAATCTTGAATGCAAATCGATTTGGAAGCCCTAGGTGAAGGAATTTTGTAGGGTTTCAATCAATTAATTTCATGCCCATACAAGAAATTAACCTCAAAAGTCCAAATAAATTTAAGGATCTTACATGATCATTGATTGATCATGAGATCTAGACTAGAAAAATAAATTACAACACTAACTTGATTCGAAATCCCTTTGTCACTAAATTGAATTCAGTGACCTGTAAAGAACGTCCACACAAGAAGAGCAATCTGAAAATACTCACAACGATCCTTGCTAGAAGATCGAAGCAAGCAAAACGGGAAGGAGAGGGACAGGGAGGTCGACCGGCCAAGGGAGAGAGAGAGAGATGGGGGTTAGGGTTTTTCTTGGAAAAATTCTTATGATTAAAAATCTGAAAATTTCCCCTTTATATCTCTTTTAAAGAAACAATTAATTAAAAGCCTTAATGGCTTAAAGCCCAAAACTTATTAATTAATTAAGTAAAGATCTCCATTCTGGCTTGGCCCAATATGGGTAGACTTGTTTAGCTAAAATTAATTAATTAAATCTATTGGTTTAGATTCTAATTAATTGGTCCAGCTAAACCGTTCTTGATTTCCGGTTTAATCCTAAACCAAAATCGGTCTAATCCAGTCTAATCCAAAACCGGAATTATCTCTCTCATGATTCCTCTACATGATTCCATCCGTTTTACTCAACCTTTAGTGTGTGACCCTCTAGGCTCACTACATGTTGGCGGAATGGTAAAATTACCATTTTACCCTTTCCATCGTGAGTGGCCTTTAGCAAGACATCATGATTACCCAACGCTTGTGATTATCGAGATTTCGACTTAACCTTGTCGTACATGAAACTATCCTTTTATTCTCTTGATATCCTGACAACCATAAGGCATAGACAAGTCATCCTCGTTTAATTGTCATGTTTCTTGATCTGAGTTAACTGAATTGTGACTGATACTCTGTATCGACTGCATGACCATGCTATTGTATTTCAGTTGTACTCATCAAGTGGCCTAAACATATATCTGCTCATACGTCCGTATGAGTGATAAATCCTTCAGCAATTTATTGAGTCAACTCATGTGACTCGTGATCGAGCCAATCACAACCGTTATTGTAACCCTGTCACAAGAGACGTTAGACTGAGTCAAACTCGTCACTCAACACATAGTGACCTCAAAGATCCTTCTGTTTGAGGATGTGATTTCACGCACCGACATATTAGTATGTTCATGACTGTGTCTATGTAACATACTCACGATGACATAATACAAGATTCACATCTCTTGATTGGTGTGAATTCAAACGGACTTAATAGTCCACACTTGTGAAGTGTCGAGATGCGTTTCTCGCCAATATTGCCCAGACGACAGTGCCACATCACTGTGTGGTTTAAGTCATCCGACTTCAACCTCTTATTTACGTTATAGTTTGAACTGTAGTTAGAGTTATCAAGATTTAAAATGTACAAACCACCAATCATATATGCAGTGCCATAAATAATATTATTTCTTGATAAAGTAAATAAACCATTGTCTATGGAAAATACAAAACCAAGTTTGTCCAAACTGGACACTGAAATAATATTCTTACTAAAAGTAGGTACACATTGTACATCGTTCAAAACTAAAATAAGCCCTGTGGGCATCCTAAGACTAACAGAACCGACGGCCGTCGTTGACACCAAACTTTTGTCTCCGACTCTCAGATCCCGCTCGCCTTTCCCAAGTAGCTTCTTACTTTCCAGATCCTCCAGATTAACACAAATGTGAGTTTCTGCCCCGGTATCAACTACCCATGTATCTGAGAAAGTAACGTTGAGATTTTGCTCAACAACATAAATACCTGATCCAGGTCCCGAGGGGTGTCCTCCCTTCTGCAAGCTCTTCACATATTCCTTGTGCTGCATGCAATCCTTTTTCCAATGACTTGGCTGCTGGCAATAGTAACAGATTACCCCTGTGGTTGAAGTATTCCCTTCGGTTCTAGGAACCGCTGGTATCTTCGGACCCCTGGGTACCCTTAACTGCCCAGCTAGGTGCATTGGCGCCTTACCCTTACCCGCCACTGTTGGAGCCTTGCCCTTGTTGGGATATCCTGGTGACTTGCCAGTAGGTTTGCCATCTCTTTTGAAGTTGACATCCTTATTGACTATCAGAACCTCAGGGGTTTTGCCCTTAAGATTCTTCTCTACTGTCACCAACATCCCATGTAGTTTCTTGATGGTCTTTTCCATATTATGGAGATTGTAACTAGTAATTACATCTCCATAAACCTTATGAAGTGACATCAGAACTATGTCTGATTTCAGCTGCTTTGTGAAGCTATGACCTAGACTGGCCAAGCGATCAAAGAGGTGCTTCATCTTGAGGACATGTGGGCTTACTGCCTCACTAACATTGTGCCTGCTATAGAATAACTCCCTAAAAGTGTCGTATCTTTCGACACGAGCATTCTTTTGGTTGTATACCTTGATCTCATCCATTATTTCTTGAGGATTGTTCATAAGATGCATAAACTGGTTCTGAGTGTCATTTTCCATGGACCCGACCATGAGGATGCCAACATCTTGTCGATTACTTATGTACTTATCATAAGAATTCTTATCGGCCTCCCTGGCATCATCTGCAGGCACTTTTATCAGCTTATCCCCTGACAATCTGTCACTCGACAGAAGAGACTTTAAGGCTTCACTGCCAGAACGTGTTGATTTGGGTTGCGACGGTGCCATTAATCTACACATGAAAATCATTCAATTAGATTCTTAATTAAGTTAAAGTGAGAGATACTTGAGTATGAACATTTCTGATTCTTATTTCTGAATCTAAACTAAGATCTCCGCATACCCAAAACTGAAGTGAGTTAATCTCATCGCCCCAGTTTTGGACATTGGAGTAGGACAGTCCAGTCCTTTTACAAACCATGTGATTCTTGGCTAGGGCTTATACATTATATGTATACGGCATTGCCCTATGTCTGATACCCTGGCTCAGATCATCTGAGAATCGCAGCCAAGTCAACCATCCTTCAACGCATAGTCCGATCTGCATGATTACTCTGCTAATGCGCACGTACCCATACAAGATTGCCCATTTTCTTTTAGAACCCATTCCCATGGATCCACGTTAATCGTATCCACCCATGGGTCTGAGAACTAATCAAAGTGATGAAAAGTGGGCGGTATCTAGCTTGACATGAAATTATTTGCCGTTTTAAATGTCCATTCTCACTGATCATTACTTGATCTTAACTTGAAATTATCATCTACAAATCCATGTAGAGATATTTTCATTCCGGTTTACATGTGCGTGATCAATTCATTATTATTAATCTTTTCACATGTGTGTGATGATCTAATTAACATAAACTTATGAAAATTAAATCATACATACAACCACACATTCATGAACTTAAATGTAAACTTGCTTTAGCTAGCCCGGTAACCCTACTGGAATAAATTAAAACCTATACTAGGTCTTGTCTTTCCTCATTCCCTTGAACTCCCACTGGCTCCACGCCTCCTCGCCAGGGTTGGCCGCGCCATGACCGACCAGCCCATGAGGGCTGGCCGTGGTGGGCCGCCTGGCCGGTTTCGGTCAGGCCGGGGCCCTCCCCTGGCCGAAGCCGAGAGGCTCGGCCAGATCTGCCATGGGCAGATTTGGTCGGCCTTCCCGTTCCGGCCGGTTAGCCTATGGCTTGGCCGGGGTTAGCCGCTCGGCTAGCCTCGCCCTCCCGCGGGTCTCGACCTGATCTCACTCGATCAAAATTAATTTTTCAGCGACAATTAAATAAATTCCAGCAATTAATTCATCAACCAAAAACAGAAAATTATTTTGCAAGTTTCAATTTAATACCGAAATCAATTGAAAAAATAATCTAGCTTATTATGCTCGAATGCAATAATCTTATGTAACCTAGGCTCTGATACCACTGAAATTTTTTTTGAGGGTTCCAATCAATTAATTTCATACCCATACAAGAAATTAACCTCAAAAGTCCAAATAAATTTAAGGATCTTACATGATCATTGATTGATCATGAGATCTAGGCTAGAAAAATAAATCACAAAATTACCTTGATTCGAAATCCTTTGTCACTAAATTGAATTCATTGACCTCTAAGGAACGTCCACACGGAAGAGCAATCCGAAGATACTCACAACGATCCTTGCTTGAAGATCGAAGCAAGCAAAACGGGAAGGAGAAGGAGAGGGAGGCCGACCGGCCAAGGGAGAGGAGGGGGGGGGGGGGGGGGCTAGAGTTTTTCTTGGAAAAATTCTTATAATTAAAAATCTGAAAATTTTCCTTTTATATCCATTTCTAAGAAATAATTAATTAAAAGCCTTAATGGACTTAAAGCCCAAAGCTTATTAATTAATTAAGTAGAGAAGCTCATTCTGACTTAGCTCAATCTGGCTAGGCCTGTTTAGCTAAACTTAATTAATTAAATCTATTAGTTTAGATTTTAATTAATTGGTCCATCTAAACCGTTCTTGATTTCCGGTTTAATCCTAAATCGAAATCGGTTTAATCCAGTTTAATTCAAAACCGGAATTATCTCTCTCATGATTCCCCTACATGATTCCATTCGTTTTACTCAACCTTCAGTGTGTGACCCTCTAGGCTTACTACACGTTGGCAGACTGGTAAACTTACCATTTTACCCTTTCCATCATGAGTGGCCTCTAGCAAGACATCATGATTACCCAACGCTTGTGATTATCGAGATTTCGACTTAACCTTGTCGTACATGAAACTATCCTTTTATCCTCTTGATATCTTGACAACCATGAGGCATAGACAAGTCATCCTCGTTCAATTGTCCTATTTCTTGATCTGAGTTAACTGAATTGTGACTGATACTCCGTATCGACTGCATGGCCATGCTATTGTATTTCAGTTGTACTCATCAAGTGGCCTAAACAAATATATGCTCATACATCTGCATGAAGGATAAATCCTTCAGCAATCTATTGAGTCAACTCATGTGACTCGTGATCTATTGATCATAAGGCATAGAGTCGTCACCCTTATTTAATCTATCACTGTTTCTTGACATGTGAGATGACTGAAAAATGATACCCTGTATCATGTGCATGGCCATGCGTTTCTTTCCAGTCATTTTCATCAAGTGGCCTAAACGGATATCATTCCCATACCGGAGTATGAGGGATAAATCCCTTAGTCGTCTTTTGCTTCACTTAAGCAGCCAGTCCCCGAGCCAATCATAACCGTTATGGCTATCCTGTTACAGATAACGTTAGGCGTATGTCAAACTCGGATGTTGTCTACATAATTATACAAAGACTTCTTGGTCTAAGGATATAATGACAAGCCACGACAACTGAATATCTACATGACTGTATCTATGTCGCATATTCAGGTCGGGTCGTCCAATATCAATTCCCAAATGATATCTATGATTTGACTCCGACAATCTCATTGCCAATGATCAGTAGTGCGTGATCATGTAGAGTCATCCTCATACTGATCGCTTCTGATGAAGCTTAAGTAACCAGGGACTCATTATATGTGATTCATACAATCTACAGTTCTACTATTAGTGATGACACACTCAATGATATAGATTAAATCACATATAATATATCACTGTAACACAATAGTAATATAAATTCCAGTTTATAATTTGCAAATAGATGATACAAACTGTTATAGACATTACACTTTGTATTGGACTACGGCACAAATTTAACAGAGAAACGGTCCAATTTTTAAAGAGTGTAAAAAGACGAAATTATTCTCAACTATTCATCAATTTTTCAATTGAATGCGACATAGATACAGTCATGTAGATATTCTCAACTATTCTCTCTTTGATTTTCACCTCCCTCAACCTCCGCTTCGCCGCTTCTGGCCACCACATCACTGTTTACGACCCATTCACCCTGTTGAATTTATAAAATAGGATTGTATTATTGAGAATAACTTTATTATGAATTACAATAGGAGGTTCCTTTATATAAGGAACAATAGGAAATAAACCAAACTAGAAAACATAATACGAATAGGAAACCCTATTAATTAACTATTCTAACACTCCCCCTCACGTGCAAACCGTGTAACACAAGTCTTGCACGTGAAAAAAGAATAATAGGAAAGCTAACATCTTCAATCATGCCGATTATAAGGAGATGAGAACAAGTGATTTTTAAGAAGAATCACTAAAACTTTTCAAGCAGCTACGTCATATAATGACAATGCGGCAACTCGTCGCATAGCAACAGTACAAGGTGATTTTAAGATTAATCACCAAACTTTTCAAGCAACTACGTCATATAATGACGGTGCGGCAACTACGTCGCATAACGACGGTGCAAAGGTGATTTTTAAGAAGAATCACTAAACTTCTTAAGCAACTACATCGGTGCGAAACAATTTCAAGCAACTACGACGGTGCAAACTCAGCAAAATCAGCGAAGCAGAAAACTTGGCAAAGGAGCATCAAAGACGTGTGGCAGCGCCTAAGACTCACACACGGTTGACAGAGACGGGATGACAATCAAATCGGCTGGGCTTGAGCTACATAAGCATCACTTGCCGGAGGTGAGGACAGAAATCTCCTCAAACTGATTGAAAGAAACTTGTTGAAGCCCTATGAGCCTTACTAGAGTGGAGGTGACTAAAAACGGTCACCGGAGAATGCTTGAACAAGAAACAGATCTGAAAAATTCGGGATGAACAGTGTACATGAACAGTAATTTGTGAACAGTGCGCGATGAACAATGCGTGTGAATAGTGCACGATGAACAGTAATTCAGAAACTTTTTTTTCCCTTGCCCTGCGGCTCGAATCTAACCTAATCTGCCTCTGATACCATGTTGAATTTATAAAATAGGATTGTATTATTGAGAATAACTTTATTATGAATTACAATAGGAGGTTCCTTTATATAAGGAACAATAGGAAATAAACCAAACTAGGAAACATAATACGAATAGGAAACCCTATTAATTAACTATTCTAACACACCCAAACCCTCCTCCACACCTTCAACACCAACAACGGCCCCTCCTCCGGCTCATTCAAGACCCAATGCATGTTGTGTCGTTATCACTAGAAAACCGTCTTTCGAGGGTCGCCGAAGCGGTGGCTTGAGAGCCCAAGCCTCATAGGTGTCGTCGATGTTGTCGGGAGGAATGGTTCATCTCATGGCGTTGCCAACCACATAAGTCACCGCCTTCCTCGGCATAGCAACTGGAGATGGGGTCGCCGGCGTCGGAGTCGCCGACCACGTAAGTCACCACCTTATTGTAACACATCTCAACAAGGCCTTCTACGTCGGCGATGTACTCGATAATTAAGAACAATAAAAATAAAAAAAATTATGGGTTTAGATCAAAATTTGATCTTTTTTATTGGGTTCGGATCAAAAATTGATTTTTTATTGGGTTTGGATCGCCCCTTGCTCCGATGACCCCGACTCGACGATGTCTTAGGCGCCGACACTAACTCCGGTCAGTCCCTCACCCTCGCCAGCGCCCACCACCACCGCCTCAGCTCTGGCGCCAACCATAACCACCACTACCGCTCCGGCGACCTCCACCACCACTCCGGCCACCTCCACCGGTCTTGCGTTGTCGTCTCCGTCGAGTGTGTGGTCCACCACGCCCTCCTCCAGCTCGGCTAATTCCGTCGGCGTCGTCAGAGTCTTCAAAGAGGAGGAGGGGGCGGCGGAGAAGGGGGAGAGAGGTGGAGAGAGATGGGAGGAGAGAGTTAAGGGGTATGTTTTGAAAATTTGAAGTTGATTTAAGGGTATTTTGGTATTTTCAACAATTGAAATTGAACCAAATTATACCAGATTTAATTTTGGTTCAATTTCATAAATAACTTAGGTATTTTTAGTATTTTAGGAATAGATTGTCCCAAAATATAATTCAAGGTACTGAAAAAAGAAGAAAAAAAGGGTATGAAAGCGTAAAAAATATATATTTAGGTGCACAAAAGTGTCATTTTCCTCAATTATTAATTAAGAATATTACATTTAATACTAAATGAGCCTGACTTGTGAATTTCTCAACCTTTGAAAAATTAGGCCTAGGTTCAATTTGTTTACTAAACGAATCCAATATTGATATTGAATTCAGATTAAGCTCACAAACTCAAAATAGATACTTAACTAATCAGCTTGAGAGGCTAGCTAAATGTCCAAATCAGTGAAGCAATGAATGAAATGCTCCAATCTGTACCTTTACACATCTATAGCTGTGCGTATATACAAAGTTCACGCAAGTGTTCATTAGCCTTTACATAAAGTGAATATTTCTTCAACTACAACAGCACATCTATGAGAAATCTGTCACTTCACCCTCAACCCAAACACGATGGCATATTGGCATGTTATGTATATATAGGAAACAAAATAGTACTTACAGGGATTTCATATTAGGGCATGGTTGTAATCGTGAAAATGGAATTGCTTGTAGATGAAGGAAGACAGCCATTTTGAAACGGCAAAGCAAAGAACTGCCATGCAAACCATCGCGATCCTTGCAAGCATTGACAGCATTGCCGGTTTTGCTGCAGCAACGATCCCGATCGTAGCCAAGGAAACGACCTGCAGAACGACCTCAAGTGCGTTGAAGCCTTTGTATGCAGCATTGCAGCTGCTGCAGTTCAAAACATGAGACCGGTACCTGAAATGCCCCCAGAAAAATAATAATTTAGAATTCTGATAATCAGAGTACTCATTATAACTCACAAACCATTCCTAGTTCTGTTTTTTTATTCAATGTTTCAATATTATGATAACGTTTAGGGTAAATTTCATGTCAATACCATGTTTGACTTCAACTTCAACGCAATGTTCACTTTTCTAATGCAAGGGGTAGTTTGATCATTTTTAAAAATAGAGGTCAAGGGATGCCGAGCTCCGTGAAAGGCCGATCGACTTCAGCGCAATATTCATTCTTCTCTTTTTTTAATATGAGGGACAATTTGGTCATTTTTAAAATTAGAGGCCGCTTGACATGATGACTTTGAAATTGAGGATAGTGATATGATTTTCTGCATACTTTAGGGTTCTGGCATGATTGTTGTTAAGGGCGATGACGTGATTTTCGTGCATAGTTTAGAGTACTTATATGAATTTTCCCTAAATCTTTACAGAGGGCGAAGCCAGGTTCGTGATGTTGAGTTTGTTACCTGTCCATGAGCTGTTCTTTTGGAGGAGTCGGGGGAAGGGCGCCACTATACTTGCCTCTCCAATCGACTTCACTCCGAGCATACTTGTTTAACCACTTTCTGAAGCCGGCGACAAATGCATCGGACTTCGTTGGCACGAAACAAGCTTTTGGCCAATTGGCGTTGCCTACGTCCATTATCTTCCGTTCCTATAAACAGAAGTCAACAGTCAGCATACAAACATAGCCTAAATGCATTAACATGATTTTTTAGACTTGAGGTTTGGTGATCATAGAAACTAAGGAAAATTGCAAAAATGTGCCCAGTTATATGACACTTTGCAAGAGGGTGCTTTGTTGTTTGTTAATGGCAAAAAGGTGTTTTGTTATTTGCATTTTTTTTGCAAAATGTGTATATTTTATAACAATGTCGAAATTACCCCTGAAATTAAGAATTAAAACTTTTATAATATATATATTTTAGAATATTTAACTAAAAAAATTAAATTACAAATTTTAGTTAAAAGATAAAAACAGATTTTTTTCAAAAAATATTCATTTAAAAAAATAAAATTCTTAATTTCAGGGGTAATTTCGTCATTTAAAAAAAATATACACAATTTGCAAAAAAGTGCAAACAACACATCATTTTTTGCCATTAACAAACAACACAACACCCTCTTGTAAAAGTGTCATATTATAAGGCACCTTTTGCAATTTTCCCTAAAACCTAGAAATGTTGTTTGCAAAATGTACTAAATGAGGACAAGCAATAGGAGTTACCTCAATGTGAAGAAGGTACAGATCAGAATCCAGAATGAGGTTTTGTCCGAAATGAAAATACCACCGAGGAATGATATTTTCCATCCAAACTCCAAAATTCCTTGGAAAGGCCCATATCAACCTGCTATTACCTGGGCTAACCGGAACACAGATGAAGATCAGTGCCATGCTCCGTTGCGCCCCTGGACTACCAGAGGCGTAAAATATACAAGGCGCTATAAATTTGCTATTGCCCCACTCTTGCTGTCCGGTGAAGCCATTTATATTTAATTTATCGACACTCATTTCAACCGGCCTACCTCCTTCCCTGTCACGCTTCGATTTGACAATAAAAGTTAATCTTAGTCTTATGAAGCTCAAAATCGAAGAGAGCAATAACTTGGAATAGCATTTACTGAATCTGTACTTTGACTTTAGGTTGACGGGTTTGCATTATCCCATAATGTGCATATGGAACATGGGAAGGATCCATTAGATTTTCAATTAGCACCTCATACCTGAAAATCAGTTCAATTAAAGAAAAAAACAGTCAGATCTATCAAAAGCTTTCATCACGATGCCTTAGTTGGTACGTGTTAGAAAAATTGGCCTAGGCAGACATTTTTAGAACATCAACCCAATTTTATACAGGGGAAATTGCAGGTCACTACCATGTACTATGCAACTTTTGCATGTCACTACTCTCTACTTTTTTTAGTTGGATGTCACCACTGTAAGGTTTCATTTAGTTGCACCGTCCATCACAGAGTTAAGTTTGATGTAAAAAGTCCATGATACCCTTATATTAATAAAAAAATATATATCTTTTGAAATATATTTTTTATCAGATAAATAATAAAATATTGATTTCAAAATTAATTTGAATAAAAAAACGATTTTTCCAAAAAAATATTAAAAATAAAAAATCACTCTTAACAACGTTTTATTTTTAATATTTTTTAAAATATATATATTTAAAAAAAATATTCAAATCAGTTTTTTATTATTTATTTCATAAAAGTGCAAAAAACATAAGTTAAGAAAATGATTTTTTTTTATTTTTTAAATATAAGGGTATTTTAGTCATTTAATAAAATTTGAAATTGAAATATTTAAATGACCAAAATACCCTTGTATTTAAAAAATTAATAAATGAACAAAAAATCATTTGTTTAACTTATTTTTTTTTAAATTTTTTTATGGAGTAAATAATAAAAAATTGATTTGAATATTATTTTATAAAAAAAATATTAAAAATAAAAAACGTTGTTAAAAGCTGTTTTTTATTTTAAATATTTTTTTTAAAAATCCAGTTTTTTTTTAAAAAAATAATTTTGAAATCAATGTTTTACTATTTATCTGATAAAAAAAATTTTTAAAATTCAAAATATATATATTTTTTGAATTTTTTTAATATAGCGGTATTTTGTACTTTTTCATCAAACCTAATTCTGTGATGGAAGGTGCAACTAAATGAAACCTTGCAGTTGTGACATGCAACTAAAAGAAGTAGAGAGTGGTGACATGCAAAAGTTGTATAGTACAGGGTAGTGACATGCATTTTTCCCTTTCATATATTTAAATCAGTGAGGCAGATGTAGGTAAAATATTTAAAAAAAAATCAATTCAAAAAATAAAAAATACCTAAAACTAAATTATTTATAATAATTGGTACTCTTTTATTTTTTTTAAAGATATCAATGTAACAAGTATTAAAATATTTATGTTTTTATATCTCATATATTTATCATTTTTATTTTTAGTATAATTCAAATTTTAATGCAATATATAATAATTTATTAAATACAAAATAGATAATGGAAAAATAAAAATCCTATTAATCTCTGGAGGCCTTCTCCCCCCAACTAGCACATGTCGTCTTCTAAAACATTGGTTGCTATATGAACTTTAACGACAATATATAGGCGCGGGAGGAGAAAATAAGGGAGCTAAAGTCTCCAAAAGAAAATGTTATTGCATACCCGTAAGGAATATCTCTATTGCCCATTGACGTGGTAAATGACGGGTCATCCAATTCTGCTAAGTAGGGCGGTCTTTTCTTTGTAATGATATCTTTGAACTGAGGATCAGTGCTCGGCCAAAACCACACAATATCGTGTTGCAACGTGCTAGGATAAGCAGCCACACATGCTTTCTTGAAAGTGTTCACCTACATAACGCACAAAGCTTTCATTTAAATTCGAACTAACTAAACCAACAGCAATTCATTGTATGCTATAACTACTACAAAATACAAACTACATCTCTCAGGCTTGAGCTTACATTATCATCCATAACAAAGAAGAGATAAGTTAAATCATGTATTCAAGTCTACCAAAAACTGATTCACCATTACGAGATTTGGATTACACGGTAACAGTGAATAACCGTAAGTTATTAGTTAAGATGACTAATAATTTACTGCTACAAAAGGAATTACAAATTCATGAGATTAAGATTACATAAGGGTGTTCATCGTTCCAATACCGAATCATGCCGAATGGTTCTTGAATTTTAAGAACCAGGACCGTTTGTGAGAGGAGAGTTCGGTTCTGAACTTTTAGAACCGTTGATTTTGAGTTTTCAATTTTGTCTTGATTTATAAGCCGAAATAGACGAATTTGGGCATTACTTATCAACCGAAACTTAAAGTTTTGCAATTATAGAAAATAGTAACAAAAATCAATCTAGTGGTTTAACTATCATTGTTAGATTATATTAGGTTTCTTATATTTAGTTTAATATATTTACGTTTTCTTTTCTCACATGTATTACGGTTTTCCTACCACTCTATAAATAAAGGTCTCTTGTCCATTATAATATACACATCAATAATATATCTCTCATTATTTTTATTATGGTATAAGAGCTATTATCGATCCTTGGTTAGATCTTTATGAATTTATTATTTTGCCCACTCGTTGATGATTTGTGATTCTAACGGGTGGGCGAGACAATTCAATCAATCTCAAAATCTCTAACCTACAACTTTCGCAATCAATCAACTCTCGACATCAATCATCAATTCGCAGTAAAACTCCACTTCATCAAACTTCAGCAATGCGCATCGACTAAATTTAGCCATCAGCCAGCAAACATTAGGCATCTGGCAATCATTGGACATTTGTTGTCTCACCATCAACCTCAGGCATCTGGCAATCATTGGACATTTTTTATCTCACCATCAGCCATCTGGCATCTGACAATCACTGGGTATTTGCTATCTCGCCATCAGCCATGAGGCATCTGGCAATTATCGGGCAGCTACTATCTCGCCATCAGCCATGAGGCATCTGGCAATTATCGGGCAGCTACTATCTCGCCATCAACCATGAGGCATCTGGCAATTATCGGGCAGCTACTATCTCGCCATCAACCATTAACCATCAGGCATCTGGCAATCATTGGGCATCTGCTATCTCGCGATCAGCCGTCTGTCATCTAGCAATCATTGGGCATCTGCTATCTCGCCAACAGCCATCAGGCATCATCGGGCCGCTGCTATCTCGCCATTTGCCATCATGCATTAAGCATCAGGCATCATGCATTAAGCATCAGGCATCATGCATCATTCAGCACATACGGGCATCAGGCATCCGCCATCGACCGTGAGCGGCGCGCATCCTCCATGTTCAATCCTCGCCACATCACTTCGGTAGCATTCTCGGCAGTCGCAACCCTCGCCACAACTCAATACTATCAAGGTTCAAACTAAATTTTTGTTTCACCGCATTGAGTTTGAGTGGCTGTTAGATTATATTAAGTTTCTTATATTTAGTTCTCTATATTTACGTTTCCTTTTCTCACATGTATTAGGGTTTTCCTATCACTCTATAAATAGAATTCTCTTGTCCATCATAATATACACATCAATAATATATCTCTCATTATTTTTATCAATCACAATCCTATCGGAATGTAAAGTTTGCATTGCAAACAACAGTAAGTTAAAACTTAAAAAAAAGGTATCCTATTTCTCGGCCTTCATTCTTCAAATCACGTGCTCTCTACTTCAAATGAATTGAGGCACTCATGGGACAAGAGAAGTAGAAGCAGGGTGACGTGCTTGAGTGAGAGACACATGTCATGCGAACCGGTTCGGTTGTCAACCAGTTAACATAAAAAATTGGAACTAAAACCGAACCTATGTCTATAATTCTCAATTTCTCAATTTCAGTTCAGTTCTCGCGGTTCTAGATCCTAAATGAACACACCCCTAAGCTTACATTTCCATCCATAATAAATATACTGACTAGTCAATAGTGTAACTCAAATCATCCATATATGATTTACCAAAACAAGAAATACAATTATTCCATTGAAATAAAAAATGTAGCTACTCCTAGAGGAAAATGCAATCAAACAAACAAGATGCAAACAATTTCATGACTATTCCACTTTCTAAAAATTGGGAGAAAAGAGAAAGAAATTACCGGAGGACCATCTGGGGGTGCCTGAGGAATGAGGTTGCAGTCACCGGAGCCATTGAAGCACCAACCATGGTACACACACTGCAGCCTCCCCCACTGATCGATCCTACCCTCAGACAGAGGAGCCAACCTGTGAGGACACGAATCGGCGAACACCTTCCAGGCACTCTCGTTCCTGTCCCACCAGAGCACCACGTCCAGACCCAGAACCTTCTTCGCGTGTGGGACCCTCTTGTCCAGGTCGCAGACGGGCATCAGAGGGTACCACTGCGCGTACCAGTCGAACTTGCCGTCCCCGCCGGTGGGTTCGATCTCTGCTTCTGTGGAAATTGGGGACGACGACACGGCGGTGAAAAGCTTGGATTTTTTGAGGTGGGTTCGGTGGAAAGAGGAAGTGGGTCTGGGATTGAATTGGAAATTCACGGAGAAGATGGGTTTTGAGGACTGGATTGATGGGAGTTGGAGGCAAGGAGAGTGAGAGAGAGCTTCCATGGCTACACCACACAGCTCAGGGAGTGAGTGCCAAAACCCAAAATGTGAATGAATTGGAGGTGTGTGTGTGGCACCAAATGGTTGTTTGGATATTGTGTGGCCATCAGAACCCAGGTGGTGGCTAAGCAATAATCACTTGATTAATTTTGAGTAAAGAGTTGATCAAAATTTAATATCCAGAAATTGAATGGAACAACATTTTTGTCGGGTCATTGATCACCCAACAATAGGCATGTCAATATACTCAATTATATTTTAATTTAATTTAATCCAGATTTTTTTTGCTCATTAAGATATATCTTTGGATAACATTCTTTAAATTAAATAAAAAGAAAAAATATCGTCCAATAAATTTGAAAATTAGAGTATATTTACATGTGCGTGTTTGTGGTTATTACAACGACAATTTACCTTACATGAAACTTTGCTTGTACTGAAATAATATAAAATGATTATTAACAGTAAGGCACAAGTTGAAGATGAATCAAACTAATAGACTGATTCACACTACATGAAATGAAAGACTACACATCTCCATGTGAAACAATCTACATGTACCACATTGATCGATGTATCTTATTTATAATGTGACATTGGCTCTTTTTATAAGTGTTGGGTGTATTGCAATTTAAATTATAGATTTACAAAAATATAAATTAAGGGAATGAATTTGGTGTTACTTAATTGTCACTTTGAACTTTTTCATTTTTTTGCACTTGGCACCTTTTCATTTTTCAACCAATACACTATAACATATTTTCATTCTCCAGCCAATACATTATAAATTATTGTCGATCTGCATGAAAAAAGAACTAAACCTGAGAAGAAACACAGATTCAACGACATAAGGCGTGTCCTTCACGTTGTCCCCGAAGTAGCACTTCCCGGCAATCATCCTCATCATGATGTTGTGGTGAGCTCTTAATGGGCGGCCTTGTCGTCCACGGGCCCGTCTTGGCCATGCAGGAGGCGGCAGAGTATTATCTTGATCTCATCGGTCCGGATGTTGACCATCGCTTGGAGGCGATGGGTGGAGAGATTATGCGGATCTCAGTAGGGAGCACAAGATAGGCTGGTGTAGTTGAAGCCGACGTGCTGCCCCATGGCCATGCGAGGGCGGGAGGTAGGGTTGTCCATTTTGATCAGTAACCCGACTAACCCGGTCACCCAACCCGACCGGAGACCCGATGACTCAGGACCCGAGTGAAGCAACGGGTCTGTTTTGGCTTACCCGATTGGAAGTCGGGCGGGTCTCGGGTACAAAGGTGAACCCGTCGGGCCACCCGACTACCTGGTCCAAGCACTGGGCTGTATGTCCCACTCGAAACCTTCCACGTGCTCATTGTGTTCATTCATGAGATAAATTCTTGAAGATTTTAAATATAAAACATAACTATGCCAATATGGGCCACAACCCAACATCTCAAACCAACCCAGTAGCGCAAACCCAATAACTACCTAATTTTATAACTGGTGACCCAAAAAGATTGCATGTGTATATAAACCATCAAACTCTTCTATACATAACCGATGTGGGACTCTATTTTTTGATGAATAATAAGTGAGTGCACGCGGAAGAAGAGAAGCGCTGAAAGGTTTTGTTTTCTCTTTTATCAAGGTCCCACATCGTTCAAATGTTAACTTTCCACCCTCTTACTCTTCTATATAAACTGATGCTTGTCTTCATATTAAATCCATCAACTTTCTACCTTAACTCATGTTTTTTTTGAAAGCTCTACCTTAACTCATGTTAATGTGAAGGAAATTTGTATTTGAAAATTAATTTTATATTCAAATCACAGTTTAAATAATATATATTGCTTTTCATTATTAATATATTTTATTTATTATTTAAGGTAAATATCAAACAAGTTCTTTTTAAATAGCATGGTTTATTTGGGCTTTTTGTTGAGGTCCGTCGGGCTTGTCGGGTTGCACCCGACTCACCCGAGACCCGACAAGACCCGAATCTGACACCCAACAATACCAGTCGGGTAGGGTAGTGGGTCTGTGTTCATAGACCCGACAGAGGTCGAGTCAGGTCCAAAATCGGTCGGGTTGGCCCAACCCGACCCGATGAACCTGTCGGATCCTACCCAGCAGGTTCGGCTTAACCCGACAACCCGTGGCTAAAATGAAGAAGGGGCGAGGAGAGGTCCTGGGAGCTCACCCGGAGACCTTCCGAGCAACCTGTCGGTGGCATCCGGCAGCTCGAGACCAAGGAGGAAGAAACCTGCCAGATCCTACCCGGCAGGTTCTCCTTAACCCAACAGGCCGTAGCTTTGGAAACGATGCACGTGAAGAAAAAAAGCACCTGCCAGGTCCCACCCACCAGGCTCATCTGGCAGGCTGTTCGAGATTAGTTCATAAAATCATGCTTTTGGAATTTTAAACCGATTTTTACCCCTCCTATAAATGCCTGCCCCTTCTACCTACGAATTTATCACCCATTTATCAGAAAACAAGTTAGGTTAGAGGGGGAGAGAGGAGAAGAGCTTGTGGGTGATCACTTGGACGGATTGGAGGCACGAAGGAGGAGGATTCGAGGTGCGATTGAGGTTGGTAGTAGTATATAGGGTTTTATTTTTCAGATTGTGTTAGGTTTAATATAGGGATTGTATGTTTGGTATTGTATTGGGATTGGCAATTGGTAATAGAGGAATTGTTTTTATGATATTTCTGCTGGATTGGATGATTGAAATGATGATGTGTGTTATGGATTTGTTGATTCATGTTTTTTATCACATGAATAACTAAATTATTTGTTGGGGCTTATATGTGGAACGAGAAATGAATTGAATTGAATTGGGATGCATGATTTAATTTGGGAGTATGGGAATCAGGATCCTAACTACATAACTTAATGTTTCACCTCCCGGTAGGCCTGGTGATTGAACGAATCTAGAAAGAGAGGCGATACCAATCGACCTAGGTGGATTAGAGTAGGTGGGACTCGAATCTACATTGTTGCCAATAGGAATAATGGGTACGAGAGTAAATGCATATAGGGTGCCAACGTCGAAAGCATGTGAATTATAGGATCCTAAGATCGATTACCTGGAATTTCGACATGAGCATGATCACCTTAGACTCGAATAGGTAATTGAACCCTTGATAATCGAAGTATTGAGCATTTTGGATAAGACCATAATTGACACACTCCGATGAACCGTTTAAATTTCTCAAGTTATATATTTATGTATGCAAGTTCATTTCAAGTTATTTCCCCGAAAACATATTTGACCCTGACTAATTCATTTAGTGATTTGTGTGTTTATTTTTATGTTCATATTTTTAGTTTATATTTTCAAAACCAAAACCCATTTTTGATCGCTTAGACCCGACATATTAGACACTTGTACTCCGATGTTCAACAGTTATCGATAACTCGGGGCTTTAAAACGCCTTATATTACTTGACGACCGGTGCACTTGCCGTTTACTCGGGAGTAGGCAGATTTCGGCTTGCCGAGATTTCCTCCCGTTAATAAGACTTGGAATTTTTGGCTTATTGGTGGTGTTTATTTGGTTATGGCATGTACGAGAATTTGTGAAACCCATTTTCAAAGAAGATAAGTACGTAAGTTACTATCACAAATCTTTAGGGTTTAATTAGAAAATATTATTGACTTGTATACAGACACTTTTGTTACACAAAGATTTGATTTTGCAGCGTATGTGGCTAGGAGGAATTCTTTATCGAAAATTCATTGATTCTTACGAATACCGAAAATAATAGATTTGAGGGAAACCTCGATTTTTTATTGAACTTCAAAAAATAAATAACTAGAAATGTATAAGAGTGCTTAAATAGGCAAAACCTAGCCAAACCATAATTGTAGAAAAGGAAATCCTAAACTTATTGGAAAATGAAACAAATTATTAAAATTGTAAAAACTGCCAGAAACTTAAGAAACTACGATTTTGACCCTCTAAATGATCTCTGATGGCCGAAATCCGTCGTACCACATGACATAACCATGAATTTTACTCAGACCGCCGTTTCTGCCCGAAAAACATTAGTCTTTTTTGTCCAAATCTTACACTTTCGCGATAACTTTGATTGTTTTAGCTTATGCATACCGACTTCCTCGACCGCACCGCATCATTCTCTCATGGATGGAGAAGATTTGATCTCAAATCTAGACTCGCAACATCCTCCTCAGAAGAAGAATCACCCCGGGATACCATATCTTTGTAGCACTTCCTACCAAATTTTCAGTTGTAGGGTTCAGAGGGTTTGCTGCCAAATTGACCCACCAACAAGATTCTCAGATTTCTAGTAAGAATCTCACCTTTTTGGTAGTGTTGATAGTGATTTTGTGATTTTGGGTTTTTGATGATTGATGAGAGGTTGATGGGTGTTTTAGGGATAGATAGTGTGGTTTATGTGTTCTTCAATCTGAAGAGGAAGCTTCACACCACTCATTCATGGGATTTCATGAGCGTTTTAGGTGAAGAAACCATGGAAATTCCTGGGTTTTCCACCAAGGACCAAGTTGATGTCCTTGGTGGTGGAGGAAGAAGAAGGAGCTGGTGGAGGTGATGGGCGGCGAGGGCGACGCCGCCACCGTGGAGGTCGGACCGTTCCGGTGAGAGTGAGCGACACTTGCCTTTGTCGACCAGACCTGTTCCTTCGACACCTGCCTCTGCCACTTCCACATCAACGGCTTCGGCCACGACCTGTCTCTGGCGATTTCAAGCTCGTCAAGTTCGTCCAGAAGAGTGGGAGAGAGTGAGGGTGAGGGTGAGGACGAGGACGAGAGAAAATAAGACTTTTCCTCATTTGTTTTTAATTTATATATATTTTTTATTTCTTAACTTGAAAAGACATGTATAACCTTATGATATATTTTAAATTTTGAACTCAATAGAGGGTAACATGGTCATTTTATACTATCAAATAATTGTATTATTTTTTAAGTTATATATCGAGGGACATTTTGGTCTTTTTCACATCTCAATTCTGTTAGATTTAACATATTAGGTACTTATCTACAATTAATTAAACTTGGGGTATCGGCAAAAAACTTTTCAAACTTGGGGTACTGATTTAGAAATGAGGCAAAGTTGGGGAACTGACATGGAACTACCCCTATTATTTTTGAAAAATAATAAAACAAATGGATAAAGTGGAGTTATATTTAGTTCATGCATGAACTTTTCTTCCTCATTATCCTCCAAGTGTGGTCGTACCCCCTCCCTCATTCTCTCTCTCTCTCTCTTCTTCTTCTTCTTCTCAATTTTCTAGCAAAAGGTGTTGAAGAACTCTTAAGGAAAGAGACTTGCTTGTGTAGACTTAATAGATAACACAATCCCCTCTTGTGTTTTCTTGATTCAAGGTTGGAAACGGTATAATTTTCAGATTATTCTTCATCTCTTACTTACTCAAATTTTCATATCATGATGATTGTTCATAGTTTAGTTCGAATTCCTCAGTTAATTTGCTTCCGTTGCATGAAATTACACTTGATTGGAACCTGAGGAATTCCTGTAGTAGTATCAGAGCATTTGGTTGATATGTATATGAAGATTTTGAGCATGTTAGGGCTTGAATTAAATGCTAGAATATTCATACTTACTTTTGGGTTTATGAAATGCATGAATATGGAAAATTTGAATTTTTTGATGGTTGAATTGATGCTGAAAATTTAATATTTTTTGGGAAATTTTGGGTTAACCATGGTTAACCAGTGGCCGAGCCACTTGGCCGACCATGGTCAGCGCCAAGGGCCGACCAGGTCACCCTTGGACGACCGTGGAAGGCTCTCGGGCAAACCATGGCCGAGCCCGTGGGCGACCAGGGTCGTGCCTTGGCGCGACCATGGATGGCTCTCGGGCCAACCATGCTCGTGGCCTTTGGCCGACTAGGTCGAGCCCAAGGTCGACCATGGGAGCCCTCAGGCCGACTAGATCGGGAGCCCAACACGTCCATGGTCGCCCTCAGGCAACTTGTGGACGGGCCGAGGCTGGCCGATGAGTCTCATGACATGGGCCGATCCTTAGCCCATGATGATTCCCGAGAAGTTTCCCGAAAAAAATTCTAATTTTCAGGCCCGGTCCGGTTTTGATAAATTGGGAGGGAACCGGTTCAATTTCGACTAATAAATTTAAACCGTTTGGTTTCGATAAACCGGTTTTTTCCCACATTTAAGCAATATAAAATTGGAATTAATTTCATTGTCTAATAACACGTTGCTTGATAACACGGATGTTGATTTCAATATGATGTATAGCTAAGCCCGTCTAGACCGTCTGAATGTTTATTTCGGTTTTTTGCAACATGCGTAGTTGCTGAAAATTTTGATTTGTAATTTAATAACGACATGCGTGTCGTTATTTATTTGTAATTTCAATGTTAATTTGTGTAATTACGAAGAACGACACGAGAAAGATGTCGAGATTGAGTCGGTGGAGTTCCTAAGAAAGCTCAAAGCCAGTGGGAGTCCACGAGAAAGAAGCGTGCACAAATCCAGAAGTTTCAGTCTTCAGGATTTGTTTTCCGTTGAACCGCTACGACCTTTGGTGAATCGTTTTAAGGTCGTGCATATTTAATCTCTGCCGTTTGCTACGGATTAGTATATTTCAAGAGGTTGACGATCTCAAATAAGACGATTCCCCTACCTCGATCATGAATTTTTTTCGTCGGCAACATCATCTCCCGATTGATAGTCTGTGACCAGGCAAGGATCTTTTACAACAATCAGGACCATGGGGTGTTCTGCCTCCGATGAGCGTCGATCAGCAGTACCAACAGGCGGCACTGCTATGGATGATGCAGCAGCAACATCCGGTGGCTCCGACCAGCGAGTGGGCCCAGCAACAACAACCACAGGCTCGCACTTCGCTAGTGGAGAAGGGTCTGATGAGGCCAAGTCTCTGTGGATTAGGGATTTGCAGCCATGGATGGACGAGAACTATATATACAATTGCTTCGCTGCCTTGCCTGGGGAGGTACTAATTTGAGTAGCAATTGTTTGTCAAGCTTTTTATAGGGGCTGGTGTTGGGCGCTTTTGTTTTTTTGGGTTTGAGGAATTATTTGAACTGGAAGTGCCCTTTTGTGTGTCATGACTTAAATCAATTTGAAAAGGTGAATATGGTGATCTTTAGGTGCTGGTGATAGCCCCTTTTGTTTTCTACTGATGCTTTTATCTTCTGGGTTTGAGGTATTATGTGAATTTGAACCGCTACGACCTTTGGTGAATCATTGTAATGTCGTGTATTTTTAATCGCTTCCATTTGCGTGCGGATTAGTATGTTTCAAGAGGTCGACGATCTCAAATAAGACGATTCTTCTACCTCGTTCTTGAATGTTTTTCGTCGGCGTTATCGTCTCCCTATTGATAGTTTGTGACCAGGCAAGGATCTTTTGCAACAACCGGGACCAGGGGGCGTTCCGCCGCTTATGTGCGCCGATCAGCAGTACCAACAGGTGCCACCGCTGTGGATGATGCAACAACAACATCTGGTGGCTCCGACCAGTGAGTGGGCCCAGCAACAACAACCATAGGGCTCGCACTTCGCCATTGGAGGAGGGTCTGTTGAGGCCAAGTTTCTGTGGATCGGGGACTTGTAGCCATGGATGGACGCGATCTATATATATTGGGGACTAATATAATAATAAAATTATAGCGGAAGAATTAAAATCAAAACTTTATATCACCCCAAGCATGAATCGACTTACATTGGAACTAGAAAAGATGTAGGAGAAGAAGCATGACAAGAGAGTAGGGATTTTGAAACTTCTACGTCTCTAGCAATATGATAAAAAAGATGGTGTAGAGAATCAAGAGGATCATCTCCAAGCTATCCCCGTAAGGCTAGCACTCTATAGGTAATTCACGCGAGCTAGGAGGTTTGTAGAACCGATTTTCTAATGCCTACTAGAACAAGTTGGAGATTCCCAAGCAATTTTGGCAGAGGTTCCCTAAGGTTTCAAGATGATTAAATACAAGAGTGGAGAGCCTCTATTTATAGAGAATGAGAGGCTCTTGGGAAATCTCTAGAATTTTGAGAAAAATTACAAGAAAGTCCCCAAAAGGAGGGGGGACCACACCCATGTGCCCAAAAAGCAAAAATGGGGGGACCACACCCCAAAATAGGGGGGGGGGGGGCACCACCCCATGGCTGGCCATCACTAAAGAGATGGAACCCTAGGGTTTTCTTTTGGGCCTTAATGGGTCGGACCGGCCCAAGGTGTTAGGCCTTTGGCCCATGACCCATTTTCCTAGGGCCTGTGGCCCAAAATCTAATTTTGTCCACGACCCAAAAACTCCATTTTCCACTCTTCTGCCTTTTTCCATAATTTCCTCGGGTCCTAACCCATTGTGTGTGACCCTATAGGCTCATGTCCCATTGGCAGATCGGCATGAAGTCCAACTTCACCCATCCATCATAAGTGATCTCTAGTAAGACACTATGATTACCCAACATACATGATGATCGACGATTCGACTTAACCTCATGTTGTTTATAAAACTATCACTTTGTCACATATATCCAAATTGATTATAAGGCATAGAGTTGTCATCCTTATCTAATCAATCACTGTTTCTTGATCTCCGAGATGACTGAGAAATGATACATAGTATCAATAGCAGGACCATACATTTCCCCTCAGTCTATCTCATCAAGTGGCCTGAACAGATATCATTCTGAAACCGTTGCATGAGGGACAAATCCTTTGGGGGGACAAATCCTCCAAATTGATTATAAGGCATAGAGTCGTCATCCTTATCTAATCAACCACTGTTTCTTCATCTCCGAGATGACTGAGAGATGATACATAGTATCAATAGCAAGACCATGCATTTCCCCTAAGTATATCTCATCAAGTGGCCTGAACATATATCATTCTCATACCGTGAGGGAAAAATCCTTTGGAGGTCCTTTGCGCTTCTCGTATAGTCCCTCCCCGAGCCAATCATATCCGTTATGGCTAACCAATTACGGACTAGCGTTGGGAGTACATCAAACTCAGTTGATGACTACACAGTAGTGACAAAGACTCCTCAGTGATTAGGATACATGTCATACCACGACAACAAAGTATGTTCATGACTGCATCTAGGTTGCATACTCAGGTCGGGTCATCCAATATCATCACCTAGATGATATCTATGATTTGACTCTGGCAAACACTGCCAATGGTCAATAGAGCCTAACCATCAAGAGTCCTCCTCATACTGGTCTCTTCACAAAAGTTTTCTTGACCAAAGACCTGTTAAGTGTTATCCTTAAGGATATATAGTTCTACTATCAGTGATGACACACTCGATAATATACATCATATTACATTTAACTATTATCATAACACAATAATAATATATTGCCGTTTTATTTATTGCAATGATAATAGAACATTTACACCTAAACTGTATATTGGGTTATGGCACATTTTCCAACAATATATACAATTGTTTCGCCGCCTTACCTTGGGAGGTATTGATCTGAGTAGCAATTGTTTATCAAGCTTTTTATAGGGGCTGGTGTTGGGCGCTTTTGTTTTCTAGGTTTGAGGAATTATTTGAATTGGAAGTGCCCTTTTGTGTGTCATGGCTTAAATCAATTTGAAAAGTTAAATATGGTAGTTTTCAGGTGTTGGTGTTCGCCATTTTTGTTTTATACTGATGCTTTTATCTTCTGGGTTTGAGGTATTATTTGAATTGTAAGTATACTTTTGCGTGTCTTCGCTTAAATCGATTTGAAAAGTTGAATTTTCGTGCTTGTAACTTGGTACTGATCTGAGTAAAACTGCTATGTCAAGCTTTTTTTGGTGTTGATGTTGGCCACTTTTGTTTTCTGCTCATAATTTTATTTTCTGGATTTGTGGAGTTATTTGAGTTAGAAGTGTCCTGTTGTGTATCTTGGCTTAAATTTATTTGAAAACTTCAATTATGTGTGTGTAATTTCAAATTTTGGTAGTTCCTACATGAAAGAATTTTTTGAGGGTTCCAATTAATTAATTTCATGCCCATACAAGAAATTAACCTCAAAGTTCCATGTTTAATAAGGATCTTACATGATCATGAATTGATCATGAGATCTAGGCTAGAATAAAATTATAGATTTACATTGATTCGAAATCCCTTTGTTACTAAACAAGATTTAGTGACCTCTAAAGAACGTCCACACATGAAGAGCAATCCGAAGATACTCACAACGATCCTTTCTAGAAGATCGAAGCAAGCAAAACGGGAAGGAGAGAGGGAGAGGGGCTGGTCGGCCAAAAGAGAGAGAGAGAGATTAGGGTTTTGGAAAAATTTTCCTTATTCTTAAAAATCTAAAAATTTTCCTTTTATAACTATTTTTAGACAATATTTAATTAAAGACCTTAATGGGCTTAAATCCCAAAACTTTTAATTAATTAATGTAAGGAAGCTCATTCTGGCTTAGCCCAATCTGGCTAAGCCTTGTTTACCTAAATTAATTAAATCTATTTATTTAGATTATAATTAATTGGTCCATCTAAACCATTCTTGATTTCCGGTTTAATCATAAATCGAAATCGGTCTAATCCAGTTTAATCCAAAACCGGATTTTGTCTCTCTCATGATTCCTCTATATGATTCCATCCGTTTTACTCAACCTTTAGTGTGTGACCCTCTAAGCTCACGACACTCTGGCGGACTGGTAAAATTACCATTTTACCCTTTCCATCATGAGTCGCCTCTAGCAAGACATCATAACTACCCAACACTTGTGATTATCGAGATTTCGGATTAACCTTGTCGTACATGAACATATCCTTTTATCCTCTTGATATCTTTGACAACCATGAGGCATCGAAAAGTCATCCTCGTTCAATTGTCCTGTTTCTTGATCTGAGTTAACTGAATTGTAACTAATACTCTGTATCGACTGCATGCCCATGCTATTGTATTTTAGTTGTACTCATCAAGTGGCCTAAACAAATATCTACTCATACGTCCGTATGAGGGATAAATCCTTCAGCAATCTATTGAGTCAACTCATGTAACTCGTGATCGAGCCAATCATAGTCGTTATTGTAACCCTTTTACATGAGACGTTAGACTGAGTCAAACTCGTCACTCATTATATAGTGACCTCAATGATCCTTTTGTCTGAGGATGTGATTTCATGTGTTGACATATGAGTATGTTCATGACTGTGTCTATGTAACATACTCATGATTGAGTCGTCCTATATCACCCCTGTCTGGTGATACTATGACCTATAACTCTTGGCCCCTTCTGGCCATGATCAGTAGAGCGTGATCATTTAGAGTTAGCCTTATAACGATCGCTTCTTATGAAGCTATTCTGATCGGGGACTACTTAAGTAAGATTTTATCTGATCTGTAGATCTACTATTATGTGTTGTCACTTCAATGATACAAATCAAATCATACTTAAAATATTACTACAACACTTAGTAATATGAATGCCGATTTTATTTCAACTAATAATCTTATTACATGAGTATATTGAAAATACATTGTGCTAGGGCACAAAATCCCAACAGTCTCCCACTTTCCCTAGACCCAATTGGTATTCCAATCTAAACCCATTCCCTTGACATGCTCCTCATGCTTAGGTTGCGGTAGTGCCTTAGTTAAGGGGTTAGCTAAATTATCATGCGTTGAAATGTATCTTATCTCTACTTTGCCTTTATCAACCATCTCTCTGATGATATTATACTTTCTCTCGACATGCTTGGTCCTGTTGTGAAATCTGGGCTCTTTAGCGAGTGTTACGGCCATTGATGTCACACTTTAAGCTCACAGGATAAGACGTTCGCGCCAGTACATCTAATCGTTTCAAGAAGCTCTTGACCCACACAACCTCCTTAGCTGCCTCTGACGCAGCTATGTATTATGCCTCCATGGTGGAGTCGGCTATTATCGCTTCCTTGAAGCTTTTCCAACTGAAAGCAACCCCGTTCAACATGAACACATGCCCACCTTGAGACTTGAAGTCATCTGGGTCTGTCTGAAAACTAGCATCAACATATTCAGTGACGCTCAGTTCTCCTTCTATCCCGCCATACACTAAGAAGGCGTCCTTTGTTCTCCTCAGATATTTGAGGATACACTTGGCAGCAGTCCAGTGATCTTGTCCTGGGTTAGACTGAAATCTGCTGACACAGCTGAGGGCAAACGATATGTCAGGCCTCATATAGATCATGGCATACATAATGGATCCCACTGCCGAAGCATACGGGATTCCCTCCATCTTCTTCAGCTTATCAGGTGTTTTAGGACACTGACTCTTTCTGAGCTTGATGCCATGTCTTACTGGGAGGTTCCCTTTCTTAGAGTCAAGCATTGAGAATCTTCTCAACACTTTATCTAGTAGGTGCTCTGACTTAGGCCTAAAATTCTCTTGGATCGATCTCTATAGATCCTGATCCCCAGAATGTAAGCGGCCTCTCCTAAGTCCTTCATGGAGAAAAACTTTCCTAACCAAGCTTTGGTCTTAAGCAAGGTTGGGACGTTATTTCCCATGACCGGTATGTCGTCGACATACAGCACCAGGAACACTATGTTACTCCCACTGCTCTTTTTGTAGATACAAGGTTCATCTGGATTCCTGATAAACCCGAACTCTTTTACAGCTTCATCGAACCGTAAGTTCCAACTCCTAGAAGCTTGCTTCAATCCATAAATGGATCGTTGCAGCTTACACACCTTTTCGGGATGATCATGATCGACAAAATCTTCTGGCTGGATCATATAGACATCCTCCTGCAAATTCCCGTTAAGGAACCCGGTTTTGACGTCCATTTGCCATATCTCGTAATCAAAATATGCTGCAATGGCTAACATCATCCGAATTGACTTAATCATGGCTACTGGCGAAAAAGTCTCATCATAGTCCATGCCTTGGACTTGACGATAACCTTTTGCAACCAGTCTTGCCTTGTAAGTCTGAGGCTTTCCGTCCATATCTGTCTTTAACTTAAATATTCACTTGCACCCTATAGGTTTTATCTCAGGTGTGCTATCTACTAAGTTCTAGACATGATTGTCTTTCATGGACTTCATTTCCTCATCCATGGCATTCCGCCATACTTTGGAGTTGGGACTGGACAAGGCTTGCTGAAATGTTGCGGGATCATCCTGATCCAGAACGATCAAGTCATTACCCTCTGTGGCTAAGAAGCCATATCTGACTGGGTTTTGACGAGATCTTTCAGACCTCCTTGGTCCTACAAGAGTTTCTGTTAGAATAAGACTCTAATCATTTACCTCATCGGGTACCTCTACATCCTATGTAGGCTGTTCTGAGTCTTGTCGAATTTCTTCAAGAAGCACATGACTCCCATTAGGATTCTTGGATAAGAATTCTCGTTCCAAGAAAACCCCACCCCGAGCAAAAAAAACCTTGTTCTCTTCGGGTTTATAGAAGTAGTACCCCATGGTTCCTTTGGAGTACCCTACAAAGACACACTTATCTGCCTTCAGTTCGAGTTTATCACCAAGCATCCACTTGACGTAAACATCACACCCCCGAATCTTGAGGAAAGACAACTTGGGAGCTTTCCCTTTCCAAACCTCAAATGGAGTGGTCTCCACTGCATTCGTAGGTGCCCAATTCAAAATGAATGCGGCCGTTTCTAGGAAATGACCCCAGAAAGATACTGGAAGGTCGGCATGACTCATCATGGAACGAACCATGTCAAGCAAGGTTCTGTTCCTCCGTTCGGAAACACCATTCAGTTGAGGGGTTCCTGGCGGAGTTAGTTCCGAGAGAATGCCATTATCCCTTAGATGACTGAGAAAATCTTGATCTATGTACTCGCCACCTCGATCAGAACGAAGTGCCTTTATACTTTTACCAAGCTGGTTCTGTACTTCATTCTGGAATTCTTGGAATTTATTAAAGGACTCTGACTTATGTCTCATTAAATAGACATACACATACCTACTAAAATCGTCGGTAAAGGTTATGAAGTATATGAAACCTCTCCTAGTTTGTGTGCTCATGGGCCCACATACGTCTGAATGTATTAGGTCCAGGAGGTCACTCGCCCTTTCACCTAAGCCACCAAAAGGCTCCTTTGTCATATTTTCCATAATGCAAGATTCCTATCTCTCGATTGGTGTGAATTCAAACGGAATTAATAGCCCACACTTGTGAAGTGTCGAGACGCGTTTCTCGCCAATATGGCCCTGACGATAGTGCCACATCACTGTCTGGTTTAAGTCATCCGACTTTAACCTCTTATTTACGTTATAGTTAGAACTGTAGTTAGAGTTATCAACATTTAAAATGTACAAACCACCAACCATAGATGCAGTGCCATAAACAATATTGTTTCTTGATAAAGTAAATAAACCATTGTCTATGGTAAATACAAAACCAAGTTTGTCCAAACTGGACACTGAAATAATATTCATACTAAAAGTAAGTACACATAACACATCGTCCAAAACTAAAATAAGCCCTGTGGGCATTCTAAGACTAACAGAACCGACAGCCGTCGTTGATACCGAACTGTTGTCTTCGACTAGGGATGGCAAAAATACGCAAACCCGACGGGTAACCCATAGACCCAACCCTATCGGGACCGGATCGGGTCAGTCATTTCGGGTAACGGGGCAAACAAATGGGTATCTACTCGGGTCAGGGTCGGGTTCGGGATGACAAGTACCAGCCCCGCCCCGCCCTGTATATGTTAAAAAAATAATTATATTTATATTGAAAATAAAACATTACCAAATAATTAATTTTAATTAGGTTTCTCAAAATAAATTATATCCTAGTTTTTGTTTCTCTATATATACTTCTAGAGTAGGGTTTATTAATCCCTCTTAATCTTCCACTTTTCAACTAGTCGGTGAAAATCTCTTTTTGCTTCTCCCAATCAGGTGAGTTTCTTATTCATCTCATGTTTTTATCACTTTGTTTTTGGTGTTGTTTACTGTTGTTATTGAATATTTAGGAAAACTTATATGAACTTATATTGTTGCTTCTCTTCTAACTTATTATTTCAATACTAGTTTGAGCTTATTGTTAATTTTGTGTTAATGTGTTATCGTATAGCCATGTTTATTCAATTTTAATATTTTCCTCTGTTTTCTTTAAATTTAAAATTATTGTATTAAAAATCCTGAAACTATACTTGTTTAGTTGTCACAAACCTATTCATAATATAGATTATTGTGGTGTTGTTGTTGTTGACCCTTTAAGTTTTATAAATCATTGTTGTTGGTGAGAGTTAGATTAAGTGCCTTCTTTAACTTAATGGTAATCAGTCGTATAATTTATATAGTTATTTAATTTATGAACCGTATATACTTTCTTCTTGATCTTCAGAAATTATACAATAATATGTTAGTATAGCCATATGTATGTAAGAAATATATACACAACAATGACATATACTACAAGCAATAATATTCAAACCAAATATTAAATTAAAAATTACTAACTCAATTACGATTTAGATTGTATTGTTTTCACAGCACTTAATTACATATACATGTTAATGAGTTACACTGGATATTATCATTTTTGTGTGTGATATTTGTCTACAACCATATTTTGAACTGAATATCCGATCTCATCATCTTGTGAAGTATTTAATTTCTAGTTAAAGATAGTATTGTAGTATAATCTATTAAGAGTATATTTAACTTACTTTATTTTTATTTATTTTTAAATATGTGCTTGGATTAGAGAGAAACTGGCAAAATGTCTTGTGATTGCTATTTTTCACTTTGTTTAGGTTGATCCTGATATTGCTTATGTCTTTTGTTCAAATATAGATTATACTTGCATCGCAGAATATGGAAAATCAAGAAAATCAATCAAGAGAAAATGATACACCAGCGAGTAGTATTCAATCTCCTCAAGAAATTGATAATTTCTTGTTGCCAATCAACAATCAAGAAATTTGCGAGGAAACTACTCCTCTTGCTCCAACTACAAATACGATTGTTGGTACAAAGAGAAAATGATCTGTAATTTGGAACCACTTCACGAAGAAAATTATAAATAAAGAAGAGAAGGCTATATGCAATTATTGTAAGGATAAACTTGGAGGTACATCCAAAAATGGTACAAACCATCTGCATAAACATTTTAAGAGGTGTCCAAAGCGAACTGTCAGAGATATCCGACAACATGTTTTGGTGACTAAACAAAGTAAAAAGGATGGAAAAGTTCTTGTAAGCAATTATCATTTTGATCAAGATGCTTCAAGAAAAGACCTTGCTCAAACGATTGTTCTACACAAGTACCCTCTTTCAGTGGTTGAACATCAAGGATTTCGAAAGTTCACAATAAATCTTCAACCATTGTTTAAGGTTCCTTGTCGAAGCACAATAAAAAAGGATATCATGAATATCTAAAAGTATGAGAAGGCTAACACCTTAAAGTTAGTGGAGAGAAATGAAGGAAGAATTGCTATGACTACTAATATGTGGACATTGAGCAACCAAAGAATGGGGTTCATGGCAATTACAACACATTTCATTGATAACAACTGGAGCATACAAAGCAGAATCATGAGGTTTGTTTATGTGCCTTGTCCACATACTTTAGATGTCCTCTCCACTGTTTTATTTGAATGTATGTTAGATTGGAATTTGGATAGAAAGTTATCCACAATTACCGTAGACAAATGCACCACTAATGATGCTATCGTTAGGAACTTATTGGAGAAGATTCCCCACCAGCTCACTTTTATTAGATGGCCAACTACTTCATATGAGGTGTTGTGCGCACATTCTCAATTTGATTGTGCATGGATTGTCAACCATCAGTCAAGGCATAGAGAAGGTGAGAGATAGTGTTGCTTTTTGGACTTCGAGTCCAAAGAGAGTGCAAAAATTTGAGGAGTATGCACGTCAATTGAATATTCCAAGTACTAAAAAAATATATCTTGATTGTAAGACACGATTGAATTCAAGTTATCTAATGTTGAAAGTTGCATTGATATACAAAGAAATATTATGTGATTGGAATTTCGAGAAGAGTTATTCAAGTGTTGTCCGACAAACAATGATTAGAATGTAGTTGAAGAGGTGTGCAAGAGAAACTACAAGTTTTTTATACTGTGACTGAGAAGTTTTCAGGTACCAAGTATCCTACGATAAACATTTTCTTTCCTCAAATATGTGAAATTAGATTGTCGTTGTCTTTATGGAAATCTTCTCTCTGAAATGATAAGGTCCATGACATTTAAGATGTCAAGTAAGTTTGAAAAGTATTGGAATACGATTCATGATATTTTGAGTGTTGCTGCAGTTTTGGATCCTCGATTTAAGATGAAATATTTGGAATTTATGTTTCCTAAGCTTTATGGTACTGAATCTCCATTAGAGATTGAGAAGGCGAGGGCACTTTGTTCTAAACTAGTTGATCAGTATAAATCTAGAGATTCTGCAAAACAAACACATCATGAGATGTAGAGTTCAGATGAAGTATCTTCTTCTCATATGCCAAATGATGACATCTCAGAGCTATCAATTGGTACAATGTCCGCATTTAATTTTTTTATTAGTGAATCTGATGATATATCAGCAAAGTCTGAATTTGAAAGCTATTTGGAAGAGAAAGTCATACCACGGACTGGAGATTTTGATATCTTGGTTTGGTGGAAAACAAATAGGTTCAAGTGGCCAAGCTTACAAAAAATAGCTAGAGATATATTAGCTATCCCGATTTCAACGGTAGCTTCTGAGTCTGCTTTTAGTACTGGTGGTAGATGGGCGAGCCCTTATCGTAGTAGACTTCGTCCAAATACATTAGAGGCACTTATGTGTTCTCAAAATTGGATATTGAAAGAAATAAAAGGTAGATAAATTGTTTTATGTTACTTATGTACTTTAACTTCTTAACAATACAATGTACTTATTTTCTTTTGAAATGTTTTTACGTAAAAACAAGTTCTTTGGAGATGGACATTCATCAAACGATTTATTATGATCAAAACGATGATGAGATATATCATTAACATATTATCTTTTTAATTATTTCTTATAGTCTTGTTCATATTTTGACATTATTAATATTCATTTCAGGAAAGGAACGTGATATTAGAAAATGTTTGAAAAGTATGATTCACGAGGTAAGTTGATATACTTTGATTTTTTCATTTATAGTGTTATTGGGATATTTTAAATAAGGGTTATATCTACTAACAGTACAAATTGTTTTTGCCATTTCCTAAAAGGATAGTGTTAATGTCATTCTCTCGTTACAAGGGCACACATCTCTCCTCGCTCTTTATATAAACCAATTTTGTGTGTAAGTATCATGTGAGTTCCATTTGTAATTGTATTAGGATATTTTTGAACTTATGAGTTGTGATATATGAATTTTTATGTTTATTTCCTCTCCTTGTTATTAATCATTGTAATTTTGTCTTATTATTCCACTCCATCAAATTGTTCTGCATTTAACATGTCATTGGTAATGCATTTTATTTTACATGTTTCTTTAATTGGCTTATATTATTTTATTGATACTTGATTTTTGTGTTACAGTAGAAGAAGTGACCGGTGAGATCTTGGCCAACTTGCTGAACTAATTGGATGTTGCAGTAGTATTTTTCATAAAATTATAATGAACCAAAAAATTGATTTACGATATTACAGTAATTGTTTCCTTAAAATTAGAATAAGATTAAGCTCTGAACTGATTTAGTGTTTACTTTATATTTCATACACATTATTATGTTTATCAGAAGATTCTACGTTCTTAAATTTTTAGCAAGAGGATGCTTTGATACACTTATGTTTTATTGCATAACTAGCTTGCTATTTGTATATAAAGTTAATTGAGTGACGATCAAATGTAGAATTGGTTAAAAATTAATTGGAAGAACGTTTGATTTCAGGACGGGTCCGGGATTTGCAAATTACACGTACCCATCGGGGCATGGGACCTAATTTCGGGACGGGACTGGGATTACTAAACCCGCCCAAAACCCGCCCTAGTGCCATCCCTATCTTCGACTCTCAGATCCCGCTCGTCTTTCTCAAGGAGCTTCTTACTTTCTAGATCCTCCAGATTAATACAAATGTGAGTTTCTGCTCCGGTATCAACTACCCATGTATGTGAGAAAGTAACGTTAAGATTATACTCAACAACGTAAATACCTGATCCACGTCCTGAAGGGTGTTCTCCCTTCTACAAGCTCTTCACATATTCCTTGTGCTTCCTACAATCATTTTTCCAATGACTTGGCTGCTAGCAGTAATAAAAGACTACCCTGAGGTCGAAGTATTCTTAGGAACCGCTTGGATCTTCGGACCCCTAGGTACCCTTATCTGCCAAGCTAGGTGCATTGGCGCCTTACCCTTATCCGCCACTGCTGGTGCCTTGCCCTTGTTGGGATGTCCTGGTGACCTGACAGTAGGTTTGCCAGCTCTTTTGAAGTTGACATCCTTATTGCCCATCAGAATCTCAGGGGTCTTGCCCTTGAGATTTTTCTCTGCTGTCACCAACATCCCATGAAGTTCCTTGATAGTCTTTTCCATATTACGGAGATTGTTACTGGTGATCACATCTCCATAAACCTTAGGAAGCGACATCAGAACTATGTCTGATTTCAGCTGCTCTGTGAAGCTGTGACCTAGACTGGTCAAGCGATCAAAGAGCCGCTTCATCTTGAGGACATGTGGGCTCACTACCTCACCAGCATTTGACCTGCTGTAGAATAACTCCCTAAGAGTGTCGTATCTTTCGACACGAGCATTCTTCTGGTAGTATACTTTGATCTCCTCCATCATTTCTTGTGGATTGTCCATGAGATGCATAAACTGGTCATGGGTATCATTTTCCATGGACCCGGCCATGAAATTGCCAACATCTTGTCGGTCGCTAAGATACTTGTCATAAGCATTCTTATCGGCCTCGCTAGCATCATCTGCAGGCACTTTCATTGGCTTATCCGTAAGGATATACTCCTGTCTGTCATACTGAAGGGCAAGCTTCAGGTTCCTTTCCCAAACCAGGAAGTTGGTCTCTGACAGTCTGTCATTCGACAGAAGAGACTTTAATGCTTCACTGCTAGAACGTGTTGATTTGGGTTGCGACGGTGCCATTAATCTACACATGAAAATAAGTTCAATCAGATTCTTAATTAAGTTGAAGTGAGAGATACTTGATTATGAACATTTCTTATTCTTATGTCTGAATCTAAACCAAGATCTCCGCATACCCAAAACTGATGTGAGTTAATCTCATCGCCCCAGTTTTGGACATTGGAGTAGGACAGTCCAGTCCTTTCACAAAACCATGTGATTCTTGGCTAGGGCTTATACATTGTATGTATACGTCATTGCCCTATATTTGATACCCTGGCTCAGATCGTCTGAGAATCACAGCCAAATCAACCATTTTTCAACACATGGTCCAATCTGCAGGGTTACTACGCTAATGCGCACGCACCCATGCAAGATTGTCCATTTTCTATTAGAACTCATTCTCATGGATCCACGTTAATCGTATCCACCCATGGGTTTGTGAACTAATCGAAGTGATGAAAAGTGGGTGGTATCTAGCTTGACTTGAAACTACTTGCCTTTTAAATGTCCATTCTCACTGATCATTACTTGATCTTAACTTGAAATTATCATCTACAAATCCATGTAGAGATATTTTCAGTTCTGGTTTACATGTGCGTGATTAACTCATTATTATTAATCTTTACACATGTGGGTGATGATCTAATTAACATAAACTTATGAAAATTAAATCATATATTCATGAAAATAAATGTAAACTTGCTTTAGCTAGCCCGCTAATCCTACTGGAATAAACTAAACCCTATACTAAGTCTTGTCTTTCCTCATTCTCCTGGACTCCCACTGGCTTCACGCCTCCTCGGGATTACCGTCGTTCTCTTCGGGTCTTCTCGTCATGGAATTTCGTAATTACATTCAATTTAAAATAAAATAAATGTTGTGACACGCAAGTCACAATTAAATTACAATCCAAAAGCAACTCGCAGGTTGCAAACCGAAATTAAATGCTAAATTCGAGCTGACTTAGCAATCATGTTGTAAACATTGTGTTATCAAACAGTCATGTTTTCAAACAAGCAAGTTATCAAGCAAACATATTAATTCCAATTTTATCTTGATTTAAATCATAAAATATGGTTTATCAAAACCGTTATTTTGAACCGGTTAATTTCTGAATTAAATCGGTTCACGCTCTGGTTTATCGAAACCGAACCGGTCTAAAATTTTAATTAGTTCTCGCTGAAAATTCTGGATTTTTCTAGGTCGGTTCTGACTCGAATCCTTTCCGATTTGACAGAACCAAAATTGACCCGAGGGCCAATTAGGGTTCGGCCAATCCCTAGCCGCCAGGGCCGGCCGCGCCATGACTGACCAGCCCGTGAGGGCTGGCCGTGGCGGGCCACCTGGCCGGTTACGGTCAGGCTGTGGCCTCCCCTGGCCGAAGTCGAGAGGTTCGGCAAGATCTGCCACAGGCAGATCTGGTCGGTCTTCCCGATCCGGCCGGTCGGCCCGTGGCTCGGCCAGGGTTAGCCTCTTGGCTAGCCTCGGCCTCCCGCGGGTCTCGAACCTGATCTTATTCGATCAAAATTTAATTTTCAGCAACAATTAAATAAATTCCAGCCTTTCATTCATTAACCAAAAACCATAAAATTTGGAATTTTAATCTCACAACACCGAAATAAATTGCAAAATTAAATCTAGCATATCATGCTCGAATACAATAATCATGTGTAACATAGCCTCTGATACCACTAAAGGAATTTTTTAGGGTTCCAATCAATTAATTTTATGCCCATACAAGAAGCTAACCTCAAAATTTCATGTTTGATAAGGATCTTACATGAACATGAATTGATCATGAGATCTATGCTAGAATAAAATTATAGATTTACCTTGATTCGAAATCCCTTTGTGACTAAACAAGATTCAGTGACCTTTAAAGAACGTCCACACATGAAGAGCAATCCGAAGATACTCACAATGATCCTTACTAGAAGATCGAAGCAAGCAAAACGGGAAGGAGGGAGGGAGAGGGGTTGGTCGGCCAAGAGAGAGAGAGAGAGAGAGAGAGAGAGAGATAGATTAGGGTTTTTGAAAATTTCCATTTTATATCTCTTTTAAGGAAATAATTAATTAAAAGCCTTAATGGGCTTAAAGCCCAAAGCTTATTAATTAATTAAGTAGAGAAGCTCATTCTGGCTTAGCCCAATCTGGCTAGGACCTGTTTAGCTAAATTAATTAAATCTATTTATTTAGATTATAATTAATTGGTCCAGCTAAAGCGTTCTTGATTTCCTGTTTAATCCTAAACCGTAATCGGTCTAATACGGTTTAATCAAAAACCGGATTTTGTCTCTCTCATGATTACTCTATATGATTTCATCTGTTTTACTCAACCTTTAGTGTGTGACCCTCTAGGCTCACGACACGCTGGCGGACTGGTAAAATTATCATTTTACCCTTTTCATCATGAGTGGCCTCTAGCAAGACATCATAATTACCCAACGCTTGTGATTATCGAGATTTCGACTTAACCTTGTCGTACATGAATCTATCCTTTTATCCTCTTGATATCTTTGACAACCACGAGGCATAGACAAGTCATCCGTATCGACTGCATGGGCATGCTATTGTATTTCAGTTGTACTCATCAAGTGGCCTAAACAGATATCTGCTCATACGTCCGTATGAGGGATAAATCCTTCAGCAATCTTTTGAGTCAACTCATGTAACTCTTGATCGAGCCAATCACAGTCGTTATTGTAACCATTTTACAGGAGACGTTAGACTGAGTCAAACTCGTCACTCATTACATAGTGACCTCAATGATCCTTCCGTCTAATGATGTGATTTCATGTGTCGACATATGAGCATGTTCATGACTGTGTCTATATAACATACTCATGATCCGGTCGTTCTATATCGCCCATGTCTAGTGATACTATGACCTAACTCTGGCCTCTTTCTGGCCATGATCAGTAGAGCGTGATCATTTAGAGTTAGCCTCATACTGATCGCTTCTTATGAAGCTATTCTGATCGTGCACTGCCTTTTAGCGGGCAGCAATTCCCGAGGGGTATGAGACCAGAGGTAATTTGCTCCTTTTTTGGTCATTCTCTGGGGTTTCGTTGCCTAATATCTCAACCAAATTGCACTTTTCTGACACTCCGTGCTATGTTGTTTCTTGGCTCAAATATATGGCTTATTAGTTAGTATATATACTTCATTAATATTTTAATGCTTTGCTTAATTAGTTGTATGTTTGAATGAATGGACTTGAGATCCGGACTATAGGTTACCTCTCGATCTCTGATTGCGTGTTTTGTATTGATTCCGCCTGCTTTCATCGCAACAATCAGCACACCCCATTGTTTTTTTTGCTAGGATGATTGTGTAATCTTCTTAAGGTGCGTTGCTTTGTATCATTTTCCCCCAAATGATGATAATTTTAGGGAAGGGTCTTCCCTTTTGGAGTTCTTCTCTATGAATTTCAAACGCTCTATTTGTGGTTGTGGTTGTGGTTTTTGTTTTGTGCAGTTTTAAGTTAGATTATGCCATCGTGGTAAGGATTTTTTTTTTTTTGCAGAAAATGAAATTTATGAGTGATTTTATGCAATGGCTCAGAACAGACATGACGATCAAAGTTCTCTTGCATTTGGTTGGCCCTTCTGATTATGTTCGTTAGCAAATTTCTACATTATGAGTTTCTAAGATTTTACAAGATTTGAGTTAGTGATGTTCTTGTGCAGCGCCGGAGAACATGCAGCGAGTGCCAACATCTTACAATACATTTATCAAGTGAGGAACATAGTTTTTAATCAAGATCTTGGTCTAAGATAATGTTAATTTTTTATATATGAGATTTATTTTCAGCAAAGAAGAAATCAAGAAGCTTAAGGATGTAATCCCGAGCATGGCTCATGAGGAAGCTTTTAGTACAACTGCAAAAAGTGTGAGTTCATTAACATACCACCAAAAGAATGTATTAAAATAGTTAATCTGATTGTAATGTTATTTCTCCTCAGGTGGGCACATCTTGCAACCAAAATGACCCCAAATTTATATATGATTTCATTGTTGCTGAGGTAAAATTTAATTTTTTTACCAACTTTTGTTATCTGATATATGTTTTGTTTGGTTATAGAAAGCCATTCATTTTACACTACCATTTTCTTTTTTCTAGAGTGATGAACTTTTGGGGGATTGGTTTTAGAGATCAATGAGTTTTTACACAAAAATGACATGTACCTTTTCGGTTTTCGAATCATTAATCATGTGTTGTCATGAGTTTTACAGATTCAAAATGACCATATAGACAATCAATTATTCAATTATAATATCCAAATGGTTCTCATTTGGTTCTTCTCACCATGTAGACAATACAAGTACTAAAAAAACTATTCAGATAAGTAAAAGGATCAATTTGTACCATATAAAGTTAGTTTGATACTAAAATAAAACAAAATAAGTTACTAAATCAAAACAAAGTCAATATTATAGTATGATTTTGGAATATTTACGGATAATGATCATAAATTGTCTTTTGTTTTGTATATGTTGTTGAATCTGCACATCATTTGGCATTGTAACGGTGTTGAAGCATGAATGTTTTTTTATTTCATGTCCATAGTCGATGCAAGAGCTACAAAGACATATCCTTAACAAATCGGTGCCATAATGTCATATGTAAAAAAATGGATATATCTTATCAGGTTAGTTTTTAGAATCACATTTCTGACTTTATTTTGGCGAAATTGGGATGATCATGTGATTATTTTTTTTCTTGATCGCATATCAATTCTACATTGATGTTGTTGTTGTATCCAAGAATCTAGATATGATAAGCCATTTTTCTCAAGTGTCCAACATCAAATTCATGGCTATTTTGGTTGATGTGGTATAAATGAAATATATTCAATTCTTTAGTTTGATTCAATACCTTATATAGGCAGGACCTTTTTTTTGCTTCCTTATCTTAGAATGGAATGCCCTGGATGGGGTGGTTTGATTCCATTGCTTAGATAGGCATATGTAATTGCCGATGGTTTCTGTTGGGGTACAGAGATAAGGATGTTAACCAAAGTATAGTTGTGTAGCTAGATCGTAGTTCAAAAAGAAATAGGCATGCATGTAGGAACCAATACATAGAGGGTAGCGTCTTGGATGGATTTATGTAGTTTCCTTACTTCTGGTAAAATATCCATTTTCTTTACGAACCCTACTTCTAAATGTTTTCAACTTCTTTCGTGCTAGATACATAAAATGGTTACTCTATAACATATGAGTCGAATTAGATAGGTTAAGAACTTACCTTTCTTGGGACTAAGTACAGTATTTTCAGTGGAGTTAAGAGTTTCTCACCATCCAATTATATGTTACAAGCATGTACAACATTCAAATATAGAAGTGGTAGAGAAAGTCCATACCAGTATATTTCCTATCAAGTTGATGATCTCATCATGGTCAATATCTTAAGATGTGATGATACATTGTTTTTTATTAACTGACTATAAATTAGGAAATGAAAATCACCCATTTGAAGGAAAATCTTATCCCCATCCATTCTAATTTTCAAATTGCGAATCATTGTAGGTCTACAAGAGAGTAAAGGAGTGGAATGAGATCAAAATAACACACAATTTTGAGGTGTTATCATTCTCATTTTCAAGCCTTATTCTCCGACTTGGCTTTTCAGGTTCTCATCAAAAGTTGTTCGGTAAAACATTTCTTGATTTGACAATGAACTATGTGAATAAAGCCGCTGAATCATTGGCAAAGGTTTTTCAGGTTCTCATCCAAGGTTGTTTACTACAAGAATTTTGTCACAAAAACGTTGAACAAAGTGCACAGGCGGAGGCCAAAAAACGCAAGTAGAAGGTAAAGACGGCGCACAGTGCGCAGGCGTTGCCTTGCTTTTGGTAACTCGTAGTTATAAGACAACGACTGGGCACACATTTATTTGAGTGCGCAGTTAGAACTTAAGAACGGCGCACTTACAAAAGTCTGATGTCCTTAGTTAACAACTGCGCTCGTGTTCATGTGCACAGTTACTTTCTAAGGCTTGCGCACATGTACATGTGCGCAGTTGTTAACTATGGACATCACACTCTTGTACGTGCCCCTATAAGGTAGTGTGTTTTAAAAAAAAATAATTGCAGAAAATTGGAATGCCAAAATCCAATTCTCTGCAATAATTTTTTTAAAACCTCACACAAATATTACAATAGTCATTACAATTATAATGCCAACAATTCACAAAAGTTAAATCTATCCATAAACCAAAAATCAATTCACAAGTGTGTACAATATTCCCGCCATTCACCATTCTATTGATGATCAAGAAATCATAGCACAAGAAGTTCAATCAAAATGGACATTACAATTGTAATGCCAACAGTTCGCAAAAACTAACAATTCTCAAAAAATCAACAATTGTAAATACCATACCTATTCTCAAAAACTAACCATTCTCAAAAATCAACAATTGTAAATACCATACATATTCTCAAAAACTAACAATTCTCAAAAGCTATCAACTATTCTCAAAATAATGTTTACCGTCAATCTTCACAGTCGACATTTTAATCATCTTCCTCACCAATCTCATCATCCTCACTTGACGATTCTGCATCAAACATAGGTACAACAGAGTATGAACGCCAAGAATAGTGTAGATGACTAAACATTAAAAGGGGAAATTTTCAATAAAACAAATATCCTTAATTACAAGAAATTGTGTTCACGCATTAAAGTCAGAAAAAATTATAAACCATTGAAGTACAAGGAGAATGAAGTGTAAAAAGAGTATGTCCTATGATAAATACTAATCCGAGTTGATAGAAGTGCAAAAAGAGTCTGTCATATGATAAATACTAATCCGAGCCAGAATATTAATACAAAACCTTAATTATAAAACTAAAAATATAGAGTAGACTCTATAATGCTTTCAATAGCCTCTCTAACATCATCATCATCCTGAAACTTACTACTGACAAATAAAATTGGATTAAGAACACAAAATGACGACATTTAAAGCTAGAATGTTTAAAATTCCTCTATTGTTATGGGATGTAGAAATGATTACATTGACAATATTATGAGCAAAAGGCTTCCATAAACATCATTTTCAGATAAGAAACAAAGGTAGTTCTCACCCTGGAATTTCCAAAAATAAGCTGAAATCATGGCTTCTTTTCTTGCAACAGCTCCACTCTTTCGTCCTGTCATGAAACAAAGGCTGGAAATTAGCATTCAGCGTTGAGTTATGACACGAAGCTATAAACAATGATATAGAAGGAATCATGAAGGAAAAAAAGATTCATCCTTAAAATGAAACAGAAGGCAGAGACTTACACCCTACAAAAGTAAAAACCAAATAAAAGCATGCAAGAAAGAAATTTGATCAGTACCACACATAAAACATATCTTATTTTCCACGGTTCAAAGTAAAAAAAGACATCAAGAGATATTCATATTACAAGGACTTTAGTTGCAAATTGGTGCATCCTCGTTACTCTATATAACGAAAAGCTAACCAGTCAAACTCAAATCTCCATTCACTATCAGTTCAGCTGAAAACCTAACCCTCAACTTTTAGCTTCCAATCAAATTACCAAGACATAAATTTCATGGAAAATATATAATATTCCATAAGACCCTGTTGAATAATCATGAATCAAACCCTAAAAATTTAAACCACACATGTATAATTTAATTCCACAAATATACCCAAATTTCATCAAAATCAGTTCAATATTCATAACCTAGCCCCTAAATTCTCAGATTAGTCAACAATCAGAGCACAACAAATCATCAATCGGGACAATATATACATCAAAAAATTATGCATATATAATCTGAAAATTGAAAAAAATAGAGTTTCTTACCTTGACGGGAACTGGAGCCGGCAACAGGAACTAGAGCCAACGAAACGCGAACAGACTCCAGCGACGAAAACGGTCTCCGACGATGGCAAGACGGCGACGAAAGTTCCTGAGGTCTGGAGGCGCATAGGTTCCTGGAACTGGAGACGGCGTCGGGAACTGGAGCTGGCGACGGAAACGGACTCCGGCGACGGAACCAGACTCCGGCGACGGAACGGCTACACGGGGACGGGAAGTGGAGGCGTCCAGAGAGAAAAACCAGAGAAGAAAAAATAAAAAGAGGAAGAATGAGAGAGATGAGGTTTTTGTTCGATATAAGTTTCGGGTTAACGCATGTGCACATAGGAAATTGTGTCGGCCCTAGCTAACAACTGCACATAAGGTAAAGTGTGTCGGCCTTAGCTAAGACCTGCACACAAGGTAAAGTAAGCAGGCTTTAGGGTTTATAAAATGTTGACTTTTATGTTGACTAAATACTCCGTCGAGTAATCGGCTATGATCACGTGGTCCGGTTTGGTTAAAATTTATTTTACATAGGTAAACCATCATAATATACATATCCAACGATTTTGATTTTTATAATTCAATTTTCTTACATTCAGGATGTGGACATCGTATGTTTAGGATATGTAAACCATTACTTCTCATTACCCTAAACCTCTAAGTTCAAGATGATTTAATAATGTCAAAATATTTTTTTTTAATCCAATCTTACGGATGGAACCGAAGATATGTTTCTCTATGTCGGGTAAAATTTTGAACAATTTTATTTTTTAAATCGACTTCGATCAAGTACCGGATGAGTCGAAAGATGCGTACATATAACGAAATCATCAGAGTACTAGCTAACCTATTTGTCGAATCGACTAATCTTTTGTTCGATTTCATGCATAGGAAACAAACTATCATATGTACACCCACAATTACAAAAATATTTTCAAATTTAATCGAGAAATGAGGTCAAACGTGTATTGGAAAAAAAGTCAACACTTTACACTTAAGGACTGCGCACAATGGAAAGTGCGCCGACCTTAGCTAGTGCCTGCGCATATTAACAGGTGCCTGTCCTTAGCTACGGTTGCACCTGCGCACTTATAGGCATGACTTTTTCTTTGCTTTCTTATCTTAGAATGGAGTGCCCTGGATGGGGTGGTTTGATTTATTGCTTAGATAGGCAAATGTAATTTCCGAAATGGCCGCTACTCTAATTGTATAAGGGATACTGACTCAAGTTATGACGTCTCATATTTTTCAAATATTTCATAACACTTGGTTTCTATTGGGGTACAGAGATAGGGATGTTTACCGAAGTATAGTTGTGTAGCTAGATCGTCGTTCAAAAAGAAAGAGGCATGCATGTAGGAACCAATATATAAAGGGTAGTCCCCTGGATGGATTTCCGTAGTTTCCTTACTTCTAGTAAAATATCCACTTTCTTTACGAACCCTACTTCTAAATGTTTTCAACTTCTTCCGTGCTACATACATGAAATGGTTACTCTATAACATATGAGTCGAATTAGATTGGTTAAGAACTTACATTTCTTGGGACTAAATGCAGTATCTTCAATGGAGATAAAAGTCTCTCACCATCCAATTATATGTTACAAGCATGTACAACATTCAAATATAGAGGTGGTAGAGCAAGTCCAGTGTATTTCTTATCAGGTTGATGATCTTATCATGGTCTATGTCTCGAGATGTGATGATATATTGTTATTTACTAAATGACTATAAATTAGGAAATGAAAATCACCCATTTGAAGGAAAATCTTATCCCCATCCATTCTAATTTTCAAATTGTGAATCATTGTAGGTCTACATGAGAGTAAAGGAGTGGAATGGGATCAAAATAACACATAATTTTGGGGTGTTCTCATTCTCATTTCCAAGCCTTATTCTCCGACTTGGCTTTTCAGGTTCTTATCAAAAATTGTTCGGTGAAACATTTCTTGGTTTGACACTGAAGTATGTGAATAGAGCCGCTGAATCGTTGGCAAAGGCATTTCAAGTTCTCATCCAAGGTTGTGTTAGGTGAAACATTTCTTGGTTTGACAATGACGTGAATAGAGCCACTTTAATTCTTTTTCCTTATAATTGTTTGTTCATGTTGTCATTTCCACGATTTTTTTGACATTTCTAGGTTGTCACAAATAAATTTCTTTGACTTTGTTTTTATACAATAAATTTAAGAATTCTTAATAACCACAAGTTTGGTGTTGTTTTTGTTTCGTCATAGCATATTTAAGCCCAAATCTTAATACACAACTTGTCAATAAAAAAACAAATTGTTTCATTCCCGTAATTTATTTTTATATTACTGCATTGTTACATTATATGCCTATCAGATCTTGGTGTTTGTTTTTGCATAAGGTTTTATATAATCAATAACTTATCAGAGAATCATGCATCACAGTCCATCCCTATTTAATTGATAAAATGTGCTATTGTTATATGTGAGACAAGAGCAGAAGTTCCGATTATATTTTTTAACTGCAATAATGGATAATGAATGATAATTTGAGAGGGATTTAAATATGCATATAATTATCAACTTTAAATATGAGTTCATTAGTTATATCAGATGCTCTCTTTACATACATTACATCGGTCTATTACCATTATATAAAGACATGTATTAAGTTCCAAAAAAGTAGTTTATCATTTTATTAATGTCTTGATTCATCATGTTTCCTACAATGTTTTTCGTGTGTGCACAATTGAGATTATGTTTAATGACAAATTGGACTTTCACAAAATAGTTTATGCATAACATATTTTAAAAGTCTCCTAATAATGTTTAAGATTAGATATATATCTTCAGTTTGAATAAAATGAATGATCGATTGGCAGGCTGGTAACAATCAAAATCAATGATCATTATCTGAACACATTCATTACAATAAGTGTCCTCTCAAATGCAACGACAAGATTGAGCTACTAATCACTATCCATGCATGTCATTGAGAGAGAGAGAGTCATTTTTTATTATTATTGAAACATGTCGTGGGGGAGTGGGAGGGAGGAGAGAGAGTGATACACACTGACAGTGTATCGACTAGAACAGAGAATATTGAACAAATAAAAAGATAATAATTTAACATTTTATTGATAAGATAATTACAGGTAGTTTGAGAAACCTAGTTCTCTCCAGCCTCGGGCTCAATACATTACTAAACTCACAAATCTCATATATCCTAACCTAGACTCTTCATCCCCTTTTCATAATCTTTACTTACTTGATTGCCAAGTAGAGAAAAAATGAAAATATTACATAAAGAAAATTAATAAAAAAGTAAAATAAAATAAAGTAAAATATAAAGAAAGGGAAATATAATAAAAGGGAAATATAATCATGAAAGATATAATCTTTCCTCTTATGACTTCTCTTGAGTCAACCATGTGTAACATTACCGGCTGGCACACTTTCACCTTGTCCTCAAGGTGACTAACTTGCAAGGAGGTGCCAATTCCTGTGCGCCTTTTTCCAACACCACAATATGGTGGAGCTCGATCATTGAGTTGGGTTTTAATGTCCCTTGCCTGTATTATATCAAAGGGAACTAGTCTTGATGTTTTCATAACTTCTACCTCGGAATTGGAGTAACCAACAGGAGCAAATTTTAAGATCCATCCGTCTTGGTAGCCACCATCAAATGAGGAGATCCACATTAGCTGTGTTCGGATCTCCCACGTCAGACCTAGAGTCAATGTGGAATATGCTTCTAGGGAACTCAATTTTTTCTCTTCAATTTCGTCTTCTTCCATCAAGTTGTGGAGCCCCCCACCCCCCCCCCCCCCCCAAGTATTGTTCGTAGCCATTGTTGTATGGTTTGGCCACAAATAAAACTCGAATATCCCATACGATGTTGTCTATTTCATGTAACTCAAATTCTAGCATTGTCTTTGCCTCGTTGACTTTAGTTTGATATTCTTTCTCTTTCGCGGCAACAAGAATAGCTTGATGATATTTCTCCATTGAAGCTCGAATCTCCCCTCCCTCCAATAACTTTGCTACATGCTCTTGTTTCTGGGTCTCTAATGCTAGCTCTTCCTTCAACTTGTACTCTCGAATACGCCACTCGTCCACTTGATCCATCATCGCACCTATCTCTGCCCTGTGACTGACTGTTTCTTGCCACCATGAAAAAGCACGATAGTACTTATAGAACTCTTCTTTCTTGTCCTCCACATGTAGCAATAGAGTAATTTGTTTCCTCCCGAGAGCTTCAATCTCCATTTACATCCTCTCCATCCACGAAATCGAAGTCATCTCTTCCACATGTTGCTGGAAGGATGCTCTGATAGCAATTGATACACCCTGACAGTGTATCAACTAGAACATAGAATATAGAACAAATAAAAAGATAATAATATAATATTTTATTAATAAGATAATTCCAGGTAGTTCGAGAAACCTGGTTCTCTCCAGCCTGGGGCTCAATACATTACTAAACTCACAAATCTCATATATCCTAACCTAGACTCTTCATCCCCTCTTTATAGTCTTTACTTACTTGATTGCCAAGTAGAGACAAAATGAAAATATTACATAAAGGAAAATAATAAAAAATAAAAATAAAATAAAGGAAAATATAAAGAAAGGGAAATATAATCAGGAAAGATATAATCATGTGTAACAGAGAGATGATTATCATAAGAGTGGTTTTTTTTTCTCTTCGTTGAAACAAATCGTTGCCCCAGTAAAGATATGTAACGGTCATTTGGTGAAGAAGATCTTGGGAGGAGGAGGGAGGGAGGGAGAAGGGGAGAGGGAGTGGGAGTGGGAGTGGGAGGGAGGAGAAAGAGAATGAGGAGTATCATAAGAGTCATTTTTTCTCTCCATTGAACCGATTGTTGCCCCAATCGAAATGTAAATGGATATTTGGTGATGAATACCTCTCTCTCTCAACTAACCCATGTCTCATTTTGAGGTGCGGAGGAGGGAGGAGAGAGAGAGGGATAGGGAAAGAGGGAGGGGGAGGGAGGGAGCGTGCGAGAGAGAGAGAGAGTGAATGTGAGGAAAAAGATGACATAATCACATTTTATTATTTTGAATCTCTCTCTCATTTATGACTCACATATTATAAAACTATTCTATTCCATGTGCCAAGATAATGGGTGATCATATATACAAAATATAGTAAGTACTTACAACAAGTATTATTCTTGGTGGACAACATTGTAGGAACTATAATTTGAGTATAACATTGATAGGTTTAGAAGATACTTTTCGATGTAAAGTTACCGCGCCGTGGTATGGTGGCCACTGACTTGAAAGCAATATTTCCGGTTGAACCGAGGTGGCGATTGTATTCTGGTTGCCTCCGAGGTTAACACGGTAGTCCCCCTGATGCGTGCTCACTCATACATCAGAGTCTGGAGCTTGCATAATTTGATACCCAAGAACCGATTCGAAAAGAACAATTGAGAGAGATAGATTATAAGGAAGAACTTGTCTTAGTTCATGTCTCCAACACGAACACACCATGATTAAATAGTAAGGAGGATGTGAAAAGGTGATGAAGGAGGGGAATAAATATGCCATTAACATGACTAATAATGGAGGGTGTAACTCCTCCATTAAGGTCATGTAACTTACAAAACTTGGAAGAACAAGAAAAACCTTTTAAGAGGCATTATCCCCAACAATCCCCCACTAATGGCGAACAAAAGGTTTCAAAAAAGTTCCTGGGTAAAGGAAGGTTATCGATACTTAAGTGTCAATGTCTTTCGACTTGAATTAACACATAGTGAGATGAGGCAACTGAAGGAATTATTTACAAAACCCAACAGCAACAACGTACTTGTAAAACAAGTGAATTTCTTCTTGAACTTGTTCTACTTTCCGTCAACCCCACAACACATATCACACCTTCAAGTTATGCAAGTTCCGCGATACCATTCAAAAAGACGCTTTTACGGCCATGCGTACACCTCTGTCTCACGAGTGCTCTAGGAAGATTTTTTTCTCAAATATTCCATAGATGGCGGCCAAACCATCACACAGGCATAGGTAGCTTGTCAAGTACGTCTCATTAGCACTTACAATAGTGCTATTAAGGACAAAAAAAAGTCCAACCTATCAGTCACAAACAAAGTCCATCAAGTGCATCTCTATAACACCACCAAAAACTGGCTATGGATTGTCAACCTTAAAATCCATCAAGTGCGTCTCTATAGCACCACCAAGAACTAGTTATGGATTAACTGGCTCGAGATCTATCAAGTGCGTCTCTATAGCACCACCAAAAACTGGTTATGGAATCTCTAGCACAATCGGGAGAAATAACTCCATTATTATTTTTTTCTTAGTTGTCAAACCACATCTTGTATTACTCGCTTCACACTTTGTGTGAAGTGCGTCACACCATGTGTGACTTGCTCCACACTTCACAAGGTCGAAACTCTTTTCACATCACATAGTATTCCAACACGTTAGGAAACCTATTAACTGTAGGTATAAAAGTATTACCTCTTCGACACCAATTTACACACTTATTTATGTAAAGTTTCCGACATTAAGTCGAGTTTAGAACTTTTCTAGTGTACCACCGTATATGATCTTTCTCTTAAGATCAAAATACTATTAATGGATTTACGACCATAAGTAAAATCAGACAACTCCACCAGTCTGATGGTAACAATAGTTTCAAGTTCAAGATAAAGGCTTTCTTCCCATATTATTTTCTTATTGTTTCATCATTCAATTCATCATCATTTTCTATTATAAAGATCGAGACTAGTTCATCACTAACATAGTCTACTCATGCATCATAAATAGAAAATATTAACGAAAGATAGCCCCACAATCTTTCTCTAAAGTATGCATCTTATTTCTTCCTCATTTATCAACATATAAACTAGAAATAAGACTACTAGCATGTTAATTATTACATAAATAAATCACACATAACAACAATGAGCGCAAAAAGATATGCATATATCTTTATTCAAAAGAGACACATGCTCAAGGAATTCAACATCTCTATCCTCATGAAATGAACGATAACCTAGAGATATGAATCTATATGCAACCTTATCAATACCTAAACCAATGAACAACACAACAAGGTTATAGGTTCATAGTGTTCTCCTTGAGTTCAGTTCAGCTAAACACCCCGCACATGCCAAAAGAGCTTAGGTTTAGAAGCATAGCCCCCACATTTCAGTATAGTTGTTTGAACTTAAAGGTCTAACAATACTTACTCTTTTTTCATATTCAATAATCATATTAATATGAATTTCATGTCTTCTAAGCAGGCACATATAACCAAAGACACACATGTACTAAACTTGACAAAGAAACGCAATTCTAAGTCACAACATAATACATGCTTACTTACTTGATCAATATGAGTGCACACAAATTTCTAATTTGTGACTTGCAAGTTTGAACCTTTTGGACCCAGCCGAATACTCTCGGCTACCAGCACATGTCATAGGCTCGGGATGCTTCCACCATTCTTATCCTTAAGCCACGTCACACCTCAATGATTTGTTTTAACAAAACACGTGCTTAAATAGATATTAATTCACATAATAGAATTATTAAATGATAGTGGAAACTTAAATAATTGTAGTAAGTAGGGGGAGAAAATGTAACCCGAATCTAGAGGGTTTCGTTACGAGTTTCAAATTTCTCATACAAATATCCACAATAGTCTGGATAACCCAAAATCGCTATTTTCGGGTGTCCTATTTTAGCAAACCTGCAACTTTAACTGAAACCCAAAAGATTCGGAGAACAAGGTTGGAACTCTTTGAGCACGTTGATTCTCGGATCGTTGAGCGTGAACCAAATCAAGCAATTCCACTTCAGAGAAGTCCCGCACTCCAGTTCAACGAACTTCTCTTCCTCAACCGTGATTCTCTCCTAAAATGCACAAAACTGGGTCGTGAGCCCATATATGTACAAAAATAACGCTCACAAAAAAGGTTAACACCTCCAAACAAATAAGCATAATAATAAATACTATGATAATTTTGTACCAATCCATATCACCCTTAACAGGCCTGCTTCAAATATACCAAATCAACGCACTAATTTGATGTTATTTTATGCCCCATTTGAGCTCTTTATTACCTTTAGTATCAAAAGCTCATTAAGGCACGATTCATTCAAACCTACCAAAGTCAGATAGGACAGAGGCACAGAAACTCGTGCCGCTACTACCTAGTTATGGATCGAAATTCTCTGTACGCTAAGGTCGTCGGCAACTTTAGCTCATTCCATTACTTGTGTGACGTCAATGACTCAACGGAGGTCGAGCACAACATGGATGAAGACAGTTTCATCGACATAGACGAGTTCGAGACGTTCTACTATACCCACAAGAAGCTTCGGGATGCTTCCGGTCTTTCTGTCCACTCTTGCGTGTCTTGTCTTCATCGAGGCTCCTCTGTCATCGAAATTGGGGTCAGCTAGTTTGTAGAAAACTTGCTCGCCTAAGTCGAGCCCAACAACGCCATACTTGATCACGTCTTTGAGATCTGCAAATCGAATAATTTACAAACCCCCCAAATCCTTGTGTTGTTGTTAGCTTGACTTGATTTAGGTCTACTAAACAGTGTTATGTACTCCTCACACACGGAGGAGAGAACACACTCCAATTCTGCAATTTTGTTATGCAAACAACGAAGCTACAAGATGTATATTTTCCACTCTCCAAAATTGATCTTATAAGGAGACAAACTAGTTTAACATGTAATTTTTTTATCCAAAGCATATTATCATTATATTAAAATGAAATAGCATAAGCATATAAAATTTTACCCATAATTGAACTTCTCATATTCAATATAGGAAACGACCAACTTTGAAATTTGATTTAGGACTCATGAATAATAGCAGCACAAGAACATTAAGCATTAAGGCAATAATAAACTCAAGAAAATAAGAACATTCTTACTTGTTTCTTTGAGTGATGAATTTCTCTGCCTTTTATTCTCAATATATTGCTTCCTGCAAACTCAAAGCATTCATACCACCAACTACAGATTCAGGTCATTACGGTCATCCTCATTCAAGATTCAATGAGCACCCATCTTGACCATAGTCAAGCTTCTTACATAGCTAGCGAATATCATTGCAATACTATAACAAATTGCTTTCAAATTGTAGGAACTATAATTTGAGTATAACAATGATAGGTTTAGAAGATACTTTTCAATGTAAAGTTACCGCGCCGTGGTATGATGGCCACTCACTTGAAAGCAATTTTTTCGGTTGGACCGAGGTGGCGATCGTATTCCGGTTGCCTCCGAGGTTAACACGGTAATCCCCCTGATGCGAGCCCACTCACACATCAGATTCTGGAGCTTGCATAATTCGACACCCAAGAACCGATTCGAAAAGAACAATTGAGAGAGATAGATTATAAGGAAGAACTTGTCTTAGTTCATGTCTCCAACATGAACACACCATGATTAAAAGTAAGGAGGATGTGAAAAGGTGAGAAAGGAGGGGAATAAATATGTCATTAACATGACTAATAATGGAGGATGTAACTCCTCCATTAAGGTCATGTAACTTACAAAACTTTGAAGACCAACAGAAAATCTTTTAAGAGGCATTACCCCCAAAAAACATAACATAGAAAATTGACATTATAATCCATGCAATACAATCATCATTTCTCATATCACTCGAGTCTTTACTTGTGTGTATATATATAAGAGAACATTGGAATCATCGTTTACAAAATATGATATTAATGTATTCTTAATTAGCCTCAAATTATCTCAAATATGAAGCAAAGAGATACCAAATTTCGGGGATGGATGGAGATGGGGGGGGGTGGAAAAATCATAAGAGTTAATTTTTTCTTCTTTTTATTGAAACAAATTGTTACGGTTTGAAGGGTTCGACGAGTTCATGCCTGTTTCGTAGCTAAGTAAAGACGAATTGTGTTGTTTTCAAGTCTCGGTATCTTAAATTCTGTAGTCTTTTGAAAACCGATTCAAATTAAATGTTAAAAAAATTACTGATAATATTATTTTTCGTAAACAATTATTATATATTTACTGCAGTTACATTTTCTCAAACATTAAATTGGACTATACGCAGTGGGTTAACTTACTAAATTTGTTGTAGTTAAATTCATGGGGTTTTAACTTTATTTCCCGGGCAAAACTTAAACCCAATAGTAATAATAGACTGGTTCTATTAGCACACATGTGTGTAATTTTTATATTTTTATTTTTTGATTTTTATTTTCAAATTGTATTACCGATATAGGAAGGATTTTTGAGAAATATAAAAAGTTATGATTGGTTTGTAGTTTAACGTCTTAAATTCTTTTAACATTATTATATACACCTTAGATAGTTCAAACTTTAAATTTGCTTTAAAGTATTTTATAAAACAATTTTACAGGTTGTACTAATATAATAAGTGTTCATGGGTAGTACGAGCGTATTGCGCGGGCCTCCCTCTAGTTTATCTAAAAACTAGAGACAAGAGGTATTTATCAAGTTACAAATTAACATTCACTAACAGTTACGGTTATCCATCCAAAACAAAAGTTATTGCACTCTTCTGGGTTTGATGCTAAAACAAGTCCAAGGATAATTTAAAATTTTCTTTTGTATTGAAGGGTATGATCAAAACAACCCCAAAAGTACTACAAATCTCATCTCACATGTTACAAGATGAACAAAGAACAAAAAAAATGTAAAGAATGGCAACCAAAGAATGATTATGTCATCTATTCTATTCACACAAAAAAAGAATAGATCTAATCAGAAACTTATTGAATCATCGATCCATTGTTATGTTAGTCGTGGAGTGATTCGCGGGTTTTTCCCTGCACGACGACTGTGTCCGGGAAAACGAATGAAGAATGCTCCTTTGAGCCAACAACATACCTTTCTCAGGAACTGATGAGCTCCTCATGATTGTTGCTGCTGTTTCTGATAGCTTTGGAGTCAAGGCACTTCTCGGGGATAAGCACACTTGCTCCAAGGCACGGAACTGGAGCTCTGCTGGATAGTCTCTCACGCACCCTATTCGAGGTCCTGCCCCCGTTGTCCATCTGCAAGATAACTGCTTCCCAAGCTGATATGAATTCATTCCCTTGTGAGAATTAATCCTCTCTAGGATCGACTCTTTCGGGATGGTTTCTTCTTCAATTGGGTTTTGAGTCTCAATGGCATCAAAATCCTCTCGCCTTCCTGGTATTTCAAGGTTGCTAAGTTTCCTACTGAAGTCGTGATGCTTTGATGCTTCAGCGGGAAGTTTTGGCTCTTCTGAATCAACTTGTTCGCGAGTGAAGTCTTCTACATTGATAATATCTTCCTCGGAGGAGTTGTTTCTGAGATGATTGCTGATTCTTTGCTCGCTAAGACCATCTTCATCCTCAACCGGACTCATCTGAATACAAAAAAGAAGAAAACATGTTCTTATTAGCATATACATAATTGCATGGCAATGCCAAGGCGGCCATACTATTCCAACCAACCTTGTAATATACTAAAGTGTCCCTTACTATTCAAGTGGCATTTTCAATAGTAGACGACCTTTACTATTCAGAATAGTAAGCGACTCATACTATTCTTGGACTATGGCAATCATGATCTTTACTATTCTCAGTCTTACATAATTATTACAAACACTATTCATAACAAATGCTGTGCGTCGTTTTTAGTATCTTTGGCTTACCTTGACATAAGTGAGATCGACATCGTTCTCTTTGAGGAAAGAAACAAAGTCCTTGAAGTTCTGTTCCGTGGGGCGATAGTGACCACTGTGAGGCCAAACTGCCTGTTGAATTTAGAAAAGAAACATACCGTTAAGAGCCATCCAACCCAAAACTAACAAAAACTAACAGATGTTTTCTTTTTTTGGTATATGTATTTAATACCTTTAGGGTTCCATTATCGACAACCAATCTTCCTGCAGCAGTGGTGGCTCCCCCGGCCAAGAAGCTAGAATGCTGAAACGTGCCTTTCTTCTTCCTACCAACGTACAAAGTGTTTGACGTGCTGAGGACGAAAATCCACTTGGCGTCCTTGAACTCGTCTGTGGTGTGGAGGACCTCCCCTGTTTGCTTGTAGAGGAACTTCCCGTCTTCCACTACAACCTCATACACCTTTCTCTCCATCTATTGACAGCAAAGAAGATGAAAAATATCAGTACTACTTCTATTTTCTTATTAGTGATTAAAACGATTATATTAAAAAAAATAGAGAAATCGATTCCCAAGATGGGAAAAGAAAACTCCAAGAAATAGTACTACTTCTAAAGGCTCACCGGACCAAGGTACTTGATGCATTGCTGTTGAAGTTTTAGTCGGGGACATTTTTCAACAAGATTTACTTCTCTCCCTTCTCCAATATCCAACCTGAAAATTTTGAAACAATCATATTCGTTTAATGTTAAGTTATTAGGCTCGAGAACACTCATGTGAGTTTTTAACGTCAAGGAACAAGATTTTTTGTTGTCTTCAGAACATTACCAGTAGAAGAAGGGTTCTCTACTCTGACAGTGAAGCCATTTGACATAATAGAAGTGAAGGTTGTGTCCATAGCGATGTCTTGGGTCGATCTGATGCAGATAAAACACGAATTTAGAATAAGCAACAGTTGTTGACAGACAACCAAAGTATTAGTTGCTCTAAAACTATGATTTACACTTACTGCTTCAAGCCAGTGCTGAAGAGCTAGTTTTTGAGCTTTATCGTTCTTTGATAAACCTTTCCCGACCTGAAATAAAATTAGAGGAGATTGATAATTTTGACAAACAGCTATATATGATTTCTTTCAGAGAATAAAGCGAAATTTACCTTGGCGGCTCGTGTTCTTGCCCTGGACCAACGTGAAATGGCAGTTTCGTGCTTCTCGATATCAAAGAAGGAAATGGAACTCCGCTTGAGCTCCGCAAAATCTAATAGCTTCCACCTGAATTTTGTTTTACATTAGTAAAATATAAAATCGAAAAGAAAGTTGGAAGAGGATGGTTGCAATGTCACACACCAGCTCTGCTCGACAAGAACAGCACAATCTGCAAGCTTTCGTCTGGTTCGGAAGCTCTTGTACACCTTTTGCAGTTTTAGAGCAGCCTCGTGTTTAGGACTGCTCGGATCTAAAATTGAAAACCTCGGGGATCTCGGGGACTGGCTATCGATCTGTTTAAAGCTAAGTTGTTGCTCTAAAGGGGCCTTGAATGAGAGCACAGTCTCCAATTCTCTCCTCTCGAAACTAATAGACCCTTCGATCTTCATCGTTCCAGAATCTAAGGACTTCATTACCATGGGTTCCGAATTGCGACTATTGAAGCTGACAGATCTAAAGGGGGTTTTGTCATCATCGCCACTTCCGAAACTAATGGACTTGACAATAATAGACTTCATGCCATTTTCATCATTGCCGCTCGGGTTAGCAAAGGGAAATGAAAAAGAGAGACCCATAAGGTCACCAAGCGAACCTACACAGATTTGGAAACCCAATATCAGCAAGATCCTGCCAAAGATGGTGAATATACCCGATAAAGCAACTAAGATGACACGGCCGCATTACAAATATAAGTTACAGCACAACAGATCCAATTTGAAGCGACAAATCAATCAGAATCCATAACACCCATGTGAATGATGAAACATTATTGATCAAAAAGATAACATTTTTATTTCAGCATTATTACTGATAAAAAAGAAACCCAGAATCATATTTTTGCATATTCAACAGCATTGTCGGTGGAAACATGACGATTGATAACCTAACAATCTCTGAAGCAAAACAATCAAAGCTATTGTGCCTGTTAAAAAACACAGTTAATCTAATTTCCAACTACGATGCATTAAATGTTCCAGGCAACAACATTAAACATCAAACAAGCACAGATCCAGAAACCCAGAAACCAAAAACACAGAAAAACCAGAACCATTTACACTAAAGACTATAAAAATCATTCCTTTACATCAAGTGAAGAACATAATTTACCATTTTAGCACAAATAATTTGCAGAAAACTAAACTAGACTAAAAACCCATTAATGAAATAGCATAGATCTACAGATCACAGACCCAACTCAAAGATGTGATATTGCTACCCAAAACAAAAACAGTTGAGCTAAACAAAACTGCAAAACACCCATTTCAACATTGAAAGAGAATAGGGCAAGGCATTACCTTAATTTGAGGAAACGCTGAGCAATAAAGAGTGAGAAAGTAAATTGGGATTTAGTGGAAGAGGAGGATTGAGGTTGAGTATGGTTGAAAAAGATTGAATTTTTTGGTTTCTGTGTGTTAGGACTTGGCTTGGCTTGGGCTGTACAAAGCTGAAACTAACTTTTGCTCACATTTTCGTCCAATTCATTTGAATATATAGCGAGCGAGCGAGCGAGACAGATAATAGCGAGTTTTTTTTTGTTTTTTATTTTCTTCAGAATTTCCTAACACGTGGATTGGACTAAACCTTTGTTTAGCAATTACATTCAACTTTCCTATATCCAAATATTTGTATCATCAAATATCTAAAATTAAATAACAAATGTTTTTAATCCCAAAGAGTAGATGAGATAAATTTTAAATATGTTAAACTAATTTTAAACATTCAGAAACATCTTGAAATATATTAATCTAACATGTGTTATGGATTTTATATTTACATGGATGGTTTTTTCTTAATGATATTTTCATTGTTGTAGAAAAAAATTATCATAAATATATACATAAGTTAAATAAAAGTAAAATATATATTTATCTTTAGAAGAGTAGTTTAGAGACTTAACATTAAATTGTTTACGGTGAAGTTGAGAGTTCGATATTGTTACAAGAGAGTGATATAGATAATGTTTAATGTAATTTATAAAAAACATATATTTAAAATGAAAAAAATCACACATATACCAAATGAGGATACATGTGTAGTGCAGCTGTCAAATAATATATACAATATCTATTAATTAAACAATTCAGACCATCTGCACAAATGGTTGTGTGTTTGTTGGAAGGTACGTACGTAGGGTAGGTGATTATTAAAAAAATAATTAAATTATAAACTTGTAGTGAAAAGTGTCATTGGTGAGCTAATAAGGACACGGTCAATTTCTAGTTTGAATATTTCTTTTAAATGTACAAAAACATGTCACATCCAATACATTTTCTTGGAAAATTATCCAATTCTATCATCTCTTGCATGCTCAAGTCATTCTCACTTTAAGTCAAACATTTATAACCATAAAGTAAGGTTGACTTGTTCGTAAAAACGCAACCCCTTATGTCACTAGCTCCATGGATAATTCTCGTATTAAATAATAATCTTTGCTTAACTACCAAGATATTTAAATAATTTTACAATAATACTGTTAGTTAGTTAAAGATGAATGAATGACTTGACTTGATTCAATTAATAATCTTCATCAGTACACGTAAAATTATTAAATTAATGTAAAATTGATAAATAGTGGGAAATATAAAAACTAAAATAAAATAAAGGATGTTTATGAAAAATAAATTGATCATATATATTAGTAATTAGTGGGTTTTAAAATTAACCTTTCAGCTTTAATGATTAAGTTGAGGATGATATTCATTAAGTATTAATTGATTAAATACGTACAAGGCAATAAATAAATGAAAAGCAAACAATTAAATATTAGCAATAACATTGATACTTTAATTTTGCAATATTTGTTGAATGAATTGATATGTTGAAAAGTGACCATAAAGTTTTTGAAACTTCTATGCATATTTCGTTGATGACCCACTACTTGACTTGAATATTCTGCGGCTACTATGTATAATGAGAGAGTAAAGAAAGGTTTTGTGAGTCTCTTTTTATTAATGTTATATAGCAACGTATAATAATGTAATTTAAATAGAATAATATATACTTGAATTATGCGATAAGATCACAAAAACTGTAAACTTCTGCCAATAAGTTTTAATACAATTCATATTATTGTGAATCGAACTTATTATTATGACTCTTGTCTTAAATAACATAGATACCCGTATTTTGTAAATATGCAATGAGTTGATTAGAAATATTTATATGTGTGAATTATATACAGGAAATATTGTTTGCTTCCACAAAAATGGCCTTGTATCAAGAAACAGTGACCAAAACATAAACATTAAATATATATTTCGTAAATAAAAAATTGTTGTTGTTGACACTCTTGCGTGTGTGGCGCGAGACATTATTATCTGCATTGCCTCTTAATAGAGGGTCCATTTTTTTTTTTAAGGAATAGAGGTTCCATTTTAGTATTGAATAATAATGTGTTTTAACTTAATTGATAATTTAATTTTTATTTTAAAGAAATATTATTCTCAAAATATTTCATTTTCTGTTGAATTGATCCCAAGAGTTTAGGATATTATATATTCGCATAAAATATATATATATGGATTTAATACGAAAGGATCTATTGATCTTTGAAGCACCGTTCGGTAGAATTAGAATGTAGAATAATGTGTAGTCTTGATTCGTTTCTGCCAAACAAGAAATAAAGAACGTAACCAATACAGAGAACAAGAGAATATTGAGCCATATATGATTACATGAGCCATAACAATCTCACTCAAATTACAAAAACCTACACATATTAATACCTTAATTAGAATAAGGGTATAACTTTTGTCGCCGTTTTTATATTATTTAATCGATATTTTATGTATAACCTTAAACTCTAATAGCACAACAACAACAACAACAACAACAACAACAACAACAACAACAACAACAACAACAACAACAACAACAACAACAACAACAACAACAACAACAACAACAACAACAACAACAACAACAACAACAACAACAACAACAACAACAACAACAACAACAACAACAACAACAACAACAACAACAACAACAACAACAACAACAACAACAACAACAACAACAACAACAACAACAACAACAACAACAACAACAACAACAACAACAACAACAACAACAACAACAACAACAACAACAACAACAACAACAACAACAACAACAACAACAACAACAACAACAACAACAACAACAACAACAACAACAACAACAACAACAACAACAACAACAACAACAACAACAACAACAACAACAACAACAACAACAACAACAACAACAACAACAACAACAACAACAACAACAACAACAACAACAACAACAACAACAACAACAACAACAACAACAACAACAACAACAACAACAACAACAACAACAACAACAACAACAACAACAACAACAACAACAACAACAACAACAACAACAACAACAACAACAACAACAACAACAACAACAACAACAACAACAACAACAACAACAACAACAACAACAACAACAACAACAACAACAACAACAACAACAACAACAACAACAACAACAACAACAACAACAACAACAACAACAACAACAACAACAACTAGGGATGACAATATTTCTCTTCCCTGACGTAGATCCCCGAATCAGTATTGGGACGTTGTGAACTGCCCTTAGTCGATCAAGTAAATTTGTATTTTCGGCTAGAATTTGAATCGATTTCCATAGGGATCAAAATAAAATTTTATCCTCAATTAGCTTGTATTCGATTTGCAAAGCATGAAAGTTAAAGGACAGAGTTTGTAATTGTGTGTGTTGGTGAAAACTAAAAAAAGTAACAAATAACAAGCAAGATGAGTAGGTTTTGTGAACAGTTAACTAGCAACAACGGGTGCTAGACCGACAGCTTAGTGTCAATCCAAAATTTACCAATTAATCTCAATCATGCAATCTTATTAGGCCTACACTATAATTACACCCGCCTCTCAACATTGGATAGTGCCTAATTTCATATTAGGTAACCCTCTCGGGAATTAAACCAAATCCTCCACAACATTCCAATTCGAACCAAGAAATTGACTCTATGAGACCAATTTCTCAATCTTACTTACAATCTATTCTCAATTGTCCCTCTCGGGATCAACCTCGAACTCAAATTAGAAGTATCAAGTAGCTAATTTAACACAAGTATAATTACTAAGAAAGATATAACACCTTCATGCCTAATTTCAATTAAAAAGCAATCTAAAGTTCAAACACCAGTCATCATAAGTTTGGTACCCATGATTAGGGTTTTTAGCCCATAATCATGGTGCAAAATAAAGAAAGCAAGAAGAAAAAGTAAAAGCTCAAAAAGAGAAGATAAACGAGCAAACTCTAAGCACTAAAGTTCGAATTGAATGCTTGCAATCTTCAACTCTACTCCCAAATCGATGCTTCCTTGCTAGCTTCGCATTTTTGGTGGTGGGTGACGGAGATTGGGGTTTCAAATTCGTATAGGAACAAATCTGGAACAGTGGAAGTTGCCTAAAAATTGTATATCTTCAACTTGGGGCGAATTAGGTATTTATAAATTTGAAAATCCCAATGTGGCGATCCTATGTGGCGATCGCCACATCATTGCTACCATAGTTTACTGCACTTCGGATGCAGACTAGGCGGTGGGTAATTATGCCGTTGAATCACACTGAATATGGAAGCCCCTGATTTTAGCTTAGGCCTTTCCCAGGTCTCTATCTTCCCGTTAAACGCCGCCGCCTGAAACCGCAGTGGGTGTTTTGATGTTAAGAACCTACGCGCACCTTGGTAAGAATCGATATCGTGAATGCCCCCAACATAGATGATGACATGCCCTATAGCCTTTAGTCTGAATGCCCCCAACATTTCTAAACCCGGGAAATCACTTATTGTCCACATCACTGCAGCCCGCATTATGAATGCATCTTTCTTAGAACCATTCCACATGACAACTCCGTGATTCCACAGAAGATTCAACTCACCAATCAGCGGATGTATGAAGTTACTCAAGCATTTCTTAGGTGATTTTGGACCGAATATCAACATGGTGAGGATGTTACACTCCTTTTGTATATCCATCGAGAGCGGAAAATTCAACGGGATAGTGACTATAGGCCACAAACTGTAACTTGGCGCGTTAGACCCATATGTAGAGAACCCGTCGGATGAGCGCCAGCCGCACGTTCCGAATTTCTCCTAAAAGTATTGGGTATTTTTTTGTCAAACTGAATCCAATCCACACCGTCCGATGGATGTACTAATATGCCATTGTCCTTCTTCTCCCGCTCCCCGTGCCATTGTATCCACTCAGCCGTCTCTAGGAAAAGATGTAACCTTTGAAGTCGAGGAGTCAATAGGAAGTACCACAACATCTTCTTCGAAACAAATTTTTTTCCAACTTTCATGTACTGTGCTTCTCCACAAATGCCACATGTCTAGAGTTGTGAAAAGTCTCTGTAGTATATAGTGCATCCGTACAGACATGCATCATATTTAACGTGTGCCTATTCGATTGCCTTCATTTCGCCGATGCGTAGCTAGATTGATACGTATTAGGTTAGAATAACGTATGACATTAATCTTTAGTGACATGGGTAAAAGTCGCGTCGAACATCCCGATGCTCTGCTTGATGGACAACATCCATAACAACGCTGCTAAAGATGTGTCCTCACTAGTGACGGCGCACATGGTTTTGTACAATGACTTTTGTTTCTGATTGTATGTCGTCATGGTTGCTTTAGCGACTCCCTCCTCGACTTCGGTTACTATATTTATGTTCTCTTCCTCGTCCTTGTCAACCCTTACATCTCTAGAAGGGTCTACATCATCCACCAACTGCAGCACAAGACCGGCGTACACTGGATTGTTGTCCGACGTCGAACAAGGATGATTCTTCGAAGTTGACCTCAAACTCATATCTCAATTGCGGCTCGAACTAGCTCTTTCGGCTTCGCCGTGATAGAACCACACATTATACGATCTAAGGAAATCTCTCTTTAATATATGATCGCAAATGGTGTTCATATTGTGTCGAGCAGAATTACAACACCTAGTGCACTGACACTTGAAACATCCCACAACATCTCTTGGAGTGTTTTTCCTCGCCAATTTTATGAAACTACTTAATCTGTTCATCCATTCCTCATTCATTTTACGCGATCTTATCCATCGACGATCTATTCTATGTAATATATATATATATATATATACACACACACACATATATATATATTTGGTTAACAATTAATATCAGATAACTATATACCAAAAAATGACATACATTGTTATTTTACCAAAATCACAACAAAAATAATAATCTGCCTGCACTATTTCATAAATCACACTAACTATAATAATTTACATAATGCATAGTTTAAAAATGTACGCACCTTCTAATTCACCAAAATATTATAAATTGTTTTCCTGCAACTTCGACTCCACTAACTAATACATCGAGAGATTATATGTACTGTAGTATTTGTGGGGGAGACTTAATATAGGGTACTTGGGAAATTTAGAAACTATACTTGTTAGGAAACTTTCATCAAAATTACCAAAATACCCTTGTCGGGAGAAAAATGTGTGGAAGAAGTTGTAGGGAGAGAGAAGTGCGAGGTTCTGCCAAGATTTATACAAATGGATTGTAACAACGTATTTTGGTATGTGTGCCATTACAAACTATGGTTACTAACGACGTACTATGAAAGTTATGCCGTTAGTAGGGGTGTCCACGGGTCGGGTTTCTACCCACCCGTTCATTTACGGGTGAAGTACTGGAGACCCGCGACCCAAAACTGTTGGAAATTTTCACCCATCGGTTTGACGGGTGGGTCGGTGGGTGACTTGTAGAACTCGAATTTGATGACCTTTTAGAAAGCCCAATAAATTTGGCTTAATACAATTAGCTTTAACACAAAAAATCTGAAACATCAACTCATATATAAAAAAAATACTTGAGTTTAAATACTGACTTCAAATTACAAATTGCATAATCTTAGCAATTCAAATTACAAAATAAACTGAAATTCAGACTTGCAGACTGTCATAATAGGAAATTAAAATTACAAAATACAAACTTACATCGTCTAAATTATAAAAGTATCTACCTAAGTTGGTTACACATCATATCAACATTAATCTAAATGAAAAATTAGAAGGAGAATAGTCTTAAACATAAGAAGTAGTGGCTTTAGACTTCAATTCTTCCACAAACACAGCAGCGGCTCAATCATCCTCCAACAAAACAACTAGAAATCTTAGTGCTTCAAGGAAAACAGAATTAAAATCAGAATAACAACAACATGCAAAACATATGACCTTAAGGCAAAACATCAACTTACTAACTTAGAGAGAGAGAGAGAGAGAGAGAGAGAGAGAGAGAGAGAGAGAGAGAGGAAGACTAGCCAACTTCAGCAACAACAACAACATGACCTCCTAGCAAAACAGCAAACTCTTCCTAACCCAAACTCTTTGAACTTTGTGTACAAGATATAGTTTATTACTTATTAGTACTAAAAGTGAAAGAATTGAAACTGTTTTGACTAAGTAAATGAGAAATAGAAGCATTTCATGAAAAATATAAAGTTTACAATATTCAAACTTTTCAAAATCTTACTCCCAAGTCATGGCAGCATTTGATGCTCTAACCCAATCTTGAGTACACACCAAATCTTCAACAAGTCCAAGAGTTAGTGAACTTCTAAAATCATGCAATACCCTACCACCAGTACTAAAAGTCGATTCAGATGAAACGATTGAAATAGGTACAGCTAAAATATCTTTAGCTATTCTAGAAAGCATGGGAAATCTATGATAATTAGAATTCCACCAACCTAAAAGGCTAAAACTGTCATCATCATCAACATCCTCAAGAGCTTCATTCAAATATTTGTCTAAATCAGTTTTAACAACATCATTATTAGAACTTTTATGCTTTTTATTGAATGAAGCCCTAAAAAGATTTTTTGAAGGCTCTTCAACAACTACTACTACAGGTGATGCTTGAACTTGAGAAGGTAATTCACATGTATAAGGAATTGAAAACAACTTCACATATTCAGCAAACAGTTCAATCAAAGTAGTATTGATAGATGTATAAAGTATTATAGCAACACGTGGAGGATACATTTCATTAACAGCATGTATAAAGTACTATAGCAATCATGTCAAAGTGATTTTCAACAGATTGAACCTTCGAATAAGTTCCTAAGTGTTAGCTACTTCCTCCAAAAAAGTATTGCATGTGACATAGGATGAACCGGATAAACGACATGTTAAATTATAAAAATATTTCAAGAAACTCATAAACGATTTAACGATCCTCCAATCCACATCACGCAATATTCCTAAAGGCTCATCGGATCCCTTTCTAGGCTTAGTTTGCAATTCATGCCTAAATCTCGCATTCTCAACATCATACCTCTCGAATGTTGCCTCTAAGGTATAAGTTGCCTTCAACATTAAAAATGTTGACTTCCATCTAATGGGCACATCTTGGCATAGTAATGTCTTGCTATTTATACCAGCAGCTGCAACATACGACTTAAATCTAGAGACTCTCGAAGGGACTATTTGACAAACTTAACATATACCCTAACTCTCTCAGCAAATGGCCCCAACATCCAAATATCGTCACTCACGATAAGGTTAATGATATGAGTAATGCACCTCGTTTGCATTAACCTTCTACCCAATATATTAGTCCCCACAAGTTTCCTCCTAATGTGATTAACAACTAGTTCATTTGCACTAGCATTATCTACCATAATAGACATCACCTTGTCAATTCCCCAATCACTTAAACAATATTCTATCGATGCCCCTATGTCATCTCCTTTATGACCATGAATTTGATAAAAGACAATGATTCTTTTTTGCAAATTTCACTGCTCATCAATGTAGTGAACAGTGAGACACATCTAACTAATTTGTTGATTAGAAGTCCATGTGTCTGTGATCAAGGAGACTCTAACAGAATTGGCTGCAATCATAACTTGCAACTTTTTCTTCTCACGGAAAAACAACTTACATACATCTATAGTCCTGGTATTTCTGAAGGGAACAATAAACTGAGGACAACATGCAACCATCAATTTTCTAAAATCCTTTGCCTCAACAAACCTAAAGGGGAGTTCGTCTATAACTAACATATCTGCTAAGGCGACTCTACACCTATCCTAGTCAAAGTTCCATGAGCCAAGTGCAACCCTTTACCCTTCCCATATGTGAATGCTAGTATGGACTATCTTCCATTTTTCTTATTAGTAGGATTTCCCTTACATACAAGTATATGCTTATTAAGATAATTAATCTCGTACCCTTGACTACCACATACACATGTCCGGTCACAATATATGCATTTAGTAGTTTGTGTACCATCTTCTTTTACAATAGGTTTGTCAAAATGATTCCATGCATCACTCCTCTTCCCACCACAAGATTTAGCACGTTTACGAATCATACCACTGGCTGCTGCTCCTTGCTCAACAGTAGGAGGAGCAGTAACAATGAGAGGAGCTCCAACAACTCCATCACCAGCTCCAGTAGCTCAAACAGCAATGAGAGGAGCTCTAGCAGCTCCATCACCGGTACCAGCAGCTCCAACAACTCCATCATCAGCTCCTAGAGTTGTTTCCATGTTAGAAGCCTATGATAAAAGAAACCAACAATAACATTAGTATAATGATGAACACAAATCAATAATAGTTTATCGATGATGAACATAAAAAAATTACAAACGGAAAAAAAAATTATAGACAAAATAATAAACAGAAGACAATATCAGATTAATAAAAAACTTAAATTAAAAAAAGCACCAAATCAGAATACAGAAATTCTAAAAATAAAAAAAAAGCCCCAATTTATCTTACCCAAAACCTTACTAAACAAATCCTACAAATCGGATTTTGAGACAAAACCTCAAAATCGAACAAAACTCAATTCATCTTACCCGAAACCCTAATAAACAAACGAATAAAATCGGATTTGGAACAAATCCTAAAAATCGAACAGAACCCCTAATTGATCATACCTGAAACCCTAATAAACAAATTAATAAAATTGATTTGTAATAAACCCTAAAATCAAACAAAAGCCCCAATTTATCTTACCTGAAACCGTAATAAACAAACCATAATAATCAGATTTGTAATAAACCCTAAAAATTAAACACCCTCAATTTATTAAATCGAAACCTTAATAAAAAACCCTAAAAATAAAATTTTGGAAAACCCTAAAAATTAAAGAAAGAAATTAACCCTGATTCTCAATTTCAGAGATGAAGCCATAAGAACAAAAATCATGCTTAAGGAAGAAACCCTTACCCAAAACTGGCTTGCTTCCTTTGACTTTTTAAAGAAGAGAGCTACATCTTCCCCTTTTTATAACCCTCTGAGTTTGAACGACTCTTTCCTCTTTGCCTCTCTTCCAAAAGGCTCTCTACTTGTAGCCTCCGATTTGTGGAAACTTATCGAATCGGTTGATTTGAAGGGAGAAGGAGAGAGACAGACACAGAGATCATCTCTCTTCCGTGTCTGTTGAGATAGAAAAGAGGAGGTATGGTGTTGATTGACTCTTGAGAGTCGAAGAACTCGAGAAAGATGAGAGAGAGAGAGCTCAATTTGGGTCTGTGAGTCGAGAGAAAATCTGGAGAGGGTCGAAAGTGATATCTGAGAGGGATTCTGATCCCTTCAAACATTAATGCGGAGAGAGTGTGTGTGTGTGTGTTTACGTGTGTGGTCATTAACATACACACCTGGTCAATTTGTGACCGCACGATCTTATTGATCGACGGACCGTAGGTCGCCACGTCGTCGATGATAACTCCAGAGTTGTATCTCACTCATTGACTCCCACATCAGAAACGTGTGACTACATTCGAAGGTTCATAAGCCTTCGTTTCTCAACGTTGTTTGTCTAACATAGTGGGCTGAGAAACTTGTTAGGCCTCATGCATGAGCTTCATAATGAGTACTGGGCTTCTAATTCATTTCCAACGGGTGGGTTGGGTGTACTCGGGTTCTGGTTCTCTAACGCACACCCACCCACATTTTTTACGGCTCCACATTTTCTCGCTCATCACCTGACGGGTGATGTCTACACGGGTTGCGGGTCGGATGGGTACACGGTGATGTCGTTGTGACGGCGCACGAGTAAAATATGCCGTTACAAATTTGTGACGACATACTTTTTTCGTACAACGTCAAAAAGTTTATTTGTAACAACGTATTCTTTATACGTGCGCCGTTGGTAATGAAAAAACTGATAGTGTACGTAGAATAGGAGTTCTCGTTACCGCACTCAATAGAAACACCAACGAGCATGAATTTAATTTAATTTATATTCTCAAATTCATTATTAATATATAATTGCCTCGACCCGTGTTTGATTAATATAAAATTAATTATTTAAATTATTCTTTCATGTTTTGTTAATTTCCAAACTTGAAACCAACCTTTTCGACTCACTAAAGTTAACTAAAAAAGTTAAATCGAGTGCTTAGAAATTAATAGCTTATTGTCTTTTGGGTTCGATAAACTCGGGATCGTAAATTACTTCCTTGTATTACTTGTGACCGGTACATTGTCGGGAGTCTAAAATTCGCCCGCATCGATTTGCATGTCGCGTTTTGGGCGCATCAAGAACCCACCTCTCAAATGTTGTTCAAGGACTCAAATCTAAATTTTAGATCTCGAAGGAGAAACAAACTCAATAATTTTAGATCGCAAATTTGAGAGAGAGAGAGAGAGAGAGAGAGAGAGGACATTCAATATGGAAACCAAATGTTGAGACACGTATGATTTTGGTTCCGTTCGTCTCCATCGTCGCCGACAACGAGTTCACCGGGTTCTCGACATCGTCAGATATGGTGCATCTCTTAGTGATTTTCCAACACTGATTACGGAGAATTTTGGGCTCTTTCAAGAATGGTTTTAGATTTAGGTTTTCGAATTAAGTACCTAACAGTGAAAATCCAGCGAATGGTTTTCGAGTTTTGAATTTTGTTTGTCGATTTCATATTTTTTTACTACTAAGTGTAAGAGAATCTCGATAATTAATAGTTGATTTTCTCCTATAATTGATAATTTGATATTTGGAGATAGAGAGAGAGAAGGAAGTTAAATGTGTGTCTTTTAAAAAAATATGGATTTTGAAATTATATAATTACGAGACTTATAATTTAAATATTAACAAATATCAAATTTCTATAATGAAAAGTAAATGGAAATTCAAAGAAAAATTTAATTTTGGGGCATTCTAAGAATCAAGCTCAAGACAACTTGCACCCAAAGCAAGAATCATACATGCTCTTTTGAATTTATAAAATTGACGACTAGAGATAAATACTGTCTGACCTTGCCACCACCCTATCTTGATACCCAAAAATGTCTTTTACTATTAAATAAAAAATGGGGCATTATTCAGGATTTAACATGTCTCTATCTCTCTGTCACCAATCATGCAAATACTATGATTCATAACTTAATATTGATTTCTACCCATATTGCATTTTACAAACAAAACCAAAACCCCATCTTCCTTGTCCTGTGACAATTTTAAAGCTTTACTCAAAAGCTTTCATAGCTAAAAAATGGGGATATTGTACAAAGGCACTTCTTAATTATTGCAACTCTCTGTGACCAACTTGTTATTCTTAGCCAACCACAATGGAAATGGCTAAAGTCACTCATATTTGTTTCAGACCAACCAACCTTTTTGATACAATACTAATATAAAATGTCAAATTCTAAACCATTTTCCTCGTACTCCAAGGATCATAGCTAGTGCTAGTGATAGATAATGATGATTAGCAATTGAGAGTACCCATTTAACTTATTTTCAATCCAAAATCATTTCAAAAATGTAACAAATCCAAAATCATTTCAAAAATTTTCAGTTCATGTACAAACTATTCAACAATAACGATACTAACACGTGAACAATATAGTAATTACTCAATTCCTACGTATGTACCAAGTACCTACATATTTATCAAAACAATTCAAGAATCAAGCAACTCATATAACCTACATATGTATCAAAACAATTCAAACATCAAGCAAATCAGTATTGCATTACCCTAAACCCAATGCAGATATTAAACCCCATTGAACTTAAAATCAGTGAATCAAACACTAAATCCAACATACCAAACCCTAAATCAGTTAATCAAACCATAAATCCCAAAATAAGTGAATCCAACCTTAAATTCTGGAATCAAACGTCCCTAAACTCAAAAATTACGATCACTTACCGATGAGTCGAGGTATTCAGACGAGAAGGCGAGGACCAGAGCTGAGGCAGATTCAGAGATGGAGATGAGGAGGCGGGGCTGAGTTGTGACAAATCCGACCGGAGATGGAGACGAGGAGGCGGTAAAGGAGACAGTGAGGCGGCAGAAGGAGAAGGGGAGGCGGCAGAAGGAGACAAGGAGGCAAAGACATCTGAAATCGTGAGAGAGAGAGAAGAAATCGCGAGAGAGAAAGTAAGGGAAACTCGTCTAAGTGCTGGGTTATCTCGCTGGCTAGGAGGTCACGTTTATTTAAATTAGACACATGCCACCTAGCCGAGGGGATATTGGCAATATCTCGCCGGGAAAGAGTTTACATTTTAGAAATGAAATTTTAAAATTTTAGATATAAATTTATAACTTTAGAATTAAATTTTCAATTTTATATTAAGTTATAAGGTTTTAGGGATTGCTTCAAAAAATAAGGCTTATGAATTTGTTATTTAGGCTTTAGATATTTGGGGATAAGACTTAGGGTTTAAGGTTTAGGTTAGAAATAAAAAAATTTATATTAAGGCTAGAGATTCTTTTATGATTGAAAGTTGAGGGTTAGAAAATATGATGTTTAGGGATTTGTTGTTTAAGGTTTATAAATTTTGGGTTAAGGCTTATGGTTTAAGGTTTAGAGTTAGGGTTTGTGGTTTAGAGTTAGGTTTAGAAACAAAAAAAATTATATTAGGGGTAGAGATTGTTTTAGGATTGAAAGTTGAGGGTTAGAAAATATGAAATTTAGGGATTAGGGATTAGCGATTGGAGTTTAGGGATTTGATAATTAGGGTTTAGAGATTTAGGGTTAGGGCTTACGATTTGAGGTTTAGGGTAGAAATAAAATAAAATTATATTAGAGGTAGAGATTGTTTTAGGATTGAAAGTTGAGGGTTAGAGTAGGGTTATGATATGGGTTTAACAACACTAAGTCTCGCCGGCTTGGTAACACTAAGCCGGCGAGAATTTTCAATATCTCGACGGGAGAAAAGCTGATTTCCAATAGTGGCTTAAACCCTCAACCAATTTTGTTTATAATATTATTTTAATTTATAATATGAGGCATTTACACTTTTCATTATTGAGTGTTAAGTTAGGTTTATAACATGAATTGAATTATATAAACTTCAAAATTATAAAAATATTAAAACTTAACCAGCGAGATTTTGTTCAATATCTCGCCGGGAAAAAATCATGTACTAGAACGTTGACCGTTGACTTTTGAAATCTATCCGGCGAGATATTAAATATCTCGCCGACTTGGTGAACACCTACCCGACGAGATATTCAATATCTCGCCGAACTCATTTACCATACCGGCGAGATATTCAATATCTCGCTGAGTAGGAGTTTACTAAGTCGGCGAGATTTGTCGATATCTTGCCAGCTAAAACCTTTTTTTTTCGGTAGTAATAGACAATTTAGTTAGACAACATGCCCAAGTCTTGCCCATGGTTGGTAAATTCAATTACATTTATACTCAAAACAAAATTAAAAACAACCAAAATCTTAAAACTGTGGGTTTAATTAAATTTTTTTTCATGGATGTATCTGTAATGAGATCTGCGTCATATACGATCCTTCACACTTCATTTTCTACTTTTCTTTATTGTTTTGTTTACAACGAACCAATTTAGTACTATAATAAGCACTTTGAATTATTAGAATATATACGTAATTTAAAGTAGAGTTAAATAAACAATAATTTATATAGATATTCATCTTCTATTTATTTGAGGAAAATACATTGAATATCTCAAGATCGGATGATTGAGAGGTGAGACGTGAGAGTTTCTATTTTGAGAGACTAATAAGCTGTTGTTCTATATATATATCCCCTTGAAACGACCTTGTACAGTATGCTTCGTCTTCGCCCTGAAAAGAAAAATTCAGCACGAAATAAAGACTAATTACCTTCCGCAAGGATGCCGGGAGAAGAGGCGGGCAAGACCCTTTTAGACTGGAAGTGCTTGTCCGGAATAGGAAGAGGATCGGGAATATATAATCATAGAGTAGTATAAATACAAAAATTAGTCAAAAATATCAAAACGTCCAAACTTGGCACAATCGATGGATTGGAGCGCGCGCGACATGAGAGTGACACTTGGCGCAGACGTTTTTGAAGCCAATTAATGGTGGGAGATGAATTGTGAAGGGAATTTGGGTCCTTCCGCACATATGACCAAAATACCATTCTCTACGGTTTGACTTCTTAGAACAACGCGATCAGTGCGATTTTGACTGTGTCTCAGAGATGATGAGAAGAGTGATTTCTTGTCGTCGATCCACTTGAGAATTATAGGCAAGTAGCGCGATTTCATGATAAATCTGCAGTCGATTATGTGTGTTATGATTTTTGATTTACTATTTTTTTTCTTTTAGCCGGTTTCGATCCGATCTAGGTTTTTTTTCATCTACAACAAATTTGAGATGCGGAAGACGAGGATGACACCGACTGACCACCGTCGCTACATGTTTTTTACTCATTTTTCTGTATTTGTAATGTTTTGTAAGAGATTCTCCTTTGAGACAAACTTTATATTAATCAAGTTTGTTTTGTCGTTATGTTTATGTATAACATGTTGAGGTACTCTATATAACATGTCGGATTGTACTGTATAACCAGTTTAAATTAATAATGTTTAGCAGCACATAAAACGATTACCCTCTTTCAGAGGGTTGTGTGTGACTGTCTTACCATCGATGTATAACATGTTGATGTAGTATGTATAACATGTTGTTATATATCGTATAACTAGATTAATTGTATAATGTTCAACAACATACAAAACGATGAACGATCGCTTTCTAGATGTAACCTATTTTTAGCGTTAATCGCTTAATGATCGCGGTTTAAATGCGTGATCGCGGTTCAAATGCGCCTATTTTAAGTGTGAATCGTTGAATGATCGCGGTTTAAATGCGCGATCACGCTTTAAATGCGCCTATTCTTAATGCGAATCGTTGAATGGTCACGCTTTAAATGCGCGATCAACATACATAAAATGATGTTATATAACCCAACATATAACGTTATACATCACATCTGATATTAAAATCCGTCTGTTTGTGACTAACGGGGTCAGCCAACCGCTCTGCCACGTGTCGCTTGATCGTCGCTTGCAAAAAAATGGGTAGCCAGATAAGAGTTTAGACGTTTGAACGTATTGTTGGAGTTTGTAATGGAGTGGATCCCTGTAATCATATTTGTTATTTACTATAAATAAAATAAATATTCCTAAAAAATGAAATTTAATCATTTTAAATTTCAAACTCATGAAGAATAACCATTTTCTCTTATACAAATTGAATCACAATTCACACAACACAATGTAAAATATTTATCAAGTCGATACTCATATTATCAATTGCAATTTGCAACACAAAGACGATCACTTGTAAGTTAATCAATTTGGATTGGATTAGAATAAATTAATTTAGGATGGAGTAAATAAAAAATAATTGATTCAGATCGGATCAGACCATAATTAATTTGAATTTAGTTAGATTGACCAGGTTTGATTGATGTTTTTACTAATATATGTTGTTTTGTCTTGAAAAACTTGAAAATACTGGTATATTGATTGTTATCATCAGCGGTATTCACAACCAGTGTTATGAAACTCGCTGAAATTTGGCCGGAGCTCAGGATTTTTGATGTCACCGAGACGAGAAATCAAAAATCGGGCAGAACTCGGTCAACGCCAGTCAAAATCGGTCCAATCGTGGTCAACTATGTCCAATGGCAGTCAAACCCAACAGACTTAGCCTCGTCGGAGCAATAATTGTCCTCGCTGGATCAAGATCTGGCATCGCCAGCTTGTTTGTGGAGGAGAGTATATGGCTTCGCGAATCAGATTGGAGAGAAGAGGTTGAGCGATGAGCCGGAGGCGAGTGTGTACGAGGCGAGAAGGTGCACTCACGTCCGGAGTCGGAGACGGGGCCGTGGAAGCGGAGGCGAAATGGAGAGGTCGTGTTCCTGACTGTGAATTGCGATGAAACTGAAAAGAGCTGTTTACTTGATTTTAGGTTTTATTTTAATTTATTATTTGACAAAAGAAAAAGTGGCATTTATTATTTTAACATTTATTTACAGTAGTTATCGGTAAGAGGGAGAAGAAAGGTTGTCAAACATTTATCAGTTATAAATACAGTTTTATGGCATTTTAAATATGAATTATTTATCACAACATTTTAGTTTTCAGCATTAATTTTTTTATTACAATACATTATGTAGATGGTAATTTCATACATGAATTTTTTACTTTGAGAGCAATACTCAGCTTAACATGATCTATTCTTAATTTATTAATTTTCTTTAAGTGTATTTATTAAAAACTAATGTTATTTTTGGTAAATACTATAAATCATTATTAATTCATTAATGGTATGAATCATTACTCAAACCAATATTATTTCGGTAAATTATTCAAAATTTTGAGATAATTTTGGTAAATGGTAAATTTATAATTGATATTATTTTGTATTTATTGGGGGATCAAATTCAAATTATTCACTAAAATGTATTATAATGGACAATAAATATTATTACTTTTGTTTACATATATGAATTATATATATCAAATTATATTTTAATATAAAACGAGTTTATCGAGTTTTTATAAAAATTTTGAGTTTTGTTTGAGTTTCGAGTTCCTCTCATATTTTAGCGAGGTGAGTTTTTCCCCGATTTTGAATTTTACAACCTTGTTGACAGCGCAGAGTATAAGACGATTGGAATTAATTGATTAATTAATCAAACAGGTCTCAAATTTGTATTTTGTAAAGATAATAATTATTGAAGACCGAGTCGAAATGTGGTGGTTGAGAGACAACTGTCAATTTGAGAACTCCCACGTATCTACTTTTCCACCGTATGAGGTGATGGTTCTTCAGTTCACTCGATAGATTGCCACGTTTGACCTTAAAATGCTTCCACGTTAGTAAATGAGCAAGTACGTGGATGAGCATCCTATTTGACAATTGACACCACACAACCAGTTCGTTTTCATGTTTTTTTATCCAAAGTATATTTTTATGTTTCAAAACAAGTAAGTAATTAGTTGTAAGGACCTAGAACTCGCAAATATGTGTTGTAACGTTGACCACTCGTTTTTGTTATAAAAAAGCTAACAAATCAACGTGTGAAAATTACAAATATAGAAACTTTAGAGAAAATAAGAAGAAGATACACAGAATCTAATTATGAATTATAAACATATTAAAAAGAGGTAAGCCTCAGAAGCTTAGCTGGAGAATGGAATGTCACAGTGAAGATAGATTGAAGATCGGAAACGATACTACTACGTACGCGCTTGTGATTGTGAATTGTGAGTTATATGAAATTTATTTTCACTTCACCGACGCTGCTGGCAGTCACAGCGCACGCGTGCACCAATCAATCTGTCAGTACCCACAAGTCAACTCTTGTAGCTGTACGTACGAACAGCGTCAGTCAAAAATGGGAACACCCACACTCTTGTTGGGTTTTGTTCTCATTATTTCACCATTCACCTTCTTCTACTCCATCCACCTAATACAAATTTGACTTATTTTACTCATATATGTTTTTTATAATAACGACTGAGTGGGGGTGAAGATTTTATAACTCAAACCGCCAAATCCGAACCAAACGTATTTTATTTAATGACAATTCGGAGGATTTCGTTCTAGTTCATGGATGTTCATACAAAATATCATAGATGATCACGACAATTATGCTTAATAAACGTGACGACATCTCTACTGTTCACCTTATTGATTTATAATGATGTTTACTATTAAATTAATAATACGCAGTGTAATAATCGTAAAAAACAATTTAATTTTGTTTTCATTTAATTTAAATGAAATTAGACCTATTAAATTATCATTATTTATTTTTTGAAGTAAAATCGAATTTTATTTAGAAAATAGCAACTAACCCAGCATCAAGCCGGACAGCTGAAGCTACAGTTGGTGGGACAGACGCCTCATCATAATCTCAGTTACTGTTAGTTAAATCATGCTTGGCCAATTCATGAGCCACTTTATTACAAGATCGACAAACAAACTGTAATGAACAATCTATCACTGGACTAGAAAGAATATGCATGCAGTCGTAAATAATGCCCCCGAACATATTCCTCATGTGCTTCTTCCGTCTGACATAATCCACTACTCTGAGACAGTCTGATTATTAATATGTCAAAATATAAAAAAAAAATTTTAAGGCAGAATATTTTTACCCAAAATAAAAATTGATAAATACAACTGAATCAAAATTTAAACTGACATTTAAAAATACATCGATTTTAATTTTTATAAATTAAAAATTGGACACTCTAGAACGAGGACACAACCCACACTCACACACAGTGTTATGGATATCGGATCGCGGGGATATATCGGCCCCTTAACAAAAAGGGAGATCTAACAAACTCGGAGGGATCGCGAAAAGATCGCGGGAAGATCACGGCAAATCGCGTTTTATAATAAATAATTAATTAAATATATATATAAACTCATATTTATTATTTATTTAAGAAAAATTGAATGATATTTAATTATTTTCAAATGTGTTGGACCGGAGCCATAACCTAAATGAATAATATTTACTTTATAATTTATATGGAAAATGAATGATATTTATTGTTTATAATTTATAATTTATAACTTAAATATCAAACCGGATTAAGTGTGTCGGAACAATGCCGATCGAATTAGACCAAGATTAATTAAATTAGATCAGAATTAATTGATTTAAAACAAATTAAACCGGAATTAATATATTTAAATTGAATTAAACCAAAATTAATTGATTTAAACTAGATTAAACCAGAATTAATTGATTTGAATCGGATTAAACCGGAATTAATTTGAAATTGTCCGGTTTGACCGGCGTTGACCGGTATTTAGGGCGATTTTCGCGATATCGTCGTGAATATGTGAAAATTTCGGCAATATTGCCGCGATTTCGCCGAGATCTCCCGCGATCCATAACACTGCTCACACATAACAACGAGGGGTAAATATTAGAATCTAAGATTTAAATTATAGAAATAGGTAATGGTCTGTCCAATTTTCAAGCTAAACCAACCCCAATCCATGAATTTACCGTTCGGGTCATATATGTAATTTTTTAATGATATTTTCACCCACAAATTAGTAACTACTTAAAAGAAAAAATATAATTTGAATGAATGAAAACATTAAATATTTACGACATGTTTATTCGAGTCGCAACCCACCCGAGAAAATGAAAGGATATGAAAGCACCCAAAATGATACCAAAAACCTTATCTACTGCAACAACCATGAAATTGAATGAATGCTACTGTCTGTCGGAAGAATATATACAGGGTCGGTTTGGTTGCACCGTCGGCGCCCCTAATTTATTACATGCTTTATTAATTTAGGATGGAAACGTCTCATCTAAATCTCAGATGGCCTTAACATTCTGGAATTGATCAGTTGCAAACATCGAGTTTTACCACAAATCTTAGAATATTTGTGGTCCAAAATAATTGATGATCAGATTTAATTCCGAGTCATCAATAACATAAATTTTATTTTGTCATTTTATACCATCAGATGGATATAAACGTATTTTTATACCCTATTTATTTTAATATAATTTTCTTAGTTAAATATCTTATTTTGAATTTTATTTCATTAGTTGAATATCTTTTAATATCGGCTCATTACAATAATTTAATCGGTTCACTTTGAAACCATTTCATCGGTTCAATATAATGTTTCATCAGTCACATGATATGTTTAATCATCGGCTTCATCAGATTTGTTTCATCTTATATGTTTAATTTGATATGTTCCATCTGATATGTTTCATCAAACTGGGTACAAAAATATGTTTCATCTAATATGTTTCATCAAACTGGTTTCATCTAATATGTTTATCTAATCGGTTTTGCAAAAGATCATTGTGTTTGTTTCACTGGTTATCTTGTCAAAGAAGCTCATTATGAACTAAATAGAAAATCAGTCAAAACTGTTGCGAATAAACAAAGCTAACAATTTGTTTCAAATCGACGAAAACTAATCAAGTAAGTAAACCCGAAAAAATTTCTAAAATGAACAACTAAAAACAATTCAACAGCAAAACCGACAATTTGTTTCAAATCGAGGAAACGAATAAAGCAAGTAAACCCGAACAATTTTCCAAAATCACCAAGGAAAAACCCTAAAATCAAAAGAAGTTAAATCGGAACAAAAGTTCAGCAATCAATTGAAACAATCGAAACCCGAACAAAAATCTTAATTTCAATTTCACGTTCACCATTCCATCACAAGAATGAAAAAATAGAAACACGAACAAAAATCTCAATATCAATTTTAATTTCATGTTCACCATTACATTTGCAGAAATAAATCAATGAATATCAACAAAAAAAATCATTAATCAACATGAAAATTTTACCATGGAAAATATCATTGTCGGGACCGGCCTCGCCTCCGGCAATGCCCCAAGTGAATCCGGTCTAGCCAACGGCCGAGGTCATCCGGTCAACGGGATTCATGCATCGCTGGACCGGTGACCGTCAGAAGATGACGGTCCGTGGTTGCTCTTGCCGGCAGGACGGTGTCACTTGATTTGCTGGCCGAGAGCTTCAATACGGACGAATCGCAAAGTTACAATCCTCCTCTAGAGTCGTCGCCGCCGGAGTGGATCGCATCGCCACCAGAGTGGACAATGATGCTACCGGAGTGGACCGCGATGCCGCCGGAGTGGACCACGTCGCCGCCAGAGTGGATCGCGGGAGCTAGAATGGATCACGTCAACGAGAAGGAGAGCGGCGCGGTTTGGTTTGATACGTGGGATTCTGTATTATATATATATATATTATGTAGAAGGACCAGAATACCCTTTTATTTGTTTCACTACTATATAAAACAATTAATTAAAACAATTGATGAAACAAATCCAATAAACAATAAGAATTTCAAGATTTGTAGCATATACATAGTTAGCATCCTATCTCATCCCTTAACATTCAACATACCATTTCACTACTTATTTGAACATGACTCATTAAATATTTAACTCGAGTTTGTTAAGTTGAGCTCAAGTTAAATTAGGCTGAAGTCAAATTCACTAATAAAAATTATAAATTTGAGCCTAATTATTTAATAGACGATACTAATAAATTCACAAGTTGTCTCCATTATATTTATAATAATAATATAATTCTTTTAATTTAATACATTTAAAATGGATGTTATAATATCCAATTCAAGTCGAACTAAATTTAAGGTTGACTACTTTTTAATGTGAGCGCAAGGTTAACTACATAAATCATTGAAGTACAAACTGAACTCAAGGCTAACATGTTCTCATAGTCGAGCCCTAAAATACATAGATCCAATTGATTCATTTACATCATTGCTCAAGACTGTTGAAAAAATTGATTGATTAATAAAATTTTAACTGATTAAAAATGAAAACAGAAGAATGGTGTAAGTACATCTATTTCCAATTATCTTTTATTAAGTTTGTTTAAAGTGTTCTGATATCTCAACGGTGATCTTTTGCCGTTATTTGGTTTTAGTTTTTAAAACAACATAAAATAAGAACAAGTAGGAGATGCACAGAGGTAAGAAGAGAAAGTGAATAGTCTACTTTCGAGTTCAAATTCGGGACCTATATACTATTAAGAATATCAATTTTCGAGCCTTAAATAATAGTGTGCAACTAAACAAAAATGAAAAATTCTCCAGCAAATTATGCTAGTAGATGACTATATTATGCCCCTGAATAACTCATTTCGGTCTAAATCAAATCTCAACCAAAACTACAAACTTATAGAAGACGGACTGAAGAATCTAGTGAACAAGAAACAAGAATTTTTGGAGGTCTGTAGTTCCAGTCAGTTACACCCTCTAAACACAAGTGTATAGAATTGTGTAATTGCAGTTGTTTTTGCTGTTATTTTACATTGTAACTTCACTGTAATTGTGTTTATTATTTATGGACTAACTCGTTTGTCTGAACAACCAACAATAGTGTAAATCTATAAAATGTTATATTCGCGCATCGAAAAGTCGAAAAAGACTTGTATTTGTCAACTCTTAATCTTACAATACTTCAAGATAATGTTGTAAATTATCATATCTTATTTGAAATTTTAAGTACATATACTTTTGTGAAAATCAAAATATATTGGAAACAAAATTTAGAAACGATAGTCTTTAAAGGATGCACTCGGCTACAAATAGGTGCTCATATATAAATATAAAAATAAATTACATCAATTGGATGTTTCTTATTAATGGTCCAGATTTTTCTATGATTTCATGAATTAAAATCAATTAAATCAATTAAAAGGGTATAATGGTCATTTCGTTTAATTATGATAATTAATGATAGGGAAAAGGACACTTTTGTGCACCTAAATATACACTTTTGACACTTACATACCCTAGCTTTTCTTCTTCTCTTTTTTCCATACCTGAAAATTATTTTGGACACTTTACCCCTAAAATTTTAAAAATACCAAAATTACCCCTGAGTTGAACCAAAATTAAATCTAGTCTGATGGAGAGAACCGGTCCAACTTGTAAAGAGGGTAAAAAGACGAAATTACCCTCACATATTCATCAAATTTTCAATTGAATGCCCCTGATTTAGGTGCAACCCTAAATCCTTCCCGTCCCCGCCTCCATCAACGGCCACCAGGAAGAACCGCCTCGTCGTCGCCCCAGGCCACCGGCATCTCCTCTACGAGCAGAACCACCTCGTCGTCGCCTCCAGGGTTCGCAACTCCCTCAGCGAATCCTCCATCAACCTCGACGTCGTCGCCTTCTTCGACACCGGCGCCGCCGAGCTCCTCTACGAGATTTGCCTCCTCTCCGCCCAACATCGCGCGCCACCGCCATGTTCCTCGTCGAGAACCGCCAGCTCCTCTACTCTTGTTGTGGTGCCGATTATGATACAAATCCACAATTGGTGGCAGAGCCTAGGGTTTCAGAGGCGAGGTCCTCGAGAAGGGGGCGTCGAGAAGGATGCGTCGGAGGGATGCGTCGAGACGATGCGACGGAGGGCGAGAGTATCTTTATTGCCGGAGGCGGACGGTAGACGCGGAGATGGGTGGTTGGGCTGCCGGAGAAGATGATGAACAGTGAGGAGAGAGGGGCAAAAATGTAATTTAATAATTTACTTTTCAATTTTCAATTTGTTATTTGAAAAGACCAATATACCCTTAAATTGTGTGATAATTTTGTTATTCAATGGAGAGTAAAAAAGTAATTTCATTATTAATTAAAATATGGTTGGATCTGGTTGAAATTGAACCGGCTCAATTCAGGGGTATATTCGGTATTTTGAAATGTCTGAAGAAAATTGTCCCAAAATAATTTTCAGGTATGGAAAAAAGAGAAAAAAAAAGTTAGGGTATGTAAGTGTCAAAAGTGTATATTTAGGTGCACAAAAGTGTCATTTTCCCTTAATGATATACGTTAAAATAAGAAACTGAGTTATAAATATCCACAATTATAAGAATTTGAATTTGAATTTGTGATAAATATCCACGATTTTAGAAATTTGAATTTGTGTCGTTTAACTAAATTTGGTTCCATTTAATGAATCTCTAGACTCGTGAAAATGAAATCATGAAATTAACGCTACATACAAAATGAAACAATGAAATTATGAAATAATAACCATCTTGATGCATGACATGGAATCATGTGATTATGAGTGATATGGAATCATGGGATTATGGGCAAATAGAATCATGGATGACACATAAGGAGACACTTAACCAGATGAAATTATGGAATTATATACAAATGGAATCACGAAATTATGTACAAATGAAATTGGAATTAAGCAAATGGGACCCTGTAATTGCATATACAGAATGGAATCATGAAATTTAGTTCAGGTAGACGTAATTGGCAATGAAATAGTAGACAAATTCAGTACAAAACTCTTACTGTTGAATAGGGGGAAACACAAATCATTAAAGAAAATACTCATCTTCAAATCGAAATCTGAAAACAAAAAAAAAATCTAAAATTAGATTACAACACAACATATCAACATTCAAACCAATTTCATCGTACATATCCATCAAATACATACAAGCAATCAATAAACCCTCAACCAACAACATGCAACACAAAAAAGCAAAAAAAAAGGTTCATGATCAGACCTCAAAATTGCCTGATCAAGGTTGTAAATCAAAAAAATCAGTCGGATATTAACAAAATCGAATAAAACGATTGATCCTTCAACATGCAGATATGAACAAAATAGAATAAATCGATTGATCCTTCAAACAATGAACGAGCGAGTATGAAAAATCTACAATTACCTGACTTCTTAGAACTTGGCAAGTCATGATCTTTTGCAGTTTTTTACTGCTGGGAGCCATTACACATGATTCACACAAGAACACACAGTCGATTATGATGAGAGGATCACTAGTGTTTAACGAGAACAAAAAGAGGAAAGAAATTATTCTGCCAATTCTCACTGAAAATCAAGCTATAATCTTAATTCAATTTATACTAATTGATTAAATGATAAAATAACCCTCATATTTAATCAATTCGTGTGTTATTAATTATGGGATACATAATAATTACGCGAAATGCTATTGTTAATTAGGTTTTATCTCAACCGTTGATTTCTAAATCGTGCAGTAATGATCTGTACGCGAATTCGTTCCAGAAACATATAACCATCATTCCTACCAAATATTTATTGGTATTGTTAACATGATTTAATTATGTAGCTTGTGACGCAAGTACGTGCGTTTAAAATTAACTAGTAGATGGTGAAGTTTTCAACTATGTGGCTTGTTATGTAAGTATGTATGTGCATTTATTAGTCAACCCTCAACCAAGAGGACACAAATAAGGTCACACATGGATTTATGGACCGCCTTGAAACTTGCCCCCCAAATTACTCCAGAAATGTCAATTTTCAAATCACCCACATTTTGATAGCACACACAATATCAATTTTAATTTTAATACTAGTAATTGTCATGACTAAAAAACATTGATAATCCCAACCCCTTGTAAGGTTTGAATTATACGATTACATGATGATCAATTCCAAGTCACATGTCAACATAAACTGATAATTGGCTCATTCGAAATCTTGCTACTATAATTTTCTTTATCTTTTGTGCAAGCCATTGCAGTATTGGAAACACCTCATCACCTGCAACTCCATTCATTGAAGTTTTATGTTTAATACTTTTAAAATATTATTAAATCGAATTTTTTATATTATAACTTGAAGAGTGTATCATGATCATGTTTGACATTTTATAGATAATTATTATATTCAATTAAAATTGACCAACTTTACATAAGTAATTTATCACGCGGAGTTGACGATTTTTCAAATTCAGCCATGCACTGATTAATAAAGCAGAAATATTCAATCGGAGCAGATGGAATAAAGTCGTTTGTTTCCATGTTTCAACTTGCATTTTACTATAAAAATGATCATTGTAAACTAGAATAGATAATTTATGTTTCTAAATTAATCCAAAAACCCAATAATCTGTTGGATCTAAGAATGACTCACAGAACAATAATAGAGAGATCAATAGAATCGAATACTTTTCTTGGTTTATTTCATGACTATTTATAGCTCCAACTACAACTAATATAACAAACTAGGAAATAAACAAAACAAGAAGAAAATAGGAAACAAAACAACTACGTACCTAGCCTAAGTCTATATATAGAGATTATTGGCAACATAATCGGAAGGTTTCAATCTCATCCTAATTAATCACCTAATTATAGTTTAGCGTTTTCTTACCTACAATTAATTATCATATCCATGTCAAGTTACTCAAACCAACTAATTCAATTCGAACCCAAGAAATGTTGTATTTAAAAACTAGGGACGTACACTACTCAAAACTACCTCCAAGCTGGCGAGACTTTGCTCCCGCCGGGCAGGAGAGCTGATCTCGCTGGCTTTGCTGGCAAAGCCGGCGGAATTTCTGCCTGAAAATCGTCGGCTTGGTTCTCGCCGGGCAAGCTTCGTTGAGAATGGTCCTAGCCGTCAAGATATTGCATCAATATCTCGCGCAGGTTGGTGAACCCCAAAATCTCGAAGAGTAGGCTGGAAAACATACCCGACGAGATATTGACCAATATCTCGTCGGGTAGGATCTCTAGCCTACCCAGCAAGATTTTGGTCAATATCTTGCCGGGTATATTTTCTAGCCTACCCGACGAGGTATTGACCAAAGTCTCGCCGGCTAGGTTAAATGTGTATTTTTTTAAAATACGAGTTTTGAAATTATATAATTTTAAGACCCATAATTTAAATATTAACGGCATACTAAAAAATAACCAAATTATCTCTAATATTTAAATCACAATTTTACATGTATATTAAATTTTCTCACACATTTTTTATTGAGGAAAACATAAGTGTAAATCAAAAATTAAAGCTCAAACCAACCTTAAAGGCATATAATTATAACGATATTGAATTTGATGTTCATCATTTACCACAGCAAATACACAAGAATCAATGAACTCCCTACTACGTTCAACACTGGAAACAATACCAATCCAAATTTTAGCACATGACATATTTTTTCAATCATCTCTTTATTTAACGTCACATTCACTACTTTAACGCCCGAAAGAAAAAAGCGCGCCGCCACTAATAGTGATGGTGGACGTCCGTTGTCCACAAAATATCAAAATGATGCGGTGCGGTCGAGGAAGTCAGTATGCATAAGCTAGAACAATCAGAGTTATCGCGAAAGTGTCAGATTTAGACAAAAAAACTAGTTTTTTTCAGGAAGAAACAACGGTCTGAGTAAAACTCATGGCTAAGCCATGAGGTACGACAGATTTCGGCCATCGGAGATCATCTTAAGGGTCAAAATCGTAGTTTCTTAAGTTTCTAGCAGTTTTTGCAATTTTAATAATTTGTTTCCGTTTCCAATAAGTTTAGGATTTTCTTTTCTACAGTTAGGTTTTGGCTATTTAAACACTTTTATAGTTTCTTGTTATTTAGTTTTTGAAGCTTAATAAAAAAAATCGAGGTTTCCCTCAATTCTATCATTTTCGGTATTCGCAAGAATCAACAAAATTTTGATAAATAATTCTTCCTGACCACGTACACTAGTCTTTTGTCTAAATCTGACACTTTCGCGATAACTCTGATTTTTCTAGTTTATGCGTACTGACTTCCTCGACAACACCGCATCATTATCTCATGGATGGAGAAGATTCGACCTCGAATCTGGACCCGCAACATCCTCCTCAGAAGTAGAATCACCTCAGGATACCATATCTTTGTAGCACTTCCTACCAAATTTTCAGTTGTATCAAGTACTCCTACCTTGCTCGCAAGCTGGATCGTAAATGTGTAACACTCCATCTCGGATTCTATGTTGAATATCTGGAATTTCCTTATCAAAGTACACGCCCCTTGATCGATTACCCAACCTTGGAATTCGAGCCCTCTATCGTTGATACATGATGCTGGTATTAGGTTCTCATTGCTGATTAAGGAAACAACATACATGTAAGGCTCCCAATAATTTTCGGCTACTCTTGCAAGATTTTCAGTCCTGCCTTCATCGTACAAGCTCTCGATGCCCTCCAAAAACTGTTCATGACCATTGTTGTATGAATCAACTAAGAACAAGTATTTGACGCAGCATAAAGTTTTATCCATTACTAACAAAGCATCTCTTCCTCGAATATTCTGCTCATGTTGACTCAATTGTGCTTCTACAATTTCAGATTCTGTATCTGCATCTGGTTCAACATAATCATCATAAATTGGAGGTGATAGCCAATCTATGTACTCCTCTGGTTTAACACTGCCATCGAATTGTGGAATTTTCACCTTGAAACTCTGTTCCCACCAATGGTTAGGGCGTTCGGGTGAACAATTCTGAAACCCGGCGAAAGGATTTTTGTCTGCGAGAGTAACATCATCACGAGGATGCAATTCGTTCATTCGTTGGGTCAATAATTGAAACTGCCGCCTCAAATCGTCGTTCTCACGTCGAAGTTCAGCGTTTTCACGTCGTATTTCAGCTTGATCATCATCAGCACCTTGGGGAGCGCCCCGTTGTTGTCTACGGGGAGGCATACCTCAGGATCGACTAGAATCTGATACCAACTAATGCAGCGTACGTGGTAGAAATAATTCTTTATCAAAAATTCGTTGATTCTTGCGAATACCGAAGATGATAGATTTGAGGGAAACCTCGATTTTTTTATTAAACTTCAAAACCTAAATAACAAGAAACTATAAGAGTGTTTAAATAGCCAAAACCTAGCCATGATTTTTACTCAGACCTCCGTTTCTGCCCGAAAAACACTAGTTTTTTGTCCAAATCTGACACTTTCGTGATAACTCTGATTGTTCTAACTTATGCATACCGACTTCCTTGACCACACCGCATCACAAAACTGATCAAACCGACTCAAAAAACCTAAATCGAATAGTAATAAAATGATCTGGTTCCAATTTATATAAAGTGGAATAAAAAAATTAAAAAATAAACAAATTAAAGATCGATCAATTTACACTCTTAACTCATTTTGGTTATTGATTTTAATCAATTTGACCTAAAAATACTGGGCAACAAAAATAAGTAAAAAATATATAAACGAAAAGTTCATAAAAACCGGATCAAACTAGTGTTGGAAAAATGTTAGACACTAGTCGATCAGAGAGGGCCTTCTAATGACTAATCGAGAATTAGTTGGGGATTAATCAGTTTTAAAAAAATTAATCGAAATTATAATCATCCCTATAATCAATTTCAAACCAACTCACTTTAAAACCAAACCAAAAACACTCTTAACCGGCAAAAAATCATTTTATCATACTAAAATCCCGAGCAATGAATTCAAAGAAATTTATTAACTGAACATGTAACCAACCAAAAACATGCAAAAAAGTCTCCAATACATAAGTCTAACAATTAGAACTATAAGAAAGCTCCAAAAGTTGTGTGCAGATAGATGCTATCATAGCTAGCAAAACTTAATAAACTTATAACAAACAAAAAAGAACAATGCATATATATGATAAATATGGAGAGTTTGTACAAGAACTTCTTCAATTTATACCACATAAGCCAAAAAGGCCAAGAACTTGATGCTGGAAACATGAGAAAAAAGGTTTATCATTTCTAATTCTTAGATACAACCACAACGTCACCGCAGAATAAAAAAGGGCCCTAAATTTTTGTTCAATTTATGAGTATTTGATTCAATTCATGGGTATTTTGGTTCAATTCATTTGTATTTTGGGAAAATGGTCTAGAAGTACCCTGAATTTTGGTTCAATTCATGAGTATTTTGGGTATTTTGGAATTATTGTCCCAAAATGAAATTCAGGTATGGAAAAAAGAGAAAAAAAAGTTAGGGTATGAAAGTGTCAAAAGTGTATATTTAGGTGCACAAAAGTGTCCTTTTCCCTAGAATCAATATGCAATCGAGAAAAAAAATGATCTCATGATAATCAAGATTTAGCTATAAAAAATTCAACAACAATACATATAGTTAAGAAAATGACACCCGTATAAACTAACAAAAAGGAAATATCACCATAAAATAGTGGCATTATTCATAGAAATAGGCGGGAGGGGGGGGGGATTATTACATTGTGTTAGATTATATTAGGTTTCTTATATTTATGTTTCATTTTCTCTTGTGTTAGGGTTTCCTATTCCTATTCTTATTACCTCTATAAATAGAGGTCTCTTGTAATTCACAACACATCAATTCAACAACTCTTATTATTGTTAATATCAAACTTAACCTTAAACCCTCAACCTATTTTGTTTATAACATAAGTTTAATTTACAATATGAGGTATTCACACTTTTTATTATTGAGGGTTAGGGTTAGGATTTAGATTTATAACATGAATTTAATTATATAAATCATAAAATTGTAAAAATATTACCTCCTAGCTGGCAAGACATTGGTCAAAGTCTCGCCGGTAAAGAGTTTATATTTAAAAATATTTTTCTAATTAAATTTTAGATATAAATTTTAATAAATTATACAATTGGGTTTAGAGATTGCTTGCAATATAAATTTAGAAATAAATTTTAATTTTATAATTAGGGGTTAATTAGGGTTAGAAATTTGCGATTTGTGGATTAAGGTTTATGAATTTGGGATTTAAGGGTTACGGTTAGGATTTGTGGTTTAGGATTAGAAAATATATTTTTTTTATAAACGAGAGTGTTTAAGGATTGAAGGTTGCGGGTTACGGTTTATAACATGAATTTAATTTATAACCCTAAATCTAACCCTAGATCATCGACGATCTCAAACTTAACCTTAAGCCCTCAACAAATTTCGTTTATAACATAAATTTAATTTATAAAATGAGGTATCTATACTTTTCATTGTTGAGAGTTTGTGGTTAAGATTTAGATTTATAACATAATTTAATTATATAACTTTTAAAATTATAGAAATATGACCTAGCCGACGAGACATTGGTCAAAGTCTGCCAGGAAAAAATATGTATTAAAACGTTGACCATTGACCATCCTAACCTAGCCGGTTAGACATTCAAAGTCTCGCCGGCTAGATTATACCAGGCCAGCGAGATATTCAAAATCTCACCGAAAAAATATGTAGTAAAACGTTGACCATTGACCATCCTAACCAACCCGGCGAGATATTCAAAATCTCGCCGGCTAGGTTATGCCAGGCCAGGGAGATATTCAATATCTCGTCGGGCTGGTGTTTACTAAGTCGACGAGATATAAATCTCGCCGGGTTGGTACCACTAAGCTAACGAGATTTGTCAATATCTCGCTGCCTAAAAGCTTTTTCTCAGTAGTGGTAGGGCCATTTAATCATCATTATTATGCATAATGCATGTAGTGGCATAATAACTATTAATTCGATTATGAATCATTTATATGTAAAATGAACTTTTGGCTGGGAATTGCAAAAAGGAAATTATTAGTAGGTTTTGTACGTACTTGTTGAAGGTGAAGAACCATTGATGGATTGGGGCCAAAGAAACCACCAACAACCTAAAAAAGCTGGCTTTCCACCAATTATTTCTTCTCTTGTGGATACCACAGCATCAACGTTTCCTCAAATTGATAACTTATATTAATTTATTTATTGAGAACATATTAGAGTATCATTTCATGACTTTTCTATCAAATGGGGAAATTACATTTTTGCTAATTTGGTAATGTTAAACATTATTTTCGCATCACCGTTTACAACGGAGTGAGACATTGGTATAAAATATCTAAATTATTCTTAATTCAAAGAAAATTAACTAACTAATTTAAATTTTAAGAATATATAAAATAATAGAGTAAATATTTTGGTCTTTTAACTCAAAATTCTGTTAGATTAATCGCATATAGAATTAAGTATAAGAAAAGAAGTTTGAGTATATGTAAATCAAAATTTAAACTTCGGTATGATGATATGAAAATGAACGAGAAAAGTGTTCGGCTCTAGCTCGACTTGAAATAAAATAGACAAGCTCAAGTTCTAGTTCAAGTTCGAGCTCGAGCTAGGCTCGGCTCGGCTCGTTTTGCTTGAATTTCATTACAAATATTCATTAAAATTAAATAAATAATAAATAATTCTTAAAAAAATAAATGAGTATGCTTGTGATTGGCTCGACTTGATTCGGCTCGTCTAATTTTATTATAGATATTGATTACTTTGTTTAAAAATAATTATATAATTAACTAAATATTAAACGAGCCGGCTCACGAGCCTATTAACCCTGCACCTCTACTATTTCTTATAATTGTGGCTTGAGTCAAGATTGGTTAATCTTGAGATATTGTGATACTCTAATTGTATTTAGAGAGAACTCGTTGTACCCATTATATTGATAGTGGAGATTAAGCGGCCTCGAGGGTCCCGTGATTTTTCCTCTCGCCTTGGGGAGGTTTTGCACGCTAAAATTGTGCGTGCCTATTGTGTGTTCTTGTTTGTTATATTTTGTTAGCTTGCTTGATGCACATGTGTGTGAATTATTTAACTGTGCTGCATCTAATTATTTTATTAGATTCGTTTTTTCTCCCAACATATTGGTATCAGAGGGAAGGTTATTTAATCGGTATCATGTGTTAAATAATGGAAGCTAATACAAGCAGAAAGGTTAGTCTGAATGATTCAAATTATCATGTTTGGAAAGGGAAGATGGATGATCTTCTTTATGTGCAGGATTATTATCTACCGGTTTTCAGTGATGCCAAACCTGAGAACAAATCTGATGATGAATGGAATTTATTGCATTGTCAAGTATGTGGCTATATTCGACAATGGGTGGATGATAATGTCTTGAATCATGTTAGTGGGGAGACACATGCACGTAGTTTATGGAGCAAGCTTGAGCAGTTATATGCTCAAAAGACTGAAGTATCATGATGGGGCTCCGTTGACAGAACATCTTAATGTTTTTCAAGGAACTATTAATCAGCTTGCAAGAATGGATATCAAGTTTGATGATGAGGAGGAGGGTTTGTGGCTTCTGGGTACATTACCGGACTCGTGAGAGACGTTCAGGACGTTATTATCTAACTTAGCTTCTGATGGTGTCATCACCATGAATTTGACTAAGGGGAGTGCTCTGAATGAAGAGATGAGGAGAAAGTCACAAGGTTCCTCTTCGCACTCAGAAGTCTTAGTGACAGAACAAAGAGAAAGGAGCAAGAGTAAGAACATGACAAAGAGAAAGAAAAGAAGGCAAGTCATGACGATGATGTTGCTACTATTACTGAAGAGTTTCTTCTCTTGTGTGATGATGAAGATGTTAAGTTGGATTGTGATGAGACTAGTTGGGTAGTAGATAGCGGTACCTCCATTCATGTTACAAGTCGAAAGGATATGTTTTCATCTTATACATCTGGTGATTATGAAAATGTTATGATAGGAAATCGAGACATATCAAAAGCTAGTGTCATAGGAGACGTGCGATTTGAGACGAAAAACGGTACAATTCTTATTCTGAAAAATGTTAAGAATATTTCTGACATTCGTTTGAATTTGATATATGTGGGCAAGCTAGATGATGAAGGTTTTCATCATACCTTTGGTGATGGCTTATGGAAGCTCACTATAGGTGTTATGGTCGTGGCTAGAGGTGAAAAGTGTGCTTCGTTGTACGTGACACAAGGTAGAGTTTGTGGTGACATTATTAATGCAGTGGAGAAGGAGAGTACAACTGAATTGTAGCACAAGCGACTCAGTCATATGAGCGAGAAGGGAATGATGGTTTTTGGAAAGAAGAATCTCCTACTGGGAATGAAAGGTGAACTGTTAGAGAAGTGTGAGCATTGCTTGGACGGCAAGCAAGCTAGAGTATCTTTCAAATCATCCCATTCCTCGAGAAAGCCAGAGATGCTTGATCTAGTATACTCTGACGTTTGTGGTCTTATGAAATCCAAACGCTTGGTGGTGGTCTCTATTTCGTGACTTTTATAGATGATCATTCAATGAAAGTGTAGGCCTATATCTTGAAGAATAAAGATCAAGTGTGTGGTGTCTTCAAGCAGTTTCATGCCCTAGTTGAGAGACAAACTGGGAAGAAGTTAAAGTGCACGCGAGGCATTTGTGCATGTTCCAAAGGATGAAAGATCTAAGCTTAATATGAAGACTAGACCGTGCATTTTCATCGGTTATGGCATGATGAGTTTGGGTACAGATTTTAAGATCCGGTACAGCAGAAACTTATCAGAAGCCGCGATGTAGTATTTATGGAGAATCATGACATCAAAAATATTGTGAAGTTTGAAGAAAGTGCTCTGCAATTTATAATTGACTTGATTGACTTTGATATAGTTCATTCTACAGTTGTGCCAAGTCAAGTTGAAAATGAGGTATGTGATGACCAACAGGGTGCAGGTGATGTTGATGCTCCTATAGAGGTAGAGATGGATAATGAAGTCCATGAGCAGTTGGCAGTACCATATATTCCACCAATTGTTCAACTTAGGAGATCTTCTAGAGATCGAAAACCGTCTACAAGGTACTCAGCTGATGAGTATGTGTCGGTATCTGACGGGGAAGAACCTGAAAGTTACAGTGAAGCCCTTGAAGATGAGAACAAGAAGGATTGGGTTAAAGGCATGCAGGATGAGATGAAATCATTGCATGAGAATCATACTTATGAGTTGGTGAAGTTGCCGAAAGGAAAAAGATCTTTGAAGAACAAGTGAGTTTACAGAATGAAGCAAGAAGAAAATACTACACGTCCACGATACAAAACTAGATTGGTCGTCATGGGTTTCAGCGGAGAAAAGGTATTGACTTTGATGAAATATTTTCTCCTGCTGTTAAGATGTCATCTATTTGGGTGGTTCTTGGTTTAGCAAGTAGTCTTGATTTGGAGGTTGAGCAGATGGATGTGAAAACTGCATTGCTCCATGGTGACTTAGATAAGGAGATTTATATGGAACAACCAGAGGGTTTCGAAGTAAAGGGAAAAGAGGACTATGTGTACAAGCTTCAGAAAAGCCTGTATGGTTTGAAGCAAGCGCCAAGACAGTGGTACAAAAAGTTTGAGTCAGTTATGAGGGAGCAAGGCTACCAGAAGACGAAATCTGACCACTGTGTTTTTGTGCAAAAATTATTTGATGGTGATTTTATCATACTATTGCTATATGTTGATGATATGCTGATTGTTGGCAAGAATGTCTCAAAAGTTGAGAGATTGAAGAAACAATTGAGTTAGGTTTTTTCAATGAAGAACTTGGGTCCTTCGAAGACTTGACATTAGAATTACTCGCGATAGAGTTGCGAAGAAGTTGCATATGTCAGAAGAGCGATATATTGAAAGTGTTGCAAAGGTTCAATATGTACAAGGCTAAAGTGGTGAGCTCTCCTCTTGCTACTCACTTTAAGCTAAGCACACAACAGAGCCCTTCTACGGAGAAGGAGATGGATGACATGGATAGAGTTATGTATGCCTCAGCAGTAGGAAGTTTGATGTACGCAATGGTGTGTACAAGGCCTAACAAGCAGCAGCGCTATGTGGTTTATTGTAAGAACCAAAGCGCGATACACTTGAATACGAATTCTACGTTTCATGCAAAGTCGAAACATACTGATGTGAGATACCATTGGCTTAAAGATTCGTTTGAAGACAAGTTGTTTGAGATTGAGAAAATCCACACAGTGATAATGGTTCCGATATGTTCACGAAGGTCTTACCAAGGGAGAAGGTTGATGTTTGTCGTAAGATCGCCGAGATGGCGATGCCCTCCACTTAGTTGAATAAGGGGGAGATTTGTTGGGCCTTTATTAAATAAGTGGAGGCCCAAAGCCCATTTGGTCAATATCCAATATGGAGAAGAAAACCCTAATTGCTTGCCTATAAATAGGAGGCAATAGAGAGAGGGAAACAAGGTCAATTCAAGAGAATAATAGAGTGAAATTCGTGCAAAATTTTCGCCTACTTTCAAGGTCGACCAGTAAGGTTCACGAGTCTGATCGGAGGTTGATTTACCATTGGATCGTGCTGATTTTTAGATAGGGTGTTCGGAAGACGTGGTAATACGTTATGACCGTTGAAATTTTCATTTGGAGGTTCGAGTGATTTGATACGATTTTCTGATCGCGTGCCATTGATTCGGTGAAGTTTCTATACTCTTTCTTGTAATTGTGACTTGAGCCAAGATTGGTTATTCTTGAGATATTGTGATCCTCTAATTGTATTTAGAGAGAACTCGTTGTACCCATTATATTCTTAGTGGAGATTATTCGGCCTCGAGGGTCCCGTGGTTTTTCCTCTCTCGCCTTGAGATGGTTTTCCACATTAAAATTGTGCGTACCTATTCTGTGTTCTTGTTTGCTATATTTTGTTAGCTTGCTTAATAGATTCCTGCGAGATTTACACATGTGAGGAGAATTATATAATTCTGTTGCATCTAATTATTTTATTAAATTCGTTTTTTCTCCCAACAAGATGCTTCGCGGAGAAATCAAACGACGACATGCGTATTTTGTGTAAATTTTTGGAGTTGGAATGTGTATTTTGTTCAATCTTAGAATACCATGATCATGAACATGAATTTGGATCTTGTAGAGCGACAAAAGAGAGTATTTTGATTTACATTCACGTGTTTGGAGTAGTTTGTTTTGGGCAATCTAACAATATCATGGTCACGAATGACAGTGGGTTGAGTGTTTTTGGCCATTAGATCTGCCCAGAATTGTCAGCATAGTCTAGCAGCAGCAAATAGCAGCAGGAAGGTAGAGGTAAAGAAAGTTAACCATTAGACGCCTTACTATTGTTTGTATTTGTTTGGTAGTCAGATCTTGGTTCTTATAAATGCACGTGGGCTCATCTCGTCCATGCCTATGGATTCATAACCAATTAAGCTTATTATGGGTTGGTGAAAGTACTTTTGATATCCAAACACTGTCGCATCAAACTCTCCTTTCCAAGAATAAGAGATAAATAACTATTATTACAAAGTAAAGGAATAATGACACTTTGTTACACCTAACTATAGCGAAATGACATTTTTATACCATAACTATTTTTATCTCTTTCTTAGTACCCTAACAAATTTTTTGTGACAACCTAGCTCTAAAATGCCTAAAATACCTAAACTACCCTTGGTTTAAGAAACCATAAATTGAATTGGTTCGATTTTGTTTATCTCTAGTTCAATTTGGTTTATATTTAAGTTGCAATTACGATTATGCCCCCAAATCTAAAATTAAATTTGAACCATTTTAAATGTGATTTGATAAATCAAATTGGACCAGTTCTATTATGATTTCTTAACAAGAGGTATTTTAGTCATTTTAGCATAGGTTGACACAAAAAAATTATTAGGGTACTAAAAAGCGAGAAAAATAGTTAGGGTACGAAAGTGTCATTTCGTCATAGTTAAGTGTAACAAAGTGTCATTATCCCCAAAATAAATGAATAAAATGATACTTTACTAAACATAACTATTTAGAAATGACATTTCCATACTCTAAATAATTTTGTTTGTTCGATTTCTCCAGCGATGATCACGGCAAACATCTCCGGTCAATGGCGAGGAGGTGAGGATGACCGGCAAAGTTATTCCGACATCGGTGAAGGTTGAGCCAAGAAACAAGCAAAATCCTCACAATGTCATGATTTTGAAAATTTAAAGTCTGACCAAGGGTATTTTCGTTTTTCTACTTAAGATTTTAATATATTCCATTCAAAATTCTAAAGGTAGGTGCTAACTATCAATTTCCAATTGCGGAGTGTAGCTCACTGTCCACATTCAAAATACCAAATCGACTGAAGATTTGGGTTTTATTTCAATATATTAGAAATAATAATATTATTATTGATGATGATTAGGATGTACAGAAGTGTCTATTTATATAAAAAGACAATATTAGGAAGTCTTAGTACACAACTGAACCCTAATGGGATTTACATAATATAATCTAATAGTTTGGGTATGAGTAAAATTGGTGTGTTTGATTTCAGATTTTGAGGATTCAGGTCTACTTACTAGACAATGAACGATTATAGCTGATAGGGTCAGAATTTCATTGTCCTCCCAAGTCAAAATCTCCTCGTTTTAACCTCCATTTTGTCCTGAATTGTTAAACCTTTAGTGTAGTTTATATCTCTTTTACATCACGAAGGTGTCAAATTCATTTCAGGTGAAAATAAGCCAAACAGAGCAAAAACGGCAGGGAGGTGAACCTACCGAACTCAACCCGGCAGGCCGTACATCGTGTTCTCTAGAAAATTGCAACTTTACTCGGAAACCTCTCCAACTTCAACTGGACACCTTTCACAACTCGACTCGACAACCTTCTCACATTTCGTTCCAACGTCGTCGACTGATTTTGCAGAAGTCATAACTCTTTCACCTGGAGTCCAAATGGAACAAAATTTTAACCATATTGAAGAGGAATCAAGGAGATACAAGATTAAAGCGAGAAATTTCTTCATACAAGGTCTAGAATTGCGGGTTTTTAGTGCATGAAGTGGTGGTCGAAAATCTCGTTTCCAGTACCGTCGAATGATCTTGCATGAGCCATAAATTCTTCATTTAAAGTCTGAATAAGGAGAAACTTGCGCAAAAATAAAGAAGACTCAAAGGTATACAAATCCGATATAGACCATTTTTTGAGAACATAGGTTCTTCCTGCCGCATTAAGGCAAACCTATCGGCTCGGACCCGATAGGTGAGTCTAGCTCTAGTAACCAAACTTGTGTGCGTCATATCTTTTGCATCTGTATATCAAATAGAGCGATGTCTTGGTATAAATTGAAGAGAACAGAGACATCTAAAACTTTGATTAAGAAAGATTTCTCATTAAAAGCTTAGTTTAAGAGAAATAATCCCTAAAACATGAAGGTTTTGCACTATATGTGGAAAGAAACGAGCTAAAATTTTGATTTTGCCCCCTCTAAACACGTTGGTATATAAGTGTTAGATGCGGGTTAGTCCATAAACATAAATAAAAAAATTTAAACATAGATTCATTCATGAAATAAAACCGAACCAAACAAACGGATTTAAAATAGTACTTCAATTTATTTATTTGATAATACAATACAATTATAACACATATAACTCGACATGAGATCGGGTACCAGATGGACGAAAGAGACAGAATTGGTTTTCATCGAGGCCCGGTAGTCAGCTTTCCTTAAGGCGATTATTTTCCCGTATGGGAAACTGCTCCCAGGATACAACGACGAATAAAATCTAACTCTAATCATGATGCTGAAAGTAATTGAAGAAAAACGCATCTGAGATGCTATAGATATGACTCCAGATGTCCCAACCATGGATCAGATTGCTCAGGAAATCTCTGGTGGGAGAAAGAAGGTGTGGCCCTCAAAAAGGGTTATGACATCATCTGAGCTAACTGCCAAATATTCCATTATCTATCGCATTGGCATAGCTAATTGGGCTCCTTCCTCCCATGGGTCAAGCATCAGGGCAGAGCTTGCCAAGCTCATTTACCAGAGAGGTACAAACTTTCCCCTTGACTTCGGTACATTTGTTATTGACCACCTGGTAAAGCATGCAAGGTCATACGCTGTCAAACTCCTGATTGAGTTCCCCTCATTGATAACTGGCATACTAATCCAACAATGTCCCAACATTATTCGGGACATTGATGTTTGTGGGAAATTGGCCCCTTGTGCTCAATATCAGTCCCAATCTCTTTGAAGGGAAGCATGTGCGGGACCTTATGCCACCATTCGGAAGGAGCTTGCGACCAATAGGGCCGATTGGCAATAGAATGGTGAAAGAGCTCACTGAGGTGATAGTTGACCTAGAGAAGACCATCGCAACTCTAACCAGCAGAAAGACTGCATGCGAGGAGCTTCTCCATAACCTGAAGACTGCCCCTGCTGAAGACTCTGATGCCGATGAAGAAATAGCATACTCTACCTCTCTCTGAAGAAAACAGTTTACTCTGTCTCTCACTCTATCCTAAAAACATTTATTTCTGTTTGATACTTTGAAAATCTCAGGGACAGTCCGAGTTAAATTTCAGTTTGTTTGGATATTTGCTCCGATGTTGGAGCTGGATTGCTCATGTTTAGAGTTATCTTTCTTATATTCTTTGCATGCCCTTTGCCATTTTTGAGGCAATCAGGGGGAGATATAGGTCATTTTAAAGCCATCAAAATTTTGATGTTATAAATGACGCCAATTTGTGATACAACATGTTGGAACATGTGTAACAACATGTTGCAACTTGTTATGTGCCTTGCTGCGAAGGACAAAGATTGAGCTCCGATGTGTGCCATTGCTGAAGATGGCTGAAGATAATCATTGAAGATAGTTGAAGAAAATCATCATAGCTGGAGACGAAGACTCACCTGAAGCTTACTGCGAACAAAGTTGTGCTTGCCTAAAAAATTGCCAAAGGGGGAGATTGTTGCTACTTTTAGTATTGGCATATTTTTAATACAAAACAAATATTTCAGCCAACATATTGCAACACATTTAGCCTAACATAATACGCTCAGGATTAGGAAAGTTGTCAAAGCTTTCCTATTTAATTCACAGAACAGTGGCACGCAAGGGAATTAAGTCACGAGAAGTTTAGGTAACCTCCAGCTATGAAGATCACACGTCAGTAAGATTAAAGAAGGCGGCAACGCCAACCTGTCAACTTGCCAATAATGAAGAGGCGACAAGGGATTTTCTATAAGGAGTAGAACTCCAAAATAGGCATGTGTAGTTGCAATAAAGGCATGTGCTTCCCCATACCAACTTGAACGTTCTATGTGCTAAATGTTAGAGTTGTGCCCTAGTCCAATGTAATAAGTTATCTATAGTTGTAATGTCTTATCATTTTTCGAATAAATAAATCGGCATTATATTACTAATGTGTTGTAGTAATATATTAGATGTAATATTATATGTATCATTATGTGTGTCATCACTAATAGTAGAACTGCAGATCTAACAGAATTACATTTAATGGGTCTATGGTCAGTTAAGCTTCATTAAGAAGCATCCAGTATGAGGATAACTCTTTATGATCACGCTCTACAAATCATGGTAAGACGAGTGTCGGAGTTAGATCATAGATATCATTCGGGAATGATATTAGACGACCCGATGGTGAGTATGTAGCATAGATGTTGTCATGAGCATACTCAAATATCGTAGCTTGTCATTGTATCCTTAAACCGAGGAGACTTTGTGATCACTATGTAATAAGTATCTAAGTTTGACTTAGTCTAACGTAACCTGTAAAAGGGTAGCTATAACGGCTCTGATTGGCTTAATTATAAGTTACATGAGTGAACTCGAAAGATAGCTAATGGATTTATCTCATACTCCGGTGTGGGAATAATATCTGTTTATGCTATTTGATGAGTATGACTGAAGAAAATTGCATGGTCATGTGGGAGATACTTAATATTAGTTTTCAGTCATCTCAGATATCAAGAAACAATAATTGATAAATAAGGATGACGGTTTCATGCCTTATGATCAATCTAGATATCGGGTGATAAAGGATAGTGACATGGACGATAAGAGGTTAAATCGAATCATCGATAATCATGGACGATGGGTAATAATAATGTCTTGCTAGATGCCACTTATGATGTAAAGGGCAAAATGATAATTTTGCGCCAGTCTGCTAACGGGTCGTGAGCCTAGAGGGTCACACACTTTAAGCAAAGTATATAGCAAAAGTGACTTGAAAAGTCAGTATACGATAAGCATGAGAATCGGGAGAATCCGGTGATTTTCGGCCGAGGTTTTAAACCAGATGGTTGAGGAAATCGATTTAAGAGGATTGGGCCGGTCTAGCTGAACCATTTAATTAGAACCCAATATAAATGAGTTTAATTAAAAGGTTACTAAATGAGCTTTTTAATTATAATTATAATTAAGGATAAATAATGGAAGAAAATAAAGATAATTTAAGTGATTTTTTATTTTCAAAATTCCATTGTTATTTTCCCCAAACAGTGCATATCCTTTTTTCTTCCCCACACACAAGTGCCGTCCCTCTCTTTCCTCTCATGATCATCATCATTTTTGCTTCTTGCAGAAGGTGGTGAAGAAACCTTAAGAAAATAAGGTGCATTGCTTGTGTGGATACATCTAGAGAACACAATACTTTTTGTGTTTGATTGATTCAAGTTTTGAAAGGTATTTTTCAGATTTTTCAATATTGTAACCTTACTGAAATTTTTATCACACGATGATCGATTTTAGTTTAATTGAATCCATGGTTAAATTCGCTTCCGCTATGAATTGTTTAGACCCCATGAATTTCTTCAGTGGTATCAGCACATGTGTTGATATGTGATATTGATTTTGAGCATGATATGATTATAATTAAATCCTAGAATAATTCATATATGTTTTTCGGTAATTGAATTGCATGAATATGAAGAAAAATCAGATTTTTGATGGTTGATTTTGATGCTGATTATTGAATTTTGTGGCTGTCTTGGGTTAACCATGGCTGAGCCATGGTGAACCAGGGTCGAGCCCTTTGGTGGACCATGGAGAGACCTCGGGCCGACAATGGTTAGCACAAAAGGCCGACTAGGTCGCGTCGTGGGCGACCATTGGTAGCCCGCGGGCCGTCCATGGGCGCTGCCGCGTGCGACCACAGTCAGCCCTCGGCTCGACCGTGGAATGGCTCGCAGGTTGTCCATGGGTGACGCCGAGGGGCAGACCAAGTCGAGCCCTAGGGTCGACCATGGGCAGCCTTTGGGCTGGTCGTGGGTGACGCCCAGGCGACCATGCCGGTCAACACGGGCGACCACGATCGCCCACGGGTGATGCGTCGTCGAACCGTTGTGGTCTGACCGGTCTCGGGCTTGAACCGGTCAAATCCTTGACGGTTCGCGAGAAATTTTAAAACCCTAAAATTTTAAACTTCAGATCAGTTCAGTTTCGATAAACCGGAGGTAAGCCGGTTTAATTTTTGCTAATCAATTTAAACCGTCCGATTTTGATAAACCGGATTTTTTCCCACGTTTAAGCAAGATAAAATTTGGAATTAATTTTGTTTTTTGATAATATAGTGTTTGATAACATGATGTTTGACAACATGATTGATTTCAACATGATGTGTAGCCAAGCCCGTCTAGATTTCGGTTTATTTTGCAACCTGCATAGTTGCTTTGGTGTGTAATTTAATTACGGCACGCGTGTCATTGTTATTTGTAATTTAATTTAATTTATGTAATTACGAAGACCGACGCAAGAAATAAGTCAAGACGGAGTTGGTGGAGTTCCTAAAGAGGCTCGAAGCCAGTGGGAGTCCACGAGGAAGAAGCGAGCACAAAAATGAAGATTTAGTCTTTAGGTTTTGTTTTTCATTTTTCCTTAGGACGTATGTCGGGCTAGGCTATACATGCTTATTTACATTTATATTGAATGTATGTTTAGTTTAAATGCATGATTTTATGTAGTTTAAACTATCACCCACGCGCGGAAGATTAAAACCGAAATTTAATCAAATTTGCATGTAATTGGACTTGGAATCATCTTTGCATCGATATGTAGTTGATGATTCTAATTAAAATTGTATCGATATACAATCAGAAGCACTAAACACTTAATTCGCAAATAATTACAAGTCAAGCGAGATACCACCCAAACCTCAACACTCAAAAGCATTCGAACATGTGAGTGGGTGCGTCTACGCGGAGCATTCATAGGGGAGAGGGTCGGATGAGTTGGACAGTTTAATACAGATGCGTGCGCCTACGCGTAGTAGCCATATTAAATTGGGTCATAGTTTAGTTTTGGTAGAGTTGTCTACGATTGTTAGCTAGGGCTGACCTAGGGTATTGGATAGGATATGTCGTGTACATTTTATGTACAAACCCTACCCAGGAGTTACATGGGATTGTAACTGGATGAGTTATCCTACCTTGGTACCATCGGTTGAAGCAGTGAGCCTACGTTCACTTCAATCGAAGGTGTGCGAGGGTCCTGGTTCAAATTGTAAAGTTTAGAATCAGACAAGTGTTTTAAATCTCAATCTCCAACTTGAATTTTAAACAAATATTGATTAAAATTCTTTACTTCGTGTAGAACTAAATGACAAACACAACACATTCTGGTAACAGCGCACTAGGGGTCCTAATCGAGCAAGATAAGCTTAACGGCGTTAACTTCTTCGATTGGAACAGAAACTTGAGATTAATTCTCAAGCATGAACGTAAGGAATATATCCTTATCCAAGACTCGCATGCTGAGCCACCGCTGCACGCCGCTAGGGCACTTAGGGATACTTAACAAAAGTTCCTTAATGACCAGATCGACGTATCATGCATGATGATGGGCAACATGGTGCCTGAGGTGCACAAACAGTTCCTTAATGACCTTTCAGATAATCCTCGTGCCTTCATGGTAAAGATCAAGGAAATGTTCAAGGAGAAAGCTCGTGTCGAAAGATATGATACTTTCAGAGAACTTGTATCCTACAACCTCAAGGCGGGAGCCCCTGTCAGTCCACATGTCCTAAAGATGAAACGTCTTCTGGAACACCTAACCAGACTCGGTTTTGTTGTTCAGAGGGAAATGGATGCGGACTTTGTGCTGCAGTCACTTCTAGATGCATAGAGTGATTTCGTAGTAAATTACAATATACATGACATGGACAAGACTGTGGCAGAGCTTCATGGGATGCTTGTGACCGCTGAAAAGAACCTCAAGGCAAGACCAATGAGGTCCTTATGGTCAGCAAGAATGTTATCTTCAAGAAAATTGAGAAGGGTAAGGATAAATCCCATGAGCACCTTGCATGGAAGATCAGACACCCTAAGGTTCCAAAGGTTTAAGAAGCTCCCAAAGCTGCTCTGAAGGCTAAGGACAAAGCGGTGGAGGTCTGCCATCACTGGAATGAGTCAGGACACTGGAAGAGGGATTGCAAGCAATACAAGGATCATGTGAAGAAGAGTGAGGACCACGTCTTCAGGATCAGGTATTTACGTTGTTGAGCTTAATCTCTATAACGTAAATAGGAAAAGGCTTAAATCTGATGATTTAAACCAAACTGTGATCTGGCATTGTCGTTTAAGACACATAGGCGAAAAACGCATTTCAACACTTCACAAGTGTGGACTTTTAAGTCCGTTTGAATTCACTCAAATTGAAAGATACAAATCTTGCCTATTGGGTAAAATGACAAAGGTACCTTTCACGGGTTTAGGTGAAAGGGCGAGTGACTTGTTAGGTCTAATACATTCCGACGTGTGTGGGCCTATGAGTACTCAAACCAGAAGAGGATTCAAATACTTCATCACATTTACTGATGATTTCAGTAGATTTGGGTATGTCTATTTTATGAGGCATAAGTCTGAAGCCTTTTACAAGTTCAAAGACTTTAAGAATGAAGTGCTGAACCATCCTGGGTAAAGTATCAAGGTACTTCGTGGAAGGTACACCACATGACACTCATTACGACTTTCGTTACCGTGTATGTGTGCGCCTCTGCGTAGTATTCATTGGGATGCGAGCTGAATAAGGTGGTCAGTTTTATTTGGATGCGTACGCCTCCGCTTAGTAGCCAAATAAGAACTGGGCCAGAGTCACGGAAGGTACACCACATGACACTCATTAAGACTCCTGTTACCGTCAATGCGTGCGCCTTCGCGTTCTATTCATTGGGATACAAGCAGGATGAGATGGTCAGTTCTATTTGGATGCGTGCGCCTTCGCGTAGTAGCAAAATAAGAACTAGACAATATTCATAAAAGGTGTGGGAATCATCCTAATATGTTTTTCCTAATGATTTTGGTTGCAAGGTTGCTTGCATCCAAATCAGATAAGTGTGTCTTCATAAGGTATCCTTTGGAAACTAAGAGATACAACTTCTAGAAACCAAGTGAGAACAAGGTTTTGGTGCTCGAGGTGGGGTGTTTTTGGAAAAGGGGTTTGTTTCCAAAACAGCTAGTGGGAGTGTCGTGCATCTCGAAGAAATTCAAGAGAGTATGGAACAACCTGAAGTAATTCAGGAGCCCACTATGCAAGATGTAGAAGTGCATGAGCTTCAGATGGTCGTAGAGGAAGAACCAATCCCTACAGAAATTCTAGATGGTCCAAGGAGGTCTGAAAGATCTCGTCAAGCTCCCGTCAGATATGTCTTCATAGCCACTAAGGGAAACGACTTGATAGTTGTGTATCAGGATGATCCATCAACCTTTCAACAAGCCTTGGCTAGTACTGACTCCGATAAATGGCAGGAATCCAAGAATGAGGAGATGAAATCCATGTATAATAACCAAATCTAGAATTTTGGTTGATCAAACCCCTGGGATAAAATACATCGGTTGAAAGTGGGCCTATAAGCTAAAGACCGACATGGATGGAAATTCTCAGACCTATAAGGCTAGTCGGTTGCAAAAGGTTATCGGCAGGTTCAAGATTTGGATTACGATGACACCTTCTCACCAGTAGCAATGGTCAAATTAATCTGGATTATTCTAGCTCTAGCTATGGCAGATGGATGTCAAAACCGCATTCCTTAACGGGAACTTACAAGAGGATGTGTATGTAACACAACCCGAGGGTTTTGTCGATCCAAAGAATCTTGGAGAGATATGTAAGCAGCAAAGATTCATTTGTGGGTTGAAGCATGCTTCACGGAGTTGGAATCTTCGTTATGATGAAGCTGTAAGAGAATTCGGTTTTATTAAGAATGAAGAAGAATCTTGCGTTTGTAAGAAAGCGAGTGGGAGTAATTTTGTATTCCTTGTGCTTATTCATCGAGAACGACATCCCGACCTTGCCACCAAATCTTGGTTAGGAAAGTGCTTTCCGATGAAAAACTTAGGTGATGCTGCATTTATTTTGGGCATCAGTATCTATAGAGATCGTTCCAAAAGGATTTGGGGCCTAAGTTAGAGCAATAGATAAAGTGTTGAGAAGATTCTCAATGCTTGAATCTAAGAAAATGATATATACCCATGCATCATGACATTAAGCTCAGCAAGACACAATATTCTAGTACACCCGATGAGCTGAGCAGATGAATAAGATCTCATATGCTTTGGCTATAGGATCTATCACGTATGTCATAATACGCACGAGACCGGAAGTCTCATTCGCACTCAGTTGTACCAGCAGATTCGAATCTAACCCCGACCAAGAACACTGGATTGCTGTCAAGGCCATCCTCAAATATTTGAGGAGGACTAAGGACACATCCCTAGTGTATGGGGTGTAGATGGAGAACTAGCAGTCAAAGGACATGTTGATGCTAGTTTTAAGACATATCCTGATGACTTCAAAACTCAATCAGGATATGTTTTTGTGTTGGACGATGGTGCATTTAGCTAGAAGAGCTTTAAGAAAGCCACGACTGCCGATTCTACAACGGAGGTTGAGTATATAGCTGCAGCGGAAGCAACTAAGGAGGCCGTATGGATTATAAGCTTCCTAATCGGATTATATATAATGACGCGAACGTCTGATCCAGTAAGCTTGTTGTGTGACAACACGGGGGCTATAGCTCTTGCTCAAGAGCCCAGATTCCACAACAGATCCAAACATATACTCAGGAGTTATCACCTTATTAGAGATATCATTGATAGAGTATATGTGGAGATTACACATGTTTCGACTGATGATAATATGGCTGATCCATTGACGAATGCTCTGTCACAGCCTAAGAATGAGGAACATGTGAGGTCTATGGGAGTAGATTTGAACTTAAATTGGAACTAGGGCCAAGTGGGAGATTGTTAGAGTTGTGCCCTAGTTCAATGTAATAAGTTATCAACAGTTGTAATGGTTTATCATCTTTCGAATAAATAAATCAGCATTATATTACTAATGTGTTGTAGTAATATATTGGATGTAATTTGATATGTATCATTATGTGTGTCATCACTAATAGTAGAACTGCAGATATGAAAGAATTACATTTAATGGGCCCCTGTTCAATTAAGCTTCATTAAGAAGCGACCAGTATGAGGCTAACTCTTTATGATCACGCTCTACTGATCATGGCAAGGTGAGTGCCGGAGTTAGATCATATATATCATTCGTGGGATGATATTGGACGACTCGATGGTGAGTATGTAGTATAGATGTTGCCATGAGCATACTCACATATCGTAACGTGTCATTGTATCCTTAGACCGATTAGTTTTTGTGATCACTATATAATAAGTATCTTAGTTTGAGTTAGTCTAACGTTACCTGTAAAAGGGTAGTTATAACGGGTCTGATTGGCTTAGTCATTGTATCCTTAGACCGAGGAGTCTTTGTGATCATTATGTAATAAGTATCTGAGTTTGACTTGGTTTAACGTTACCTGTAAAAGGGTAGCTATAACAGCTCTGATTGGGTTAGTTCTAAGTTACATGATTGAACTCGAAAGATGGCTAACGGATTTATCCCTCATACTCCGGTATGGGAATGATATATGTTTAGGCCACTTGATGAGTATGACTGGAGGAAATTGCATGGCCATGCGGGAGATACTTAGTATCAGTTTTCAGTCATCTCAGATATCAAGAAACAGTGATTGATAAATAAGGATGACGGTTCTATGCCTTATGATCAATCTAGATATCGGGTGATAAAAGGATATTGATATGGACGATAAGAGGTTAAATCGAATCATCGATAATCATGGATGTTGGATAATCATAATGTCTTGCTAGATGCCACTTATGATGGAAAGGGAAAAATGGTAATTTTACGCCGGTCTGCCAACGGTTCGTGAGCCTAGAGAGTCACACACTTTAAGTAAGGTATATAACAAAAGGGACTTGAAAGGTTAGTATACGAGAAGTATGAGAATCAGGAGAATTCGGTGATTTCCGACCTAGGTTTTAAACTAAATGGTTGAGGAAATCGGTTTAAGAGAATTGGGCCGGTTTAGCTGAACCATTTAATTAGAACCCAATATGAATGAGATTAATTAAAAGGTTGCTAAATGAGCTTTTTAATTATAATTATAATAGCTAGGGGGAGCACCGCGCGATGCGTGGTGCAACCTTTAAACAAATCTTTAGTAATAACAATATTATAATATAAATACGATGTTAAACATGGAGACTCATTATATTGGTTTTTTAAAGTACATTTAAAAATTGTTCATCTATCGTTAAATACATCTTTGTACAATTTGACATACAATGCTTAAATTTCAAATACAATTTATAAACGAAAGTGATATACAATATGTACCAGAAAAATTTAATTCTTTTTGTCTAATTCATATACCCAAAACAACATAATAAAAACAGTCATCACCAGATGCATATTAGGCATGTTGATTTGATAAAAATGAGCGATAAACAAATTTCTTACCACTTGAAAAAGAAAGTTTAGTGCAAGAATATATAGATGAAGATATCCGACAAGTAGGATGAATTCTTGTATTTTAAATGTACATGGACAATAATTATAAATCTCTATATATAAATTGATATTTGAAGTATTATCTAAAATGTTGTGTTACCGGTATATAATAACATGAGAAAAAAAATACAAGTTTCTTTAGCCTCTTCAACACACTATGAGAATTGTATGGAGTGGAAAAGTGTGATCATATATATTTTGATATGTAACACAATTGATAAAATACAATTATATTAAGTCGCAGGATATATAAGCAACAATACTAATACTAATTAGAGTTTTGTAGTTAATATCTCTCATAATAAGCTGTTAAGAAGAAATAGAAATTGCAGGCAAGTTTAAAGACAGTCGGTACATTCATATCATTTCATATACCATCAACACCATTTGTGATAAATTATTTTGCCAATCCAGGCCACCACGGGCAGCTAAGGTTTATAGAAATGCTCATGTTTAATTTAAAATAAAATGGGACTTGGTCAAAAATATAGTAGGAACTCACAACCACTCTAATAAAAATATATATACATTAGGAACTCATGCATCACTATCTTTCTCCTCTGCTTGTACTTAATTGTTCAATGTCGTCTTTGGAGAATCTATTCAAAATCATATACTAACTTCTAACACCTACAATCATGAACAAATTTTGAGAAATTTCTACTTTTGTTCTCTTATCAAGCAAACGATGGGTTATAACCATCTAATCAGGCAGAAAATGAAAACAAGAACACATAATAACCCCAAAAATCAACATCATCAGAACATTCAATCCAGCCTAATTATACTCTATATCGAATCAAAACAAAACATAAGAGATTTCCGTTTTAACTACGCCGAGATCGATTCGGGTTCCATCCCCTTTCACCTTTCTGGCGACGGTTCAGGTTCTGACAGCGACGCCTTGGAATTGTCGATCTTAGGGCTTCCAACTTCTACGCATGAGGCAAATATTTCAACATTTACGTATAAAGATAATGTCTGTTGTTAGAATTTTACACGAAAAAACATGAAATCGCATCATCGATTTATAAATTTTCTGCTATAAGTTTGAGTTTTTAGGTCTAAGAACTGAGACGACGTTGTGTTTGGTAAGCCAAGATCTAGAGACTTAACATGACTTCCACATCCAATAACATAGTTTTGTACTTCTGGTACATATGGCCGACCCAGTCTATCCCCCCTAGATCCATTTGGACAAGATACAACGGTTAGAGGAGTCCTTCCACTACTGGATTGTTATAATAACGACGCCACTACCAGTTACCTATACAGTTTTATGCTTTGGAGTAAGAACTCACCGAAAGCATAATTTACGCATAGTCACAACACTATAGCATTCTATTAGGAAGGAAAATGTGATCAAGAAAGCAGTTCAACAATAATCATACATATAACACTCGTTTATGCTAATTAGAGACAATCTTGTTGTGCAGAACCTCATGATCAGCCTTGGAACAATGGTAAGGTCGTTGATTCGAGACTTTGAGAAGGTCGTGTGTTAGAGTAAGACATTCTCTATGGGAAGGCATGGCCAAGACACCCCACAATCAATACAGAGAGTTGAGTTTTGATTGTTATGAACTTCTTTAGACGACACCCAAAAGTTGGAATTGAAGTTGCAGGCAGCCTAGGCCTAATTCCCCTCATGTTTTCTACTGACAGTGATGCCAAACTAAAACGAATACAATGAAATTGAAATGGTCCTTATTCAAATCAGGGGTAGTCTCGAAACACATCATCACACACAACAGCCAATGCTTCTCAATCAATTCAAACACAAAACATCATTTCATAATTACACAAGGGGTAATGACAGTTGACTATACCAAACTATGTCACGTTTCAAATTTAATACCCCAACTTTCAAATTTTCATTTGGGATACCCAAATATTAAATAAACGACACTTAGCCCAACGTCTGTTAAATCTAATTGATTTGGTTTGTCAAAAAGTTTAAAATGCCCTCAATGGTTTTGGTCCGTTAAACCAGTATGATTGGTTCAATTGAAATGATTATGAAATGACTATTTTGCCCATGTTTGAACAATCAATTTAACAAATGGTTTGAGGGCCAAATTGACTTTTCAATTACACAAATAATAATTATAATTCTTTAATAATTAAATAAATATATTATCATTAATTGATTATTAATTAATTATATTATTATTAATCATTAATTAAACATAAACCTAATTAAACCTAAACCTAATCAAACCCTAAACCTACAACTCCCACCAGTCCACTCCCCGCCGCCGCCACTTCGGCTGGCGACCCCGACTGACGACCCTGACCGGCGACTCCGACCGGCCGAAGCTCGGCGCAGGCGAGGTCGAACCTCTGGAGGCAGACCTCGCCGGTTTCCTGGGTTTTGAGTCCAGAAACCTCTGCAGATCTAGAGGAGACAACTCAAGACGTCTGGAGGCAGACCTCACCGGTGCTCATCGTGGCCTCCTCCGTCGCGATGCCAATCTGAGGTGGGGGAGATGAATCGATGCCGTGAGAAGCGGAAGGGCCGTCGGAGAGAGCCAAAGCTTGGTCGATTCCGGCGAGACCAGTCGGAGGGGAGGCCTGGAACGTAGATCCACCGAGCCCAGACGCGACGGAGGAGTTTGCGACAGAGGAGTTCGCAATCCAGATCCAGTTTCGGCCTCAATTCGCGATCTGGGACGAGAATCGACCGATTCGGGGCTGAACTAGGTCGGGAGGATCTGCAGCTGAGGCTTTACAGACCGATTCCTCGCAACTGGTTCGGCTTGTATCAGAGGGCAGCGGCGGCGACGGTTGAGCGCGGCGGCGGCCGGAGACGGAGAGCACGCGGGACGGAGATGGATTAGGTTTAATTAGGTTTTAGTTAGGTTTAATTAGATATAATTATTTATTTAATTAATAATAATATTATAAATATTAAAATATTAAAAAAAATTATTTGTGTTAGTGTAAAGTCAGATTTGCCCTCAATTTATTAGTTAAATTGGGTATTCAATTAGGGGTAAAATAGTCATTTCATAATCATATCAATTGAACCAACCAGACCAGTTTAACAGACCAAAATGATTGAGGGCATTTTAAACTTTTTGACAGACCAAATCAGTTAGATTTAACTGACGTTGGGTTATGTGTCGCTTATTTAAACTTGAGGTATGTCATTCGAAAAACTGGAAGTTGGGCTATTAAATTTGAAACGTGACATAGTTGAGTGTAGTCAACTGTCATTACCCCATTACACAATCTTCACATAAAACTACATCACGGCGTTAATCCAAACAACGATCTTCCCACACCACGGCGTTAATTTATTTTTTAAACTTGTAACACCCCATGTGTATTCTCTGAACTTTGATTGTGCTTATGGTTTTCTAGCTCAGTCTGTATGATTTTTAACTAATATGTTCAAATCTGGGAATACATTAATTCTCACACAACACATCTCATGATTTATGAACCTAATTCAAAGCCGCAGTCCTTAACTTAATTTTAACACCATAACCATGATCCTAAATTTTTGCATCTACATATGTTTTAGATTAAAGCATAATATATTAATTACAAAAGCAAGTTACGATCAACCATACTTAATGTCCTAAACAGAGAAGGAAATTAAGAACAGCAAAAAGGTTAAGCATAAAAGAAGGTGATATTTAATCAATAGCAAATATCTAAATCTGAAACTCACAGAAGCAAATTATAGCAATGTCTAGCATACCCTGCATCAAAATTATGTAATATTGTTGATCAAATTTTTTTTCTGCTGTCTTGAAGCAACAGTAAAAAAAAAATACTCCCTCTATAGCCCTGTCCCAAAATAAGAGTCATGCTTCCTTAAAATGGATCTTTACCTCACATTTCAGTTGGTTAATGAGTGCTTCTAATACACAGGAATCCAATTGCGACTTCACACCTGAACAACAACGAAATCAAGCATGTGATATGAAGTAGCAAGAAAAAATAGCTTAACACACTAATGAACTGAAAAGGCACAAACCCAGTTCAACAAACCTCCAATTAGTCACAACCAAAACATAAATCAGCATTCAACCAAATTTTAAGCACTGCCCTAAAGAAAAAACAAATAAATCCAACAATCATTTCAACAAAACAGCCAAAACCATCTTCAACACACGCATCAAAATCAAACCCATAAGCAGCAGGAACATAACATTGAAACTGTCACAGGTGACTACCAGGAAAGCACGCACTACAGTAATCCGGGCCATAATCTTACCCATTTGCACACAACGCATCTCCTGGAAAGCATACATGATACAGCGTACGTGGTTAGAAAGAATTATTTATCAATTCTTGCGAATACCAAATATGATAGATTTGAGGGAAACCTCGATTATTTTATTAAACTTCAAAAACTAAATAACAAGAAAAGTATAAGAATGCTTAAATAGCCAAAACCTAGTCAAACACTAATCGTAGAAAAAGAAATCTTAAACTTATTGAAAAATGAAACAAATTATAAAAATTGAAAAAGCTGCCCGAAACTTAAGAAACTGCGATTTTGACTCTCTAGATGATCTCCGATGGCCAAATTTTGTTGTACCTCATGGCATAGCGATGAGTTTGACTCAGATCGTCGTTTCTACCCGAAGAACACTAGTTTTTTGTCCAAATCTGACACTTTCACGATAACTCCGGGTGTCTCAGCTTCTGCATATCGACTTTTTCGACCACACCGTATCAATACAATACTGGAATCACCGGATATGTTTTATTTAGTGTTATCGGGAACAAAAATGACATAATAGTTATTCAAAACAACCAAAAAAGAGCCATTATGCCAATAGCAGAATTTTAATTACCCATGATATTTGAATTTGGAATAGGATAGGATACAATTTACCCACATAATCTTTATAAAAATCAAGATTAGGCCTTGGTGGAGCATTATTTAAATAAAAAAATTCAGCTACAACTACAAGGGGTATGTTTCGTGGCAATTACGATTGGGCCTTGGTGGAGCATTATTTAAATGAACACTTGTATTTTTTATTGTAGGTTGGGTTGAGTTTGAATGATGAAATATTATCATTAAAACTCTTTTATAGTAAAGAATCAGGTTTGCTCAAAACTTACAACCAAAACCATTTCTCAATACCTCATCTTTCTCCTCATATTCAGAGTCTTTGTCTTGCTCAATTTCATTTTCCATTGTGATCTGTACGACTGCACTAGACAGTTCCTGGAGTCTACCAAGGTCACCTTCTTTTATAGCATGAATTAAACCATCCATCAACTCAGGCTCTACATCCCTCACCAGTTTCCCTAAAATGAATAATATAACAATTATACTATTCTTTCTGTTTGAAATTATGAGACATTTACTCATATATTAGAGGCACAAATCACAAATTAAATACAAATTCTTGATTTGATTAATAAGCGCACATTCCTATAGAACATTGAAAACTACATCTGCAGAAGAACATGTTCAACCAAATTGATTTAATTTTTCAAATCAAATGAGGTCACTGAGATACACACTTAAAATACTAACGAACATCATCTCACATAAAGAGTTTATATACTATATAGAGGGTATCAAATTGAATATGACGGATCACGTCAAGCAGAAACAGATTATGAATCATCAGTCTAAAGCATGCTTGATTTGATTAATAAGCTCATAATTCAGCAACTGTCTCACAGAATACTCACCCATCCCGGCTGAAAAGGAATGTTTTCCTGAGCACATACCCACACTAAAACATGGGTCATTTCCTTTTAAAATACAAACACAAACGTAGCTGGTGAGTACCTACTCAGTTAAAATATATTTCAAAAGTCAATGCTCCTAATACAACATGCAACAAATATGATCAAAGGTAACAAATTATGCTTATTATGTAATTGTTCAAGAAAGGACCTTCTGATATCATTAGCACTGACTGTAAAAAAAACTAAGATGGTTCTCAGCTGAGGAGTGATCTCCAATTCTTCTTAAACATAACAGTTTATGAAATTGTTCATGAAAGGACCTTCTGATATTATTAATACAGACTGTAACCAAAAGTAAAATGGTTCTTAGCACAAGAGCGATCTCCAAATCATCTTCTAAAAATATCCATAAGGGGTGCATATGCTGATAAATCGAGGATCCATGCTGATACAAAAAATTCGAGAATCCACATACATATCCATAAGGGGTGCATATGTTTCTGACAATTAAGAAAGAACATTTACAACCTGCAAGCATACAAAAAATTGTTTCTCCAGCCATAGACAATACAATATAAAGCCGAAAGAACTCAATAACTTGTATAGAGATATGCTATCTACACTCCAAAATGTTGATGGCATAGTTCTCTGTCAGTGCAAATAATCAAAACCTCAAAATTATACAAACCAACAACAAAATAGAAGCATGCCAAGAGTAAGAATGGCATATTGTAGGATGGACTGTATCATTATAAGTTATAGAGGAATGAAAACATGAGAATTCTACATCATAGACCCACAAAAGAACCTGTCAAGTACATTTATGCCTTGAAATACAATAAACTTACAAGCCAAGAGGCAGCAAGTAAATTTACCAACCTTCACTCATTTAAGGTTGTTTCTGATAAAATGTGCCAAAAATTACAATCATGCATCCAACATAACCACTAAAGAGAGTAAAAACTACAATTTGTGAGGATCTTCGAGTTCCTAATTCATCTCATTAGAAAGGTTGACTAATCTAATGAAACAAAATATAAAATCATATGAAAAATTATATTACAAAACATGAAACCTCCCTGTAAAACGCTAATTCTACAAGGGACCAGCCTTGAAAATCTTATTTTAACTTGCAATCGGAAAAATAAATCAAACAAAATTAAATATAAAAGGTAGTTAACAAAAACATGCAGTAGGCTATATGATTGATCAGTAGAAAACTATGTGATTGTAGAAATAAATTTCTATTCAATCACATTTGGAGATTGTCACTTCAATTCTTTTTTAAATTTTTTCACAGCAAACAAATCAAAACCCAACCACATACAATCCCTATTTAAATAACTCATTAATAACTATATTTTTAAAAGATCATCTTCCAGAATCGCCATAAAACGATCCCAGAACTGAGACTTCGAAACTACATAGAAGAAAAAACAAAAAATCACCTCAGAAGTTGTTCTCGAGGCGATTGAGCTCGCGAAACCTTTAAAAGAAAAAAATGATAAACTCAATTCAACTATGGACTACCAATTTGTTCAAATCACAGTATATAAATCTACAGTTAATAAAGTCTCCCCTGAAAAAACAATTAAAACCACATAACCATTGAAGAGCGCTGCAAGCAATCCTCAGTAACCTATATAGGAAATCACACATCAAACTCTCATAAACCATAAATCTTTAGCCAAAACTAACCTTAACATCAAACCATGTGTCATGTATATGCAAGTCATCAACTGTTGTTCAACGTCAGATACGCACTCTTCGCCGAATCACCTCCTCTTACTGCACCATGTTCATTCTGCTGTTGATCATCCGCTTAGCCTGACTGTAATTATTCTTCTTCTAAGCAAACACAAACAAAAACTATGTTTAATTTTAATAGTACTACTTTACAACGCATATGGTAATATATGTTTCTGAACCCTTATTCGGGGAGGAACACATAATATCAATGAAAATAAACAAAAAATCAAATATAAATTGAATCAAAACACAGAAAATTAATCTCAAATAGGTCGAAATCAAAATTTTACCTCTAATGATAGACAAATATTCAAAACCAAACACAAATCATAAATAGACAAATAAGATGAATGTTTAAAACTTGAACGAACAAAACAAACCAAACCATACATTATAATTATACAAGTAAAATTTAAGAACCAAATGTTGAGATTCACATAATCTCAACTGTATCTCAGGATTCTTGGTCATCAAGAAATCCCAGATTTCTTGCCATTTCCCCTTCTCCACACTTTCCTTGTACACACATATTTTTCATACCAAATATTATGTAATTACTATATGTTATTCTTTCCTGTTTCATGCTAGGCAGTTTTGTAATATAAATACCGATCTCATATATTAATAAAATCAAGCAAGCGAATTACGCTCTTCTTTATGGTATCAGAGGTTATCATACCTGTCTAAATCATTATGGTGGAAACAGTAGTTGATGTTCCAAAAGCTGCGGTGTCCACAACTATGACAACCGTCCATCAACCAAGTCCCTACCTTCTACATCCATCAGAACATCCAGGCATGTCCCTGAGTTCCGAACCGTTAAGTGACTCAGGAGACAATTACTACACCTGAAGACATCAAGTTACCAACGCACTAGAGTGCAAATATAAAATCGGGTTCGTCAATGGGACTTTGTGCAAACCTGGCATCGACGATCCAAACCATCATCCGTGGGTTCAATGCAACGCCATGGTGAAATTGTGGCTGATTAATTTTTTATGTAGGGAGCTGAGGGATGGAGCTGTCCGCGCAAGCACATTACATTAAATTTTCTGTGATACATTATATGAAATCCGACCACTTCCGGCGACGTCAGATCGGGACGATCTCGACACCGATCTGATCGGCATGGGGAGGAGAGTAAGATGGAGCGATGGTTCCAATCAACAACTCTTCATCTCCAATTGTTTCAAACCTATTGCAGATCGACAAGAGATTCGGGAACTACCCCTCCATCGGAAACAATGGCGATCGGGCTGGAGGTTAGAGGGAGAGTCGGGAGATCGCTCGGCCAGGCTTGGTGATGATAGCGCCAAAGACACAAGGGGGAAGAAGAACGCGGCTGCGGCGCCTTCTGTGCAGAACAGAAACCCTAGCGCGACGAGGAGCGAACAACCCTCGAGGCGACTGCGAACACCGTTGCGCTTCTCCAATGGTGGTGTCGCTGGCGATCCCTTACGCGCTGACGATAACACCTGGAGACTCGATCTGCCAGGCACGGGCGAGGCGGCTGCTGACCAAACCCTAATGGTGCAGCAGTCGCGCTGTGGCCAAGGGACGGAGGGAGAAGTCGCCGACTCCAGGGGCGGGCTTCGGAGGGTCGCAGACGTCGGGGAAGGCTCGAGGATGATGTTGTCTTTGATATCGCCTCAGGCTGACGCCGCTGATCGTCACGTAGTGGCTCGGGCTCCTCTGCAGGTGGCGGCTAGGGCGGATACAAGCAAGTGCGGCTTGATGATAACGGTGGCTGTGGAGGACGTGGGAAGGGGCGACTCGGGCAAGACCAACCGGTCGGTGATCAGGGTCGGAGAAAGGTCGAGACCACAGCGACACGCACCAGCGCCTGGAGGCAAACAGAGACGGCCGCGCGACGTTGTCGGCGTGGCACCCCGACCACCAAAGGCTGCAACGAGGGCTGCGATGGCACTGGCGAAGCATCCGAGACGATCAGACCACCAACCTTCTCCGGCGATCCCCTCGGCGGCCACCTCAACATGCTCGGGCGCTGGCAAAGCGAAGACTGACAATGGACCGATGCCGGCCCGTCCTTTCTTGGCTATCGGACCGGGCCAACAAACCGAACTGGGCGAGCAGGCCAAGCCGGAGCTGGTTCACACCCCGACAAATTCGAGGTCACTTTATTCGGGAACAACCATACGACAAAAATCATCTGACTCCACCTCTAAGCGTGACGGGCGTGGCGGGCGAGGGATCGGGAAGGGGGCGGAGGAGGCTAAACGGAACCTCGGCGACAGGGATATTCCACCGGAGACCGTGGTGAAGGGCACCACCGGGCTGGTGGCGACTCACATTGCACCGGCCCAAATTCAAAGCCCGGTTCCAACACCGGAAAATTCAGACTCTTGCTATACGGGACCCACCTTACAACACAAGTCACCCGGCTCCTCAAATAAGGTATGCAGCTCAGTTTGTGGCTCGGATAATTTTACTAATTTCCCTGAACCGGTTGGGTCGATTATCTCGACGAAGCTAGCCAACCCTACACTGGCCGATCCGAAATGCCCTTCGGATCGTAGGCTTAGAGACATTCGAGAGGGTAAACGTGTGTTGGTAGACCCTGCTGTTTCAGCTCAAGCCGACCTAGGGATCTCGGTTAAGGACGAGAGTTTTGGCGGTCGGATCAAAAAAATTACCACATGTATGGTCCGGAATTTGGAGGAGGCTTCCGAATCCGTTTTTCCGACATACGTGGGTAATTTATCGACCCGCCCGACTATCGAGGAGCTCAGGAACCTCTTCAGGAGATTTGGGGAGGTCCTGAGGGTGACCATCCCGAGGAGACATCGCCAGACGAGCTACGGATTTGTTCACCTAGCCTCGGAGTAGTCACGCGAGGAGGCGATCTCAGCTTTACACTTGTGGGTCTTGAGGGGGCACACCCTTAGAGTTGCAGTTGGACGACACTCGCCCACCAAACCGGGTCTTTCCCGCGAGCCTCGAGTAGCGACTACTGGCCCACAGACTGCATCGGCTATTCCACGTGAGCAGCGGTTCCCGGCCACTACGACCCGCAGCCGAGTATTACATCACACCTCCTCGCAGCATTCCAGTTTTGCATATTAGCAGTGGCGGTCCGTGATTTTGATCGACGAGCTCTCCTCTCAGAGATGTGGGGCACAGGTTCGGAGGTTGTCACGATCTCAGACTTGGGGCAGCGCGTGTTCCTCCTGTCATTTGCAGATGTCGGCGCGATAGACAGGCTCCGGGGGGACCAGTGGGCCGATCTTCGTCCCTGGTTCTTCTACTTTTCAGCTGACTGCGACAGATTCCTACACGGGGGAGTGTTCCGCTGGTTACAGATACGGGGGATTCCGCTATCAGCATGGTCCTTGACATCGATCGAGACGGTTGTAGGCGACATTGGCAGCTACATAGTTACTCACCCAGACTCCTTTGGAGAGGGATCTTTTGAGCGTGTTGCAGTATTGGTGCACGTCTCGGACCCTCTCCGGAGGTCTTGGGGAGTTATTTGCCGGTTAGGAATGGGGTCGGTCATAGTAGGTTTGGAGACTGCCTGCATTTCAGAGATCCCATTCTTTACTTCGACAGACTCCGACCTTCACCTATCTCCTGTCAGAGCGGGGGCCATCATACCGTTCAGACAGGGCAGGGGTAAGGTCTCCTGGGCAGAGGAGATGGAGGTGTTAGATATACGGGCTGTGATGCCGGGGGAGCAGACTACTTCACAGGGAAGGGCTCAGGAGGCAGAGGTTGTTGGGCAGGATGAGGAGGCTGAGGCTCAGATTATAGTTCAGGAGGAGGCTCTAGAGACACAGTCGGGAGCTGTCGGATTCGCTCGGACACCAGGATCCCCTCCGACGCCTTACCCGAGGATTATTGATCTTGATTCTACTCGGATTGGTGAGGGGGATTCTCAACACCTGGGGTTCGAGGAGGGGGATCTTTATCCGACGTCCAGACCCTTGACCCACGATGAGCACGATAGCGAGGGTGATATACCAGGGCGTGACGAGGACTCAGTTTGGGTGGGATCATCATCGGCCTTGGCGCCAATCTCCACTGACAGATTACGCAGGGGCTACTCTCTGGAGGGGATGCGTTCATTTTTTTCAGCGGGGAGACACCCGACTTCCTCAGTTGCTGCGATTCGGGTTCCACGTGCGCCTTACAGGGTTGTCAGAGCAAGGGCACAGAACAGTCAGATTAGTGAGAGTGAGGAGATTTTGGCTCCAAGAGATACACGGGTAGAGCAGATTGTTGGGGCTGCAGATTCGGAGGGTGAGTGGGAGGAGACCACAGAGAGAGGCTTAGTCTTGGGCAGTGAGGAGTTGGAGGTTGGAGGATTGAGAGAGATTGAGGAGGATGATGAGGAGGAGTGGATAGAGAGCCCGAGTAGGGAGGATGAGGGCCTCTCGGCTGCGGACATCACGGCGGCGGATGTGGGGAGGGTCGTTGAGCTGTTGGGAGGTTCTCCTCCAATTCAGAGTGGAGTTATCACTCTTCCAGCGGGGCCGTGGGCTCCCGCTCAGCAATGAAGCTCTTGAGTTGGAACGCTAGGGGTCTGGGCTCGGCTCACAAGCGCAGACTCCTGGTAAACACTATCACGGCGCACCGTCCAGTTTTTGTTGCTCTTCAAGAGTCCAGGTTCGCAGTGATAGATCCGTTGAACATCAGAGCACTCGGGTTTTCTTCACAGTTTGAGTTTCAGTTCAGCCCGGCAGGACCAGGGATGGGATCAGGCGAGATATCTATTTGGGACACTTCAGTTCTCCGCATGACTAGCTGCGACATCTTCCCGGGGCTGATCGTGTGGGTTGGGGAGGTCCTAGCTTCTGGAGAGACCATTTCTTTCCTCTACCTTCACGCCCCTTCAGCCCCCGCCGCGAGGAGAGACTTCTGGGACATTTTGAGACAGGTGCACCACTCGGTAGGCCATAAGTTTGCCCTTTTGGGTGACTTTAACACGGTCAGGGATCCGAGCGAGGTGGCCAATCAGGCGGTTCAGGCAGATTGGAGAGTTTTCGACGCTTTTCTTACGGACTTAGGCCTTGTCGACTTCCCTATGTCGAAAAAGGGGTTTACCTGGTTCGGACCATGCTCGAGAGGGAGCAGGCTAGACCGCATCCTTCTCAGTCTCAGTCAGGATATGTTGGCTATCTTTGCAGACCCGATCCTTATGGGGCTGACGAAGATGCTCTTGGATCACAGCGCCATTCTTTTAGGCACCTAGGAGGCTGATTGGGGACTGAGACCCAGACGGTTCCTCAACGCCTGGTTGAATCATAGTGATTTCAAGAGCTTTGTGGCGGCAAAGTGGACCTCTTACATCGACGTTGTGGGCTGCCCAAACTATAGGTTATGGGCGAAACTCAAACGTCTGAGGTCAGACTTAGCCACCTGGAACATCGAGGTGTTTGGTCACGTTGAGCACCAGATTTCCAGGACCACAGCCAACATTGAGGCTTTAGACGCTTTGGTGGGTATGAGACCACTTACTGAGGATGAGGAGGAGGATCGAGGCAGACTCCGGACCGAGCTTGTGGGCTTGGCGAAGACTCGTGCGGACATCTGGAGGCAAAAGTCGAGGGTTCGCTGGGCTCTAGAGGGAGACAGGAACACTCGGTACTTTCACAGATGCGCTGCGTCGAGAGGCAACAAGAGTCGTATTAGATGTATGGTTATTGATGGCCAGGAGCAGACACAGCCAGAGCAGATTCGCAGAGCGGCAGTGGACCACTTTCAGGCGCGTTTCCGGCCAGATGTTATTTCGCGACCTAGTTTGCCGCCACTCCCATTCAGGACTTTGCCACCGGGAGGATCAGAGTTTCTAGAGGCTGCTTTCACAGAGGAGGAGATCCTCTCGGCCCTCTCTGAGTGCGATGGGGGTAAGGCCCCAGGCCCGGATGGCTTCACCATGAGATTCTTCCGCGAGATGTGGGATGTGATTAGAGAGGATGCCCTCGATTTCTTCCATGATTTTCATCTCACAGGATGGATTGGGTCGGGTCTCAATGATTCTTTCATAGCCTTGATTCCAAAGATTGAGACTCCTCGCGACTTCGCGCAGTTTAAACCGATTAGTCTTATTTCGGGGCCTTATAAGCTTTTGGCTAAGGTTCTTTCCATACGCCTGAGACGATATATTGATGAATTGATTAGCGAGGTTCAGTCTGGTTTCATTCGGGGTAGACAGCTGGTTGATGGGGTTCTGGTGGCGAACGAGTTGATTGACATGGTTCGCAGGACACACTCCAGGGCAGCTGTAGTGAAGCTTGATTTTGAGAAAGCTTTTGACCGGGTCGATTGGGGTTACCTTTGGAGTGTTATGGCCGCTATGGGCTTTAGCCCAAGGTGGAGACACTGGATCTCTTCTTGTCTGGGATCCTCTACTTCGGTCCTGGTCAATGGCTCCCCCACAAGCCAGTTCGACGTCAGGAGAGGAGTCAGGCAGGGATGCCCCTTATCCCCACTTCTGTTCATTATAGCTGCGGAGGGGCTACACCTTCTTCTTCAGCGTGGAGAGGAGGCTGCACTTTTCAGGGGGATCCGGATGAGTGATGAGGAGAGAGTCTTACATATACAGTTTGCAGACGACACCCTCTTGTTTGTTGAGGCCGAGCCCCACCAGTTGTTCCAGCTCCGTTTGGTTTTACATTATTTTAAGTGGGCGTCAGGCTTGAGAATCAACTTCGACAAGTCGGTCTTGTTGGGGTTGAATCTAGAGGAGGGCGGTGACAGACGCTTAGCTAGAGCCTTTGGTTGTGTGGCCGGAAAACTCCCTCTACCTTACTTGGGTTTTAGCTTGGGGGCAGATTACCGACGGGTGGCGACTTAGGAACCGATTGTGGCCAAGTTCAGGGCCAGATTAGCTTTGTGGCAGGCGAGCACACTCTCTTTCGGAGGCCGGATCACGCTGATTAAGGCGGCTCTCTCGAGCTTGCCTATTTTCTACATGTCTCTCTTCCGGGCTCCCAGGACTACCACTGCTGTGATGGAGTCTATTATGAGGAGGTTCCTATGGAGAGGCAAAGGTGGACGCTGGGGACTTGCAAAGGTTAGGTGGGAGCGTGTCTGTAGACCGATCAGACAGGGAGGCTTGGGCATCCGTCGCCTTCAGGAGGTCAACAGCGCTCTGCTGTTCAAATGGTGGTGGCGATTCGCAACAGAACCTAATCCATTGTGGAGGAGGATACTGTGTGCGAAATACGGATGGGACAGGTCGTCATGGGACTTTTCTTCGCTACCTTTCTCTGGTCACTCAGGGTCGAGGGCTTTGCGGGATATTCTTGGTCTCTCGTCTCTCCAGGCTTTTCCTAGGATTTTTGGACCGGGATGTGTTCGTTGGAGACTTGGTGACGGCAGACAGATCAGATTCTGGGATGACTGCTGGTTGGGAGATTTTTGTTTGCGAACTAGGTTTCACAGATTATATAGACGTGTGAGCCACCCGGGCCATTTAGTTCATGATGCATGGGTTCTCGAGGGTTGGTCTATTCCTTTCCGTGGGGTGCTGCCAGCCAGGACGGGGTTGGAGTTTGCAGAGCTACTTACGGTACTTGGCACAGTCAGACCGACAGAGGAGATTCGTGACTAGATCTGGTGGCCATCTGATGGGAGAGGATACACTGCGAGTAGGGGCTACCATATGTTGTTGGGGACAGATCAGGCAGTTCCGGTAGACTGGGCTTCGAGGCTGTGGGATACGCCAGTTCCTCCAAACTTCAGGAGTTTTGGATGGCTGGTTCTTCAGGGCAGTATACCGAACAGGGGCGCTCTTGCTTTCAGGGGGGTCATCCTGATTGGTCATCGCATGTGTGCTCTGTGCGATAGGAGGGAGGAGATGACAGAGCACCTTATGCTCTCCTGCAGGTGGACTAGGAGATTCTGGAGAGAGATACACAGATGGTGGGGTATCCAGCTCCCTCCCACTCAGATAGTTCATGATCTCTTCATGGGGTGGAGAGCCAAAGTAGCAGACAGGGGAGCAAGGAGGGCCTGGAGCAGACTCGTGACGATGGGCTTTTGGTACATCTGGGTCACCAGGAACGACAGGATCTTCAGGGACGAGGAGCGTTCGCCTGGAGAGACCCTCAGACTTCTTCAGATGCGGTCGTATACTCTGGTGCAGGCAGACGAGGGACGGGACATTTAGTCTTGGACGGGGGAGCGCACTTTAGCCGCCTGGTGCGCGAACCCGAGGTTGGTACTCCAGGCTATTCTTTCTTAGCTTATCTCTTTTTTGGGCCGTGTTTTTTCGGGGCTCTGTCTTTTATTTCTTTGTTTTGGGGCTCAGTTTTCCCTTTTTTCATTTGTACTATGCTCTTTCCATTTATATTATTCATTATTGCTGATAAAAAAAAAGATTCACTCAAGGAATTGAACCACACATCTATACGCTCCGACGGACGGTTGCTCTCCTCCAGCAAGAAAAACAAGCCGTATCCACCTACTATGGTAAGCTGAAACAAGCATGGTCAGAATTACACAGCCTCGAACCTTTGCCGATGTGCTTTTGCGGAGGTTGTACCTGCAACGTCAACGGGAGACATCGAGCCTTAGAGGAAAAACACCATATCTTTGAATTTCTCATGGGGCTCGATGAGGAATATGCAACCGTTCGCTCTCAAATCCTGGCAATGGAGCCCATCCCGGGATTGGGACGCGCTTACTCCGTAGCAGCTCTGGACGAGAAGCAATATGGAGTGATGACGGCTCGACATCAGGCGGTCGAGCCCACTGCCTTGGCCGTGAACCAGGTCGGCGCCGCCGGACAACCGCAGCAAGGACGAGCCAACGCCGGCGACGATGGACGTGAACGGTCTTCTCGGCGTTGCAGCCATTGCAGGAAGACCGGTCATGAGCTGGAATCTTGCTTCGAGCTAGTTGGATACCCGCCGGGATGGACCAAGGCAGTCGGCGGCGGTGCTCGTGGCCGGCAACGCGGGAGAGGCGGCTATCGCGGGAGGGGAGGCGCACGATCTGTAGCAGTGGTGACAAATCATGAAGGAAACACAATGGGACCCAATTCCCACATGATGGTCGTGCCCTATTCCCCTCTTGGGCCTAATATGCATTCTCTAATGGGCCCTCAATCTTGGCTCAATGTACCCTCAAGTGTAGTTGGGCAATCTTGGACCAATCAGCCAAATCAAAATCTTATGTCTACCGACCAGTTCGCAAGCACGCTCACTTCAGCACAACAAAGTCATTTATTGGACCTAGTCACGAAGTCTAAAGGTGAACCATCTCATTTTGCCGGTTGTACAGTCAACGCCGCCACTTCCAATTTCTCTGGTAATGCCCGCCGCCCATATGCTATCGACTTAGGAGCTACAAATCATATTGCTTGTGATAAAAGTTATCGATTAAATATTTCTCCAAAATCGAATTTATCGCCTGTTGAGATGCCGAATGGAGACCACGCTACAGTCACCGCCATAGGGGGCGTGGCCCTTAAGAGGAATCTAATACTTGATAGAGTTCTCGTCGTCCCATAATTTTGTTTCAATTTAATGTCAGTCAGTCAGATTACTCGAGATCTGAATTGTGCGCTAATTTTTTATTCGAATTGTTGTGTGATACATGACTTACACTCGAGGACGTTGATTGGCATGGGTAGAATGCGAAACGGACTTTACAGCTTGGAGCCGACGGCAGCAGGAAAAGTTTTGATGGCACGTGGGCACGATGACATAGAGCTGTGGCATCGATGCTTAGGGCACATCTCGACTGATCGGTTGTCTCTAATTCCAACCTTATCTTTTTCATCAAATAAACGCGGATTGCCAGTTTGTGATGCATGTTGTAGGGCAAAACAAACCCGCTTAGCTTTCCCAATCTGAATTAATAAGACTACACGTATCTTTGATTTAATACACTGTGACATATGGGGATCCTACCCTACACCATCGTTATCTGGATGCCATTATTTTCTGTCAATTGTGGATGATTACAGTAGAGCGACTTGGGTATTTCTAATGAAGCAGAAATCAGAAACTAAGACCCACCTCCTAAATTTCTTTCATTGGATTCGAGGGCAGTTTGACATGCAAGTCAAATGCATGCGCACGGATGGGGGGCGCGAATTTCAACACAATGAACTATTGGCACATTACAATGCCACATGAATGGAATTTCAAACTAGTTGCGAGGGAACACCACAACAGAATGGGGTCGTTGAACGGAAACATCGGCACCTATTGGAAGTTGCACGAGCAATTCTCTTCCAAGCAAAGCTCTCGACGACATTCTGGGGTGATTGTGTGTTGACGGCAGCCTACTTGATCAACCGAATGCCACTCACATCCATAGGAAACAAGACGCTATTCGAGATGATGTTTGGAAAACAACCCTCTTACATCCATTTGCGAAGCTTCGGGTGCTTATGCTATGTTCATCAACAAACCAAGGAAAAATTTGAACCACGGTCACGCCCATGCATATTCATTGGATACCCAAAAGGTCAAAAGGGCTATCGTGTCTACGATCTTGAGACATCTAGTGTTATAGTCTCGCGTGATGTTTAGTTCTGGGAGAATGTTTATCCAGGAGATCACTGCATAACTCCAAACGACGAATTGCAGCGACATAATGATAACCCGACTGGACGGCTTGGTCCACTACCTTCATTCGACCTACCAGACGTATCTTATCAGAGCACCGAGAGTGTTGAGCCAACCCTAGACACCATAGAAGCTGAATTAGAGCAAGAACCTGGACCACCAAGACCAGCTCCCTTGCCCGTCAAACGTGCCCGCACCGTGTCAAAACGTCTTGGAGGTTACGATTATACACTGCCACCGTCGTTTGCGCCAAATTCCGTTTCACAAACTATCAACCCATCAGCGAACTCGACGGTACATTCTCTCACTAATACAATTTCTTATAAAAATATTTCATCAGCTCACCATGCCTTCTTAACGGCCATCTCCTCTATGGATGAGCCACACACATTCCATCAGGCAGTTAAGCACAAGCATTGGAGGGAAACCATGGATCAAGAAATTGCAGCACTTGAAGCAAACAAAACTTGGAGCTTGACATCTTTACCACCTGGAAAGCGAGCCATAGATTCCAAGTGGGTATACAAAATCAAGTACAAGCCAGACGGGGCAGTTGAGAGGTTCAAAGACCGCCTCGTTGCCAAAGGATATACACAGATTGAGGGCGTGGATTTCACGAAGACATTCGCACCAGTAGCCAAGATGGTCACCGTGCGTTGCCTGTTAGCAGTCGTGGTAGTCAGTGAATGGCCGTTGCATCAACTAGACGTCAACAATGCATTCATGGATGGTGACTTGCATGAGGAAGTCTACATGAAGATGCCTCAAGGGTTTTCCAAGCAGGGGTAGTCGAGAGTGTGCCGCTTGCACAAGTCTCTGTATGGACTACGACAAGCATCTCAGAACTGGTACCAAAAATTTACGGAGTCTATTAAGTCGTTTGGGTACAAGTCCTCTGCTGCAGGCCATTCCCTGTTCACCCTCGCGAACGCAGGTTCTTTTGTCGCAGTACTTATATATGTTGATGATGTTATTATCATAGGTTCGGATTCTATTCGCATTTAGCAGCTCAAAGATCACTTGAACAGAGAGTTCTGAATCAAAGAATTGGGACCCTTGAAGTACTTCCTTGGTATAGAAGTAGCTCGCTCGCCAAAAGGAATCATCCTCACCCAGAGAAAATATGCTATTGACATACTTGCAGATAGTGGCATGACGGGATGCAGACCCGCATCTTTTCCTCTTCCCCAACAGCACCAGCTCTCAGCTGAAAAAAGGCCACCTTGTGCTGACCCCGGGCAATATTGCAGACTCGTTGGGAGTATATTGTACCTCACAATCACTCGTCCGGACATTAGCTATGCTGTGCACATCCTGAATCAGTTCATGCATCTTCCCTGAGAACCACACATGGAGGCAGCGCACCATGTGCTTCGATACGTTAAAAGTTGTTCAGGACAAGGCCTATTACTCCCGAGCGCAAACACTTTATCGATACAAGCATACTATGATGCTGATTGGGCAGGGTGTCCCGACACGCGACGATCAACCACTGGCTTCATTCTTTTCCTCAGGTCATCCCGATATCCTAGCGTTCGAAGAAGCAAAACGTCATCTCCTGCTCCTCTGCAGAGGCGGAATATCGCGCGATGGCTTCAACTATTCGAGAGATCATTTGGCTTCGTACCCTTCTCCATGACCTGCAGGCTTCACAGGTCAAACATATTCCATTATTTTGTGACGACCATGCGGCAATACACATTGTGGCAAACCCAGTCTTCCATGAGCGCACCAAACATATCGAAATTGACTGTCACTTTGTTCGCCAACAGCTACAACAGGGTGTGCTGCATCCTCGACATGTCCCGAGTAAACATCAACTTGCAGATATCTTCACCAAGGGACTTGGGCGAGATCGTTTTCATGATCTTCAATGCAAGTTGGGTATCACCAACATATATGCTCCAACTTGAGGGGGAGTGTTGAGATTCACATAATCTCAACGGTATCTCAGTATTCTTGGTCATCAAGAAATCCCAGATTTCTTGCCATTTTCCCTTCTCCACACTTTCCTTATACACACATATTTTTTATACCAAATATTATGTAATTACTATACGTTATTCTTTCCTGTTTCATGCTAGGCAGTCTTGTAATATAAATACCGATCTCATATATTAATAAAATCAAGCAAGCGAATTACGCTCTTCTTCACCAAACCCTCGAAGAAAACCCTCGAAGAATGTGGTTTGCATCTAGAGAGAGATCAGTAACGTAGGTAAACTACACGGGGTAAAGGGACCGACATGTATGTTATAGTCTATGATCATGAGTTTGATTCATTCTAATTGGATTCTTCATGTAAGTTGCCACATTGTCAGTAATATTCTGCGATAGGAAAAGAAAATAAGGTGAGAGGGTAAACATTTTGTACCACTTTCAAGGCATGAATTGTATTTAAGTTACAAAGTCAAACCTGATTAAAAAGCATGTAATTTTTCAATAATGACAACTGACTCAATTATCACTTGTGTCTTACTCTGCCCTTAATTAATAGATTTTTCCACGAAAGACGTTGATTCTACAATAGACCAGCATTGAAAATCTTATTTAACTAAATGAATCAAACAAAATTAAATATAACAACTGACAAAATTAAATCTCTCACAGCAAACAGATGTAGCACTACAAATACTTATAAAAAAGAGAACTTTAAATTAGTACTTCTACCACTAAAACACTCGAATCCTCCAATCTTACCCGAATTCAATCTTTCCTCAAAATCTCTGCAACTAAACAACAAAAGTAAACACGGAAGATATCAATTCAATGAATGATAACATCCTTGTGATAAAATTAGAGACAACGTTACCAGTACAGTAAGAATCGAGAAAATTAGAATGGGCAAGAAGAGGAGAAAGGGAGGGCCAAGAAATTACCCAAATTGAAGCTCACAACGATTTTGACGACGACTTCACGACTCGTCACCCCGCCGACTGTACAAATCTCATGAACCCCGACCTCTCCTACAACGTTCTCTCCGACACCGCCTCTCACTTGCCTCGTATTTATACACGAAGAATCAAAGAGGAAGCATTCTAAGAAAGATGTGTTGGGAGAAAAACAAATCTAATAGAATAATTAGATGCAGCGGAATTAAATAATTCTCCCCACCTGTGCAAATCTCGTAGGAATCTATCAAGCAGAGCAAATCAAGCAAGGTAATAAAATATAACAAACAAGAACACACAATAGGCACGCACAATTTTAGCGTGGAAAACCTCCTCAATGCGAGAGAGGAAAAATCACGGGACACTCGAGGCCGCTTAATCTCCACTATCAATATAATGGGTACAACGAGTTCTCTTTAATTACAATTAGAGGATCACAATATCTCAAGATTAACCAATCTTGGCTCAAAAAACAATTACAAGAAAGAGTAGAGAAACTTCACCGAATCGATGGCACACGATCAGAAAATCGTATCAAATCACTCGAACCTTCAAATGAAAATTCCAACGGTCATAACGTACTACCACGTCTTCCAAACACCCTATCCAAAAATCAGCACGATCCAACGGTGGATCGGCCTCCGATTGGACTCGAGAGCTTTGCTGGTCGGCCTAGAAAGTAGCAGAAAATTCTGCACGAATTTCACTATATTTCTCTCTTGAATTGGTCTTGTTTCCTTCTCTCTATTGCCTTCTATTTATAGGCAAGCAATTAGGGTTTCCTTCTCCATGTAGGATACTAACTACATGGGCTTTGAGCCTCCACTTATTTAATAAAGGCCCAACAAATCTCCCCCTTATTCAACTAAGTGGAGGACATCGCTATCCCGGCGATCTTAAGACAAACATCAAGCTTCTCCCATGGTAAGGTATTCGTGAACATATTAGAACCATTATCATCTGTGTGAATTTTCTCAATCCCAAACAACTTGTCTTCAAGTGCATCTCTAAGCCAGTGGTATCTCACATCAATATGTTTCGACTTTGCATGAAACGTAAAATTCTTACTCAAGTGAATCGCACTTTGGTTATCACAGTAAACCACATAGCGCTGCTGCTTGAAACCGAGCTCCCCTATGAATCTCTTCATCCACAACAACTCGTTACATGCTTCAGTTGTTGCGATATATTCAGCTTCTGTAGAAGAAAGTGCAACACACTTTTGTAGACTTGACTGCCAAGAAACTGCTCCACCTGCAAATGTCATTTAATAACCTGAGGTGGATTTTCTACTATCAACATCTCCTGCCATATCTGAATCAGAGTAGCTAACCAACACTGGTTCTCGACTTCCAAAAGTGAGTCTGTAATTAGAGGTACCTGAGAGATATCTCATAATCTATTTGACTGCATCACAATGCTTTCTACCCGGATTTAATAGAAAACGTCTCACAACACCAACTGCATGAGCTATGTCAATCCTTGTACACACCATTGCGTACATCAAACTTCCTACTGCTGAGGCATACATAACTCTATCCATGTTATCCATCTCCTTCTCCGTAGAAGGGCTCTATCGTGTGCTTAGCTTAAAGTGAGTAGAAAGAGTAGAGCTCACCACTTTATCCTTGTACATATTGAACCTTTGCAACACTTTTTCAATATATCGCTCTTCTAACATATGCAAGCTTCTCCCTTGGTAAAGTCTTCGTGAACATATCGGAACCATTATCATCAGTGTGGATTTTCTCAATCTCAAACAACTTGTCTTCAAGTACATCTCTAAGCAGTGGTATCTCACATCAATATGTTTCAACTTTGCATGAAACGTAAAATTCTTACTCAAGTGAATCGCACTTTGGTTATCACAGTAAACCACATAGCGCTGCTGCTTGAAACCGAGCTCCCCTATGAATCTCTTCATCCACAACAACTCTTTACATGCTTCAGTTGTTGCGATATATTCAGATTCTGTAGAAGAAAGTGCAACACACTTTTGTAGTCTTGACTGCCAAGAAACTGCTCCACCTGCAAATGTCATTAAATAGCCTGAGGTGGATTTTCTGCTATCAACATCTCCTTCCATATCTGAATCAGAGTAGCTAACCACCACTGGTTCTCCACTTCCAAAAGTGAGTCTGTAATTAGAAGTACCTCGGAGATATCTCATAATCCATTTGACTGCATCCCAATGCTCTCTACCCGGATTTGACAGAAAACGGCTCACAACACCAACTGCACGAGCTATGTCAGGCCTTGTACACACCATTGCGGACATCAAACTTCCTACTACTGAGGCATACAGAACTCTATCCATGTCGTCCATCTCCTTCTCTGTAGAAGGGCTCTTTCGTGTGCTTAGCTTAAAGTGAGTAGCAAGAGGAGAGCTCACCACTTTAGCCTTGGCCATATTGAACCTTTGCAACACCTTTTCAATATATCGCTCTTGTGACATATGCAACTTCTTCGCAACTCTATCGCGAGTAATTCGGATGCCAAGAATAGTGTTCGCAGGACCTAAGTCCTTCATTGAAAAAACCTGACTCAACTGTTTCTTCAATCTCTCAACTCTGGAGACATTCTTGCCAACAATAAGCATATCATCAACATATAGCAATAGTATGATAAAATCATCATCAGAGAATTTCCGCACAAAAACACAGTGGTCAGATTTCGTCTTTTGGTAGCCTTGCTCACCCATGACTGACTCAAACTTCTTGTACCACTGCCTTGGTACTTGCTTCAAACCATACAGGCTTTTCTGTAGCTTGCACACATAGCCCTCTTTTCCCTTTACTTTGAAACCCTCTGGTTGCTCCATATAAATCTCCTTATCTAAATCACCATGGAGAAATGCAACCTTCACATCCATCTGCTCAACCTCCAAATCAAGACTAGCTGCTAAACCAAGAACCACCCGGATGGATGACATCTTAACAACAGGAGAAAATATTTCATCAAAGTCAATACCTTTCCTCTGGCTGAAACCCTTGACGACCAATCTAGCTTTGTATCGGGGACGTGAGGTATTTTCTTCTTGCTTCACTCTGTAAACCCACTTGTTCTTCAAAGCTCTTTTTCCTTTCGGCAACTTCACCAACTCATAAGTATGATTCTCATACAATGATTTCATCTCATCTTGCAGGCTTCAACCCACTCCTTCTTGTTCTCATCTTCAAGGGCTTCACTGTAACTTTCGCGTTCTCCCCCGTCAGTACTAACACATACTCATCAGCTGAGTACCTCGTAGACGGTTGTCGATCTCCAGAAGATCTCTTGAGTGGAACGACTGGTGGAACATCTGGTACTGGCAACTGCTCATGAACTTCATTATCCATCTCTACCTTTATAGGAGCATCAACATCATCTGCACCCTGCTGGTCATCACGAACTTCATCTTCAACTTGACTTGGCATAACTGTAGAAGGAACTATATCAAAATCAATCAAGTCAGTTATAAATTGTGGAGCACTTTCTTCAAATTTCGCAATATCTTTGACGTCCTGATTCTCCATAAATACCACATCGCGGCTTCTGATAAGTTTCTTCTGCACCGAATCATAAAATTTGTACCCAAACTCATCCTCGCCATAACCGATGAATATGCATGGTCTAGTCTTCATATCAAGCTTAGATCTTTCATCCTTTGGAATATGCACAAATGCCTTGCATCCAAATACCTTTAAGTGATTGTAGGATACATCTTTACCTTTTCAAACTCTATTTGGAACATCAAACTCAAGAGGCACACACGGTGTGAGATTCAATACATGAGCCACTGTATTTAAAGCCTCACCCCAAAAGTATCTCGGTAACCCTGCTTGTGAAAGTAAACATCTCGTCCTTTCAATAAGCGTTCAATTATCCTTTCAGCTAACCCATTTAGCTGAGGCGTCTTTGGAGGTGTCGTTTGATGTCGAATGCCTTGATCCTTGCAATAATCATCAAAAGAACCACAATACTAACCTCCATTATCGATTCGCATGCACTTTAACTTCTTCCTAGTCTGTCTCTCAACTAGGGCATGAAACTGCTTGAAGACACCACACACTTGATCTTTAGTCTTCAAGATATAGGCCCACACTTTCCTTGAATGATCATCTATAAAAGTCACAAAATAGAGACCACCTCCAAGCGTCTTGGATTTCATAGGACCACAAACATCAGAGTATACTAAATCAAGCATCTCTGGCTTTCTCGAGAGAGAGGATGATTTGAAAGATACTCTAGTTTGCTTGCCAGCCAAGCAATGCTGACACTTCTCTAACGGTTCACCTTTCATTCCCGGTAGAAGATTCTTCTTTCCCAAAACCATCATTCCCTTCTCGCTCATGTGACTAAGTCTCTTGTGCCACAATTCAGTCGTACTCTCTTTCTCGACTGCATTAATAATGCCACCACAAACTCTAGCTTGTGTCACGTACAACGAAGCACACTTTTCACCTCTAGCCACGACCATAACACCTTTAGTGAGCTTCCATGAACCACCACTAAAGGTATGATGAAAACCTTCATCATCTAGCTTGCCTACTGATATCAAATTCAAACGAATGTCAGGAATATGCTTCACAATTTTCAGAATAAGAGTTGTACATTTTTCGTCTCCAATCGCACGTCTCCTATGCCAATAGCTTTTGACATGCCTCGATTTCCCATCTTAACATTGCCATATTCACCAAATGTATAAGATGAAAAGAGATCCTTTCGACTTGTAGCATGAATGGAGGCACCGCTATCTACTACCGAACTGGTCTCATCACAAGCCAAGTTAACATCTTCTTCATCACACAAGAGAAGAAACTCTTTAGTGATAGTAGCAACATCATCATCATGACTTGCCTTCTTTTCTTTCTTTTTGTCATGTTGGTTGTCTCTCTGGAGCTTTCGGCAATACTTTTTAGGGTAAATTCCACATGACCCCCCTTAACTATACGCGTGTCTCACATGCCCCCCTTAACTACAAAATCAATCTGTGAGGTGCATTAACTAACCAAAAATCCCACTTTACCTTTTTTTGTTAACTTTTTTCAAAATTCTGTTAAGTTTTTTGTGAAATAACGAAAATACCATTGTATCTGAAAAATGAAAATAAATAAATAAAAATGATTTTGAATTTTTTTTTTCTATTTTCTCATTGTACAAAATAAAGAATAAAAATAATATTTTAGTATTAAAAACAATTATTTATAAAATTTATAAAAAAAACGATGTTTAAAAGTAATTTTATATTTTTAAATTTTTTTTGTAAAAAAACTTTTTAAAATTATTTTTACTATTGAAAAAATTTTATTCTTAATTTTGTACAACGAGAAAATTAGAAAAAAAAGTTCAAAATCATTTTTATTTATTTATTTATTTTAATTTTTCAGATATAAGGGTATTTTCGCCATTTCACAAAAAATTAACAGAATTTTGAAAAAAAATCAATAGAAAAGGTAAAGTGGGATTTTTTGATTGTTAAGGCACCTCACAAATTGATTTTGTAGTTAAGGAGTGGCATGTGAGACACGCGTATAGTTAAGGGGGGTCATGTGGAATTTACCCTACTTTTTAATATGCCCCTTTAGACTATAGTGATAACACTCTGCATTGGTATATCTGTTCTTACTCTTGCTCTGTCTCTACCCTTTGGTTCTCTGCTCTTACTCCTTCCTCTTTGTTCTGTCACTAAGACTTCTGAGTGCGAAGAGGAACCTTGTGACTTTCTCCTCATCTCTTCATTCAGAGCACTCCCCTTACCCAAATCCATGGTGATAACACCATCTGGAGCTGAGTTAGAGAAGGACGTTCTGAACGTCTCCCACGAGTCCGGTAATGTACCCAGAAGCCACAAACCCTGCACCTCATCATCGAACTTGATACCCATTCCTGTAAGCTGATTAATAATTCGTTGAAAAGCATTAAGATGATCTGTCAACGGAGCCCTATCATGATACTTCAAACCCATCATCTGCTTTATCAAGAACAACTTATTATTACCAGTCTTTCTAGCATATAACTGCTCAAACTTGCTCCATAAACTGCGTGCATGTGTCTCTCCACTGACATGATTCAAAACATTATCATCCACCCACTGTCTAATATAGCCACATACTTGACGATGCAATAAATTCCATTCACCATCAGATTTGTTTTCAGGCTTGACTTCACTGAAAACCAGCAGATAATAATTTTTCACATAAAGAAGATCTTCCATCTTCCCTTTCCAGACATGATAATTTGAACCATTCATACGAACCATTCAGCTTGTATTAGCTTCCATTATTTAACACATGATACTGATCAGGCTCTGATACCACTTTGTTGGGAGAAAAACGAATCTAATAGAATAATTAGATGCACCGGAATTAAATAATTCTCCCAACCTGTGCAAATCTCTTAGGAATCTATCAAGTAGAGCAAATCAAGCAAGCTAATAAAATATAGCAAACAAGAACACACAATAGGTACGCAAAATTTTAGCGTGGAAAACCTCCTCAAGGCGAGAGAGGAAAAACCACGGGACCCTCGAGGCCACTTAATCTCCACTATCAATATAATGGGTACAACGAGTTCTCTCTAAATACAATTAGAGGATCACAATATCTCAAGATTAACCAATCTTGGCTCAAACCACAATTACAAGAAAGAGTAGAGAAACTTCACCGAATCGATGGCGCACGATTAGAAAATCATATCAAATCAATCGAACCTTCAAACAAAAATTCAAATGGTCAGAACGTAGTACCACGTCTTCCAAACACCCTGTCCAAAAATCAGCACGATCCAATGGTGGATCAACCTCCGATCAGACTCGAGAGCCTTGCTAGTCGGCCCAGAAAGTAGCAGAAAATTCTGCACGAATTTCACTATATTTCTCTCTTGAATTGGTCTTGTTTCCTTCTCTCTATTGCCTCCTATTTATAGGCAAGCAATTAGGATTTCCTTCTCCATGTAGGATACTAACTACATATGCTTTGGGCCTCCACTTATTTAATAAAGGCCCAACAAGATGGTTGTTCTTGGTTTTGATTGCGGAGGCCAACAATATGGAGGACAGTCGAAGGGACAAATCACAAACGATTGGAGAGGTAGTTGAATGCTCGAGATCAATTTAGATTAGGACAATGGCGGCGATGACCGACATGATGGGATGCTGTGAGGCGCCCTTAGTCGATCAAGTAAATATGTATTTTCGGCTAGAATCCGGGTCGATTTCCACAGGGATCAAAATAGGGTTTTATTCTCAATTAACTTGTATTCAAATTGTATGCAAGATGAGGAAAGTCTAAAAGACTTATTTTGTAATTGTGTGTGTTTGTGAAAATTCAGGAAATAAGTAACAAGTAACTAATAGGCAAGTGATTTGGATAGTTTTGTGAACAATTAACTAGCAACCACGGGTGCTAGACCGACGGCTTAGTGTCAATCCAAGATTTACCATTTAATTTCAATTATGCAATCTTATTAGGCCTATGCTATATTTACACTATTTGCCTCTCGACATTGGATAGTGCTTAATTTCAGATTTAGACAACCCTCTCGGGAATTAAACCTAATCTTCCATAGTAATACAACCAGCGATTTTTGAACCAAATAATCGACTCCATGAGACCGATTCCTTAATCTTACTTACAGTCAATTCTCAATTGTCCCTCTTAGTATCAACCTCGAAATCAAATAACAAGTATTAAGTAGCTAATTTAATACAAGGATAAGCACTAAGCAAGATATAACAAGTTCATGCATAATTTCAATTAACAGTAGATTTAGAATCAAACACCAATCGTCATAAGTCTAGCACCTATGATTAGGGTTTTTAGCCCATAATCATGGTGCAAAATACAAGAAGCAAGAAGAAAAAGAGTAAAAGCTCAAGAAGGGAAAATGAACAAGCAAACTCTAAGCACTAAGGCTTGGATCGAATGCTTGCAATCTTCAACTATACTCTTCAATTGATGCTCCTTTGCTAGCTTTGCCACATCCTTGGCCACCATGCTCAATTAGCCCGTTTTGTCCTGTTTTTCTCCCTTTTTCACCCAAATCCTGCACAGGTGTACCAAACATACCCGAAGGCGTGAAGTAGTACAAATCGGGCTCTAAAAGCCGAGTAACGAGGGAAAATTAGGCACTAAATGTGGGTAAATCGGTGTCAAAGTGAAATCCGGTGGACCAACATCAACACCCTACACATAAAGCCTTATCTTCTCCGATAAGAAAACAATCAAGTGCATAATGGACCGAGTATGCACCGAAGTGCGAACCCCGAAGTTAACTCCGTAGGGGGAGCTCGGTCTTTTCCCGAGGGTTTTGTAGGAAAGAGCCCCCAGCCCAAAACTATGATGCACATGCTTTACAAAAATACTTGCCCTCATGACATGCCCTAGAGACTTTTTCATTTATGCACTTCCAATCTAATCACACTCGAGCTCAAATTATCAACATGTTGACTCATCATAAAAATCACTTTCCACTAATCTAATCACAAACCAAAATGACTAAATAATCAACATGAATATCAGGTATGTCAGTTATGGTCTTTTTCTCATATTTTTATATATTTAAGCAAGGGGTAATGATAGTCACACATATGGTTTTTGTGTTGCTCGTGTATAAAATGATGTGAACCCGGGGTAATATACCTGAATTGATGCCACAAGATTGGAAATTTTGGAGTAGGGTTGCCTAATTGTCCTGCTCTCAATTGCTTTGTCGTTTGTAGAGGCGCCTTCTTTCTTTGACTCCTTTGGTTATGATTTTGGCTTTTGCTTTCTTGGAGTTGTTTTTTTCATTTGTTTGGCATTCCTCTGAGCTTTCTTGAGTTGCAGCTGGCGTGTACATATTTTTCTCAAGACTTTCTACCCATCACCTCAAATTTGGGTGATTTACATCATTTTTCGCTCAACCTGTCTTCTCGCCTTTTACCCCGGAAATTTCCGAGTTTGGGGATCGAGATATTCACCCTTTTTTTTCTCTCACTCACTTCCCTCACTCCTGCAATTCCGGTAACACCAACCCTGATATATCTCTTCCGAGTTCAAGTACGTGCATGTGTGAGTTTTCAAAAAAATATCATGCATATGATTTCAAGACCCCTTGACAAATAGGTGAAAAATACAATACTTGACTTACACTAGTCAACCTTACTTCAATGTTAATTACCTAGACATTCTCACTAACTCAGACACAGTCCATAAGCAATTTTCATGATAACTCAGCATGCAATAAATCTCGAAGGCAATTAGACACGCATAAACTACTTAAGCCCTTAGGGCAGCCAATCGGCAAGCTCACAAAGTGATGCAAATGATCCTAATTATCATCCAGTCCTATTCTAAACACATATTAACATGGCAAGTTTTTCAATTAAATTTTTAGTTACCTCCATGAGGATTGGAGAATCCCGACCATTGTCCTGGTGCTGATGATGACCCTTGCCCATGTTGAGGAAAATTAGCCCTTATCAGAGCTGTCAGATCATTCATGGCTCTTGTTGACTCTCCCATTGCTCTAGTCGAGTCTTGCAATGCCTTTGTTGATTCTTCTTGTACTTTAATCAGCTAGTCAACCTTCCTGGTCATGTAAGTCTTGTACTCTTCATCATCCCTTTGATTCCTTGCATAATCTTCCCATCTCTTTTCTTTGTTTACCCAATGCTCCTCATTGTCATTTATACAATCATAGAAATCGAAGCTCAAACTGTCTAACTTGGCTCTCAAAGTATTGCTAGTTCTGTCTTCCTCATCTGCTCCAGCTTCTTCTTCCTCTTCTTCAGCTACAGCTGCTACACTTGAACTTCCCGGTTTTGCAATTTTTTTCAGTATCTGCTTCAGTTTGACAAATGACTCATCGGTCACTGTTGCATGCTCGGGGTCCATTTTTGTGTGTCTGATGTCATTTAGCTCCCAAATCTTGTCATCACATTCTAATGGGAGAGCTAGTGCAAATTGGGTCACTATCGCCCCGCATAAGATGTCACATTTTCCCTTCTTCGTAAGCTCCTCGAGATGTGTTCATAAGCAGTCTTCCCACAGAACACGATAGATATGCTTAATTGCGTTCACCTTCTCCACGGAATGGTTACGCCCAAAAAGGGAGTTCGAGAGCACCCGACGCATATAAATTAACTTTCTGTCTTCATCTTTCAGGCAACTGGCTCGATTATGCCATCTGTGCACATTTATCCCGGTTAACTCCTTCCACATTGGAAGGGAATCATCGCTCCCCTCCAGCTCTCTTTGGGTCTTTTGATACTCCCCCTCAAAATCAAACATATACGTCAAATCTGTCATTTGTATCAGAAATTTCCTGTTGCAGAGCCGAAAATAGAGAAATTTCTTCTCTTCAATCATTTGGACGGTGGCCGTGAATTCTTGTGTGAGGGTCTCAAAGGTCGGGACCTTCCAAGTTAACATAGTTGGCCACCCAAGAATTGCAGATTTTTCTCATAGGGAATCAAAAAATCCCAACTTTCTCATAATTTGCTCATCAAAGAATTTGTTAGGTTTTACCTTCTTCTTCGTTCTGAACTCGTCGTACCGCTTCCTCTCCTTTGTATCTCTGAACACAAGGCTTGACTTGTTTATTTCATTCAATGTTGGAGGTTGGTCCGAAGGAGGCACCACCGGTCTTCTAGCCTCAAGTATAGAGGTGTGATACTCGGTGGGGTCACTAGTTCTTGGCCTCTTGCTCATCTTGTAGCTTGTATGAAGAAGGATGATTCAAAATTTTAAATTTTTGGATCTGGGGATTGAAGAACCTAGGGTTTGAGCTTTTGTGAGATTTTTGGATTAAGAGTGAGATTTTATGGTAGGGATTGCTTAAAGGAAGGTGTGGGGGAGGATTTGTGGAGGTTTTGGAGGTGTTTTAATGAAGGTTCTCGCCGGATTTTAGCCTTGGAATTGCTGGTTTTCGAGAGAGAAAAAGATATGATAGTGAGTTGTGTGGAAAAGAAGAGCTTGGGCTCTTTAAAAATACTTATTTCGCCCGATGTGGCGATCACAACTTCATCGTCACACCATCGCCACAGGGTGTGGCGAACGCCTCGTTGAATTTTATTGAATTCGCCACCACCTATGTGACAATCGTCACTTGCTAGTTTTTCTATTGCGACGTCGTTTCAAGTGTGGCGATCGTCACACACCTCATTCTCCTGCACGACACCGTTTTAATTAGTGGCGATCGTCACCAATGGTTGTGGCGATCGTCACGCCTTTCTCTTTCGTTGCGATGCCGTTTTGACTGTGGCGATCATCACATATATCTTTTGGGTTGCGTCGTCGTTTTTATCATGCGGCGATCGGCACATGCTCTTTTCTTCTACATCTTGAATTTTCCTCTTCTTTTTTCTTTTCCGGGCCTTTTCTTGGTCTTGTACCTGCACACTTACCATGAAAATATCAGATATACATATCGTGGTGTGGGAAAATCACCACACCACTTCAAGGGCTGGACCGAGCGCGACTAAACATACTCAATTGTGGTGTGTAACTCGGTTACACATTACACTTAAGACTTTACTCAGTCTTAAGTTTTACTAAAAAGAAAAAGACTCTAGTGTGGTGTGTAACTCGGTTACACACCATACTTAAGACTCTTGCAACTCTTGACTCAAACTTTACACGTACCTTGGGTTGCCTCCCAGTAGCGCTTTGTTTACCGTCCTTGAGCGCGACTTAACGATAGTCTAGACTTCAACTGCTTCCTCGGCTATGATGACCAAAATGAGATTTTCTACCCCTTCTGGCCCATTATGTTCCATATTGCCATTTGCTCCGAAATATTGCTTCACATGTTTTCCATTGACAGTAAAGGTCAATTTATCTGCAATATTTAGGAGTTTCACTGCTCCACTGGGATAGCACGTTAGAATCTTGAATGGTCCTGACCACCTCGATTTGAGCTTGCCATGATATAGAGAAAATCGAGGCTTGTACACGAGTACCAGATGGCCCGGTTCTGACATCCTCTTGATGATATGCCTGTCATGCCACTTTTTTCGTCTTCTCTTTAAAATTCATATTGCTCTCATAGGCTTCTCGTCTCCACTCTTGAAGTTCTTCGAGCTGCAACAATCTTTTGGACCCTGCCATGTTAAGATCCATGTTGCATCTTGCTATGGCTCAGAGGGCTTTATGCTCGATCTCTATAGGTAAATAACAAGTTTTTTCGAACACAAATCTGTATGGTAACATTCCTAACGGAGTTTTATATGCCGTTCTATAGGCCAAGAGTGCCTCATCTAACATGAGCGACCAATCCTTTCAATTTGGGTTAACCGTTTTCTCTAAAATTTTCTTGATCTCTCGATTAGGTACTTCGACTTGGCCATTGCATTGAGGATGATATGCAACAGACATCTTGTGCTTGACTCCAAACTTCTTGGCTAGAGCTCTGAAGAGATAGTTTCTAAAGTGCGTTCCCCAGTCACTAGTAATCACTCTTGAAGTTCCGAACCTGGAGATAATGTTCTTCTTCACAAATCTTATCATTGTCTTGGCATCATCTGATATGCATGCTTCAGCTTTGACCCACTTGGAGACATAATCTACAACTACGATGATATATAACTTCCCATAAGAAGATGGGAAAGGCTCATGAAATCCAAACCCCAAACATCAAAGAGTTCGACTTCAAGTATGCTTGTGAGTGGCATGTCATGTCTCTTGGAGATATTTCATGTTCTCTGGCATCTGTCACAGTTTTTAACAAAAGCGTGAGCATCTCTAAAAAGTGTAGGCCGATAGAAACCTGATTGTAGAACTTTGAATGTGGTCCTGTCTCCTTGATAGTGTCCTCCGTATGGTGAGTCGTGACAAGCTTCCAAGACAGCGTATGTCTCCTCTTAAGGAATGCATCTTCTAAAAATTGAGTCCACTCCCTTCTTGAATAGGTATGGCTCATCCCATTATTGCTCCTTGCAGGAGTGTAGGAATCTTTTCCTCTGTTGTGAAGTCAAGTTAGGAGGGATTAGTTCACTAGCCACGTAATTGGCTATATCTGCAAACCAAGGTAGAGAGGTAGATATTGTGAACAACTGCTCATCGGGAAATGCATCTCTGATGCTCATCCCTTTTTTGTTCTCCTCATGTTCAAGTCGCGAGAGATGATCTACTACCTGGTTCTTTGTTCTTTGTCTATCAATGATCTCTATGTCAAATTCTTACAGCAATAGCACCCATCTGATCAATCTTGCGTTAGATTCCTTCTTTGTCAGCAAATATTTGATGGTTGTGTGATCGGAGTGAACCACAGTTTTGGCTCCCAAGAGGTAAGGTATGAATTTCTCAAATGCGTAGACCATTGCCAATAACTCTTTTTCTGTCACTGTGTAGTTAACTTGTGCTCCTGTCAATGTTTTTCTTGCATAGTAAATTACTCGGAACACGTTATTGTGTTTCTGCCCTAAAAAGCTCCCACAACAACTTCACTTGCATCACGCATGACTTCAAAAGGTATAGACCAGTCAGGCGGCATGACAATAGGAGCTGATATCAATCTCTTTTTCAGCTCTTCATAAATTCTAGGCACTTATCATCAAATTCGAACTTCACATCTTTCTCTAGCAATCTGCATAATGGCTGAAATTTTTGAGAAGTCTGGGATGAATCTTTTATAAAATCATGCGTGACCTAGAAAGCTCCTTATCTGCATACTGGTGGAGGGAGTTGCTCAATAGCTGAAATCTTGGCCCGATCAACTTCCATGCCTTGTCCAGATATCTTGTGTCCCAAAACAATACCTTCTTTAACCATGAAGTGGCATTTCTCCCAGTTGAGTACCAGATTTGTTTCCTCGCACCATTTCAGTACTTGCTTTAAGTGATCTAAGCATTAGTCAAATGATTTCCCAAAGACAGAGAAATCATCCATAAATATCTCGAGGAAGCCATATGTCATATCGTGGAAGATTTCCATTATGTACCGTTGAAATGTAGCTGGGGAATTGCATAAATCGAAAGGCATTCTCTTAAAAAGCAAATGTGCAAAATGGACAGGTGAAATTGGTCCTATCTTGGTCTTCTGGAGCTATATGAATCTAATTGTAACCGTTGTATCCGTCTAAGAAGCAAAAGAACTTATTCCCTGCAAGTCGATCTAACATCTGATCAATGAATGTGAGAGGAAAATGATCTTTCCTGGTTGCATCATTTAGCTTTCTGTAGACCATGCATATCCTCCATCCTACCACAGTGCGGGTAGGTATCAGTTCATCGTTTGCGTTCTTGACTACAGTAATTCCTCCCTTTTTAGGAACACATTGCACTGGACTTACCCATGAGCTGTCTGAAATTGGATAAATAATCCCTGCATCTAGCCATTTAATCAGCTCCTTTTTGACTACTTCTTTCATGGTTGGGTTATGCCTTCTATGGTGGTTTACTAATGTTTTCTTTTCATCTTCAAGTATGATCTTGTGCTGGAAAATTGACGGGCTTATCCCTTAAATGTCTGCTATGCTCCAGCCATGTGCTTTCTTGTGCTCCTTCAGGACCTCTATTAGCTTTGTCTCTTGTTCAGGAGTGAGTTCTGATAAAATGATAGCTGGGAGTATATAATTCTCTTCCAAAAACACATGCTTCAAGTGATCAGGCAGTGTCTTCATCTCTACTTCGGGTGGTTCTAATATAGATGGCTTCTTTTCTAGAATTTTCCTAACAGAGTTGAATAACAGCTCCACCCCCATGCACTCTACTTCTTTCTTCTTGCTTGGTCCTTCTCTTTAACTCCTATCAACCTTGCTTCCTTATTCAGCTACATCACACCTGTAAAGTTATCATCTTTTTCCAAAATTTGTTTTAGCTGCTCAATGATTGCCTCTTGTACCGGTTCTATCATCGAACAAGTCTGGAACTCAACATCAGGTGTTTTCAATGTTTTTCTCATGTTGAACACTACTCTTTCTTGGCCAACCCTCATCTCTAGGATCCCTTCTTTCACCTTGATGATTGTATCTGCAGTTGCCAAGAATGGTCTTCCTAGCAGGAGAGGGCATGTTTCATCTGCAGGAAATTTTAGCACAACAAAGTCAGCTGGAAAAATAATCTTACCAGCTCTTACCAATACATCCTCTACCACTCCTTCTGGGTATACTGTGGTTCTGTCTGGCAGATATAATGAGACTGATATTTTCTTCATGTTTCCCATCTTCGGCTTCTGGTACACATATAGAGGATTAGGTTGATTCCTGCTCCTAAGTAAAAAAGGGACATGAGATTCTGGTGGTTTCCAATTCCAACTGGTATGGCGAATCTCCCTGGATCTTTTACTTTAGGAGGCAGTTTGTTGAGCACGATTGCATGCACTCTTCGTTTAGCTTGATTTGAGTGCATTCTTGTAATCGTTCTCTATTTGATAGTATTTCCTTGAAGAATTTATGATACTTTGGCATCTCTCCTAGCGCGTCAATCAAGGGAATATTTATGGAAACTTTTCTTAGAACATTCATGCATCGAGCAAACTATGCGTCATCAATTTTAGATTTCTTGGCCTTTAGGGGATATGGAGGTCTAAATGGTGGAGCCACATAAGCTTCTGCCTTTTTAGGCTTCACGATCTCTGGCTCTTTCATTTCCTCTAGCTCTACTTCTTCTATTTCTTGTGTAAACTCCGCAATGACATCATCTACCTTTTCTTCGTCTTCCACTAGATCTTTTTTTTATCAGCTTCTAACACTAGATCTTGTTTTTTTGTTTCTGCAAGATTCTTCTGTTTTGGTTCTGGTAGAGTTGCTCCACTGCGTAGAGTAATAGCATTCACGTGTCGCTTCCCATTATCTCTTGGATCAATTGTATCACTGGGTAGACTTCCTGTGGCTCTTGGGGCAATAATCTGAGCTACTTGTGTTTCTAAATTCCGTACTGTTGCTACAACGCTGACAATTTCTCGATTCATCATGTCGAATCTAGCCTGATTATACTGACGATCATCTTTACTCTCTTTTATGAAACTTGCCATCATATCTCTAAGGTCTCTTATGGCTCCGTCTTCCTCGGGTGGGGAGGTTTTGTTCTGATTTTTGTCATAACCTGGGGCTCGGTTGTAATTTCCTCCATTGTTTCCATAGCCACCATTATTTCCATACCCACCATGAACTTGATTTCGCCCATTATTACCTCATTGATTGTTGTTGTATTGAGGTCTGGAGGTATTGCTCGGATTGTTTCGTTGGCCTCCTGAGTTTTTGTAATATCCTCCTTGATCCGGGTATGGTTGTCTTATGTTGCCTACTTGCTGATTATTTCCGTAGTTCCCCAGATTCCCTAAATATCCTTGGTTGATGGTCTGGTTCTCTTTATTATTCTGTGCATGATCATATCCTGAATTAGGATACCCGTTTCGATCTTGGTTTCTCTGGCCTCCATTGTATCCAGAATTGTTGCACTGCTGGTGATTGTTCTCCTCATGTATCGTCACATGATTGAACTGTTGATTTTTCAATATCTGCTCATGCACATATGCTACACCTTGAGTTTGAAGACCGCAATCCTCATAGGTATGTCCTGAGTCACCACATATATCAAATCGGGTCACCTCATGCGTGTCCATGTGGGCTACTGTGTTTCCCCCTCTAATATAGTTCATGATCTCATCTAATTTGGCATCATGATCTGTCGTGTCTTCACTCTTTTGTACTGGTGCTACATGCCTTGCACCTTGGCGTCTCTCTCTAAACCAATGGTGATTTGCTTCTGCATAGGTCTCGACGAGATCATATATTTCATTGGGCGTTCTTCTAGCTAATAGGGAACCATTACATGCTGAGTTGAACACCATCTGAGCTGCGGGAAAACACCCGTTAAAAAATAGCTTGTTCAGATATTTGGGTACAATATCATGATCTGGACATCTTTTTAGAAGTGATTTGAACCTCTCCCAAGTGTCATATACAGATTCACCGTCAAATTGCTGGAATCTGAGTATATTACTCCACAGTTCTGATGTCTTTCTCATAGGGAAGAATTTACCCAAGAAGAGGTCTTGGAGTGTGTCTCAGTTTTCCTTTTCTGTGCTCGTCAGGTTGTTATACCATTCACGTGCTCCTCCTGCTAGAGAGAATCAAAAGAGCCGACAGCTTACTTAGTCTAGTGGTATTCTTCTTCCAACTGATTCGCACACTCCTGCAAAGTTTTCAAGGTGGATTTGCGGATTTTCAATGGCTAACCCGTTGAATTGGGGTATAGTTGCCAACAATTTCATCATTACATGCTTGATCTCAAAAGCTACAGGAGGAAGCTGCATTTGACGGTGCTAATTTATTTAGTGTCTTACTCCCTATGCTTGTGCCTGTGGTGGTCTTTGATTGTAATACTGAGGAGGAATTTTTAGATTTGTACCCTAGTCCAGTGTAATAAGTTCATATGTATATAATGATTTATTATCTTTCGAAGAAATAAAACGACATTATATTACTAATGTGTTGTCGTAATATATTAGATGTAATTTGATCTATATCATTATGTGTGTCATCACTAATAGTAGAACTGTAGATCAGAAAAAATTACATTTAATGAGTCCCTGATCAGTTAAGCTTCATTACGAAGCGATCTGTATGAGGCTAACTCCTTATGATCACGCTCTACTGATCATGGCAAGGTAGTGCCGGAGTTAGGTCATAAATATCATCAGGAAGATGATATTGGACGACCCGATGGTGAGTATGTTGCATAGATGTTGTCATGAGCATACTCACATATCGTAGTTTGTCATTGTATCCTTAGACCGAGGAGTCTTTGTGATCACTGTGTAGTAAGTATCAAAGTTTGACTCAGTCTAACGTTGCTTGTCAAAGGGTAGCCATATGGGCTTTGATCGGTTTAGGTGTAAGTTACATGAGTGACCTCGAAAGACGTCTATGGGGTTTATCCCTCATACTCCGGTATGAGATTGATATCTGTTTAGGCCACTTGATGAGTATGACTGAAATATACTGCATGGCCATGCGGGAGATACTTTGTATCAGTTTTCAGTCATCTCATATATCAAGAAACAATGATTGATTAAATAAGGATGACGGTTCTATGCCTTATGATCAATCTGGATATCGGGTGATAAAAGGATAATGACATGGAAGATAAGAGGTTAAATCAAATCATCGATATTCATGGACATTGGGTTATCATAATGTCTTGCTAGAGGCCACTTATGATGGAAAGGGTAAAATATTAATTTTGCCAATCTACCAACGGATCGTGAGCCTAGAGGGTCACACACTTTAAGAAAGTTATAGCAAAAGGGATTTGGATAAGTCAGTATGATAGAATTATGAGGATTGGGAACATCTCACCTTTCAGTTTAGTTAAATCGAACCGAATTGGTGTAACCCATAAATCAGTTTAAGGGAACTAGATCGGACTAGCTAAATCATTTAATTAGAACCCAGTTTGAATGGGTTTAATTAATGGTTGGCTAAATGGGCTTTAATCCCATTCTTAATATTAATTAAAAGATAATTAATATTAATAGATTAAAAATTAGGAAGTTATTTTTCAAAATCAAAATTAATTATTTTATTTTGGTCTTCAACTTCCCACATCTTTCTCCACCTTCTAGTGCTCTTTCTCTCCCCTTTTTAGCCGATCCAACCTCCTCTCTCTCTCTCTCTCCCTCCATTTTTGCTTATTCATCATTTTAGTTTCTAGCAAAACAAAGAGAATAAACCAAGAAAGAAAAGGTTCCTTGCTTGTGTGAATCAACTTTAGAGAGTGTACACTTGTATACTTGGTGATTAGAACAAAAGAAAAAGGTATTTTCTGATTTTGCAGGAGTTTTTATGTGCTGAAAATTGATTCTCACATGATGATCTTAAAATTTTTTTCATGAATCCATGGTTATAATTGCATGAGGTTTATTGTTTGGAACCCATGGATTCCTTCAGTGGTATCAGAGGCTTGGTTGATATGTGATGATGATTTTGAGCATGCTAGGATTAGTTTTCAATTCTATAAAAATTCAAGTATGTTTATGGAATTAAATGTTGCATGAACATATAAAAAAAATCAAATTTTGAGTTGATTTTGAAAGACTAAAAAATTTATTTTGGGGGCTGTTTTGGGTTAGCCATGGCTAACCAGGGTCGAGCCCCTTGGTGGACCATGGAGAGCCCTCGGGCTGACCATGGTCAACACCAAGGGCCGACCAGGACGCCTCGGGATGACCATGGGCGGCTTCGGGCCGACCATGGGCAGAGCCGCGGGTGACCAGGGTCGAGCCCTAGGCTCGGTCATGGGAGGCCCTCGGGTTGACCATGGTCGTGGCCCTTGCCGACCAGGTCGAGTCCAATGGCTTGCCCATGAGAGGCCCTCGGGCACCCATGGCCAAGCCATTGGCCGACCAAATCGGTGGCCCACGGTCACGCCCATGGTTGCCCGCGAGCGACTCGTGGGCGAGCTGGGGTTAGCCGATTAGCCCGGGGGCATGGACCGGTTTCTGGCCCGTGTCACGTCCCGGGAATTTCCCCAAAGATTCAATTTTTGGACCCGGTCCGGTTTCGATAAATCGGGGGTAAGCTGGTTATATTTCAACTAATTAATATAAAACGTCCGGTTTCGATAAACCGAATTTTTTGCTACATTTAAGCAAGATTAAATATGGAATTAATTTGTTGTTTTGTAACATATTGTTTTATGACATAGTGTTTGACAACATGATTGATTTCAACATGATGTGTAGCTTAGCCCGTCTAGATTTCGGTTTTTGCAACTAGTGTAGTTGCTTTGGTTTGTAATTTAATTACGACCTGCGTGTCGTTCTCATTGTAATTTTATTTATTTAATTGTAATTACGAAGACTGACGCAAAAATGAAATCAAGATGGAGTTGGTGGAGTTCCTAAGGAGGCTCGAAGCCAGTGGGAGTCCACGAGGAGAAGACGAGCACAAATATGAAGATTTAGTCTTTATGATTTGTTTTTCGTTTTTCTTAGTTTTTGACGAGCTAGGTTTACATATTTATTTAAATTTATGCTTGAATGTTTGATTAGTTTAAAATGCATGAGTTTATGTATGTTTAAGTTATCACCCACATGCGAAGATTAAAACCAAAATTTAATCAGACTTGCATGTAATTGGACTTAGAATCATCTTTGCATCAATCTGTAGTTTATGATTCCAATTAAAATTGTATCGATATACAATCAGAGAACTAAAAACACTTAATTCACAAGTAATTACAAGTCAAGCAAGATAGCACCCAAACCTCAACACTTAGAAGCATTTGAATTTGTGAGTGGGTGCGCCTACGCGTAGCATTCACAGGGGAGAAGGGCCGGATGAGTTGGACAATTTAATATGGGTACGTGTGCCTACGCGTAGTAGCCATATTGAGTTGGGTCATAGTTGAATTTTGGTAGACTTGTCTACGATTGTCTACTAGGGCTGACCTAGGGTATCAGGATAGGGTATGCCGTGTGCATTTTATGTACAAAACCTAGCCAGAAATTACATGGACTTGTAATTGGATGAGGTATCCTACCTTGGCGCCATCGGTTGGAGCGGTGAGCCTACGTTCACTTCAATCGAGGATATGCGAGGGTCCTAGTTCAGATTCTAGAGTTTATAATCAAAAAAGTGTTTTAAACTTCAAATCTCCAACTTTAATTTTAATAAATGTTGATTAAAATTTTCTTTCACCGTGTAGATAATATGGCAATTACAACACAATCTGGTAACGGCGCTTTCAGGTCCTTAATTGAGCATGAGAAGCTTAACGGCATTAATTTTCTCGATTGGGACTGGAACCTCAGAATTGTTCTCAAGCACGAACGCAAGGATTACATCCTTACCCAGAACTTACCTGCTGAGCCACCACTGAACGCGGCTAGGACAGTAAGGGATGCTTACCAGAAATTTCTTAGCGACCGTATCGATGTTCAGTGCATCATGATGGGCAGCATGGTGCTTGACTTGCATAAACAGTTCATGGACATTTATGAAGATCCCAAGGCCTTAATGGCAGAGATCAAAGTAATGTTGAAAGAGAAAGCGTGTGTCGAAAGATATGACACTTTCAGTGAACTGATGTCCTGCAAGCTTAAGGCTGGAGCTCCTATTAGTCCCCATGTCCTTAGGATGAAACGTCTTATGGAACACTTGACCAGACTCGGTCATGTTGTGGATAAAGAAATGGCTGCAGACTTTGTGTTTCATTAACTTCCAGATACATATCGTGATTTCGTTGGAAATTACAATATGTATGACATGGATAAGATAGTGACAGAGCTCCATAGGATGCTCGTGACCGCAGAAAAGAATCTCAAAGGCAAGACCAAGGAGGTTCTTATGGTCAACAAGCAAGTCAGCTTCAAGAAAGCTGAAGTGGGTAAGGGTAAGGCTCTCATGCACCTGGCAGGGAATATAAAGCACCCTAAAGGTCCAAAGGTTCAAGTAGCTCCTAAGGCTGCTGTGAATCCTAAGGGCACACAGGTTGTCTATTATTATTGCCAAGAACCGGGCCACTTGAAGAGGGATTGTAAGAAACACAAGGAGTATCTGAGAAAGAATGGTGCTTCCACGTCTTCAGGATCAGGTATTTATGTTATTGAGCTTAATCTTAGTTTATCTACTTCAGATTCTTGGGTATTTGATACCGGTGCAGAGTCTCACATCTATGTTAAACTGCATGTTTTGGGAAGTAGACGAGATATGGGCAGATGCGAAGTCGACCTACGAGTTGGTGATGGCAATCAAGTCTCAACAATTGTTGTAGGAACTATTAGTCTCATTTTTCCCACATGACTTATTTTACATTTAAATAACGTTCATTGTGTACCTGCGTTTCGCAGAAACATCATTTCTATTTCCTTGCTATACAAGGAAGGATATGGTTTTTCTATTTCTGATGGATTATTCAATATTTTTGAGGATAATGTTTGTCATGGCAATGCTTCGTTAGTTGGTGGTTTGTATATTTTAAATACTCAAAACATCGACGCAAGTTCTATTTATAACATAAATAATAAAAGGCTTAAATCCAATGATTGAAACCATATTGTATTATGGCATTGTCGTTTAGGGCACATAGGCGAGAAACATATCTCAACACTACATAAGTGTGGACTTCTAAGTCCATTTGAATTTGCTTCAATTGAGAGATGTGAATCTTGCCTAATGGGCAAAATGACAAAGGAACCTTTCAAGGGTTTAGGGGAAAGGGCAAGTGACTTATTAGTTCTTATACATTCTGATGCATGTGGGCCTATGAGTACTCAGGCCAGAAGGGGTTTTAATTACTTCGTCACATTTAGTGATGATTTCAGTAGATATGGCTATGTCTACCTAATGAGACATAAGTCTGAAACTTTTGACAAGTTCAAAGAGTTATAGAATGAAGTACAAAACAAGCTTGAAAAGAGAGTAAAGGCGCTTCATTCTGACCGGGGCGGTGAATACTTAGACCAAGAGTTTTACAGTCATTTAAAGAATTGTGGGATCCTCTTTGAATTGACTTCTCCCGGAACGCCTCAGTTAAATGGTGTGTCTGAGCGGAGGAACCGGGCCTTACTTGATATGATTCGAATAATGATGAGTCAGGCTGATCTCCCAATCTCATTATGGGGTTATGCCCTGGAGACGGCCGCATTCGTTTTGAATCGGGCTCCGACAAAGGAAGTGGAAAGTACATCATACGAAGTATGGAGTGGGAAGAAACCCATGTTGTCTTTCCTAAAGATTTGGGGTTGTGAAGCTTGTTAGAGTTATGCCCCAGTCCAATATATAAGTGATCTACAGATGTAATGTTTTATCATCTTTCCGAATAAATAAATCGGCATATATTACTAATGTGTTGTAGTAATATATCGAATGTAATTTGATCTATGTCATTACGTGTGTAACCACTAATAGTAGAACTGTAGATCAGAAAGAATTACATTTGATGAGTCCCTGATCAGCTAACCTTCTTTAAGAAGCGATCAGTATGAGACCAACTCCTTGTGATCACGCTCTACTGATCATGGCAAAGTATGTGCCGGAGTTATATCATAGATACCATCGGGTCGATGATATCGGACAACCCGGTTGTGAGTATGCTGCATAGATCCAGTCATGAGATACTCACATATCGTAACTTGTCATTATATCCTAAGACCAAGGAGTCTTTGTGTACACTATGTAACGAATACCTAAGTTTGACCTAGTCTAACGTTATCTCTAAGAGGGTAACTATAACGGCTTCGATTGACTTTGGCATTTATTGCACTAGTGAACTCGAAAGGCGTCTGAGGGATTTATCACTCATACTTCGGTATGAGAAAGATATCCGTTTAGGCCACTTGATGAGTATGACTGAAGAAAGAGCACGGCCGTGCAGGTGATACCTTAGTATCAGTTTTCAGTCATCTCAGATATCAAGAAACAGTGATTGATAAATTAGGATGACCATTCTATGCCTATTGATCAATCTGGATATCGGTTTGATAAAAGGACAGTGACATGTACGATAACAGGTTAAGTCAAATAATCGATAATCACGAACATTGGATAATCATAATGTCTTGATAGAGACCACTTATGATGGAAAGGGTAAAATAGTAATTGTACCAGTCTACCAATTGTTCGTGAGCCTAGAGGGTCACGCGCATTAAGCACGATACATGACAACAATTATGGATGAAAATTGAGAACGATTCAGTAGTTTTCTGGCCTACGGTTTTAACCAGGCGGTTGAAGAAATCAATTCGAGGAAATTGAGCCGTTTTGTCTAAACCAAAATTAGAACTCAAGTTAATGGGTTTAATTTGGGTTTTTGTTAAACGGGCTTAAAGCCCATTTAGGGATTTAAGTTATAAATGGGAACAAATGCAAATAAGAGATTATAAAGGATAGATATGCAATTTTAATTTGAAATTCAATTTTAATTTTCAAATTAAAATCACATAATATCTTCCATTATCTTCTATTATTTTTCAGCAACTTTCTCCCTCATTCTCTCCCCCTCTATGCCGAAAACTCCCTCCCTCTCATCCTCCATTGTTGTCAAGTTTCTCTAAAAAATTAATAGCAAAATTATTGAGTGAAAACCTCTTCGGTTGTGGTGCTTGTGTGGACTTAATAGAGAAACACTATACTTGTGTTTTCATCGATTAGAAGAGGTAACTTTTAGATATATATATATATATATCCTGGTATTAGAGGCGTAAGAGTTGGTAAGGATTAATTGAAGTTTAAATCACTTGCATCGTAGGTTTAAATTAGGCATTTTGCATCTGTTGTGAGTCGTTTTGGGGTAGTGGTGTCGGCTGTAAGACCTAGTTTAGGCAACAAGTCCGCTAAAGCTCTACCCACTGTAGCAACACCTGCACTCGCTTACTTTCCCTTCTTGCACTTGTTTAACTCAGTTTTTCAAAACTTTCTACTATGGACTCTATCTTTTGTAGGAGCTCTTCAATTTCATCTTCCTCTACTACTTCTACTAAAAACAAAAATGTTATCAGTAGTGAAGAAATCACTATTGAAGATTTTGAACAAAACTTGAATAGCTGGGATGTCCCAAAAGTTCACAAAACTCAGATCTACAAAACAAATAGATTAAATCTCTTTAAAAATGATTTCACAATTAAAACTGAAGAAAGAGATATCCAGCTTTCAAAACCTTTTGAAAATATCACCCTATTTTCTCCAACTACTTTAAAACAACATCAAAACAAGGGCTATCGATACATACACATCGGTTTAGTTCAAGTAGCACTCAAACCCTTGACACGTGAAGGTCTCAATACTTCTGTCCTAGCCGCTTTAAGAGATGCTAGACATCTAAATTTTGACGATCCTCTACTAGGAACGGTGGAGTCTAGTCTTTGTAGAGGACCAGTTTCGTTTGATTGTTACCCATATTTAACTATCTCTCTAAATGACAAAAATATTTTAAAATCCTTGATCCTTCAACTAAAATTACATAATTACAAGATGATCGAAGGGTTTATTCCAGTTGCTTTAATTTTAAAAATCCATTACAAAGCTATGATGACTTCTTTTCATTCAAACTACAAACATCAAGCAACCAAAGGTGAAACCCTTATTCTTGAGACAGATTTATCCAAAGCACATACAGTTGTTCCAAGACCGATCCAGTGGAGAGATGTTTCACTTCCAGAAGAATGGATCCTCGACGGGGCTACTGATCCACCAAAACCAGATGTAGTACTGCCGGAACCAAACGCTCAAATCAACAACATAACTCAATACCTAGACGGTAAGGTAAAAATAAGCTTTGATAGACCGAGATCTAGTACTAGTTCTCACCTCTCTGATGTCTCGTCTTCCGATTCCATTAACTTAGATAGGATTTCAAGGATATCTTCTATCAATAATTATACTTACAGATCTAGTGATCTCACACCCCCTAGATCTAACCTTCCCAAACCTATACGCATACCTCGTAACTACCAGAATTTTCCTAATAATGAACCACATTCCTCCTCAATGGAAAATATTGATTTTACAGCCCAGGTTGCTCACCCAGTCTACATTGAGTCAAACCAAGAGCAGAACCCTCCTTCACCTGATTCTCCAACTGCTTCGGTTATTACCCAAAACATAGCAAATGAAATAAATGTTCTTCAAAGTACCTTTGAGGTTGACAAAACCCTTTTACAAAATGATTTTTATGGATCACACAATTCTGAAAAACGGATATGGTTTTTCAAAAATTTCATAGATCATAGAACAAAGATTCAAAAGACGTTTTACGAATTTGTTTTGGAAAACAAACTCAATATATTTTTCTTTCATTGGTTTGAGATATATGCTTCTCAAGAAAATATTACATATCCTTTTCAAACAATTCTTCCTGTCAATACTAAGAGAAGGTTGCCTATCTGGGGAACAACTGATGGACCAGTTGAAGCAGAGCACCCGCCTCTCAGAAAACTTGATTTTACTGTCCCAGGAACCACTCTTAGAGTAGAGGCTATTCCTCTAAAATATTCTCGAAATGATACTTCGGAGGATTTGAAGAGTGTCCTGTGCCAAAATAATTATACGAACATTTCACTAGCAACCATTTCAAAACAGATTTCTAGAATAGAAAAACGTAATATTGAAGCAATAGTTGTTTCTTCTCATTTTCCTGAAAAATCGAAACATCTAAAACCTCCTATGTTCAAGCCATTCCAAATGTCAAAACCAGCCCAACAGGAACTTAGATCCAATAAAAGTGAATTCCTTAAAGCTATTACTGACCAACTTAGTCGTGTTGATATACCCTCTACCTCCCGCAATACTGTTCCAAACATACCAGAACAAAACTCTATGTGTTCAGTCATACGACAAAGGAGTCCTTCTTCGGATAGCGAGACAACTAGCAACTCAGCCGAAGTTCCAAAATCTCGCTCTCATATACTTCCAATAACATTAGTTCCCAAAGTAGACTATGAAAACGATCTTAGATCCCAGCCTCATACCCTTGTCCAAAAAAACTATAAGGCCTCATCCATTTATGAATGGAATCTTGATGGCATGTCTGAATATAGTATCCTCAACCTTTTCCAGCAAATGACTATGGTGTCAAACGCCTACAAAACTCAACAAGGAACATCAGACAAAACAGTTGCTGAACTTTTGATGGCTGGATTTTCGGGGCAACTCAAAGGATGGTGGGATAATTACCTAACCCCTGAACAACACTTCGAAATCCTTAATAGTATCCAAATAGATGACAATGGTGGACCAATACTTAACAACCTAGGGGAACCTATCCAAGATGTTGTTTCCACCCTAATTCTTACAATATCTCTACACTTCATTGGTGATTCCTCATACCTCAGCGATAAAAATGCGGATTTATCGTCAAATCTCCAGTGTAAGAAACTAGGAGACTTCCAATGGTATAAGTCTACCTTTCTCTCTAGAGTCATGCTTCGCGAAGACTCTAATCAACCTTTTTGGAAAGAAAAGTTTCTGGCTGGACTTCCTACCCTCTTAGGAGAAAAGGTTAGGAACAAAATTAGAGAAAATTACGGTAGCCATATCATACCCTATGACCAGCTTACCTATGGAGAACTAATTAGTACTTCTCAAAAACAGGGCCTCCAGATTTGCCAAGACCTTAAACTCCAAAAACACCTTAAGTGGGAATTGCAAGAATCTAAGAAAGAAGTAGGATCTTTCTGTAGGCAATTTGATTCCTCTATGACTAAACCAAAACATTGTGTTGGAGATTGTAGTAAGAAACCAACACGCCCTAAACCATTTAGGAAATACCAGAAACCTTACAAAAAACATTCCTTCGAAAAACCAACCTACTATAAAAAAACCTTTTAGGAAAAATTATAGAAGACCTGAGAAACAATCCGAGACTCCAAAACCCTCTTCAAAAGATGTCACGTGCTATCGATGCGGCAAGAAAGGCCATATCTCAAAATTCTGTAGAGTATCAAAGCAAATCCGAGAACTTGATGCTGAAGAAGATATCAAAGAAAAATTCTCAGCCCTTCTTTTAGACATCTCAGATGATGAAGATGGCTCTACTTCGCCCCCTAGAGACATGGGTCCGGGCCTTGATGAAATCATAACCAGTTCCTCAGACACAGAGTCTGATAAAGGTGACTCCATTTGCGTGCTTACAAGTGACCAGTCTATAATCTTGGATATGATCAGTCATATTGACGACCCTGTCCTTCAAAAACAATACCTTGAGCAACTTAAAACATCCTTGATAGATGAACCTCCTGCTACCACCCAAAATCGAACTCCTATTTCTTCCAGCCCAAATCTTTATGATCTTACCTCTATCCTTAATAGGAGAAAAAAGGTCCTTAACCCCAAAGCAACCATCAACGATCTCCAGACCGAAATAAAAACCATAAAGACCGAGATCAAACAATTAAAAGATAAACAAAAAGAAGATTCTGAAAAAATTCAACTTCTTATATCTCACCTTCAAAGCCAAGCCAGCGACGAGGAAAACGATGAGCCCCCTGTTCTCGAAAATCTACGAGATGCTTCTCAGGATTTCCTTTATATTCTCGAAGAAGTAACATCACGAAAATATTTTATAAAAATTACTCTTCTTTTCCCTGATAATTCTCAAATGCATACTATTGCTCTTTTTGATACTGGGCTGACCAAAATGTTATAAAACCTGGTATTGTGCCTCTTCGCTTCCAACAAGAGACAAAAGAAAGTTTGCACACTGCTAGCAATTCTAAGCTTAGAATTTTTGGAAAAACCCAAGCAGGTATTTTTAATAATGATTTCCTTCTGAAAAACCTGTTTCTTATGTGTCCAGACATCCATCATACGGTAATCTTGGGAACACCATTTATCAACATGATAACTCCTTATCAAGTTGATTTTGAAGGGATTAGTTCTAAAACTAAATATTCAAAATTGCTTTTTCCTTTTCTTGAAAAACCAAGGACTAAGAGTCTTAATGTTATAAAGGCTGAGACCATTTATAACAATGAGATAAATGTTCTTATTGCTGGAAAACAATCAAATGTTTTACATCTTAAGAATGAAGTCCAATATCAAAAGATTGAGCAATATTTAGGGACTAGCTCAGCCAAACAAAAAATCTCCGAGTTTCAAAATCTTTTTGAAAAACAAGTTTGCTCCGATCTACCAAATGCTTTCTGGAATAGGAAACAACACATGGTGGATCTTCCTTATGAACCTGATTTCAATGACAAACTAATTCCTACAAAAGCTCGTCCCATTCAGATGAATGCTGACATGGAACAATTCTGTAGAGAAGAAATTCAAGATCTTGAAAATAAGGGATTAATTACAAAATCCAGATCTCCTTGGTCTTGTGCTGCCTTTTATGTTAACAAGGCATCTGAAATAGAACGTGGCACTCCAAGGTTAGTAATCAATTACAAACCTTTGAATGCGGCCCTGAAATGGATTCGTTATCTGATTCCAAACAAAAAAGATTTACTACAAAAACTACACTCATCTTTTTTTTTTCCAAATTCGATTTAGAATCAGGATTCTGGCAAATACAAATTGATTCTAAAGACAGATATAAAACCGCCTTCACCGTCCCGTTTGGACAATATGAGTGGAATGTCATGCCATTTGGATTAAAAAATGCCCCCTCAGAATTTCAAAGAATTATGAATGACATTTTTAATCCTTACTCCGACTTTTGCATAGTTTATATTGATGATGTGCTTATCTTTTCTTATTCTGTAGAACAACACATAAAGCATCTCAAAACGTTCTTCTTTGCAATAAAGAAGAGTGGTCTAGTTGTTTCAGCAAAAAAGATATCTCTTTTCAAAACTAATATCCGCTTCTTAGGACATAATATTTCATGTGGTACTATTGCACCAATTGAACGATCACTACATTTTGTAAACAAATTTCCTAACAAAATTCTCGACAAAACCCAATTGCAAAGATTTCTTGGTAGTCTGAATTATGTTTTAGATTTTTGCCCAAATGTTAATAGACTAGCAAAAAAACTGCATAATAGGTTGAGAAAAAACCCTGAACCCTGGATCGAAGAACATACAAAGACTGTCCAAAAAATTAAAAAGCAAGTCCTCACCATCCCTTGTCTGCATCTTGCCGATCCCAACCTCCCTAAGATAGTCGAAACAGACGCTAGTGATATGGGATACGGAGGTATCTTAAAGCAAAACATGGGGGGGAAAGAGTCTGTCATAGCATATACTTCTGGTCATTGGAATGATACACAAGTAAATTACTCTACTATCAAAAAAGAGATATTAAGTATTGTTTTGTGCATTTCAAAGTTTCAATCTGACCTACTAAACAAAAAAGGATGTTCAAAACATTGCTTCGAAACAAATTTTTGCTAGATGGCAAGCTATTTTAAGTGTTTTTTATTTTGACATTGAATTCATTCGAGGAGATTCCAATTCCCTACCAGATTTCCTAACTCGTGAATTCTTACAAAACAGATCCTAGCAAAAAGCTCATGCCTCGTAAGAAGAAAGAAGTAGAAACACCAACCCAAAACCTTTCTGCAGCAAAACCAATTCAAACCTATGCAGATACAACGAAACAAAACCAAGACCAAACACCCTCATCAGATGATACAAAACCTCCAAGCATTCAGCAGTGGCTCATGAGCCTATCTGAGCAACCTGAGTTACTTAGGAAGCTCCAGGCAATGTCTGCCCCTATAGTAACACAAGGTAAGAGCCTCATCAAAAATTTAAAAACTGAGAAGGAGATTTCATCTCCCCCTAAAAACCCTTCTCAAATATTTTCAAAACCAGAGAAAGGCGATGCCTCTTCTTCAAAATATATTTCGGTATCTCAAAATAGTGCTCAGGTTGCGGTTGGCACCCAATCAAGAGCCCAAAAATCTTCTTATATTGACAAATTAAATGTGCTCAATGTTCTCACCGTTGAGCCTGGGTGTTTGGAGTCTGATCCTTTCAAGACTGCGGCCAATCTACTTCCAAAAGGTTGGTTCTTCGCACCACATGACATTTCAAAACCCTCAGTATACTATCAGAGTATTCTCGAGGACACAAAGTCTGTGGAGTTTAAACACTTTTTCAAAAATGATTCGTCCTCCCCCTCATATTCCACTGTAAAAATACAAAAAATTCTAAGTGTAAAGGATTGGGGAGCTCCTCTTTCAACTCGCAAATCCTTCCCCTCTTCCTTCAAAACGACCATCCCTTGTTGTTGCACGTACTCCTATTGGGATTACATATATGCGTGGTACAACACATTTTACATTCAAAATTCCACATGTTCTCACTCGTGGTTGATTTACTTCAATAACAAGTCTATTGACCCAGCAAAACTTCCTAACTGGTTTGCCCAGTGGTGGAGATTCTTTGGTTCCTCAGATGAATATCTTCACACTGATGTCATGGAGCCTTTCAAAACATTTTCAAAAAACTATAATCCTACTCCCGAAGAAGCCAGGTTCCCCCCTCTGTGCCTCTTCTCTATCCATTTCTTTCTCCCTTGGGTCCTCTCTTGGACCTTTATTCATAATCGTGATGGCTCCATCCCTTTTTATCCAGAGAAAGCTTCGGATAAAATGGTGGTCCGCTTTCAACATTCCTAAAACCTTGACCACAGAAGCCATCACCGACTGGATTGCAAAGTCTCGTCAAAGGGGTAGCCAAGCTTCTCATGGCCAAACTCTTTTCCTAGCTCAGCGTGCGAGAGCCCAAGCGTCACTCGCCGCAGCAAAAACAGAAGAAGAATATCAAAATATCCTCCAACAAATCCTCTCCAGCATGCCCGGACCTTCAAAAGCTTCCTCAAAAGAAGAATCGGGATCTAGTGCTTCCTCAGCAACATCCATCAACCTTGCCGATGATGAAGAGGTTCAAATCTGCCAGCCCCCTTTCTTTGGAAACTCGGGGTTCTAGAAAAAATTATTATTCTACAAAATGTAATTTTATTTGTATTTGTATTTGTATTTGTATTTTGTAATTACGGTATACCCGTATCCAAACCCGGTCTGTATCCAAAACCAGATCTGAAGACTTCGTAAATAGTGAAAGTAAATCACTATTTATGATAAGTGTCGTAAATAGTGAAAAGTAAATCACTATTTATGATAAGAGACTTAGTGGGAGACATTGGTGGGAAGCATGAAGTGATTGGTGAGCCATTGGAGTCTTGAAGTCATTATGCATAATATTCCTCCCGTGATGGAATAGGGGCTGATTTTTGGCTATAAAAAGGCACTCCATTTCAAGAGGAAGATACAACATTTTTCATGCAAGACTTCTCTCCTTTCTAGCCTACTCCTTGAATTACTTCTAAGTCTTTTATTTTCCAAGCTTTCCGCTACAAAACTTTAATTTGTGTAAGTGTTATTTTATTGTTCTTGCTTTTATTTTCATATGAAATAAATTATGCACTTATTCATATGCTTTGCTCCTTATTTATTTCTCTTATATATTAATTAGATGGCCGGTTCTACCGCCTAATTATTGTTTATATTTATCGTCCATTTTATTTTATTTAATGCTTAATTATTAGTTTCATTTTCTTCATTTTCGTTTTAATTTTGTTATTTTAGTTTTAATTTTGTTATTTTTATTGTTCTTGTTCTTATTTTAATTTACTTTACTTAAATTTCTCTACGTTTACGTTTATATGCTCCTGTTTACATAGCTTGCATCGATCCCCACGGTTACATAACGTCTGCTGCATGATATTTATCGATTGGAACCCGTGGTGATCTCTTTTAGTGGTATCAGAGCCATGGTTGTTATGTATTCTTCTACATGTTTAATTCTGATTTTTTTGAGTTTATATGTGTTCATCACCTTAGCATGCATGTGAATTGAAAAAAATTTCAGATTTGATTGATTTTGGAAAATTTGAAAATAAATTTTTTTTTTGGGTGTTTCGGGTTAGGCATGGCCGATCCATGGCCGCCCAGGTCGAGACCCTTGGTGGACCATGGAATGCCCTAGGGCGGACCATGGTCAGCACCAAGGGCCGACGAGGGTCGCCTACGGGCGACCATGGTCGCTGCCGCGGGCGACCATGGTTTACCCATGCGGGCGACCATGGCAGCCCGTGAGGACCACCATGGTTGCCTCGCGGGCGACCAGGGTCTGCCCTAGGGGCGACCATGGCTGCCCTCGCGGGCTACCATGGTCGTTCCCGCGGGCGACCTCGGCAGCCCTCACGGGCCACCGTGGTTGCCTCCGCGGGCGACCTCGGTTGAGCCGGTTTGGCTCGACCAGATTCGAGCTGAACCGGATAGTTCGCGAGAATATTTAGAAACCCTAGAAATTTAATTTTCAGATTTGTTTCGTTTCGATAAACTAGAAAAAACCGGTCCAAAATTTAATTAATCGATTAAACCGTCCGGTTTCGATAAACCGGAATTTTTCCACACTTAAGAAAGATAAAATTTGGAAAACTTATGTGTTTGATAAGCATGTTGAATGTATACATGATCTTTGATAACATGATGTTTTCCACATGATGCTAGCTAAGCCCATTAGATTTGCATTTTAATTTCGGTTTTGCAACCTGCGTGTTGCTTAATTTTGGGTTGTAGTAAATACGGCCTGCGTGTCGTGATTTGTATTTCATTTTATTTATTTTAATTTGTAATCACGAAGATCGACACAAGAATCAAGTCAAGAGGGAGACTCGGATTGGAGGAGGCTAGAAGCCAGTGGGAGTTCACGAGAATGGAGCAAGTTTGGATCTTGAAGACCATGTCTTTAGAATCAGTTTTGCTAGATTCTTAGGAACTTAAGATGGGCTTAGCTATGCATATTTTATCGTTACATTTATATGTTTGAATGTATGAATGTATGAATGTATGATAGTTTAAATATACAAGTTTATGTATGATTGGCTATCACCCACATGCAAAGATTAAAATCAGAATTTAATCAGACTCGCATGTAACCTGCTAAGGCATCATCTTTGCATGGATTTGCAATTGATGATTCCAGATTAAGATTGTATCGATATACAATCAGACTTTTATAATTCACTTAAACGCAAATAATCACAAGTCAAGCGTGATACCATCCAAGTTTGGGCACTCAAAAGGGCTTTGACCCTATGGATGTCGGTACGCCTCCGCGTAACATTCATAGAGAAAAGGTCTGGATGAGATGGATAGTTCTGTGTGGGTGCGTGCGCCTCCGCGTAGTAGCTACATTAGTTCTATCCATAGTTCAAGCTTGGTAGACTTGTCTATGATTGTCAGCTAGGGCTGACCTAGAGTATCCGTATAGGGTATGCCACGTACTAACAAGTACAGACCCTAGCCAGGAACTACATGGTCTTGTAGATGGATTTACTCCTACCTTGATGCTCTCAATTGGAGCAGTGAGCCTCCGTTCACTTCAATTGAGGGTATGATAGGATCCTGGTTCAGATTCTAATGTAAGAATCAGACAAGTGTTTTATAACTTAATCTCCAACTTGAATTTTAATTAATTTCACCGTGTAGAACTAAAAGGCAAACACAACACAAAGGAGTAATTTTGCATTGAGAGTCCAGATTGAGGACATACTCAAGAGCGTGAATTACTTAGATTGGAATAGAAACTTGAGGCTTGTACTCAAGCATGAACGCAAGAAGTATATCCTTACCAACGAACCTCCTGCTGAGCCACCGCTAAACGCCGGTAGGGCACTAAGGATACTTATCAAAGTTCCTTAGTAACCAAATCAACGTGTCATGCATTATGGTGGTCAGTAGGATGCTAGAGTTTCAGAAGCAGTTTATGAACGTTTCAGATGACCCTCATACTTGTAAGGCAGAGGTCAAGGAAAAGTTCGAGGAGAAAGCTCGTGTCGAAAGATATGATACTTTCATAGAACTTAACTCCTGCAAACTTAAGGCTGGAGCCCTGTTAGTCCCCATGTCACGAAGATTTAATGTCTTCAGGAACATCTAACCAGACTCGGTTTTGATTATCAGGTGGAAATGGCGGCGGATTTTATGTTCCAGTCACTTCCAGATACATATAGTGATTTCATAGTAAATTACAATATGCATGACATGGACAAGTCTTTAACAGAGCTTCATGGGATGCTTATGACCGCTGAAAAGAACCTCAAGGGAAAGACCAAGGAGGTCCTTATGGTCAACAAGAAGGTCAGCTTCAAGAAAGCCGATCAGGGTAAGGGTAAGGTTCCTAGGCACCTTGCAGGGCAGATCAGATACTCCAAACGTCCAAAAGTTCAAGCGGCTCCCAAAGCTGCTGTGAAAACTAAGGACAAAATGGAGAAGGTCTGCTATCACTGCAATGAGCCAGGACACAGGAATAAGGGATTGTAAATAAATACAAGGATCACGTGAAGAAGAGTGGGTATCCACGTCTTCAGGATCAGATATTTACGTTGGTAATCTTAATCGGTATAACGTAAATAAGAAAAGGCTTAAATCTAATGATTTAAACCAAGTTATAATCTGGCATTGTCATTTAAGGCACATAGGCGAGAAACGCATTTCAACACTTCACAAGTGTGGACTTTAAGTCCGTTTGAATTCACTCAAACTGAAAGATGCAAGTCTTGCCTAATGAGCGAGAAACACATTTCAACACTTCACAAGTGTGGACTTTAAGTCCGTTTGAATTCACTCAAACTGAAAGATGCAAGTCTTGCCTAATGAGCAAGAAACGCATTTCAACACTTCAAAAGTGTGGACTTTTTAAGTTCGTTTGAATTCACTCAAACTGAAAGATGCAAGTCTCGCCTAATGGGCAAAATGACAAAGGCACCTTTCACAGGTTTATGTGAAAGGCGAGTGACTTATTAAGTCTAATACATTCCGACGTATGTGAACCTATAAGTACTCAGACCAGAAGAGAGTTGAACTAATACTTGACTCTGGAAACGGTCGCATTCATTTTGAATCGGGCTCCGATGAAGACAATGATAGTACACCTTGTGACAGTCATTCTGTCTCCCATTACTGTGGATGCGTGCGCCTCCGCGTAGCATTCATTGGGATGTGAGCTGAATAAGGTAATCAGTTCTATTTGGATGCGTGCGCCTCCGTGTAGTAGCCAAATAAGAGCTGGACCAGAGTCACAGAAGGTACACCACATGACACTCATTACGTCTCCAATTACTGTGGATGTGTGCGCCCCCACGTAGTATTCATTGGGATGGGAGCGGGATGAGATGGTCAGTTCTATTTGGATGCGTGCACCTTCGCGTAGTAGCCAAATAAGAAATGGACCATGGTCATATATGGTGTGGGAAACATTCTAGTATGTTTTTCCTAAAAGATTTGGGTAGCAGAGATGCAGGCATCCAAATCAGACAAATGTGTCTTCGTAAGGTATCCTTAAGAAATTAAGAGATACAACTTCTACATACCTAGCGAGTACAAAGTTTTTGTTGCTCGAAGAGGGGTATTTTGGAGAAATATTTTATTTCCAAAACAGCTAGTGGGAGTCTCGTGCATCTCGAAGAAATTCGAGAGGATACGGAACAACTTGAAGCAATTCAGGAGCCTGCTATGCAAGATGTAGAAGTACTGGAGCCTCAGATGGTCGTAGATGAAGAATCTGTCCCTACAGAAATTCCAGATGGTCCAAGGAGGTCTAAAAGATCTCGTCATGTTCCAGACAGATATGGCTTCACAGCCACTGCGGGAAATGACTTGATATTGATGGATCAGGATGATCTAGAACCCTTTAGACAAGCTTTGACCAGTCCACACTCCGAAAAATGGCAGAACGCCATGAGTGAGGTAATTAAATCCATGTATGACAACCAAGTCTGGTGCTTGGTGGATCAAACCCCTGGGATAAAACCCATCGGTTCTGAGTGGGTCTATAGGATCAAGACCGATATGGATGGAAGTCCTCAGACCAATATGGCTAGGATGGTTGTAAAAGGTTATCGTCAGATTCAATAAATGGATTATGATGACACCTCTTCACCAGTAGCAATGTTCAGTTTAATCCGGATTATTTTTAGCCATAGTTATGGCAGATGGATGTCAAAATCCCATCCTTAGCAGGAACTTAAAAGAGGATGTGTATATGACACAGCCCGAGGGTTTTGTTGATCCAGAGAATCCCGGAAAGATTTGTAAGCTGCTTAGATCCATTTATGGATTAAAGCAAGCTTCACGGAGTTGGAACATTCGTTTTGATGAAGCTGTAAGGGAACTCGGGTTCATCACAAACAAAAGTGAGCCTTGCGTACATAAGAAAGCGAGTGGGAGTAACATTGTATTCTTGATATTTATTCATTGGGAATGACATCCCGACCTTGCCACCAAAGCTTGGTTAGGGAAGTACTTATCGATGAAGGACTTAGGTGATGCTACATTTAATGTAGGCATCAGGATCTCTACAGATCATTCCAAAAGGATTTTGGGCCTAAGTCAGAACATGATGCTAAGTCAGAACATGTACAAAGGTAAAGTGTTGAGAAGACTCTTAGTGCTTGATTCTAAGAAAGGATACATACCCATGCGTCATGGCATCAAGCTTAGCAAGCTACAGAGTCGTAGAACTCCTGATAAGCTGAGTAGGATGAGTAAGATCCCTTATGCGTCTGCTGTGGGATCCATCGAGACTGGAAGTATCGGTTGCACTAAGCTGTACCAGCAGATTCCAATCTAACCCCGGCCGATTACACTAGATTGTTGTCAATGGTTAGCTTCAAATATTTGAGGAGGACCAAGGATGCATTCCTAGTGTATGGGGATATAGATAGAGAACTAGCAGTCAAATGACAAGTCGATGCTAGTTTTCAGACATATCCAAATGACTTCAAAATTCAGTCAGGATATATTTTGTGTTGAGTGGTGGCGTTTTTAGCTGGATAAGCTTTAAGCAAGCCAAAATTGCCAACTCTACAGCGGATGCTAAGTATGTAGCTGCAACAAAAGCAGCTAAAGAGGCCGTATGGATTAGAAGCTTTCTAATCGAATTAGATGCAACGCCGCGAGCGTCTGATCCGATAAGCTTATTGTGGGACAACACAGGTGCCGTAGCTATTGCTCAAGAGCCCAGATTCCATAACAGATCCAAACATATACTCAGCAGGAATCACCTCGTGAGAGTTATCACATATAGAGGTGATGTGGAGATTAAACACAATTCGACTGATGATAATATGGCCGATCCCTTGACAAAGGCTCAGCCGCAGCCTAGGCATGAATAACATGCAGGGTCTATGGGAGTAAATAAGAACTTAAATTGGAACTAGGGGCAAGTGGGAGATTGTTAGAGTTATTCCCCAGTCCAATATATAAGTGATATACAGATGTAATGTTTTATCATCTTTCCGAATAAATAAATCGGCATATATTACTAATGTGTTGTAGTAATATATCGAATGTAATTTGATCTATGTCATTATGTGTGTAACCACTAATAGTAGATCTATAGATCAGAAAGAATTACATTTGATGAGTCCCTGATCAGCTAAGCTTCTTTAAGAAGCGATCAGTATGAGACCAACTCCTTGTGATCACGCTCTACTGATCATGGCAAAGTATGTGCCGGAGTTATATCATAGATATCATCAGGTAGATGATATCGGACAACCCGATTGTGAGTACGCTGCATAGATCCAGTCATGAGATACTCACATATCGTAACTTGTCATTATATCCTAAGACCAAGGAGTCTTTGTGTACACTATGTAACGAATACCTAAGTTTGACCTAGTCTAACGTTATCTGTAAAAGGGTAACTATAACGGCTTCGATTGGCTTTGGCATTTATTGCACTAGTGAACTCAAAAGGCATCTGAGGGATTTATCACTCATACTTCGGTATGAGAAAGATATCCGTTTAGGCCACTTGATGAGTATGACTGAAGAAAGAGCACGGCCGTGCAGGTGATACCTTAGTATCAGTTTTCAGTCATCTAAGATATCAAGAAACAGTGATTGATAAATTAGGATGACCATTTTATGACTATTGATCAATTTGGATATCGGTTTTATAAAAGGACAGTCACATGTACGATAACAGGTTAAGTCGAATAATCGATAATCACGAACATTGGATAATCATAATGTCTTGCTAGAGACCACTTATGATGGAAAGGGTAAAATAGTAATTTTACCAGTCTACCAATTGTTCGTGAGCCTAGAGGGTCACGCGCATTAAGCACGATACATGACAACAATTATGGATGAAAATTGAGAACGATTCTGTAGTTTTCTGGCCTAAGGTTTTAACCAGACGGTTGAAGAAATCAATTCGAGAAAATTGAGCCGTTTTGTCTAAACCGAAATTAGAACTCAAGTTAATGGGTTTAATTTGGGTTTTTGTTAAACGGGCTTAAAGCCCATTTAGGGATTTAAGTTATGAATGGGAACAAATGCAAATAAGAGACTATAAAGGATAGATATGCAATTTTAATTTGAAATTCAATTTTAATTTTCAAATTAAAATCACATAATATCTTCCATTATCTTCTATTATTTTTCAGCAACTATCTCCCTCATTCTCTCCCCCTCTATGCCGAAAACTCTCTCCCTCTCATCCTCCATTGTTGTCAAGTTTCTCTCAAAAATTAATAGCAAAATTATTGAGTGAAAACCTCTTCGGTTGTGGTGCTTGTGTGGACTTAATAGAGAAACACTATACTTGTGTTTTCATCGATTAGAAGAGGTAACTTTCAGATTTATATATATATATAACATGTTGAATTTGCATTAAGATCATAGCTTGCATCGATCACCACGGTTACATAACGTCCGCTGCATGATATTTATCGATTGGAACCCGTGGTGATCTCTTTCAAAGCTTATGTCAAGCGTTTGCAAGGCGATAAGCTCGAACCCAAATCAGACAAATGTGTTTTTGTAGGGTACCCCAAGGAAATAAGGGGGTACAATTTCTACAAACCCAACGAGAACAAAGTTTTTGTTGCTCGTGGTGGGGTGTTTTTGGAAAAAGGAGTTTATTTCCAAAAGAACTAGTGGGAGTCCCGTACATCTTAAAGAAATTCGAGAAAGTATGGAACAGCCTGAAGCAATTCAGGAACCTACTATGCAAGATGTAGAGATACAAGAGCCTGAAATGGTCGTAGATGTGGAACCAATCCCCACAGACATTCCAGAAGGTCCAAGAAGGTCGGAAAGATCTCATCAAACTCCCGTCAGGTATGGCTTTCTAGCCACTGAGGGAAATGACTTGATAGTTGTGGATCATGATGATCTAGCAACATTTCAACAAGCTTTGGTTACTGACTCCGATAAATGGCAGGAAGTCATGAATGAGGAGATGAAGTCCATGTACGATGATCAAGTATGGAACTTGGTTGATCAAACCCATGGGATAAAACCCATCGGTTTTAAATGGGTCTATAAGCTCAAGATCGGCATGGATGGAAAACCTCAAACCTATAAGGCTTGGTTGGTCGCAAAAAGTTATCGTCAAATTAAAGGAATTGATTATGATGAAACCTTTTCACCAGTAGCCATGGTTAAATCTATCCGGATCATTCTGGCCATAGTTGCATATTATAATTATGAGATATGGCAGATGGATGTCAAAATCGCCTTTCTTAACGGGAACTTAAAAGAGGATGTGTACATGACACAACCTGAAGGTTTTGTTGATCCGGAGAATCCCGAAAAGATTTGTAAGCTGCAAAGATCCCTTTATGGATTAAAGCAGGCTTCACGGAGTCGGAATCTTCGTTTTGATGAGGCCATAAGAGAATTTGGCTCCACCAAGAAAATAGATGAGCCTTGCGTTTATAAAAAGGCGAGTGGGAGTAATATTGTATTCCTAGTGCTTTATGGCGATGACATTTTGATCATCGGGAATGACATCCCGACCTTGCTTGAAGTCAAAGTTTGGTTAGGGAAGTGCTTCTCGATGAAGGACTTAGGTGATGCTGCATTTATTTTGGGCATCAAGATCTATAAAGATCGTTCAAAAAGGATTTTGGGGCTAAGTCAAAGCACTTATATAGATAAAGTATTGAGAAGATTCTCAATGCTTGATTCTGAGAAGGGATACATACCCATGCGACATGACATTAAGCTTAGCAAGAAACAGTGTCCTAGTACTACCTATGAGCTGAGCAGGATGAGTAAAATCCCATACACTTCCGTTGTAAGATCCATCATGTATGCCATGATCTGCACGGAACCGGATGTTTCGTTCGCGCTAAGCTGTGCCAGCAGATTTCAGCCTAACCCTGGCCAAGAACACTGGACTGTTGTCAAGACCATTCTCAAATATTTGAGGAGGACTAAGGACGCATTCTTAGTGTATGGAGGGAAAGATGAAGAACTAGTAGTCAAGGGATATGTTGATGCTAGTTTTCAGACAGATCCTGATGACTTTAAATCTCAGCCAGGATATGTCTTTGTGTTGAACGGTGGAGCATTCAGCTGGAAAAGCTTCAAGCAAGCAACAACTGCCGATTCTACGAAGGAGGCTGAGTATATAGCTGCATCGGAAGCAACTAAGGAGGTTGTATGGGTTAGAAGCTTTCTAACTAGATGTAATGCCGCGAGCGTCTAATCCGGTAAGCTTGTCGTGTGACAACATGGGGGCCATAGCACTTGCTCAAGAGCCCAGATTCCACAACAGAACCAAGCACATACATAGAATATATCACATTATCATAGAGTACGTCGATAATGGTGATGTGGAGATTGCATATGTTTCGACGGATGAAAACATAGTCGATCCCTTGACGAAGCCTCTGTCACAGCCTAAGCGTGAGAGGCATGTGAAGTCTATGGGAGTAGATTGGAACTTAGGATGGAACTAGGGGCAAGTGGGAGATTGTTAGATTTGTGTCCTAGTCCAGTGTAATAAGTTCATCTGTATATAATGATTTATCATCATTCGAAGAAATTAAATGACATTATATTACTGATGTGTTGTAGTAATATATTAGATGTAATTTGATCTATATCATTATGTGTGTCATCACTAATAGTAGAACTGTAGATCAGAAAGAATTACATTTAATGAGTTCCTAATCAGTTAAGCTTCATTACGAAGCGATCAGTATGAGGCTAACTCATTATGATCACGCTCTACTGATCATGGCAAGGTAGTGCCGGAGTTAGGTCATAGATATCATCAGGGAGATAATATTGGACGACCCGATGGTGAGTATGTTGCATAGATGTTGTCATGAGCATACTCACATATCGTAGTTTGTCATTGTATCCTTAGACCGAGGAGTCTTTGTGATCACTGTGCAGTAAGTATCTAAGTTTGATTTAGTCTAATGTTGCTTGAAAAAGGGTAGCCATAAGGGCTTTGATCGGCTTAGGTGTAAGTTACATGAGTGAACTCGAAAGATGACTAAGAGATTTATCCCTCATACTCCGGTATGGGATTGATATCTGTTTAGGCCACTTGATGAGTATGACTGAAAGATATTGCATGGCCATGCAGGAAATACTTTGTATCAGTTTTCAGTCATCTCAGATATCGAGAAACATTTATTGATTAAATAAGGATGACGTTTCTATGCCTTATGATCAATCTGGATATTGGGTGATAAAAGGATAATGACATGGACAATAAGAGGTTAAATTGAATCACCGATATTCATGGACGTTGAGTAATCATAATGTCTTGCTAGAGTCCACTTATGATGGAAAGGGAAAAATAGTAATTTTGCCAGTCTGTCAACGGATCATGAGCCTAGAGGGTCACACACTTTAAGCAAGGTATAGCAAAAAGGACTTGGATTAGTCAGTATAAGAGAATTATGAGGATTGAGAATATTTCGCCTTTTAGTTTAGTTAAATCGAAGCAAATTGGTGTAAACCAGGAATCCGTTCAAGGGAACTGGATCGAACTAGCTAAACCGTTTAATTAGAACCCAATTTGAATGGGTTTAATAAATGGTTAGCTAAATGAGATTTAAGCCCATTCTTTATATTAATTAAAAGATAATTGATATTAATGGATTAAAAATTAGAAAGTTATTTTTCAAAATAAAAATTAATTATTTGATTTTGCTCTTCAACTTCCCACATTTTTCTCCACCTTTTAGTCCTCTTCCTCCCCCCTTTTTGGCTGATCCAACCTCCTCTCTCTCTCCCTCCATTTTTTCTTCTTCTTCATTTTAGTTTCCAGCAAATCAAAGAGAGAAAACCAAGAAAGAAAAGGTTCCTTACTTGTGTGGATTAACTCTGGAGAGTATACACTTGTATACTTGGTGATTAGAAGAAAAGAAGAAAGGTATTTTCTGATTTTTCATGAGTTTTTATGTGTTGAAAATTGATTCTCACATGATGATCTTCAAAGTTTATCATGAATCCATGGTTATAATTTCACGAGATTTATTGTTTGAAACCCACGGATTCCTTCAGGATTATTGTTCATGTTTCTGCCTCCATTACCTTGACCTTGCTGCTGAATTAGAGCTTGATTTTGAACTTGGTTAAGATCTTGGGGTTGGTTGTTAAATTCATCGTTCTCGTTGTCCTGATCATCGAACTCGAACTCGTCGTTCTGGTTGTTTCCATCCAACCCCTAAGCTTGATCCCACAGACAATTTGGGTCTTCTTCATTCACGTTGTTTAGACCATCTTGTCGTCTCTGTTGATTATGTGTATCCATTGCTTCTTTCTTTCTTTTCGCGTTGTTCTTTCTACAAAGGGCTTCTATCTCTAGATTGTATGCATGTAGAGGAGGTCCTGATGGATGGGTCATACACTAATACGTTCATGTCAGAAAGAACACGAGATTGTAAGCTTTTTACTATTCGTAAAATAAAAACAACTCAAATCCAATTTAATTGATTAAAAACCGTTTGATCCCCGGCAACAGCGCCAACTTGATGGGACGCTGTGAGGCGCCCTTAGTCAATCAAGTAAATTTGTATTTCCGGCTAGAATCCGGGTCGATTTCCACATGGATCAAAATAGGGTTTTATCCTCAATTAACTTGTATTCAAATTGTATGCAAGACGGGAAAGTCTAAAAGAGTGATTTTGTAACTCTGTGTGTTTGTGAAAATTCAGAAAATAAGTAACAAGTAACTAATAGGCAAATGATATGGATAGTTTTGTGAACAATTAACTAGCAACCACGGGTGTTAGACCGACGATTTAGTGCCAATCCAAGATTTATCAGTTAATTTCAATCATGCAATCTTATTAGGCCTACGTTATATTTACACTATCTCCCTCTCGACATTGGATAGTGCCTAATTTCGGATTTAGGCAACCCTCTCGGGAATTAAACCTAATCTTCCACATCAATACAACCAGCGATTTTCGAACCAAAGAATCGATTCCAAGAGACTAATTCCTCAATCTTACTTACAGTCAATTCTCAATTGTCCTTCTCAAGATCAACCTCGAACTCAAATAACAAGTATTAAGTAGCTAATTTAACACAAGTATAAGCACTAAGAAAGATATAACAAGTTCATGCATAATTTCAATTAACAATAGATCTAGAATCAAACACCAGTCGTCATAAGTCTCGCACCCATGATTAGGGTTTTTAGCCCATAATCATGGTGCAAAATAAAAGAAGCAAGAAGAAAAAGAGTAAGAGCTTAAGAAAGGAAGATAAACAAGCAAACTCTAAGCACTAAGGCTTGGATCGAATGCTTGCAATCTTCAACTATACTCTTCAATTGATGCTCCTTTGCTAGCTTCGTATTCTTGTTGATGGGTGATGGAGATTGGGGCTTCAAATTCGTCCTAAAACAGATCTGGAATAGTGGGTATTGTTAGAGTTATGCCCCAGTCCAATGTATAAGTGATCTACAGATGTAATGTTTTATCATCTTTCCGAATAAATAAATCGGCATATATTACTAATGTGTTGTAGTAATATATCGAATGTAATTTGATCTATGTCATTATGTGTGTAACCACTAATAGTAGATCTATAGATCATAAAGAATTACATTTGATGAGTCCCTGATCAGCTAAACTTCTTTAAGAAGCGATCAGTATGAGACTAACTCTTTGTGATCACGCTCTACTGATCATGGCAAAGTATGTGCCGGAGTTATATCATAGATACCATCAGGTCGATGATATCGGACAACCCGATTGTGAGTATGCTGCATAGATCTAGTCATGAGATACTCACATATCGTAACTTGTCATTATATCCTAAGACCAAGGAGTCTTTGTGTACATTATGTAACGAATACCTAAGTTTGACCTAGTCTAACGTTATCTGTAAAAGGGTAACTATAACGGCTTCGATTGGCTTTGGCATTTATTGCACTAGTGAACTCGAAAGGCGTCTGAGGGATTTATCACTCATACTTCGGTATGAGAAAGATATCCGTTTAGGCCACTTGATGAGTATGACTGAAGAAAGAGCATGGCCATGCAGGTGATACCTTAGTATCAGTTTTCAGTCATCTCAGCTATCAAGAAACAGAGATTGATAAATTAGGATTACCATTCTATGCCTATTGATCAATCTGGATATCGGTTTGATAAAAGGACAGTGACATGTACGATAGCAGGTTAAGTCGAATAATCGATAATCACGAATATTGGATAATCATAATGTCTTGCTAGAGGCCACTTATGATGGAAAGGGTAAAATAGTAATTTTACCAGTCTGCCAATTATTCGTGAGCCTAGAGGGTCACACGCATTAAGCACGATACATGACAACAATTATGAATGAGAATTGAGAACAATTCAGTAATTTTCTGGCCTAAGGTTTTAACCAGACGGTTGAAGAAATCAATTCGAGGAAAATGAGCCGTTTTGACTAAACCGAAATTAGAACTCAGGTTAATGGGTTTAATTTGGGTTTTAGTTAAACGGGCTTAAAGCCCATTTAGGGATTTAAGATATGAGAGGGAATAAATGCAAATAAGAGAGAATAAGGGATAGATAATGCAATTTTAATTTTGAAATTCAATTTAATTTCAAATTGAAATCACATAATATCTTCTCATTATCCTTAATTATTTTCAGCAACTTCCTCCCTCTCTTCCACCATTGTTGTCTTGTTTTCTCTCAAAAAAAATTCTAGCAAAATACTGAGTGAAAAATCATTTCGGTTGTGGTGCTTGTGTGGATTTGATAGAGAGAACACTACACTTGTGTTTTTTTCGATTACAAGAGGTAAATATCATTTTTATATTTATGTATATAACATGTTCAAATGGCATTAAGATCTAAGCTTTTTACGATCACCACGGTTACATAAAGTCCGTTGCATGATATTCATCGTTTGGAACCCGTGGTGATCTCTTTCAGTGGTATCAGAGTCATGGTTGATATGTTTATTTGTATATTTTTCCACACTTAAGAAAGATAAAATTTGGAAAAATTATTTGTTTGATCAGTATGTTGATTGATAACATGATCTTTGATAACATGATGTTTTCCACATGATGCTAGCTAAGCCCATTAGATTTGCATTTTAATTTCGGTTTTGCAACCTGCGTGTTGCTTAATTTTGGCTTGTAGTAAATACGGCCTGCGTGTCGTGATTTTTATTTTATTTAATTTATTTTAATATGTAATCACGAAGACCGACACAAGAATCAAGTCAAGAAGGAGGCTCGAAGAGAGTAGGAGTTCAAAAGAATGGAGCAAGTTGGGATCTTGAAAACCATGTCTTTAAGATCGGTTTTGCTAGATTCTTAGGAACTTTGGATGGGCTTAGCTATGCATATTTTATTGTTACATTTGTATATTTGAATGTATGAATGTATGATAGTTTAAACATACAAGTTTATGTATGATTTGCTATCACCCACATGCAAAGATTAAAATTGGAATTTAATCAGACTCGCATGTAACCTGCTAAGGGATCATCTTTGCATGAATTTGCAATTGATGATTCCAGATTAAGATTGTATCGATATACAATCAGACTTTTATAATTCACTTAAACGCAAATAATTATAAGTCAAGCGTGATACCATCCAAGCTTGGGCACTCAAAAGGGCTTTGACCCTATGGATGTCGGTACGCCTCCGCGTAACATTCATAGAGAAGAAGTCTGGATGAGATGGGTAGTTCTGTGTGGGTGCGTGCGCCTCCGCGTAGTAGTCACATTAGTTCTATCCATAGTTCAAGCTTGGTAGACTTGTCTACGATTGTCAGCTAGGGCTGACCTAGGGTATCAGTATAGGGTATGCCACGTACTAACAAGTACAGACCCTAGCCAGGAACTACATGGTCTTGTAGATGGATTTACTCCTACCTTGATGCACTCAATTGGAACAGTGAGCCTCCGTTCACTTCAATTGAAAGTATGATGGGATCCTGGTTCAGATTCTAAAGTTAGAATCAGAAAGTGTTTTATAATTAAATCTCCAACTTCCATTTTAATTAATACTAATTAAAAGTTGTTTACTGTGTAGATATAATATGGCAAACACGAATCACTCTGGTAGCGCGCTTACGTCACTAATCGAGAATGATAAGCTTAACGGTGTAAACTTTCTCGATTGGGACCGGAATTTGAGACTCGTTCTCAAGCATGAACGTAAGGATTATATTCTTACCCAGGAACAAGCACCTACTAAACCAGCACTGAACGCCTCAAGGGCGCTAAGGGATACCTACCAGAAATTCCTTAGCGACCGGATTGAAGTGCAGTGCATCATGATGGGCAGTATGGTGTCGGACTTGTAGCAACAGTTCTTAGACATTTCCGACGATCCCAAAGCCTGTATGGGTGAGATCGAGAAAATGTTCAAAGAGAAAGCGCGTGTCGAAAGATACGACACTTTCGTTGAACTAATGTCATGCAAGCTAAAGGCTGGAGCTCCTGTCAGTCCTCATGTCCGTAAGATGAAACGTCTTTTGGAACATTTGACCAGGCTAGGTCATCCTGTGGACAAGGAAATGTCTGCAGACTTTGTGCTGCATTCACTTCCAGAAGCATATCGTGAATTCGTTGGAAATTACAATATGCATGACATGAACAAAACCGTGTCAGAGCTTCATGGTATGCTTGTGACTGCTGAAAAGAATTTCAAGGGGAAAACCAAGGAGGTTCTTATGGTCAACAAGCAAGTGAGCTTCAAGAAAGCAAGCCTGGGGAAGGGTAATGCTCCTATGCACCTAGCAGGGAAGATTCGACAACCTAAGGGTCCAGCAGCTCCAAAGGCTGTTGAGAATCCTAAGAAGGATGTCGTCACCTTCTATTGCCAAGGACTGGGGCACTGGAAGAAGGATTGCAAGAAACACAAGTTGTTTCTTAAGAAGAGTGGAGCTTCCACGTCTTCAGGATCAGGTATATTTGTTATTGAGCTCAATCTCAGTTTATCTACTTCAGATTCTTGGGTACTTGATACCGGTGAAGAATCTCACATTTGTGTTAATGTGCAGGCTCTGGGAAGTAGAAGAGAAGTGAGCAAGGGCGAGGCGGACCTACGAGTTGGCGATGGCAATCAAGTCTCGACAACTGCTGTAGGAGATATTAGTCTCAGTTTGCCCAGTGGGCTAGTTTTATTTTTAAGTGATGTTCATTGTGTACCTGCGTTTCGCAGAAATATTATTTCAATTTCCTTGCTCGACAAGGAAGGATATCATTTTACAATTGATAATGGAGTTTTTAGTATTTTCAAGAAAAACATGTTTTATTGCAATGCTTCATTAGTTGGTGGTTTATATATTCTTAATATTCAAAACACTGACACTAGCTCTATTTATAATATCAGTAACAAAAGGGTTAAATCCGATGATTTAAACTAGACTGTGATATGGCACTGCCGCTTAGGCCATATTGGCCAGAAACGCATCTCAACACTTCACAAGTGTGAGCTTCTAAGTCTGTTTGAATTCACTTCAATTGAGAGATGCGAGTCATGCCTTATGGGCAAAATGACAAAAGCACCTTTTGCCGGTTTAGGTGAAAGGGTGAGTGACTTACTAGGCCTCATACATTCCGATGTTTGTGGGCCCATGAGCACTCAGGCCAGAAGAGGTTTTCACTACTTCGTTACATTCACTGATGACTTCAGTAGATATGGATATGTTTATCTTATGAGACATAAGTCGGAAACCGTTGACAAGTTCAAAGAGTTCCAGAACGAAGCACAGAACCAGCTTGGTAAAAGTATAAAGGCGCTTCGATCTGACCGAGGCGGTGAGTACTTAGACCAAGACTTTCACAGTCATTTAAAGGAGTGTGGGATCATCTCTAAATTGACTCCGCCTGGAACACCTCAAATGAATGGTGTATCCGAACGGAGAAATCGGACCTTGCTTGACATGGTTCAATCAATGACTAGTCAGGCTGATCTTCCTATCTCCTTCTGGGACTATGCCCTAGAAACGGCTGCATTCATATTGAATCGGGCTCCTACAAAGGCAGTGAAAAGCACTCCATACGAAGTGTGGAACGGGAAGAAACCCTTATTAGCTTTCCTTAAGATTTGGGGATGTGAAGCTTACGTCAAGCGTTTGCTAGGCGATAAGCTCGAACCCAAATCATACAAATGTGTCTTTGTGGGGTACCCTAAAGAAACAAGAGGGTACTATTTCTACAAACCCAGCGAGAACAAAGTTTTTGTTGCTCGAGGAGGGGTATTTTTGGAAAAGGAATTTATTTCCAAAAGAGCTAGTGGGAGTGCCGTGCATCTTGAAGAAATTCAAGAAGATACGGAGCAACCCACTACGCCGAATGTAGAAATACAGGAGCCAGAAGAGGTCATTGATCAAGAACCAATCCCGACACCCATTCCAGATGGTCCAAGAAGGTCTGAGAGATCTCGTCAAGCTCCTATCAGATATGGCTTCCTAGCCACTGAAGGAAATGACTTGATGTTGGTGGATCAGGATGATCCAGAAACCTACAGACAAGCTTTGGCCAGTCCAGACTCCGAAAAATGGCAGAACGCCATGAATGAGGAAATGAAATCCATGTCAGATAACCAAGTCTGGAACTTGGTGGATCAGACCCCTGGGATAAAACCCATCGGTTGCAAAAGGGTCTATAAAATTAAGACCGACATGGATGGAAAACTTCAGACCTATAAAGCTAGACTGGTTGCGAAAGGTTATCGCCAAATCGAAGGTATCGATTATGACGAGACTTTTTCACCTGTGGCTATGGTCAAATCTATCCGGATCATTCTAGCCATAGCAACATACTATGACTATGAGATATGGCAGATGGACGTCAAAACCACCTTCCTTAACGGGAACTTAAAAGAGGATGTGTATATGACACAGCCCGAGGGTTTTGTTGATTCAGAGAATCCCGGAAAGATTTGTAAGCTGCTTAGATCCATTTATAGATTAAAGCAAGCTTCACGGAGTTGGAACATTCGTTTTGATGAAGCCGTAAGGGAATTCGGTTTTATCAAAAACGAAAGTGAGCCTTGCGTATATAAGAAAGCGAGTGGGAGTAAAATAGTATTCCTAGTGCTATATGTCGATGACATACTGATCATCGGGAATGACATCCCAACCCTGCTTGAAGTTAAAGCTTGGTTAGGGAAATGCTTCTCGATGAAGGATTTAGGTGATGCTGCTTTCATTTTGGGCATCAAGATCTACAGAGATCGACCCAAGAGAATATTGGGCCTAAGTCAGAGCACTTACATAGATAAGGTATTGAGAAGATTCTCAATGCATGATTCTAAGAAATGATACTTACCCATGCGACATGGCATTAAGCTTAGCAAACAACAGAGTCCTAAGACTCCTGATGAGCTAAGCAGAATGAATAAGATCCCATATGCTTCGGCTGTGGGATCCATCATGTATGCTATGATTTGCACGAGACCAGACGTCTCGTTCGCATTAAGCTGTACCAGCAGATATCAATCTAACCCAGGCCAAGAGCACTGGACTGCTGTCAAGAGTATCCTAAAGTATCTAAGGAGAACTAAAGACGCATTCCTAGTGTATGGTGGGAAGGATGGAGAACTAGCAGTCACAGGATATGTTGATGCTAGCTTTCAGACAGATCCTGATGATTTCAAATCACAAGCAGGATTTGTATTCGTGTTAAATGGCGGAGCATTCAGCTGGAAGAGCTTCAAGGAAGCCACAACTGCCGATTCTACAACAGAGGCTGAGTACATAGCTGCAGCAGAAGCAGCTAAGGAAGCCGTATGGGTTAAAAGCTTTCTAACTGGATTAGATGTAATGCCGCGAGCATCTGATCCGGTAAGCTTGTTGTGTGACAACACTGGGGCCATAGCATTAGCTCAAGAGCCCAGATTCCACAACAGAACTAAACACATACAGAGGAAGTATCACATTATCAGAGAGTATATTGATAACGGTGATGTGGAGATGGCTTATGTACCGACTGATGACAATGTTGCTGATCCCCTGACAAAGGCTTTACCGCAGCCTAAGCATGAGGCACACGTGAAGTCTATTGGGGTAGATTGGAACTTAGGTTGGAACTAGGGGCAAGTGGGAGATTGTTAGGTTTTGCCCTAGTCCAAAATAATTCCTCAATCTATATTGTAACGGACATCATTATTCTACATAATAAAAGGCATAATATTACTAACATGTTGTAGTAATATATCTAATGTGATTTGATCTATGTCATAATGTGTGTAATCACTTATAGTAGAACTATAGATCAGAAAGAGTTGCATTCGATAGAGTCCCTGATCAGCTAAGCTTCTTCTGAAGCGATTAGTATGAGACTAACTCCTTGTGATCACGCTCTACTGATCATGGCAAAGATGTGCCGGAGTTATATCATAGATATCATCAGGTCGATGATATCGGACAACCCGATTGTGAGTATGCTGCATAGATCCAGTCATGAGATACTCACATATCGTAACTTGTCATTATATCCTAAGACCGAGGAGTCTTTGTGTACACTATGTAACAAATACCTAAGTTTGACCTAGTCTAACGTTATCTGTAAAAGGGTAGCTATAACGGCTTCGATTGGCTTTGGCATTTATTGCACTAGTGAACTCGAAAGGCGTCTGAGGGATTTATCACTCATACTTCGGTATGAGAAAGATATCCGTTTAGGCCACTTGATGAGTATGACTGAAGAAATAGCATGGCCATGCAGGTGATACCTTAGTATCAGTTTTCAGTCATCTCAGATATCAAGAAACAGTGATTGATAAATTAGGATGACCGTTCTATGCCTATTGATCAATCTGGATATCGGTTTGATAAAAGGACAGTGACATGTACGATAACAGGTTAAGTCGAATAATCGATAATCACGAATATTGGATAATCATAATGTCTTGCCAGAGGCCACTTATGATGGAAAGGGTAAAATGGTAATTTTACCAGTCTGCCAATTATTGGTGAGCCTAGAGGGTCACACGCATTAAGCACAATACATGACAATAATTATGGATGAGATTTGAGAACGATTCGGTAGTTTTCTGGCCTAAGGTTTTAACCAGACGGCTGAAGAAATCAATTCGAGGAAATTGAGCCGTTTTGACTAAACCGAAATTAGAACTCAAGTTAATGGGTTTAATTTGGGTTTTAGTTAAATGGGCTTAAAGCCCATTTAGGGTTCAAGATAAGAGAGGGGCTAAATGCAAATAAGAAGGATTAAAAGGATGGATAATGTAATTTTTATTTTGAAATTCAATTTTAATTTCAAATTAAAAATCACATAATCATATATTATCTTATCCTTGGAATTTTTCAGCAACCAACTCCCACTCTCTCTCCCTCACCTTGCCGAAATCTCTCCTCTCTCTACCTCCATTATTGCTCAAGTTTTCCTTTGAATTTTCTAGCAAATATTAGAGAGAAAAACCTTTTCAGTTGTGTGCTCGTGTGGACTTGATAGAGAGGACACTACGCTTGTGTTCTTGTCGATTTCAAGAGGTAAATATCAGATTTTAATAATGTTCATAACATGTTCAAATAGCATTCAGATCAAGTTTTTTCGATCACCACGGTTACATATTGTCCGCTGCATGATTTTCAATCTTTGGAACCCGTGGTGATCTCTTTCAGTGGTATCAGAGCATGGTTATTATGTTTATTTGTATATGTTTAAATCTGATTTTTTTTTTATGTTTATATGTGTTCTTCATCATTAGCATGCATGTAAATCAAAAAAAAATTTCAGATTTGATTAATTTTGGAAATTCGAAAATTAATTATTTTTTTTTGGGTTTTTTGGGGTTAGCCATGGCTTAGCCATGGCCGACCAGGTCGAGTCCCGTGGTGGACCATGGAATTCCCTAGGGCAGACCATGGTCAGCACCATGGGCCGACGAGGTCGCCTACGAGCGACCATGGTCGCTGCCGCGGGCGACGCGGTCTGCCCTTGCGGGCGACCATGGCAGCCCGTGAGGGCCACCATGGTTGCCTCGCGGGCGACCAGGGTCTGCCCTAGGGGCGACCATGGCTGCCCTCGCGGGCTACCATGGTCGTTCCCGTGGCCGACCACGGTCAGCCCCGCGAGCGACCTCGGCAGCCCTCACGGGCCACCGTGGTTGCCTCCGCGGGCGACCTTTGGTTGAGCCGGTTCGGCTCGACCAGATTCGAGCGAACCGGTTGGTTCGCAAGGATATTTGGAAACCCTAATAAAATTTAATTTTCAGATTTGGTTCGGTTTAAACATATACAAATAAACATATCAACCATGGCTCTGATACCACTGAAAGAGATCACCACGGGTTCCAAACGATGAATATCATGCAGCGGACTTTATGTAACCGTGGTGATCTCTTTCAGGTATTGCCTAAAAGTTGTGTATCTTCTGCTCTGGCCGAGACATGTTTTTATAGATATGGAAATCTCGACGTGGCGATCGTAGGTGGCGATCGCTACGTCATCTCCACAAGGGTGCGGCGATCGCCACTCCAGCACCACTTTCATCTTTGAGTGGCGATCACCACCTCCCTTGTGGCGATCGCCACATCCTTGGCCACCATGCTCAATTAGCCCGTTTTGTCCTATTTTTCTCCCTTTTTTACCCAAATCTTGCACCGGTGTACCAAACATACTCAAAGGCGTAAATTAGTATAAATGGGGCTCTAAAAGCCGATTAACGAGAGAAAATTAGGCACTAAATGTGGGCAAATCGGTGTCAAAGTGAAATCCGGTGGACCTACATCACGGCGGCATTCCAATTATGAACCGATTGCGATTACAACTAAAACGACACACCGGCGATGGAAGGGAGAACCCAAAATTGCATAACGCCTGCCAACAGAATCACCCGTCGCGAACGAAAATGTAAGAGGCGAGGAAGAGAGGAAAGGTGCAAAACGCACAATGCCACGTGTAAACCCTAGGTTTTGCTATTATATATATAATAGATTATAATTAAGGATAATTAATGGAAGAAAGTAAAGATCATTTAAGTGATTTTTTTATTTTCAAAATTCCATTATTATTTTCCCCAAATAGTGCCGATCCTTTTTTCTTCCCCACACACAAGTGTCGTCCCTCTCTTTCCTCTCATGATCATCATCATTTCTTCTTCTTCTTCTTCTTCTTCTTCTTCTTCTTCTAACAAAAGGTGGTGAAGAAACCTTAAGAAAATAATGTGTCTTGCTTGTGTGGATAAATCTAGAAAACACAATACTTTTTGTGTTTGATTGATTCAAGTTTTGGAAAGTATTTTTCAGATTTTTCAATGAAATTCTGAGTTTGTTGCCGGGTCAAGATGTCGTACACGATGTTTGTGACAATCGGTACGACAACTTGTCTGATCACAAGATAAAGGACGGAATAATAAATAGAAGACACACAATATGTTTACCCAGTTCGGTGACTCCGAACCTACGTCTGGGGGCAATCTGCCAGTGGAAAGGTTTTCACTATTAGGTAGTCAATAGTACAACTTCAAGCTCAACTAGCTATCACACAAGCTATTGTCCTAAGCTACTAGAGATCTCACCGTGAACCACCTCGATCAAGGGCCTTTTCCCCTGTCTTTGAGAACGTCTCAATTCCGCCCTTCGAGCAAGCCTATGCTTGGTTGCGTTGTCTTCGACAATGTTCTTCGTGAATCTTCAATCACGAACAAAAACCTTCAAACCACAAACACTCAAAGCCTTGTGAGTTGATGTTTGTGATCGATAATGTCCTTCTAAATAAATATGCCTCTTATCCGCTAATCTTACATGGTCACGAGCTCTGAGAATTTAGCACAAGAAAGGACTCAAAAGGGACGAGTTGCTAAAGGGTAAAGCACCTGCTTTTATAGCAACTCGAGTAGCCTAATCGGTTTCCAATACCGATTAGGAAATCCAATCCCTTGCCGTCCTTGGCAAGTTTGGCAAGTTGGCGTTGCCGCCTATAGGCCTTGCTAACGTGTCTTGATGCTAGATGGAGATTGCCTGATTTTGTCGTTGCCTAAAAATCACGCGCGTTGATGTTCTCTGTCTAAAACAGGAACACTACGATACTCGCCTAGTTATGTGTGCATAATGTCATACTACACATGTTGCGATTGTTGGCTGACATTTTTGCCTTGTGCTAAAAATCTGCCAATACTAAACGTAACAACAATCTCCCCTTTCAACAATTTTTTAGGAAAGCATATCTTGATGATACGACTTCTGTTCTTACCAATCTTCGGTCGATTTCTATCTCTAGTCTGGGACGATCTTCTTCAGCCGTTGTCAATCTTCATGTTTGACTTTTGTACACTGCAACGGATCATGTCTCCTTGTTGAGTCTTGTCCTTTATCAGCAAGGCACATAGTGCAAGTCTTCGTCTTCTGTCTCTTTGCAGTAAGGAGTGTTCATCAAGTTGCAACATGTTTGTGACGCATGTTCCAATCAAGACGTACCGACAAGTTTCAACATGTTTGTTACGCATGTTCCAATTATGTCGTTTCTTATGTCACAAAGTAAGTTGAAAAATGTTTTTACACATGTTTCAGCCAATACTTCTCTAACATGTTGTTACACACGTTAAAGGTGACAGATTACACCACATCTCTAATATGTTGTTACACATGTCATAGACCAGACCAAACACTATTCCACGTCATCATCATTTGATGACCATAAAATGACCATGCAAGGTCCAAATTATCTCCCCTTGATTGCCTCAAAAAGGGCAAAGGGTAAGCAGAGATAAGAAGAAGGATTAAAACCAAAATAAACACCTCTAAGTACCAGAAAAAATATCTAGCTCCACCAAGGAGCAAAAACATTGTTCACAAAAAGTAACCCGGACAGTCCCCGGGGATTCAAGAAGTTTTAACAAAAATAAATAAGTTTTCAGGACCACAATAATGAACTAGGAAGAGGCAGAGTGGGCAACATCATCTTCGGCATCAGGACCCTCTGTTGGAACGGCAAGCATATCGTGCAAGAGCTGTTCGAATATGGCTTTTCAGCTGGTTAGGTTTGCAATTGTGCCTTCTAGTTCGCAATTCTCTCCATGAGCTCGTGCACTATTTTATCTCTGATGGCCCATGTGGCTCTTGAGCAGCTTCCTTCTTCATAGGACTTTGCACAGGGTCGTGGGACATTCTTCATATGCTTTCCTTTGAACAACTTTTGGGCTGATATTGAGCTCCAAGGGTTTCTTCCTAATAACGTCATTGTTTCGAACAATGTTGGGACATTTTTGAATCATCATGTCGCACACAAGAGATGGGAACCCGATGGGTAGCTTAACAGCATAGGAACCGACATGCCGAACAAGATGTTCTATGACAAAAGCACCAAAGTCGAGAGAAGAGGTCATACCTATTTGATAGATCTGTTTAGCTAGATCGGCTCATATGCTTGATCCATTGGAATGCCAATTCGATATAGAATGAAATATTTGGCTGTGAGCTTTGATGATGCTATGACCCCCTTTTCTTGCCAAGTCTTCTTTCTCCCTCTAGTCACTTCATAGGCGATCCGGTCCATGGATATATTTTGCTGAGCTTGGTAAATCACCTCTCTTTCAAGGTAAGTGTTGATGGCTTTGGAGGAGAAGTCAAAGCAGTTTCCTCTTACATATATTTGTCTGAATTCAGGACTAGCTGGATCATTGTATACCTCGACGAGATTGACATAGAACTCTCGTATAAGAGCTAGATAGTATGGCCCGATGTCTGAGACAGTCTTCATGAGTTGTGCACTTTGTAGAAGTTCCATGATAACCTTCAATCCTTTGGTATCAGTAGACAGTTCCTTTTCTGGGTATATTATGCGGCTGCACACATACTTTCATCTGCTAGCGCCTTCAATGCATTGGAACGAAACATTGTCTATGGGTACGTCAGGAACGTCTTTTTCCAGCCTTAGCTTCTTCTTGGCACTAAGGGTGTGCAAGCCCTCTTCTTCGTTGAATTCTTCTTCTGGCTTCTCCAAATTGATAGTTCTTTTCTTCTTGCTTCTGCCAGATGTTGGCACAGATGCTTCACCCTTTTCTGAAGCTTTTCTTTTTCCTCTCCTATCAGCTGTCACTTCTACATTCTTCTTGGTCAACAACTTTTTAAGAGGGACATTGTCCTCACTTGGTGACGAGTCTTCACCAATGTCCTCCACAGAGTCATCAGGAATGGTTGGAGACGTCGGGGCGTTCTGCTCCCTAGGTTGCTCTTCTCTCCTTTGTGTCTCAGGTGAAGATTCCTTAGAGGTTGGAATCGTATGCTTAGATGAAGTTTTAGGGTTACCTGATCTCCTTCTGAGAGGAGGAATCTCTTCGTCACTTTCTCCCTCCGAGACATACGATGGTGTAGAGAATGGTTTTGAATGTTGTGGTTCATATTTCTCTTTAGTAAATTTTGCTCCACACACCTTGACCCCATGCTGATTCTGGGTCGTTCTCGAAGTCCTGATTTTCTTTGCGACATGCTTAATTCTCACCATGGTTGCAGAAGCTCTCGCTAGATTTGGAATGGATTGTAGAGAGCGAAGGATTGTAGTCGAAGAAACCCAAGATTTTCGAGACGGTGGAGCAAGTGGCGTGAGAATAGTGAAGAGTCGCCCTTAAATTTTCTTTTTCCTTTATTTTTGCGCTGAGTCGCGCAGGTGAACGCGAAGGTTGGCTGCGTATCTTTTTGCCAGAACAAAGATTTTGTTTCTCCTCCTTTTTTTATTTCATTCTTCCTTTGTCAGCAAATATGAAAACGGGCTTTGGATAAAGTAGGCCCGTATTTGATTTTGTGGACCCTTTAGAGAGAGAGAGAAAACCAAATCATTAAAAGCTCTCTCTATTTCCTTAATTTTCTTATTCCAAGCAGCACAATCCAAGGGAAGACCTTAGACTTTCAAACCTGATTTGTATCAAGCGCCTTGGTAAAAATGTCCGCTAGTTGTTTCTCAGTCGAGATGTACTCCAGCTTGATAATCTTGTCTTCAAGAAGCTCTCTGATGAAGTGATGTCTGATATCTATATGCTTGGTTTTGTTGTGCTGAACAGGATTCTTTGAGATATTGATTGCGCTAATGTTGTCGCAAAACAATGTCATGACATCTTGTCCGACATTATACTCAGCAAGCATCTGTTTCATCCAGAGGAGATGAGTGCAGCTACTTCCAACGGCAATATACTCAGATTCAGCTGTGGATAAGGCAATGAAATTTTGTTTCTTGCTGAACCACAAAACCAGATTTTTGCCAAGATAAAAACATCCACCTGAGGTGCTTCTTCGATCCGATGAGCTACCGGCCCAGTCAGCATCTCAGTATCCAACTAGAGTAGAGGATTTGTCAAAAGAATATAACAAGCCTAGCTCAGTTGTTCCTGATATATATCCTGATGATCCCTTGACTTGGGCTAGATGGCTCAGTTTAGGATTTGCTTGGTAGCGTGCACAGATTCCCACAGAGAAGGCTATGTCCGAACGGCTTGTAGTGAGATACAAAAGGCTACCAATGATGCTTCTATAGAGACTTTGGTCCACAGTTCTTCCTTTATCGTCCTTGGTAATCTCATGTGAGTAGCGATTGGTGTTCTTTTGTGGGACACTTTCTCCAGACCGAACTTCCTTACAATGTTTTTGGCATACTTGCTTTGAGAAATAGAGATGTCATTATTCATCTGCTTGATCTGGAAGCCTAGAAATTAAGTCAGTTCACCAACCATACTCATCTCAAATTCTGACTGCATATGTTGGAAAAAACGTTGCACCATCTTGTCCGACATTCCTCCAAACACAATGTCGTCTACATGAATCTGGGCGATCATGATGTTCTTTCCTTCTTTCTTAACAAACAATGTCTTGTCAACTCCCCCTCGAGTGTAGCCGTTCTTTACTAGGAACTGGGTTAGACGTTCATACCAGGCTCGAGGTGCTTGTTTGAGACCGTAGGGGCTTTCTTGAGCCGATAGATATGATGAGGAAAGCTGTGATCTTCAAACCCTTTTGGTTGAGTGACATAAATTTCTTCATTTAGGTACCCGTTTAGGAATGCGCTCTTAACATCCATCTGGTAGAGTTTGAATCTTAGATGGTAAGCAATGCTTAACAGCAATCTGATGGCTTCAAGTCTGGCAACTAGAGCGAATGTCTCATCAAAATCTACTCCTTCGACTTGTGTGTAGTCTTGTGCCACAAGTCTTGCCTTATTTCTGGTGATGTTCCCTTTGTCATCAGATTTGTTCTTGAAGATCCATTTTGTCCCGATGATATTGACATCGTCAGGCTTGGGTACCAGTTCCCATACTTCGTTTCTCTCGAACTGTACTAGCTTCTCTTGCATGGCACACGCCCAATACTCATCTTTTACGGCTTCTTGCACATTCTTGGGCTCTATTTTGGAGACAACGCACAGATTTCTTATCATGTCCAGGTAATTTACAGGAGTCTAACTTCGGGTTCGAACTCCTTCGTTTATATCCCCAATTACATCATGAGCTGGGTGATTCTTCTGGACTCTTCTGGAAGTTTCTGACTTTTCTCGAACAAAGTCTACCCATGTGTACCTTGAGAAGTCATTGACACATACAAAGATATATTTCTTCCCGCCAAGGCTTACGACTTGCATTGGTCCCATCAGGTCAACGTGTAAAAGTTCTAGAACTTGAGTGGTGGTAAGATGTTACACCTTCTTATGTGACGTCTTGACTTGTTTGCCTATCTGACATTCCTCGCAGATCTTGCCTTCGATGATCTTCAGATCTAGGACTCCAATGACTGCTTGTTCAGAAAGAATTTTCTGCATGCTCCTCAGGTTGATGTGTCCAAGCTTTTGATGCCAGATCTTTGTCTCTTGTGCCTTGGACAGAAAGCACTTGTCTGGTACATGAGCTGAGTTTGGAGACCATAAATAACAGTTGTCTTGTGACCTGAGACCCTTCATTAGTTATTCCTTTTGTTGATTGAGTACCACACATCTGTCGACAGTGAAGTTGACACAAAGATCCAGATCATAGAGTTGACTGATGCTTATCAGATTGGTTGTAAGACCTTCTACCAATAACGCCTCTTTTAGACAAGGTGGGCTAGAGAAGTTTAGCTTTCTTTTTCCCAAGACTTTGGCTTTTACACCATCACCAAAGGTAACAAAACAATTCGAGCATGGCGTTATGGTAGTCAAGAATGAGCGACTACCAGTCATATGATGAGACGAACCACTATCAAAATACAAATTGTTATTGGTAGACGCCTTTAAAGAGGTATATGTTTGACCGAGCTTTTTCCATAGAGGCGATAGCAGAATGGTCGTATGTGATCTCTTCGTCCACAGTGATGACAGACCTAGTTATGCATGTTCTTCTTCAAGCTGTCATGATGGTGTTTCTTCTGTGGCTGACTGTTACCAGATGTTTGTGACATTTGTTGTGACATGTCGTTCACAGCCTTCTGGGGGATGAAAACAGCCTTGCAAGTTGAGGCTTCTCTTAAGTAACCTAAACCTTCCATGTTTTTCGATGGCTTTCCAATGAGCAAAATTTTATTCAAAGTGTCAGTGCTTGAATTCATCATCTTGACTGACTTGGTCATGAGCTCGAGTTCTCCGTTCAGGTGTGCGACTTCTTTATTTAGGTTAATGATGGTTTCTAGAAGTCTCGTCTTGTCCTCGTTGAGAGAGAGAATAGTTGTATTTTGTTTTTCGAAGACTTGAGAGTCTTCAAGCCACTTATCATACCACTCATTGTAGGCATTGTTGAGAGTCTCATCAGATAGCTCATCATCCGAGGCAGGTTTCTTTGAGGTTTCAGTGGATGTGGAGGCAGCAAAGGCCACATAGTTACTTGTCTGCTCTTTGCCGATGTCTTCCTCTTCATCAGACAATGAGGCTGTGAACCCCTTCTTCTGTTTCTTGAGAAAGTTAGGACATTCCCTCTGCACATGTCCATAACCTTCACACTCGAAGCACTGAACTCCTTTTTATTTTCCTTATCGTTCTTGTCTGCCTTCTTTGAGAGAGTTCTCAACCTTCTAGAACCTTTGCGAAGGTTTGTCTCTGACATCTTGAGAGACATTCTTCCCTGCCATCTGGTTGAACATTCGCATAACTCGGTTGTAATTCTTGGCCAACATGGCAATTGCTTCATCGACTTCGCTGTCTGAGTCAGAGAATATATGCTCATTTTGTGCTTGGGTTGAGCTCTTGAAAGCTATGCCTTTGTGTTTCTTTTCCAAACTTGAAAGAGAAATCTCGTAGGTCATCAGGGATCACATAAGCTCATCAAATTTCAAGACTATCATGTACTTCCTCTATGACAGTGATCTTCATCTTGAATCTAGGGCTCAGAGCCCTTAGAGTTTTTCTCACCATATCCTCATCAGTCATAGGCTTGCCAAGCGAGTAGGATTCATTTGCTAGATCTCGAATTCGAACGTTGAACTCGGCTATTGTTTCATCCTAGTTCATGGTGAGAGCTTCGAAGTTCGTGGTAAGATATTGTAGTTTTTTCTCTCGTACCTTAGAGGTTCCTTCATACGCTATGACAAGGGTATCCCAGGCTATCTTCGCACTCGTGCATGTGTTGATGAGTCTGAAGACGTTTTTGTCAACTCCATCGAATATTACATTGAGTGCTCGGGAGTTTCCTAGGGAAACTTTGTCTTCAAAGGGGCTCCACTCCTTTTCGGGTTTAGGGCCCGTAATGTTGCCTTATCCATCAGAGTATTGGGGCTCTTCCCAGCCATTGATCACTACCATCCAGGTCTTGCTGTCCAGGGACTTCATGAAGGCATGAAAGAGATCACCACGGGTTCCAATCGATAAATATCATGCAGCAGACGTTATGTAACCGTGGTGATCGAGACAAGCTATGATCTTAATGCAAATTAAACATGTTATATATATATATACAAGTATAGTGTTTCTCTATTAAGTCCACACAAGCACCACAACCGAAGAGGTTTTCACTCAATAATTTTGCAATTAATTTTTTGAGAGAAACTTGACAACAATGGAGGATGAGAGGGAGAGAGTTTTCGGCATAAAGGGGGAGAGAATGAGGGAGATAGTTGCTGAAAAATGAGAGAGGATAATGGAAGATATTATGTGATTTTAATTTGAAAATTAAATTGAATTTCAAATTAAAATTGCATATCTATCCTTTATAATCTCTTATTTGCATTTGTTCCCACTCATAACTTAAATCCCTAAATGGGCTTTAAGCCCGTTTAACTAAAACTCAAATTAAACCCATTAACTTGAGTTCTAATTTCGGTTTAGACAAAACGGCTAAATTTCCTCGAATTGATTTCTTCAACCGTCTGGTTAACACCTTAGGCCAGAAAACTACTGAATTGTTCTCAATTTTCATCCATAATTGTTGTCATGTATCGTGCTTAATGCGTGTGACCCTCTAGGCTCACGAATAATTGGCAGACTAGTAAAATTACTATTTTACCCTTTCCATCATAAGTGGCCTCTAGCAAGACGTTATGATTATCCAATGTTCGTGATTATCGATTATTCGACTTAACCTGTTATCGTACATGTCACTGTCCTTTTATCAAACCGATATCCAGATTGATCAATAGGCATAGAATGGTCATCCTAATTTATCAATCACTGTTTCTTGATATCTGAGATGACTGAAAACTGATACTAAGGTATCACCTGCACGGCCGTGCTCTTTCTTCAGTCATACTCACCAAGTGGCCTAAACGGATATCTTTCTCATACCGAAGTATGAGTGATAAATCCCTCAGACGCCTTTCGAGTTCACTAGTGCAATAAATGCCAAAGCCAATCGAAGCCGTTATAGTTACCCTTTTACAGATAACGTTAGACTAGGTCAAACTAAGGTATTCGTTACATAGTGTACACAAAGACTCCTTGGTCTTAGGATGTAATGACAAGTTACGATATGTGAGTATCTCATGACTGGATCTATGCGGCATACTCACAATTGGGTTGTCCGATATCATCGACCTGATGATATCTATGATATAACTCCGGCACATACTTTGCCATGATCAGTAGAGCGTGATCACAAAGAGTTAGTCTCATACTGATCGCTTCAAAAGAAGCTTACCTGATCAGGGACATTATCGAATGCAATTCTTTCTGATCTATAGTTCTACTATAAGTGGTTACACACATTATGACATAGATCAAATCACATTAGATATATTACTACAACACATTAGTAATATTATGCCTTTTATTATGTAGAATAATGATGTCCGTTACAATATAGATTGAGGAATTATTTTGGACTAGGGCACAAACCTAACAATCTCCCACTTGCCCCTAGTTCCAACCTAAGTTCCAATCTACCCCCATAGACTTCACGTGCGCCTCATGCTTAGGCTGCGGTAAAGCCTTTGTCAAGGGATCAGCAACATTGTCATCAGTCGGTACATAAGTAATCTCCACATCACCGTTATCAATATATTCTCTTATAATGTGATACTTCCTCTGTATGTGTTTAGTTCTGTTGTGGAATCTGGGCTCTTGAGCTAATGCTATGGCCCCAGTGTTGTCACACAACAAGCTTACCGGATCAGACGCTCGCGGCATTACATCTAATCCAGTTAAAAAGCTTCTAACCCATACGGCTTCCTTAGCTGCTTCTACTGCAGCTATGTATTCAGCCTCTGTTGTAGAATCGGCAGTTGTGGCTTCCTTGAAGCTCTTCCAGCTGAATGCTCCGCCATTTAACACGAGTACAAATCCTGCCTGTGATTTGAAATCATCAGGATCTGTCTGAAAACTAGCATCAACGTATCCTTTGACTGCTAGTTCTCCATCCTTCCCACCATACACTAGGAATGCGTCTTTAGTTCTCCTTAGATATTTAAGGATACTCTTGATAGCAGTCCAGTGCTCCTGGCCTGGGTTAGATTGATATCTGCTGGTACAGCTTAACGCGAACGAGATGTCTGGTCTCGTGCAAATCATAGCATACATGATGGATCCCACAGCCGAAACATATGGGATCTTACTCATTTTGCTTAGCTCATCAGGAGTCTTAGGACTCTGTTGTTTGCTAAGCTTAATGTCATGCCGCATGGGTAGGTATCCCTTCTTAGAATCAAGCATTGAGAATCTTCTCAACACCTTATCTATGTAAGTGCTCTGACTTAGGCCCAATATTCTCTTGGGTCGATCTTTGTAGATCTTGATGCCCAGAATGAAAGCAGCATCACCTAAGTCCTTCATCGAGAAGCATTTCCCTAACCAAGCTTTAACTTCAAGAAAGGTTGGGATGTCATTCCCGATGATCAATATGTCATCGACATATAGCACTAGGAATACTACTTTACTCCAACTCGCTTTCTTATATACGCAAGGCTCACTTTCGTTTTTGATAAAACCGAATTCCCTTACGGCTTCATCAAAACGAATGTTCCAACTCCGTGAAACTTACTTTAATCCATAAATGGACCTAAGTAGCTTACAAATCTTTCCGGGATTCTCTGGATCAACAAAACCCTCGGGTTGTGTTATATACACATCCTCTTTTAAGTTCCCGTTAAGGAAGGCGGTTTTGACATCCATCTGCCATATCTCGTAGTCGTAGTATGCTGCTATGGCTAGAATGATCCGGATAGACTTGACCATAGCCACAGGTGAAAAAGTCTCGTCATAATCGATACCTTCGATCTGGCAATAACCTTTCGCAACCAGTCTAGCTTTATAGGTCTGAGGTTTTCCATCCATGTCGGTCTTAATTTTATAGACCCATTTGCAACCGATGGGTTTTATCCCAGGGGTTTGATCCACCAAGTGCCAGACTTGGTTGTCGGACATGGATTTCATTTCCTCATTCATGGCGTTCTGCCATTTTTCGGAGTCTGGACTGGCCAAAGCTTGTCGATAGGTTTCTGGATCATCCTGATCCACCAACATCAAGTCATTTCCTTCAGTGGCTAGGAAGCCATACCTAATAGGAGCTTGACGAGATCTCTCAGACCTTCTTGGACCATCTGGAATAGGTGTCGGGATTGGTTCTTGATCAATGACCTCTTCTGGCTCCTGTATTTCTACATTCGGCATAGTACGTTGCTCCGTATCTTCTTGAATTTCTTCAAGATGCACGACACTCCAACTAGCACTTTTGGAAATAAATTCCTTTTCCAAAAATACCCCTCCTCGAGCAACAAAAACTTTGTTCTCGCTGGGTTTGTAGAAATAGTACCCCCTTGTTTCTTTGGGGTACCCCACAAAGACACACTTGTCTGATTTGGGTTCGAGCTTATCGCCTAGCTGACGCTTGACGTAAGCTTCACATCCCCAAATCTTAAGGAAAGCTAATAAGGGTTTCTTCCCGTTCCATACTTCGTATGGAGTGCTTTCCACTGCCTTTGTAGGAGCCCGATTCAATATGAATGCGGCCGTTTCTAGGGCATAGCCCCAAAAGGAGATAGGGGGGTCAGCCTGACTCATCATTGATCGAACCATGTCAAGCAGGGTCCGATTTCTCCGTTCGGATACACCATTCATTTGAGGTGTTCCAGGCGGAGTCAATTCAGAGAGGATCCCACACTCCTTTAAATGACTGTGAAAATCTTGGTCCAAGAACTCACCGCCTCGGTCAGATCAAAGCGCCTTTATACTTTTACCAAGCTGGTTCTGTGCTTCGTTCTGGAACTCTTTGAACTTGTCAAAGGTTTCCGATTTATGTCTCATAAGATAAACATACCCATATCTACTGAAGTCATCAGTAAATGTAACGAAGTAGTGAAAACCTCTTCTGGCCTGAGTGCTCATGGGCCCACAAACATCGGAATGTATGAGACCTAGTAAGTCACTTGCCCTTTCACCTAAACCGGCAAAAGGTGCTTTTTTCATTTTGCCCATAAGGCATGACTCGCATCTCTCAATTGAAGTGAATTCAAACGGACTTAGAAGTCCATACTTGTGAAGTGTTGAGATGCGTTTCTTGCCTATATGGCCTAAGCGGCAGTGCCATATCACAGTCTGGTTTAAATCATCGGATTTAACCCTTTTGTTACTGTTATTAAAAATCGAGCTAGTGTCAGTGTTTTGAATATTAAGAATATATAAACCACCAACCAATGAAGCATTGCAATAAAACATATTATTCTTGAAAATATTGAAAATTCCATTATCAATAGAAAAACAATATCCTTCCTTGTCTAGCAAGGAAATAGAAATAATATTTCTGCAAAACGCAAGTAACAATGAATATTATTTAAAAACAAAACCAGCCCACTGGGCAAACTGAGACTAATATCTCCTACAGCAGTTATCGAGACTTGATTGCCATCGCCAACTCGTAGGTCCGCCTCGCCCTAGCTCACTTCTCGTCTACTTCCCAGAGCATGCACATTAACACAAATGTGAGATTCTGCACCGGTATCAAGTACCCAAGAATCTGAAGTAGATAAACTGAGATTGAGCTCAATAACAAAAATGCCTGATCCTGAAGATGTGGAAGCTCCACTCTTCCTAAGAAACAACTTGTGTTTCTTGCAATCCTTCTTCCAGTCCCCCAGTCCTTAACAATAGAAGCAGATGACATCCTTCTTAGGATTCTCAACAGCCTTTGGAGCTGCTGGACCCTTAGGTTGTCGAATCTTCCCTGCTAGGTGCATAGGAGCCTTACCCTTGCCCAGGCTGGCTTTCTTGAAGCTCACTTGCTTGTTGACCATAAGAACCTCCTTGGTCTTGCCCTTGAGATTCTTTTCAGCAGTCACGAGCATACCATGAAGCTCTGTCACGGTCTTATCCATGTCATGCATATTGTAATTTCCAACGAAATCACGATATGCCTCTGGAAGTGAGTGCAGCACAAAGTCTGCAAACATTTCCTTGTCCACAGGATGACCGTGTCTGGTCAAGTGTTCCAAAAGACGTTTCATCTTAAGGACATGTGGACTGACAGGAGCTCCAACCTTTAGCTTGCAAGACATCAGTTCAGTGAAAGTGTCGTATCTTTCGACACCCGCTTTCTATTTGAACATTTTCTCGATCTCAGCCATACAGGCTTTGGGATCTTCGGAAATGTCCAAGAACTGTTTTTGCAAGTCAGGCATCATACTGCCCATCATGATGCACTGCACGTCGATCCGGTCACTAAGGAATTTCTGGTAGGTATCCCTTAGCGCCCTTGAAGCGTTCAGTGCTGGTTCAGTAGGTGCTTGTTCCTGGGTAAGGATATAATCCTTACGTTCATGCTTGAGAACGAGTCTCAAATTCCGGTCCCAATCGGAAAGTTTACGCCGTTAAGCTTATCATGCTCGATTAGTGACCTAAGCGCGCTGTTACCAGAATGATTCGTGTTTGCCATTTTATATCTACACAGTAAACAAATTTTAATCAGTATTAATTAAAATTGAAGTTGGAGATTTAATTATAAAACATTTTCTGATTCTAACTTTAGAATCTGAACCAGGATCCCATCATACTCTCAATTGAAGTGAACGGAGGCTCACTGCTCCAATTGAGTGCATCAAGGTAGGAGTAAATCCATCTACAAGATCATGTAGTTCCTGGCTAGGGTCTGTACTTGTTAGTACGTGGTATAGGTCAGCCCTAGCTGACAATCGTAGACAAGTCTACCAAGCTTGAACTATGGATAGAACTAATGTAGCTACTACGCGGAGGCGCACGCACCCACACAGAACTATCCATCTCATCCATACCTTTTCTCTATGAATGTTATGCGGAGGCGTACCGACATCCATAGGGTCAAAGCCCTTTTGAGTGCCCAAACTTGGATGGTATCACGCTTGACTTGTAATTATTTGCGTTTAAGTGAATTATAAAAGTCTGATTGTATATCGATACAATCTTAATCTGGAATCATCAATTGCAAATTCATGCAAAGATGATCCCTTAGCAGGTTACATGCGAGTCTGATTAAATTCTGATTTTAATCTTTGCATGTGGGTGATAGAAAATCATACATAAACTTGTATATTTAAACTATCAAACATTCATACATTTAAACATATAAATGTAACGATAAAATATATGCATAGCTAAGCCCGTCTTAAGTTCCTAAGAATCTAGCAAAACTGATTCTAAAGACATGGTCTTCAAGATCCAAACTTGCTCCATTCTCGTGAACTCCCACTGGCTTTGAGCCTCCTCCAATCCGAGTCTTCCTCTTGACTTGATTTTTGTGTCGGTCTTCGTGATTAAAAATTAAAATAAATAAAACGAAATACAAATCATGACACGCAGGCCGTATTTACTACAACCCAAAATTAAGCAACACGCAGGTTGCAAAACCGAAATTAAAATGCAAATCTAATGGGCTTAGCTAGCATCATGTGGAAAACATCATGTTATCAAAGATCATGTATACAATCAACATGCTTATCAAACAAATAAATTTTCCAAATTTTATCTTTCTTAAGTGTGTAAAATTCCGGTTTATCGAAACCGCACGTTTTAATCGATTAATTGAATTTTGGACCGGTTCTCGCTGGTTTATCGAAACCGAACCAAATCTGAAAATTAAATTTTTAGGGTTTCCAAATATTCTCGCGAACCAACCGGTTCAGCTCGAATCTGGTCGAGCCAAACCGGCTCAACCGAGGTCGCCCGCGGAGGCAACCACGGAGGCCCGTGAGGGCTGCCGAGGTCGCCCGCGGGGCTGACCGTGGTCGGCCACGGGAACGACCATGGTAGCCCGCGAGGGCAGCCATGGTCGGCCCTAGGGCAGACCCTGGTCGCCCGCGAGGCAACCATGGTGGCCTTCACGGGCTGCCATGGTCGCCCGGATGGGCAGACCGTGGTCGCCCGCGAGGGCTGCCATGGTCGCCCGTAGGCGACCCTCGTCGGCCCTTGGTGCCGACCATGGTCTACCCTAGGGCATTCCATGGTCCACCAAGGGTCTCGACCTGGTCGGCCATGGCTCGGCCATGGCTAACCCGAAACACCTAAATAAAATTATTTTCCAATTTCCAAAATCAATAAAATCTGAAAAAAAAAATTTCGATTCACATGCATGCTAAGGTGATGAACACATATAAGCTAAAAAAATCAGATTTAAACATGTAGAAGAATACATAACAACCATGCCTCTGATACCACTGAAAGAGATCACCACGGGTTCCAATCGATAAATATCAATGCAAATTCAACATGTTATATATATATAAATCTGAAAGTTACCTCTTCTAATCGATGAAAACACAAGTATAGTGTTTCTCTATTAAGTCCACACAAGCACCACAACCGAAGAGGTTTTCACTCAATAATTTTGCAATTAATTTTTTGAGAGAAACTTGACAACAATGGAGGATGAGAGGGAGAGAGTTTTCGGCATAGAGGGGGAGAGAATGAGGGAGATAGTTGATGAAAAATGAGAGAGGATAATGGAAGATATTATGTGATTTTAATTTGAAAATTAAATTGAATTTCAAATTAAAATTGCATATCTATCCTTTATAATCTCTTATTTGCATTTGTTCCCACTCAAAACTTAAATCCCTAAATTGGCTTTAAGCCCATTTAACTAAAACCCAAATTAAACCCATTAACTTGAGTTCTAATTTCGGTTTAAACAAAACGGCTCAATTTCCTCGAATTGATTTCTTCAACCGTCTGGTTAAAACCTTAGGCCAGAAAACTACTGAATTGTTCTCGATTTTCATCCATAATTGTTGTCATGTATCGTGCTTAATGCGTGTGACCCTCTAGGCTCACGAATAATTGGCAGGCTGGTAAAATTACAATTTTACCCTTTCCATCATAAGTGGCCTCTAGCAAGACGTTATGATTATCCAATGTTCGTGATTATCGATTATTCGACTTAACCTGTTATCGTACATGTCACTGTCCTTTTATCAAACCGATATCCAGATTGATCAATAGGCATAGAATGGTCATCCTAATTTATCAATCACTGTTTCTTGATATCTGAGATGACTGAAAACTGATACTAAGGTATCACTTGCACGACCGTGCTCTTTCTTAAGTCATACTCATCAAGTGGCCTAAACGGATATCTTTCTCATACCGAAGTATGAGTGATAAATCCCTCAGACGCCTTTAGAGTTCACTAGTGCAATAAATGCCAAAGCCAATCGAAGCCGTTATAGTTACCATTTTATAGATAACGTTAGACTAGGTCAAACTTAGGTATTCGTTACATAGTGTACACAAAGACTCCTTGGTCTTAGGATATAATGACAAGTTACGATATGTGAGTATCTCATGATTGGATCTATGCAGCATACTCACAATCGGGTTGTCCGATATCATCGACCTGATGATATCTATGATATAACTCAGGCACATATTTTGCCATGATCAGTAGAGCGTGATCACAAGGAGTTAGTCTTATACTGATCGCTTCATAAGAAGCTTAGCTGATCAGGGACATTATCGAATGCAATTCTTTCTGATCTATAGTTCTACTATAAGTGGTTACACACATTATGACATAGATCAAATCACATTAGATATATTACTACAACACATTAGTAATATTATCCCTTTTATTATGTAGAATAATGATGTCCGTTACAATATAGATTGAGGAATTATTTTGGACTAGGGCACAAACCTAACAAGGCACATATGCGAGCTTTCCAATACCCATAATTTGTTCCGTCGAGTACGGGGGTTCGATTGATTGATCCTCCTTTCTTCGACTCCATCTCAACTACTCAGAGTATTTGCAGAATCTCACCTAAGAGATAAGGTGCCTTCTCTGATACCAATTGAAATTCTGAGTTTGTTGCTGGGTCAAGATGTCGTACACGATGTTTGTGACAGTCGGTACGACAACTTTTCTGATCACAAAATAAAGGACAAAATAGTAAACATAAGACACACAATATGTTTACCTAGTTCGGTGACTTTGCACCTACGTTTGGGGGCACTCTACTAGTGGAAAGGTTTTCACTATTAGGTAGTGAATAGTACAACTTCAAGCTCAACTAGCTATCACACAAGCTATTGTCCTAAGCTATTAGAGATCTCACCGTGAACCATCTCGACCAAGGGCCTCTCTCCCTGTCTTTGAGAACGTCTCAATTCCACCCTTCGAGCAAGCCTATGCTCGGTTGCGTTGTCTTCGACAATGTTCTTCGTGAATCTTCAATCACGAACAAAAACCTTCAAATCACAAAAACTCAAATCATTGTGAGTTGATGTTTGTGATCGACAATGTCCTTCTAAATAAATCAGCCTCTGATCCGCTAGTCTTACACGGTCACGAGCTCTGAGAATTTAGCACAGGAAAGGACTCAAAAGGGACGAGTTGCTAAAGGGTAAAGCATATGATTTTAGAGCAACTCGAGTAGTCTAATCGGTTTCCAATTGCCGTCCTTGGTGTTAGGTTTGTGCCCTAGCCCAATGTAATTCCTCAATCTATATTGTAACGGACATCATTAGTTTACATAATAAAAGGCATGATATTACTAATGTGTTGCAGTAATATATCTAATGTAATTTGATCTATGTCATAATGTGTGTAACCACTTATAGTAGAACTGTAGATCAGAAAGAATTACATTCGATAAAGTCCCTGATCAGCGAAGCTTCTTTTGAAGCGATCAGTATGAGACTAACTCCTTGTGATCATGCTCTACTGATCATGGCAAAGTGAGTGCCGGAGTTATATCATAGATATCATCAGGTCGATGATATCGGACAACCCGATTGTGAGTATGCTGCATAGATCCAGTCATGAGTCATATCGTAGCTTGTCATTATATCCTAACTCCTTTGTGTACACTATGTAACGAATACCTAAGTTTGACCTAGTCTAACGTTATCTGTAAAAGGGTAACTATAACGGCTTCGATTGGCTTTGATATTTATTGCACAAGTGAACTCGAAAGGCGTCTGAGGGATTTATCACTCATACTTCGGTATGAGAAAGATATCCGTTTAGGCCACTTGATGAGTATGACTGAAGGAATAGCACGGCCGTGCAGGTGATACCTTAGTATCAGTTTTTAGTCATCTCAGATATCAAGAAACAGTGATTGATAAATTAGGATGACCATTCTATGCCTATTGATCAATCTGGATATCGGTTTGATAAAAGGACAGTGACATGTACGATAACAGGTTAAGTAGAATAATCGATAATCACGAACATTGGGTAATCATAATGTCTTGCTAGAGACCACTTATGATGGAAAGGGTAAAATAGTAATTTTACCAGTCTGCAATTGTTCGTGAGCCTAGAGGGTCACACGCATTAAGCACGATACATGAAAACAATTATGGATGAAAATTGAGAATGATTCGGTAGTTTTCTGGCCTAAGGTTTTAACCAGACGGTTGAAGAAATCAATTCGAGGAAATTGAACCGTTTTGTCTAAACAGAAATTATAACTCAAGTTAATGGGTTTAATTTGGGTTTTAGTTAAACGGGCTTAAACCCCATTTAGGGATTCAAGAGATGAATGGGGAAGAAGTGCAAATAGGAGTTTAAGAATGGTAGATATGCAATTATTAATTTGAAATTCAATTTTATTTCAAATTAAAATTCCAAAAATATCTCCCATTATTTTCTCCAACCATTAGCAACTACTCCCCTCATCTTCTCCCTCTCTTGGCCGATTTCTCTCTCCCTCTTCATCCACCATTTTTGTCAAGCTTCTCAAGAACATTCATAGCAAAAGTGTGAGAGAAAACCTTCTTCGGTTGTGGTGCTTGTGTGGACCTAATAGAGAAACACTAAGCTTGTGTTTTCATCATTTCATAGAGGTATTTTTCAGATTCAAAAGGTTGATAGCATGTTGAATTTACATTAAGATCCAAGTTTGCATCGATCACCATGGTTACATAACGTCCGGTGCATGAAATTTATCGAATGGAACCCATGGTGATCTCTTTCACATGGCAAGTTTGACAAGTTGGCGTTGCCGCCTATAAGCCTTGCTGACGTGTCTTGATGCTAGCTGGAGATTGGCTGATTTTGTAGTTACCTAAAAATCACGCGCGATGATATTCTCTGTCTAAAACAGGAACGTTGCGATACTCGCCTAATTCCGCGCGCATAATGTCATACTATACATGTTGCGATTGTTGGCTGACATCTTTACCTTGTGCTAAAAAAATCTGCCAATACTGAACATAACAACAGTAACCTTGCTGAAATTTTTATCACATGATGATCGGTTTTAGTTTAATTGATTATGCATGAGTTTAATTGTTTGGACCCCATGAACTCCTTCAATAAATCATCATAACTCTTAACCGTGCAAATTCGCTTGTTGAGAGGCTTATAGATTTATCAAGAACAGTGTTGATCACAAAACATCAATAGTGAGGTTTGAGTGTTTGTGATTTAAGGGTGTGTGCTTTTTGTGATTGAAGATTCACGAGCAGATTTTTTAATACAAATACACTGAGCATAGGCTTGCTCGAAGGGTGAAATTGAGAGTATCTCAAAGACAGGGGGAGTCCCTAGTCGAGGTGGTTCACGGTGAGGTAATAGTAGCTTAGGACAATAGCTTGTGTGATAACTAGTTGATGCTTGAAGTTGTACTATTAACTACCATATAGTGAAAACCTTTCCACTAGCAGAGTGCCCCCAGACGTAGATGCGGAGTTACCGAATTGGGTAAATGTATTGCGTGTCTTCTGTTTACTGTTTGATTATTTATTGTCTATTATATGTGATCAGACAAGTTGTCAAACCAATTGTTACAACATTGCGTTTGACATCTTGTCCATGCTACAAATATGATTTTCAAGTTGTATTGTCGCAAAACATTTGAACAAGTTCGTCAATTTTAGGAGTAAGTTTGAGATCCTGAAGAAAACTCCTTAGCCACATTGCCTCTTGAACGAGAAGGTTAGTAGTGACATACTCAGCTTCCATAGTCGATAAAGTTATGTAGTAGCGATCTTACTGCACTAGGATATTGCTCCTCCTCCAAGGAGAAAAGCATATCATAAGGTCGATTTAGACTCATCTAAATCACCGCCCCAATCAGCATTTGAGTATCCCTTCAAACGCAAGTCCCCACCTTCAAAACAGAGGACAAGATCACTTGTACCACGAAGGTAGCGCATGATTCTCTTGACTCATTGCCAGTGAGCATACCCAGGGTTGGTTTGGAAACGACTTACTAAGCCAATCACATAACAAATGTTCGGCCGTGTACACAACACTGCGTACATCTGTTGGGATTTTGTGCCATAGCACAATGTATTTTCAATCTACTCATGTAATAAGATTATTAGTTGAAATAAAATCGGCATTCATATTACTAAGTGTTGTAGTAATATTTTAAGTATGATTTGATTTGTATCATTGATGTGTCAACACATAATAGTAGATCTACAGATCAGATAAAATCTTACTTAAGCAGTCCCCGATCAGAATAGCTTCATAAGAAGCGATCGGTATGAGGCTAACTCTAAATGATCACGCTCTACTGATCATGGCCAGAAGGGGGCCGGAGTTAGGTCATAGTATCACCAGACATGGGTGATATAGGACGACCCGATCATGAGTATGTTACATAGACACAGTCATGAACATACTCATATGTCGACACATGAAATCACATCCTCAGATGGAGGGATCATTGAGGTCACTACGTAATGAGTGACGAGTTTGACTCAGTCTAACGTCTCCTGTAAAAGGGTTACAATAACGACTGTGATTTATTGCTGAAGGATTTATCCCTCATACGGACATATGAACAGATATCTGTTTAGGCCACTTGATGAGTACAACTGAAATACAATAGCATGGCCATGCAGTCGATACGGAGTATCAGTTACAATTCAGTTAACTCAGATCAAGAAACAGGATAACTGAACGAGGTTTACTTGTCTATGCCTCGTGGTTGTCAAAGATATCAAGAGGATAAAAGGATAGATTCATGTACAACAAGGTTAAGTCGAAATCTCGATAATCACAAGCGTTAGGTAATCATGATGTCTTGCTAGAGGCCACTCATGATGGATAGGGTAAAATGGTAATTTTACCAGTCCGCCAACGTGTCGTGAGCCTAGAGGGTCACACACTAAAGGTTGAGTAAAACAGATGGAATCATGAGAGAGACAAAATCCGGTTTTGGCTTAAACTAGATTAGACCGATTTCGGTTTAGGATTAAACCGAAAATCAAAAACGGTTTAGCTGGACCAATTAACTATAATCTAAATAAATATATTTAATTAATTTAGCTAAACAGGGCATAGCCAGATTGGGCTAAGCCAGAATGAGCTTCTCTACATTAATTAATTAAAAGTTTTGGGCTTTAAGCCCATTAAGGCCTTTAATTAATTATTGCCTAAAAAGAGTTATAAAAGGAAAATTTTCAGATTTGAAATAAAAATCTCTCTCTCTCTCTCTCTCTCTTGGCCAACCGGCCCCTCTCCCTCTCTCCTCCTCGTATCTTCAGATTGCTCTTACTGTGTGGACGTTCTTTAGAGGTCACTGAATCTTATTTAGTGACAAAGAGATTTCTAATCAAGGTAAAATATAAATTTTATTCTAGCCTAGATCTCATGATCATGTAAAATCCTTATTAAACATGGAACTTTGAGGTTAATTTCTTGTATGTGCATGAAATTAATTGATTGGAACCCTCAAATAATTCCTTCAACATCAAACTACCAATTGCACTAGCATATGGAACATTACTCATTTGCTTATTTTCTGTATTTGTTTTAGGACATTAATAAAAACTTAAGGTATTGCCCTTTTCAATTGGAGTATCAACATGTTTGGAAATATACATCTGGAAACGTTCCAACACCTTCTTAATATATGACTCTCGAGACAAATCAAGAAGTTTTTTAGTGTGATTCCTCATAAGTTCCACTCTTGCACATTCCCTCTTGCATTCTTAGTGTGATTCCTCATAAGTTCTTCATAATTTACGCAAAAGAACTTAAATGCCCCTAATTATCCTTTTACTTTTTAAAAAGGCCATTAAACCTTATCATTCTCTCACCTCATCATCGTCTACAAACTCAACTCCATCTCCGACCAATCTTTTTCTCTAAAGAGAAACACCGAAGAACCCAGTTTTGAAAAAAAAATTGTAGTTTCGAAAAACTGAAAGCAACAATGTATGCAAACCAAATCATCAAATAACACTCAGAATCAAAATTAAAATAAAGTAAAAGTTACAATAGAGCTGAGACAGATATGTGGTTACGTTCTTCTTGTCAGATTCTTGTCGTTCCAAGACGACAACATCATGGGCATGTACCGGAAGAGATTTACGTGGTATTTCATGTGCCCGCCGTGGTTCTCATTCTCACAGGAGGCAAGATGATTTGTCACGAAACCTTTAGATCCTAGCCCTATCTCTCAAATCACGTTTTCGAAAGTCATGTTTCAAAATTCCCTTCCGAAATCAGGGAAGTAAAGCGAATTTGATCAGATCAAAACCAAATTGATTGTTGGAGTTGTGAAATCGAATCATCTTGACATGCCGGTACATTTCTAATTCGCAATTCTGTCAAAGCATTTGAATCGAAATTTTGATATGAGGATTAAAAATTTTAAATCACAAGCTACCCTTTCCTTGTGGCCCCTATGTCCCCAATTTCTACTGATGAAGAGGTTGTTTCGAAGCCTTTACAGGTGTGCCCAATTCGTTTTTGCTTCAATTTGTGACTGAGGTTTGGGTTTCCTTGTACGGGTTCGTCCCTTTTGGTTGTTTTATTTGAATTGATGGGTTGAATATGTTGATAAAAATACTCAAAGTGCAAGTATGTAGAAATGAACTAATTTTAAGTGTAATAAAATGAGATTCAAAGAAACGGTAAGTTTCACAAAAGTAACATAAAATAACCTTTTAACTTATGACACGAAACAAAACCAAACAGTCTCGCCCTAGAATTAGATAGATCGCTTTCTCTCTCCCTCTATATATATATACACACAGCACCGCACCGCCGCTGTGAACCGCCGTCGATTCTCTCTCCGAATTTCAGGTATATACTTACACTATTGCGGCTAGGGTTTCCAATTTCTGTATTAATGCTCCGATTCACGCTTCTTTCTTGGGTTCATTCCGCAGATTCGTCCCCCTTTATTGAATCTCTTTCTAGGGTTTGGTGTCTTTTGTCTCTGCTGACTTGTTTGGGTTTTGCTAGTTTCTGTGACAATGAGGGGAAGAAGTTACACTCCATCGCCTCCGCCTAGGGGATATGGCAGAAGAGGACGAAGCCCCAGTCCCAGGGGTCGTTATGGTGGTGGTGGAGGCGGGGGACGTGGCCGTAGCAGAGATCTACCTACCAGCCTTCTTGTTCGCAACCTTCGTCATGATTGCAGGTCAAATTTCTTTTTCTTCAAGTTGTTTTGGTTTTCATTGCTATACAGTCATGTGTGTGTGTGTGTTATGTTCCTCTTTTGTGAAATTTTGTATTAACTGAAGATTTTGTTGTTGTTGCTGTGCCTTTTATTTCTTGGCTTAAATGTCAACAATATAATAATCTGAAAAGGCTTTGTTTGCATTGTGATGACTAATTTTGCTGGATAAATTTATCATCGGTCTGGCATGCAATTTTTTTAAAATTAAATTTATGAGCTACACAAGGGTACCCCTCCCATCTCCCAAACATAAATTCAAACCCCCACATACTCTCAAGCAGTTGACCTCATTGAGCATGGGACCTCTTAGAGGGAAGTGTCCTCTTTGGCCTCTTTTCAAAGCCCTATGCGAGCCGGCTAAGGATTACTGTTTGAGCATTTGACCATCATGAATTCCAAGTAATTTGAAATTTGCGTGCTTAAGAGTTCTTGTTGTGATGTCTTAAATTTTAATGGATGTGGCTAACTTGTTTGAACTGAGATGTGGCATGAATATGCTTGAATACACGTGCATTGAAGATATTTGGTATGTCTATAATGCAGCTGAACCAAGATGTGATGTAAATGTGTTCCTAATGTGGTAGTATTTGTCGCCTTGTAATTTGTTTGGGCATGAATGAGAATACAAACTGAGTTTTGATTATTATGGCTTTTCCACTTCTATCTGACTCGTATGAGCATTCTCTTATGCAGGCCAGATGACCTTCGTAGACCGTTTGGGCAGTTTGGTCGTCTGAAGGATATTTACTTGCCAAGGGATTATTATACTGGGTGAGCATTTGTTAGCTAATTGTTTACCTGTTAACTATATTAGGTGATTAGTCTTTTTCCTGTAGATTTTTCTTGATTCAAAAGATTCTCTTTCTATTTCCTTATATTTTTATACGCCTCATGAATTCCAAGGGTTGCTTGGTTTTCTTGGTTGAAGAATAGTTTTGTGTGGCGCCATTGAATTTATTTGTAAGTTTTATCTTTGGATTGATCCCTCTTGTGGAGTTGTCATAATTTTGTGTGCATAGTTATTCCCTAGTCTTTGATTACGGTATGTCTAGTTCTAAATATCCAACTCGTAATATTATTGTCATCGTGCAAGAGTTTTTATATCTGTATCAACTAAATGGTTTTAGAATATTGATCTTGCTGGACTTAGCTCCCTTCATTGCTCTGATGGCTAGGCCTTCTTCATGCTTGTAGTATATAATTATTACAAGCTGGGTGTGTGTTGATTGAGGTTCTTGAGATTTAGCAGTGAAATTAAAGTTTTGAAGACATCAATCAAGTAAATAGAGTTCTTTTGAAGATGATGTTAATGATAGTGAAGATTGGAAGGAAGTTTGGTTTGGATACATTGTGAAGATGTTCCAAGTCTTGAAGAATTTCAACTCATCTTAAAACTGATACTTGCAAGGTCAGCAGCAAAGTGCTTGCTTTTCATGTTTATAACGACCTTCCATATTACTGGGTATTAATCTTGTTGGTGAAAGGTTTATGCCCCGAAGAGTACCCATTCTAGTTTTACCTTTTGATATAATCAAATTATTAATGTGGTATTATGTTCGACTGTTGCTCTATTATCTGCAGGGAACCTCGAGGCTTTGGGTTTATCCAATATGAAGAACCTAATGATGCTGTAGAGGCAAAATATCAAATGGATGGTCAGGTTCTACTTGGACGAGAGTTGACTGTAGTATTTGCTGAGGAAAATAGGAAAAAGCCAAATGATATGCGAGCTCGTGAAGGACCAAGGTATTCTTTGCATTTGTTTGTGTAGCCTTAAGGTATTGTCATAGAACATTTTTATCAGGTGGTCTTTATAGTGTTAAAGGGCGAGATGCATTAAAATCTCTGCTAACTGTGGGACAATCTGTAAACCATAGTCTACTAAAGTTTCAGGAAGATAAATTATTGTCAATATCAAACTATTATAAATAATTCCTATCCGAATCATTGCAGCCTTTTCAGCTGGTAGTAGTGTTTCTCTGATCTCTAATCACATCATCCTTGTATTGAATGAGATTGTTCAGCACTGAAGTTTTTTTATTTTATTTTGTGTGGCTTAGCATAGTCTTCGCTTTATAAATACAAATGTTATATTTCTATTAATGTTCTGTTTTTTCTCACTTGTTATTTTCTTCACATTTATTAGTAGCCGCAGGAGTGGGAGTCGACAAAATGATCGAAGGAGATCACCACCTCGTTATTCCCGATCTCCTCCTACACGACGTGCAAGATCTCGGTCTCGCAGCCGTGATCATTCCCCTCCTAAGCGAAGGCAAGTTTCAAGGTATCAAATAATTTTCTTTTCTGCCTTTATGTTTAACTTTGATGCACTGTCATCCTTGGGGCATGTTAAGTTGGTGGATAACTTCCGAATTCTGAATCAGAAAAAATAGTCTGGCTTGCTGTTTTGATATATTCAATTGGTCCATGTTTACATTGTTGATTTATTAACTGCGGCTTTGTTCTCATATGGGTGTGGTAGAGTTTCTGTACTTAAGGGGTGTGCATTTAAGCCCGAAGCCGCGGACGGAACTGGAACCGTTGAACCGGGAATTGTGGGTAACTGTTTAGGTTCTGGTTCTAAAATTGAAAGAACCATATAATTCTGATTCGGTTCCGGTTCTTAAAATACCAAATCAGCGTGGATATGTTACTTATCTTTTATTAAGTATTTTATAATTTGATTGGGTTGTAGTAATTAAGTCTTAATGTTTGATTTTTGTTAGAACTTTCAATAATTACAAATTTTAAGTACTTGTCTAAAAATCGGGATCAAAATCGTCTAATATTTACCATAAATTGAATAATTAACAAAAATCGAAAATCAACCATTTCTAACAGAGCCGAACCAGAGAACCGGGTCTAGAACCGAACTGGCCATTTATGTAATGGTTCTGGATTTGGTTCCCAAAAATGAGATATGGTGGGTATGGTTTTGGTACTGTCCCGAACCTGTTCCCACCCTTATTTGTACTGATCAATTTGTCTGTCTTGTGCGTACTGCAATCTGGAATGGCTACCAAATTATCTTATTATGCTTTGAACACTTATGGGCAGGTCTATCTCACCTCAAGAAAGAAGGTACAGCAAAGAAAGGTCATATTCGCCACGGCAGAGCCCAGTAAGACAATACTCTCGCTCACCACCTCCTTACAATGGCTCCAGAAGCCGCAGTCAGAGCCCTCACCAGGTGAGGGGTCAAAGCCCAGTTAGGGGGCAGAGCAGGAGCAGGAGCAGGAGCAGAAGCCCAAGTCCAAGGCGTAGCAGAAGTCCGGTTCGTGATGGTTATGTTAAAGAATCAAATGGTGGAGATAGATCTCCTAGCCAGTGAGCTCAACTGTGTGTTAATCTACATCTACTACTACTAAACCATCTGGATTTCCCAGTAACATCGTGTGCTGTAGTGTTAAATCAGATTGGATTTACTACATTTTATGGTTTTCTAACTCAAGACATTGTTTTGCATGAATTATGTTAGTCACTTGTGTTTGAACCTCTTCTATTGAACCTGTTTGGTATATGTCGTTTGTTTTTCATCTATTGCGCTGTTAAGCTATAGCTGTTCTTTTATAAGTGGTTTTTGTTTTTGATATCATTTTGTTTATTGAATAGGGGCTTTTTGGATTTTTTTTGTATTTTTTTGTCAATTTCTTTGACCCTGTCTAGTCTCCGAATGGTCACAATGAATCTGTGCCCATGATAATGATATTAAAGAAATAATATTTTTTTGAAAGCAAGGAAATAGTATTTGATACTTTTTATTAAATACTGTATACAATAAAAATATGTTTTTTGAAAAAAATATTAATTTTCATTGAATGTAATTACGATTTTTTAGCAAGGACGCAATTATACTTAGTTGTACAATTCTATTTAATAGAATTTCTTCTAATCGGCGCCCTCTTAAATCACTGTCCATTTTCATTAGATTCTGTAATGTATTAAAATTTAAGGTCAACAACTCTTTTTTTGACCCCTTACCAGCTTACCTCCCCTCTCTCTCAGCTTTACTTTACTGACTCAACACCGCTTGAAATTCTAGGGGTGGGGTTTTCAAAATTTTGGAAGCTATTTCTGAAACTTTGAAAGTCATTTCTCTCATGTTTCACCACTTTTCTTTGTTTTCTCTGCTCGTACGACGTAACTCATCAGATTATTCTTCTCATTTGGTCCTTTACTTTTGGATTTCACTGATATTCTGTGTGTGATTCTAGTTTTGTTTAGTATTGATAATGTTATTTATCATTACCGATGAATATGCTGAACGGAGCTGGCGGCACTATTCTAGTTGTGAGTGGTGGGTATGAAGAAGAAGGCCAAGTCGAGGAGGCAGTAAGGGTAGTAGGCGATGGAGAAGATGAAGGAGGTGGAGAAGGAGATGCCATCGACGGCTGTGGGTATTTTGGAAGGGAAGAGAGCACAACCAATGGAGAAGAAAATGTCGTCGGTGAAGGTAAGAATGAAGGATTGGATCGTTGCATTGCCGAAGGTAAGAATGTTGCATGAGCTGAATTTGGTGTTGACAACAAACTCCAGAGGCTCTACGGTGGTGGTGACAGTGGCGAGGAAGAGGAATATGGTGGTGAAACGTAAAAGGTTTGGGGGAGACATGAATGAACGATGGAAGGAAAAAAAAAAGGTATTTTACTGTTACTGTGATCAAACAATCATTTTTTATGTTTGAACAATTAGGGTTTATGTTACTGTGATATAAATGGTGAAAACATTTATCAACATTGTATAATGTAATAATACAATTTATAGGTTTAAGATTATGATTCCCCCAAAATTTCATATCTAAAGCGGTGTTGGGTTGGTGAAGTAGAGCTGAGAGAGAGATAGATGAAGGAATGAGAAGGGTAAAAAGGGTGTTATTTGTAAATTTAAAATATAAGTAGGAGAATTTTAGTCTTTTAAAGTTAAATTTTAACAGACATTGACGGAATCTTACGAAAATGGGCGCAGTGAGAAAAAAAATGTCAATCTAAGTGGACGCCGATGTTAAGAAAATTTTAGGGGTAGTTAAGTGAGCAGGTGATGATTCTTGGTGTAATCTTGTGAGGTTTTCCCTACTTAATATAACACACCTATTGTATACATATTACTCTTTTCCATCCAATTTCACTTAATTTGCCATTATTTTTTATAAATGACAAAAATATCCTCATATCTCATCTTTTCTAAAAATAACAAAAAATAAATAAGACTCCTCTAACATAAGGGTTGAGTCGTAGACCACGACCTAGCCATAACTATAATGGTAAATGGTAAGTTGCCTTTGGTATACAAAGACCATAATCTTTCAAAACTACGGTGATGGTCAAGACGCGCAAAAACTCTGTAGACGACACCCGTCAACCGACAAAAAATAGAGTTGTGAAACGCTGACAACGACAAAAATTTTCATGTTCTTCTTACTCAAATAATTTTTCTTTTTCCTTTTAATCTCAAATTTTAAATGTATTTTAATGAAAACAGTTACTTGGATTTGTCCATATTTGACTAAAAATACGCCAATGACGAAGACGTGAATTTTGCGGTGGCGAAGCCGCAGCCTCCTCTGCCAGAAAATTTGGATCTCGAGCGAAGATTTTGAATTTGATGGATGAGCTCTTCTCTAAAGGCAGTTGGCGATGCGTCGGTTGCTCCAAGGATAGGGTCGTCGGACGCTGGAAAATAATGCTCGATTATTCTATCCGAATATTTTTTAAATCCCAATAAAAGGTCTTCCCTTTGGACCAGGCTTATTATCTAGGTATCCATCGGTTCGTTCTTTTCTGGATTTTAATAATTTTTTTAATTTGATGCAATGATTAGGTTTCACGGTTTTAGGGGAATTTTGAGATATACCACTCATTTGAAATTTCAGTTTTGATCTCTATATTCATAATATTGAAATTTGATGCAACAACTAGGTTTTAGCAATTTAAGAGATTTTTTGGAACGCCCATTCACAATTTTAGTCTCAATAACTACCAGATTGAACTCAATAAGTGTTGGTGGAGTGGGCTTTTGGGGACGAAGAAGTTGTACCAGAACAACACCACCTCAATGAGGACCACCGTCTCCTTCACCTCCGCCAAACCTGCCCCCAACCAGTTCAATGCCTCGAACTCGAACCCGAACCTGAATATGTCAATTGAAATAAAAAAGGAGAAATTGCAGGTCACTACCTTGTACTATACAACTTTTGCATGTCATTACCTTCTACTTTTTTTAGTTGCATGTCACCAATCTAAGGTTTTATTTAGTTGCACCGTCCATCACACAGTTAAGTTTGATGTAAAAAGTTCATAATACCCCTATATTAAAAAATTCAAAAAAAAATATCTTATAAACATTTTTTAAAAAAAAATATTTTTATCAGATAAATAATAAAACACTGATTTCAAAATTAGTTTTTTTTTAAAAAATGGTTATTTCAAAAAAAATATTAAAAATAAAAAAACCACTTTTAACAACGTTTTTTTATTTTTAATATATATATTTTTAAAAATATTATTTTCTTAAAAAATAATATTCAAATCAGTTTTTTATTATTTATTTCATAAAAAAAATAAGTTAAGAAATGATTTTTTTTTCATTTTCTCATTTTTTAAGTATAAGGGCATTTTAGTCATTTAATAAATTTGAAACTGAAATATTTAAAAGAATAAAATACCATTGTATTTAAAAAAATGAAAAACAAATCATTTGCTTAACTTATTTGTTAAATTTTTTTTATGGAATAAATGATTAAAAACTGATTTGAATATTATTTTTTCAGAAAATATTATTTTTTTAAAAAATATTAAAAATAGAAAAACGTTGTTAAAATTGGTTTTTTATTTTTAATATTTTTTTAAAAAACTATTTTTTTTTAAAAATAATTTTGAAATCAGTGTTTTACTATTTGTCTGATGAATTTTTTTTTTAACAAAAAAGTTCAAAAGGTATTTTTAAAATTTTTTTTAATATAGGGGTATTTTGGACTTTTTACATCAAACTTAAATCTGTGATGGACGGTGCAATTAAATGAAACCTTACAGTGGTGACATGCAACTAAAAAAAGTAGAGGGTAGTGACATGCAAAAGTTGCATAGTACAGGGTAGTGACCTGCAATTTCCCCAATAAAAAATTAGAGATTGAAAGTATGATATTAATTGAAAATTGGGAAAAAGACACTTTTGTGCACCTAAATATACACTTTTGCCACTTGCATACCCTAAATTTTTTTTTTTTTTTCCATACTTGAATTTCATTTTGGGACAATAATTCCAAAATACTCATGAATTGAACCAAAATTCAGGGAACTTCTGGACCATTTTCCCAAAATACAAATGAATTGAACCAAAATACCCAATAATTGAACCAAATACTCATGAATTGAACAAAAATTTAGGGCCATTTTTGGTATATAAAAGGCCAGTTGTCCCAAAATGAAATTCGGGTATGGAAAAAAGAGAAAAAAAATTAGGGTATGAAAGTGTCAAAAGTGTATATTTAGGTGCACAAAAGTATCATTCCCTTGAAAATTTGATAAATATTTGAGGGCAATTTTAAATTTATACTTTTAAAAAATATCGTTCAAATTTTAACACCATCAGAACAATCTATAACATAAACATAATTAAGCGATCTGAAACTAAAATCTTTATAATAGGTGTAGTAAATTGTAATACATGTAATAAAAAGTGCAGTGGTGTGTAATTATTCCTTTAAATTATATTTTAGTTAAAAGTATATAGAGCAAGGTAGGTACCTCGTTTCCGGCCACTAGGATGGAATTTTATGCCTTGATATTTCACCATCCTCAATAATAAAGTAATTAGGTTTTATTAGGATGCATATGTATTAAATTTTGGGATAATTGCAAAAGACTATACTCAATTGTACACAATTCGTATTTAACTATATTCGACTTTAAAAAAGATTTTTTTTTACAGATATCTTGATTATTTTTTTAAAGCAAGCTGAAGTTTATTAATATCACGAGACGGAAAATGCTCTGTACCCAAAGATCAAACATCAACCATAGACATTTTACAAGTAAACAGTAAAAGACAACCTTAAGACACCCTACCTCTATGGACACCCAAGGAAACCACTTCGGAAAAACCAACAACCGAAACAATAACCACTAAACCAACTAAACATGTCAGATACTCCGACAATCGCTAAACGAGCACAAGCTAACAACACACCCACTACAACACAAACAAAAAAATACAGACTACCATTCCACCATCTTCGGGGGGACATCCTCTCATTCCAGCCCTTGCACCTCAACGAGCACTACATCTCAAGCATCTCCCACGAGGGTATCCGATAATCAACCATTCATGGGTTTTTGGTGTGTCCCGGTTTATAGAAACCTCACAACTCGATGTTAGCCTTAATATTACCTGATGGAATATCGACAAGAGCTCGACAAGTAGCCAAACCGTGCAAAACGTGAACCGTAAAAAACGAGTCAGATTTGGAGAGGGAAACAGATCTAGGGTCAAACCCAAATCAAAAACCTCTCCGATCTACCGACCATGCCACAAAATCGACGAAAAACCGTCCACCACCACCAAAACCGCAGCCGAAAGCCATGGTCGCCGGCGTGACCTCCGGCAAGCGAGAGCCATCTGGCAAGACTGCCAGATTGCCGAAAAAAATAGCCCCGCCAGCGGAAGACCCTAACCAGCAGCGGTTCTACCGCTCGGAGGTACCATGACCACCGCTGAGCTCCGCTCGAGCACCGCCGAAGACACCCACGAAGACCACCACGACAACCACCGTAGCCAAGCTCCACTATCACCGAGAAGGCCCTAACGTCGACCACCCACCCCTGCCTTCCACGCGTCGCTACCGCCGCTGACAGGCCATCGGGTGACAAACCTGATCAAGGCAAGATCTGGTACCAGCCCAAGTCTCCGACGCCCAAAACGCGAGCCGCACAACACCTCTCTTTTTCCGCCATCCAGATAGAGTAAGGATGGTCGCCGGTGACCCTTGAGTCAAGAGGAAAGGAGGAAGAAAGAGTCTAGGGGAGGTAAAGGGGCAAAGGAAAACTTGTTGAATTGTGTGGACAACAATGAATATCATCAAGACTTGATTGACACTTCGTTAAATCTAACAGAATGGTATGTAAAAAGTCTATAATACAGACATAGTCTAATTTCCAAATCATACAAATATTTGATAACCATGAAATGACTATTTTACCCTTTGTTAAATAACAAATTTAACTTATGATTCAAAGACACGATTTTATTTTAGAATAAATAATTTTATTTTTGAAAACATCTTCAACCTCTCTCTTCCTCCTCAAGTTCCCACCGTGGTCGATGCCAACCTCGGTGGCATGCCTGGATTGGGAATCTTACTAACATGATTTACGCCAGCTTCACCGAAAACAAACTCTCTGAAAAAATACCAGACATGTTCAAGAGACTCGTCGAGCTCCGAAACAACACTCTCACCAGTCAGATAAACATAAAGAAACACCAAATGGGTATGCATTTTTTTTAGGGAAAAAGACACTTTTGTGCACCTAAATATACACTTTTGACACTTTCATACCCTAGCTATATATTTCTTTTTTTCAGTACCCTGAATTTCATTTTGGAACTATAATTCCAAAATACCTATGAATTGAACTAAAATTCAAGGTACTTCCGGGCCATTTTCCCAAAACACCCATGAATTGAACCAAAATACCCATGAATTGAACCAAAATTCAGGGCCATTTTTGGTAAATAAATGGGCAGTTGTCTCAAAATGAAATTCAGGGTACTAAAAAAAAAGAAAAAAAGGTAGGTTATGAAAGTGTCAAAAGTGTATATTAAGGTGCACAAAAGTTTTTTTTTTATTATTATTTTTTTATCTTTTTCTCACTAATCACACGAGGACCAGTTTTTATACACACATAAGGATCCAAGGGTTGTACACTCGTGAACCCCTAGATCGAACCCTGATTTGAGTTCAAGTTTCTGCTCGAACTTCAAACTATATATATACTGAAATTTTACACCACTAATATTAAAAAAATGCAGAAAAAACAAGATCAAAGATAGGTTATGAAAGTGTCAAAAGTGTATATTAAGGTGCACAATAGTTTCTTTTTTTCTTTTTTTATCTTTTTCTCACTAGTCACACGAGGACCAGTATTTATACACACATAAGAATCCAAGGGTTGTACACTCGTGAACCCTAGATCGAACCCTGATTTGAGTTCAAGTTTCTGCTCGAACTTCAAACTATATATATATATATATACTGAAATTTTACACCACTAATATTCAAAAAATGCAGAAAAAAACAAGATCAAATAGGCATGAGCCAAATATAAGTATATTACACAAATCGTGAATTTCTCCACCAAATGATGGAACATCAAAAGGCCCACAAATATTGATCTATATAATTTCAAGGAGTTATGTACTTCTTCTTGTGGTTATTTTTTCAAGTGTGTGTCGTGTGTGCTTTTCCTTAATGAACTCAACACAAATATCAAGAGTGGTAAAATATAAGTTGGGTAGGATTTAGTTATGGTACTAATCTTTCAATTCTTTCTTTAGATATATGACCCAAACGTTTATGCCACAAATAAGCAGATGATTCATCAGATAAACCGTGTTTTAAACCAACATGATAATACAAGGTCAAAAGAGTCACATCAAATAGGTGTCAAGCTTTAATTTATATATATTATCGTAAAGAATAATAGAACCCATGAAAAAAAATTGTTTGAACAAACTGAAACATCCATTCAAAATTTTAAACAGTACCCAAATTTATCAAGTTTAGATAAAAAAAAAAATGTGAGAAAATGAGGAAACATAAAAAGTTTGAAAAGGATCTAAATGACAACCAATGTATAAAATTAAATGATAAGTCCCGACAGCTTCAACTAGAATTCTGATTCAGTTTCCCATAAGGATGAATTTATCATTTTGGCTTATGGTTTGGTCGTATATGATCCCTTCATGGTATTCAAAACATGAGCAGTAACACCAAAATCAAGACACCAAGTATTAAAATGAACTTTACCTAAATTTGATTTGAAATATACTAAAGAACTAGGCTTACCCTTTCTTTCAAACTATGGCTTACGCTTCAAACAATCTTTCTGATATTATCCGATCTATTTTGCAGAAACAACATGTGTCGTTGGTTCGTCCCCTCTTAAGGATTTGAACAGATGACTGATTAATCTGTAACAATCATTGCTTTCCCTTTCCATTATTTTCATGATTTCATTATAACTCCTCAATAATTAATGAGATTTGCTTAATGAGTTTGTGGTTTCTTAAGCCTTGCTTCCTCTTGAATGAGTATGCTTTTATAATTCATGCACATTTCATTTAACCTTTAGAGTATTGTAATGCACAAGAAGTGTACCATAAGCAGAAGGTAAAGAATTAAAGGCGAACGTAACTAGAAAATTTTAATTCACTTCCGTTCCCATGATCGTTAAAATTGTTGCAATGTTCGTCATTTAAACGACATGCTCATGCATAGTACAAGAACTATTTAATTTTAGGGAAAACTATACATAACTACACCCAATTAAGGCCAAAATACACTTAGTTATCCCTCTCTATCAAAACTGGACACCTAGCTACACTCAGAGATTGAAAATTGACTCTTAGCACCAACCGTTAAAGATTTGGGTGCAATCTGTTAATATTTGAAGTAAAAGGACGAAAATACTCTTTTTTATAAAACCCATGCCATTGTGTTCTTTTTTTCCAATTCTCCTTCTCCCTATTCTTCTTCTCTCCCTCTTACCACAACTCCTCCAAGTCTAACTCAATTTAAAATTAACCCAACTTTATAAGGAAAAAAATTTGCATACATATATAGTTACAATGCCCTCAACAATAAATGGAATTGTAAAACAAGTGAAAACCAAGCAAATCACCCCAACATCTAAAATTTTGAAGCACTTTGTTTGTTTTTAGTAAAAATCCAACCATTTACTGCCTTCCCACAAGAATCAGATTCACTGCTTCACACTAATGGAGAAAACAATTTATTCATCAACTATTTTCCTCTCATTCCCTTAAATGGAATTGAAAATAATTTATTAAGAAAAATTAAAAGAACCCATTCACGGCCTTCAGATCTGGAAGGAAACATGGAGTTGAGAAGAGACTTCTACTTGTTAGAGTTGTGCCCTAGTCCAATATAAAAGTTATCTACAGTTAAAATATTTTATCATCTTTTCGAACAAATAAATCGACATCATATTACTAATGTGTTGTAGTAATATATTAGATGCAATTTGATCTGTATCATTATGTGTATCATCATTAATAGTAGAACTGCAGATAAAAAAAATTACATTTAATGCGTCCCTGATCAGTTAAGCTTCATTAAGAAGCGATCAGTATAAGGCCAACTCTTTATGATCACACTCTACTGATCATGGCAAAGGTAGTGCCGGAGTTAGATCATAGATATCATCAGGGGAATGATATTAGACGACCCGATGGTGAGTATGTGTATCCTTAGACAAAGGAGTCTTTGTGATCACTATGTGATAAATTTCTAAGTTTGACCTAGTCTAACATTACCTGTAAAAGGGTAGCCATAAATGCTCTGATTGGCTTAGTTATGAGTTACATGAGTGATCTCGAAAGACGGCTAAGGGATCTATCCCTCATACTCCGGTATGAGAATGATATATGTTTAGGCCACTTGATGAGTATGACTGAAGGAAATTGCATGGCCATGCGGGAGATACTTAATATTAGTTTTCAGTCGTTTAGATATCAAGAAAAAGTGATTGATAAATAAGGATGACGATTCTATGCCTTTTGATAAATCTGGATATCGGTGTGATAAAAGGATATTGACATGGGCGATAAGAGGTTAAATCAAATCATCGATATTCCTGGACATTGGGTAATCATAATGTCTTGCTAAAGACCACTTATGAAGGAAAGGGCAAAATGGTAATTTTGCTAGTCTGCCAGCGGGTCGTGAGCCTAGAGGGTTACACACTTTAAGTAAGGTATAGCAAAAGGGACTTGTATAAGTTAGTTTTTGAGAAGTATGAGAATCGGGATAATTCGCCTTTCGATTTAATTAAATCGAAGCGAATTAATGTAAACCAGAAATCAGTTTAAGAGAATTGGATCGGTCTAGCTAAACCATTTAATCAGAACCCAATTAAATGAGTTAAATTAAAGTTTAGGTAAGTGGGCTTTAAGCCCATTCTTAATATAAATTATAATTAATAATTATATTAAGATAATTGAGAGATATTTTAGGAATTGAATTTTAGAAAGTCAAATATATTTTAATATATGATTTTCGGTTTTATTCCTTTAATAATTCCTCTCTCTTTTGCCGCACTCCAATCCCTCCATTGTCGTCCCTCTCTCTTGCTCTCTCTCTCTCAAAATTGCTTCTTCTTCCCTCAAAACTAGCAGAATTTGTTGGAAGAAATCTCAAGGATTTGAGGAGCCTTGCTTGTGTGGATACATCTAGAGAACACAATAGTTTTTGTTTTGTTTTGATCCAAGGTTTAAAGGTAAAATTTCAGATTTTTAGTCATGTTCATATGCCTATTCAATTCACATGATGATCCTTATTGTTTATGTATTTGCGAATCCATGGTTATTTTCACGCTTCCGCATGTAATTAATTGGTATAAAACCCATGAAAACCCTTCAGTTGTATCAGAGCTTGGTTGTTATGTGAATTGATTTTGTGCATGATTAGGGTTTTATTGTAATCTCTAATTATTCATGTATTTTTATGTATTTGAATCTTACATGAAACATAAAAGAAAATCATATTTTTGATGGTTAAAATTAGATCTAAAATTGATTTTTTTTGGGCTGGTTCGGGTTAGGGATGGTATTGGGGCGGGTCTAGTAATCTCAGACCCAACCCAAAAATTAGGTCCATGTCCCGAACCCATCCCATTCCTGATATTTTTCTTTAAAACCCGTCCCGAAAACCGCCCCGACGGGTAATTTGCAAGTCCCGGACCCGTCCCGAAATCAGACGTTATTCCAATTTCCCCTTACAATCCGTTCTGCATTATATGAGCATTCCTCAATTAATTTTACATAAAAATAGCAAAATTTATACATAAAACATGATATAGTAAAACATATTTAAAGTGTGTGATGTTTTTTCACTGTGCAACCAAACCAATTATGAAAGTTCAGTAGATCATGTTTACGCGAAAAGTCAAAATTAACAGAGAAGTATATATAGAGAAACAAAGAATAAAATTCGTAACTTGATTATAAACTTTTTTTGAGAAACCTAATTAGGATTAGTTAGTTGATAATGTTTTCTTTTAAATATAAATATAATATCATTATTATTTTAACATATAACGGAGCGGGGCGGGTAGTGGTCACCGCGACCCCGACCTTGACCCGACTAGATACCCGCTTGTTTGCCCCATTACCCGTCCCGTTACCCAAAATTACTGACCCGCCCTCTTCTCATTGGGTTGGGTCTATGGGTTACCCGTCGGGTTTAGGTATTTTTGCCATCCATATTTCGGGTTAGCCTTGGCCGAGCCATGGTTAACCACGGTCGAGCCCTTTAGTGGACCATGGAGAGCCCTTGGGCTGACCATGTCAGCACTAAAGGCCGGCCAGGTTGCCTCGGGCGACCATGGTTGGCTCACAGGCCGTCCATGGTCGCTGTCGCGGGCGACCAGGGGTCAGCACTCGGCTCGACCATGGAAGGGCCCGCGGGCCATCCGTTGCCGCTGCCGCGGGCGACCAGGGGTCAGCCCTCCGCTCGACCATGGAGTGGCCCACGGGACATCCGTGGTCGCTGCCGCGGGCAACCAGATCGGCTCCCACGGGCCATCCCATGGTCGCCCACAGGCGACTTTGGGACGGTCCAAGGCGGGCTGATCAGTTTTGGGGTTTTTGGGCCGGTTTTGGCCCATGGCGATTTCTCAAGGTATTTCCCAAAGTTTTTCAATTTTAGACCCGGTCCGGTTTCGATAAACCGGGGCAAGCCGGTTCAATTTTGACTAATCAAGTAAAACCGGTTTCGATAAACCGGATTTTCCCACTTTTAAATAAGATAAAATTTGGAAGTAATATTGTTGTTTGATAACATGATTTGTGATAACATGATGTTTGACCACATGTTGGTTTCAATATGAAGTGTAGCCAAGCCCAATTTAGATTTCGATTTATTTTGCAACATGCGAGTTGCTAGATTTGGGTTGTATTAATTGCGTCCTGCGTGTCGTTGCTTTTGTAATTTCCTTTATTTATTTAAATTATAATGACGAAGACCGACGCAAGAAGAAATCAAGACGGAGTTGATGGAGTTCCTAAAGAGGCTCGGAGCCAGTGGAAGTCCAAGAGGAGGAGACCGGCTCAAATCCAGAAGACTTAGTCCTAGGATTTGCATTTCGATTTCCTTAAGTTTTAAGATGGGCTAGGCTATGCTTGCGGCATTACATTTATTTCAGTAGATTTGAATATATGTATAGTTTTATATGCATGAGTTGATGTACGTTTAACTATCACCTACATGCTAAGATTAAAACCGGATTTAATCAGACTTGCATATAATTGGTTAAGGAATCATCTTTGCATGGATTTTGATTGATGATTCTAGTTAAGATTGTATCGATATACAATCAAGAAGTAATAAAACACTTATTCGCAAATAATTACAAGTCAAGTGAGATACCACCCAAACCTTAACACTCAAAACGCATTTGAACCTAATAGTGGGTGCGCCTCCGCGTAGCATTCACAGGAGAGAAGGGCCGGATGAGTTGGACAATTCAATATGGATGCGTGCGCCTCCGCGTAGTAGCCATATTAAACTAGGTCATAGTTGAGTTTTGGTAGACTTGTCTACGATTGTCAGCTAGGGCTGACCTAGGTTATCAGGATAGGGTATGCCGTGTACTTTTTATGTACAAACCCTAGCCAGGAATTACATGAACTTGTAATTGGATGAGGTCTTACCTTGGTTCTCTCAGTTGGAGCGGTGAGCCTTCGTTCACTTCAATTGAGAGTATGCGAGGATCCTGGTTCATATTCTAAAGTTTAGAACCAGACAGGTGTTTTATAACTCAATCTCCAACTTTAATTTTAATTAAGTATTGATTAAAATTTTTTTTACCGTATATAACTAAATGGAAAACACAACACAAGAAAGTAATAGCGCATTGAGAGTCCTGATTGAGAAGGACAGGCTCAAGTGCGTGAATTACTTAGACTGGATAGAAACTTGAGTCTTGTACTCAAGCATGAACGCAAGTAGTATATCCTTACACAAGAACCACATGCTGAGCCACCACTGAACGCCGCTAGGGCACTAAGGATACTTATCAAAAGTTCCTTAGTGACCAAATCGACGTGTCATGCATTATGATTGGCCGTATGGTGCTAGAGTTGCAGAAGCAGTTCATGAACATTTCAGATGACTTTCGTGCCTGGAAGGCAGACGTCAAGGAAATGTTCAAGGAGAAAGCTTGTGTCGAAAGATATGAAACTTTAAGAGAACTTATCTCCTGCAAGCTTAAGGCTAGAGCCCTGTTAGTCCCCATGTCAGGCCACATGTCAGTAACGAAACTCATGATCTAAAATCTGAAGATGAAGGTAACTTCGTTGCTGACAAAAAAGACCCATCCCCGATAGAACAGAGAATTCCATCCAGAAAAGTCCAGAAGAATCACCCATTCAAAGATATAGTTGGTGATGTCAATGAAGGTGTGCGTACTCGACAAAAGGCCCCGGTGAATTATAGGGAGATGATAGGTAACATTTGTTTTGTTTCAAAAATCAAACCTAAGAATGTGTTAGAGTTGTGCCCTAGTCCAATATAAAAGTGATCTACAGATGAAATGTTTTATCATCTCTCCGAATTAATAAAACAACATTATATTACTAATATGTTGTAGTAATATATTAGATGTAATTTTATCTATATCATTATGTGTGTCATCACTAATAGTAGAACGGTAGATCAGAAAGAATTATAATTAAAGCGTCTCTGATCAGTCAAGCTTCATTAAGAAGTGATCAGTATTAGGCCAACTCTTTATGATCACGCTCTACTGATCATGGCAAGGTAGTGTCGGAGTTAGATCATAGGTATCATTAGGGAGATGGTATTGGACGACCCGATGGTGAGTATGCAACATAGATACTGTCATGAGCATACTCACATATCGTAGCTTGTCATTATATTCTTAGAACAAGGGGTCTTTGTGATCACTATGTGATGAATATCTAAGTTTGACCTAGTCTAACGTTACCTGTAAAAGGGTAGCCATAAGGGCTCTAATTGGCTTAGTTATGAATCGCATGAGTGAACTCGAAAGACGGCTAGGGGATTTATCACCCATACTCCGGTATGGGAATGATATCTGTTTAGGCCACTTGATGAGTATGACTGAAGAAATCGCATGGCCATGCAGGGGATACTTAGTATAAGTTTTTAGTCATCTCAGATATCAAGAAACAGTGATTGATAAATTAGGATGACGGTTCTATGCCTTTTGATCAATCTAGATATCGGTATGATAAAAGGATAGTGACATAGACGATAAGTGGTTAAATCGAATTATTGACATTCACGAATGTTGGGTAATCATAATGTCTTGCTAGAGGTCAGTTATGATGGAAAGGGCAAAATGATAATTTTGCCAGTTTGTTAACGGGTCGTGAGCGTAGAGAGTCACACACTTTAAGCAAAGTATAGCAAAAGGGGACTTGAAAAAGATAGTTTATGAAGAATATGAGAATTGGGAAATTCGTAATTTGATTTAATTAAATCAAGTACGAATTAGCTAAACCAGTAATCGGTTTAGAGTAATTGGGACGGTCTAGCCAAGCCATTTAATTATAACCCAATCTAAATGGGTTTAATTGATGGACTTAGCTAAGTCGGCTTTAAGCACATTCTTATTATAATTATAATTATAATTGAAATAATAAGTTAATTGGGTTTTGGAAAGTGGAAAGATAATTACACAAAATCATATATTTGATTTACGTAATAATCCCACAAAATAATTTCTACCCTAATTCGGCCAAGACCTCCCCATTGATGCGCCTCCCTCTCTCTCTTGTTCTTCATTTTGTTTTTGCTATTTTCTCAAAACTAACTAGTAAACGATTTTGTAGAAATCCTTCTAAAGGTGTTTTGCTTGTGTGGATACAACTAGAGACCACAAAACAAAGTATTTGTGATTATTTGATTCGATTTTACAAGGTAAAATTTCAGATTTTAATTATATTTTATATGCCGAAAATTTTCACATGATGATCCTTTCAAAGCTTATAGAATCCATGGTTAATTGCTTCCGCTATTTGCATGAAATTTATTGATTTGGATCCCATGGATTCCTTCAGAATGTGCAAGAAGCCATCAATGATGAATACTGGGTATGGGCTATGCAAGAAGAATTAGTTCAATTCGAAAGAAACGTTGTATGGGAGTTAGTTCCCAAAACAGATAATATAAATGTCATTGGGACAAAGTTGATATTCGAGAACAAGAAGGATGAGCAGGGAAATATCTCTCGAAAGAAAGCCAGACTTGTAGCATAAGGATATACAAAAGTAGAAGGAGTGGATTTCGACGAGACGTTTGCTTATGTTGTCCGACTTGAAGCTATCAGACTTCTTCTAAGCATTGTTTGCCATCTACAATTCAAACTCTATCAGATGGACGTAAAAAGTGTGTTTCTTAATGGATACCTAAACGAAGAGGTTTATGTTGCTCAAACAATGGGCTTTGAAGATCACAACTCTCCACATCATGTCTATAGGCTTGATGATGTAGCGTACGTGGCCAGGAGGAATTCTTTATCAAATTTCGTTGATTCTTGCGAATATCCAAAGTGATAGATTTGAGGGAAACCTCGATTTTTTTATTAAACTTCCAAAACTCAAAAACTAGAAAGTGTATAAGAGTGCTTAAATAGGAAAAACCTAGCCAAAGAAAAAGAAATCTTACACTTATTGGAAAATGAAACAAATTATTAAAATTGCAAAAACTGCCTGAAACTTAAGAAACTGCAATTTTGACCCTCTAGATGATCTCGAATGTCCGAAATTTGTCGTACCTCATGGCGAAACCATGACTTTGACTTTGACCGTTGTTTCTGCCCGAAAAGCACTAGTCTTTTGTGCAAATCTGACACTTTTTTGATAACTCCAGGTGTTCTAGCTTCTGCATATTGACTTCTTCGACCGCACCACGTCATTCTCTCCTGGATCGAAAAGATTCGACCTCGAATCTGGACCCGCAACATCCTCCTCAAAAGAAGAATCACCCCGGGATCCCATATCTTTGTAGCACTTTCTACCGAATTTTCAGCTGTAGTAAGTGCTCCCACCTTGTTCGCAAGCTGGATCGTAAATGTGTAGCACTTTATCTCGGGTTCCATGTGCTCCCAATAATTTTCGGCTACTCTTGCAAGACTTTCACCAAGCACCTTGGTTGTTGCACCACTTAACAACTCAAAATTCTCAGTCCTGCCTTCATCGTACAAGCTCTCGATGCCCTCCAAAAACTGTTCGTAACCATTGTTGTATGAATAAGCTAAGAACAAGTATTTGGCGCATCATAAAGTTTCATCCCTTGCTAACAAAGCATCTCTTCCTCGAATATTCTGCTCATATTGACTCAATTGTGCTTCTACAATTTTAGCTTCTGCATCTGCATCTGGTTCAACATAATCATCATAAATCGGGGGTGATAACCAATCTATGAACTTCTCTGGTTTAAGACTGCCATCGAATTGTGAAATTTCCACCTTGAAAACTTGTTCCCACCAATGGTTAGGGCGTTCGGGTGAACGATTCCGAAACTCGACGAAAGGATATTCGTCTGCAAGAGTATCATCATCACGACGATGCAATTCAACCATTCGTTGGGTCAATAATTCAACATGTTGCCTCAAATCGTCGCTCTCACGTCAAAATTTAGCGTTTTCACGTCGTAACTCAGCTTGATCATCATCAGCACCTTGGAGAGCGTCTCATTGTTGTCTACGGGGTGGCATAACTTAGGATCGACTAGAATCTGATACCAACTGACGCAGCGTACGTGGCTAGGAGGAATTCTTTATCAAAATTTGTTGATTCTTGCGAATACCGAAGGTGACAGATTTGAGGGAAACCTCGATTTTTTTATTAAACTTCCAAAACTCAAAAACTAGAAAGTGTATAAGAGTGCTTAAATAGGAAAAACCTAGCCAAAGAAAAAGAAATCTTACACTTATTGGAAAATGAAACAAATTATTAAAATTGCAAAAACTGCCTGAAACTTAAGAAACTGCAATTTTGACCCTCTAGATGATCTCGAATGTCCGAAATTTGTCGTACCTCATGGCGAAACCATGACTTTGACTTTGACCGTTGTTTCTGCCCGAAAAGCACTAGTCTTTTGTGCAAATCTGACACTTTTTTGATAACTCCAGGTGTTCTAGCTTCTGCATATTGACTTCTTCGACCGCACCACGTCATTCTCTCCTGGATCGAAAAGATTCGACCTCGAATCTGGACCCGCAACATCCTCCTCAAAAGAAGAATCACCCCGGGATCCCATATCTTTGTAGCACTTTCTACCGAATTTTCAGCTGTAGTAAGTGCTCCCACCTTGTTCGCAAGCTGGATCGTAAATGTGTAGCACTTTATCTCGGGTTCCATGTGCTCCCAATAATTTTCGGCTACTCTTGCAAGACTTTCACCAAGCACCTTGGTTGTTGCACCACTTAACAACTCAAAATTCTCAGTCCTGCCTTCATCGTACAAGCTCTCGATGCCCTCCAAAAACTGTTCGTAACCATTGTTGTATGAATAAGCTAAGAACAAGTATTTGGCGCATCATAAAGTTTCATCCCTTGCTAACAAAGCATCTCTTCCTCGAATATTCTGCTCATATTGACTCAATTGTGCTTCTACAATTTTAGCTTCTGCATCTGCATCTGGTTCAACATAATCATCATAAATCGGGGGTGATAACCAATCTATGAACTTCTCTGGTTTAAGACTGCCATCGAATTGTGAAATTTCCACCTTGAAAACTTGTTCCCACCAATGGTTAGGGCGTTCGGGTGAACGATTCCGAAACTCGACGAAAGGATATTCGTCTGCAAGAGTATCATCATCACGACGATGCAATTCAACCATTCGTTGGGTCAATAATTCAACATGTTGCCTCAAATCGTCGCTCTCACGTCAAAATTTAGCGTTTTCACGTCGTAACTCAGCTTGATCATCATCAGCACCTTGGAGAGCGTCTCATTGTTGTCTACGGGGTGGCATAACTTAGGATCGACTAGAATCTGATACCAACTGACGCAGCGTACGTGGCTAGGAGGAATTCTTTATCAAAATTTGTTGATTCTTGCGAATACCGAAGGTGACAGATTTGAGGGAAACCTCGATTTTTTTATTAAACTTCAAAAACTCAAAAACTAGAAAGCGTATAAGAGTGCTTAAATAGGAAAAACCTAGCCAAAGAAAAGGAAATCCTAAACTTATTGGAAAAGGAAACAAATTATTAAAATTGCAAGAACTGCCTTAAACTTAAGAAACTGCAATTTTGACCCTCTAGATGACCTCGAATGTCCAAAATTTGTTGTACCACATGGCAAAACCATGACTTTGACTTAGATCGTTGTTTCTGTCCGAAAAGCACTAGTCTTTTGTGCAAATCTGACACTTTTTTGATAACTCCAGGTGTTCTAGCTCTGCATATCGACTTCTTCGACCGTACCACATCATTCTCTCCTAGATGGAGAAGATTCGACCTCGAATCTGGACTTGCGACATTATCCTCAAAAGAAGAATCACCCTGGGATCCCATATCTTTGTAGCACCTTCTACCAAATTTTCACCTTGTTCGCAAGCTGGATCGTAAATGTGTAGCACTTCATCTCGGGTTCCACGTGCTCTCAATAATTTTCAACTACTCTTGCAAGAATTTAACCAAACACCTTGGTTGCTGCACCACTTAACAACTGAAAATTCTCAGTCATGCCTTGATTGTACAAGCTCTCGATGCCCTCCAAAAACTGTTCGTAACTGTCTTTGTATGAATCAGCTAAGAACAAGTATTTGACGCAGCATAAAGTTTCATCCGTTGCTAACAAAGCATCTCTTCCTCGAATATTCTGACTTAAACACTAGTGTTTTGTCCAAATCTAACATTTTTGCGATAACTCCAGGTGTTCTAGCTTCTGCATATCAACTTCTTCGACCGCACCGCATCATTCTCTCATGGATGGAGAAGATTCGACCTCGAATCTGGACCCGCAACATCCTCCTCAAAAGAAGACTTACCCCTATATCCCATATCTTTGTAGCACCTTCTACCGAATTTTCAGCAGTAGCAAGTACTCCCACCTTGTTCGCAAGCTGGATCGTAAATGTGTAGCACTTCATCTCGGGTTCCATGTGCTCCCAATAATTTTTGGCTACTCTTGCAAGACTTTCACCAAGTACCTTGGTTGCTGCACCACTTAACAACTCAAAATTCTTAGTCCTGCCTTCATCGTACAAGCTCTCGATACCCTTCAAAAACTGTTTGTAACAATTGTTGTATGAATCAGCTAAGAACAAGTATTTGACGCAAAGTTTCATCCCTTGCTAACAAAGCATCTCTTCCTATAAAAGTGCTTAAATAGGCAAAACCTAGCCAAAGAAAAGAAAATCCTAAACCTATTGGAAAAGGAAACAAATTATTAAAATTGCAAGAATTGCCTTAAATTTAAGAAACTGCAATTTTGACCCTCTAGATGATCTCCAATGGCCGAAATTTGTCGTACCATATGGAAAAGCCATGACTTTAACTTAAACCGTCGTTTCTGCCCGAAAACACTAGTGTTTTGTCCAAATCTGACATTTTCGCGATAACTCCAGGTGTTCTACCTTCTGCATATCGACTTCTTTGACCACACCGCATCACTTAAGAAAGCCCTCTACAGACTCAAGCAAGCACCTCGAGCCTGGTATGAACGTCTAACTCAATTCCTAATTCATAATGGCTATACTTCAGGCAGATTTGACAAAACTCTATTTGTAAAAAGGGAAGTAAGCAACATCATGATTGCTCAAATATATGCTGATGACATTGTGTTTGGAGGAATGTCAGACAAGATGGTGGAACGTTTCATCCAACATGTGAAGTCTGAATTCGAGATGAGTATGGTTTGTGAGCTAGCCTACTTTCGAGGCTTCCAGTTCAAACAGATGAATAATGACATATTTATCCCCCGAAGCAAGTATGCCAAGAACATTATAAAGAAGTTTGGTTTGGAAAAAGCTTCACACAAGAGAACTCCGATTTCTACTCATGCAAAACTTACCAAGGATGATCAAGGTGATCCTGTAGATCAAAGTCTCTATCGAAGCATTATTGGAAGCCTATTATACCTAACAACAAGTCGACCTGACATTGCCTTCTCGTTGAGAATTTGTGCTTGCTACCAAGCAAATCCAAAGACAAGTCACCTAACTCAAACAAAAAAAAATTGTAAGGTACATATCAGGAACAACTGAGTTAGGACTACTCTATTCATTTGACATATCATCTACAGTAGTTGAGTATTGTGATGCTGATTGGGCAGGAAGCACTCCTGATCGAAAAAGAACCTCGGGAGGATGCTTCTATCTTGGGAATAATCTTGTCTCTTGGTTCAGTAAAAAACAAAATTGTATAGCCCTATCCACTATGGAGTCCGAGTACATTGTTGCTGGAAGTAGCTGCACTCTACCCTTATGGATGAAGCAGATGCTTGCAGAGTATTGTGTCAAGCAAGATGTCATGACACTGTTCTGTGAAAACATCAGTGTCATCAACATCTCGAAGAATCTTGTGCAACATAGTAAAACTAAGCACATTGACATCATGCATCACTTCATTCAAGAGCTTGTGGAAGACAAGAAGATCAAGCTTGAGTACCTCCCAACAGAAAAACAACCTGCAGACATCTTCACTAAAGCTTTGGATGCAAATCGGTTTGAAAGTCTAAGATCATCTCTTGGACTTTGCTGCCTTGAGTAAAAACCCATCAAAAGGGAGAGAGCTTTTGGTTATTTGTTTTTCTCTCTCTCTCTCTCTCTAAAAGGACAACTAGGGTCCACAAAATCAAATTCGGGCCCAATTATCCAAGCTTGTTTCAGTTTGTTTCCAAAATTAAAGAATTAACTAAAGGAAACAAAATCTTTTCTTTGATATCTAGTGACAAGATGTGCAGCCAATTCAAGCCAAACTTTTTGGCTACACAGCAAAAAGGCTAGGGTTTGCAAGCTCACGATCTATTCCTCTCTTCATCAAAATTAGCTAAGATCATAGCTTGTATGTTCCAAACAAAGATTCGTAGAAACATTGTTTGGTTGATTTGAACGAACCCGCACCAGTGAAGCTGTGTGCAAACCTTTGAAGACGATGACGAAGGAGGAGACGGAACTGTGGGATCAGTTCTAAGAGTGGACTCGAGTTGGAGGCTCGAAGACAGGGGGAGACCTTGGGCTAAGTTCACACTAGTAATAATACCATAGGGCTTAGATTCGATAATCGTAAAGCTTTGTATGTGTGATTGATTACCTATAGTGGAACTTGTTCACTGGCAGAGTGCCCCCGGACGTAGGTGATGTTGCACCGAACTGGGTAACCAACTTCTGTGTCGTTTACTTTCTGTTCGTTGTTTCTTTTATTGACTTTGCACCGGCAAGATGTCTCACACTTAGTCTCAACATCATACGAGACATCTTGCGTTTAACTAGAATTTCAGACTCGTCATCCACTTGTGAGATACGGGTTTTGTGTGACTCAAGGTGATGAGCTAGTATTGGTGGATCAAGATAATGAGCCCACCACCTTTTGAGAAGTCGTGTAATGACAAGCTACGATATGTGAGTATGCTCATGATAGTATCTATGCTGCATACTCACCATTGGGTCGTCCAATACGACCTCCTTGATGATACCTATAATCTAACTCCGGCACTACCTTGCCATGATCAGTAGAGCGTGATCATAAAGAGTTAGCCTCATACTGATCGCTTCTTAATGAAACTTGACTGATCAGGGACACATTAAATGTAATTCTTTCTAATTTCCAGTTCTACTATTAGTGATTACACACATAATGATATAGATCAAATTACATCTAATATATTACTAGAACACATTAGTAATATAATGCCATTTTATTAATGCGAAAGATGATAAAACATAACATGTAGATTCTTATTACATTGGACTAGGGCACAAACCTAACAATCTCCCACTTTCCCCTAGTTCCAACCTAAGTTCCAATCTACTCCCATAGACCTCACATGTGCCTCATGCTTAGGCTGCGGTAGAGCCTTCGTCAGGGGATAAGCAATGTTATCATTAGTCGGTACATATATAATCTCCACGTCACCATTATCCATGTACTCCCTGATAATGTGATACTTTCTCTATATGTGTTTGGTTCTGTTGTGGAATCTGGGCTTTTGAACAAGCGCTATGGCCCCCGTGTTGTCACACAACAAGCTTACCGGATCAGACGCTCGCGGCATTACATCTAACCCGGTTAGAAAGCTTCTAACCCATGCGGCCTCCTTAGTTGCTTCTGCTGCATTTATGTATTCAACTTTTATTGTAGAATCGACAGTCGTGGCTTCCTTGAGGCTCTTCCAGCTGAATGCTCCACCGTTCAACACGAACACAAATCCTACTTGAGATTTGAAGTCATCAGGATCTGTCTGAAAACTAGCATCAACATATCCCTTGACTGCTAGTTCCCCATCTTTCCCGCCATATACTAAGAATGCATCAACATATCCCTTGACTGCAGTCCAGTGTTCTTAGCCTGGGTTATACTGGAATCTGCTGGCACAGCTAAGTGCGAACGAGACATCCAGTCTCATGCATATCATGGCATACATGATGGATCCTACAGCCGAAGCATATGAGATCTTACTCATTCTTCTCAGCTCATCAAGAGTACTAGGGCTCTATTTCTTGCTGAGCTTAATGACATGACGCATGGGTATGTATCCTTTCTTAGAATCAAGCATTGAGAATCTTCTCAACACCTTATCTATGTAAATGCTCTGACTTAGGCCCAGAATCCTTTTGGGACGATCTCTGTAGATCTTGATGCCCAAAATAAAAGCAGCATCACCTAAGTCCTTTATCGAGAAGCACTTCCCTAACCAAGCTTTGACCTTAAGCAAGGTTGGGATGTCCTTCCCGATGATCAGTATGTCATCGACATAAAACACTAGGAATACAATATTACTCCCACTCGCTTACTTATAAACGCAAGGCTCACTTTCATTCTTGATGAAGCCGAATTCTCTTACAGCTTCATCAAAATGAAGGTTCCAACTCCGTGAAGCTTGCTTCAATCCATAAATGGATCTATGCAACTTACATATCTTTCTGGGATTTACTGGATCAACAAACCACTTTAGCTGCGCCATATACACATCCTCTTTTAAGTTCCCGTTAAGGAAGGCGGTTTTGACATCCATATGCCACATCTCATAGTCGTAGTATGCTGATATGGCTAGAATAATCCGGATAGATTTGACCATGGCTACTGGTGAGAAGATTTCATCAGAATCGATACCTTCGATCTAACGATAACATTTCACAACCAATCTTGCCTTACATGTCAGAGGTTTTCCATCCATGTCGGTCTTGAGCTTATAGACCCATTTACAACAGATGGGTTTTATCCCAGGGGTTTTATCCACCAAGCTCCATACTTGGTTATCATACATAGATTTCATTTCCTCATTTATGGCAATCTGCCATTTATCGGAGTCGGAACTGGCCAAGGCTTGTCTGAAAGTTTCTGGATCATCCTAATCCAATAATATAAAGTCATTTCTCTTAGTGGCTAGAAAGCCATATCTGACAGGAGCTAGACGAGATCTTTCAGACTTCCTTGGACCCTCTGGAGTTGGTGTAAGGATTGGTTCTTGACTTACGACCACTTCCGGCTTTTGTATTTCTACATCTTGCATAGCAGGCTCCTGAATTGCTTCATGCTGTTCCGTATCATCTTGAATTTCTTCAAGATGCACGGGACTACCACTAGATTTTTTGGAAATAAATTCTTTTTCCAAAAATACCCCTCCTCGAGCAACAAAAACCTTGTTCTCACTGGGTTTGTAGAAATAGTACCCCCTTGTTTCCTTGGGGTACTCCACAAAGACACATTTATCTGATTTGGGTTTGAGACTATCGCCTAGCAAGCGCTTGACATAAGTTTCGCATCCCCAGATCTTAAGGAAAGCTAATAAGGGTTTCTTCCCATTCCACACTTCGTATGGAGTGCTTTCCACTGCCTTTGTCGGAGCCCGATTCAGAATGAATGTGGCCGTTTCTAGAGCATAACCTCAAAATGAGATATGGAGGTTAGCCTGACTCATCATTGACCGAACCATGTCAAGAAAGGTTCTGTTTCTCCGCTCAGACACACCATTCAACTGAGGTGTTCCTAGCGGAGTCAATTCAGAGAGAATCCCACACTCCTTTAGATTACTGTGAAACTCTTGGTCTAAGTACTCACCGCCCCGGTCAGATCGAAGCGCCTTTATACTTTTTCCAAGCTGGTTTTGTACTTCATTCTAGAACTCTTTGAACTTGTCAAAAGTTTCCGACGTATGTCTCATTAAATAGACATACCCATATCTACTGAAGTCATTAGTAAATGTGACGAAGTAGCGAAATCCCATTCTGGCCTGAGTGCTCATAGGTCCACACACATCGGAATGTGTGAGACCTAATAAGTTACCCGCCCTCCCACCTAAACCGGTGAAAGGTGCCATTGTCATTTTACCCATTACGCATGACTCGCATCTCTCGATTGAAGTGAATTCAAACGGACTTAAAAGTTCACACTTGTGAAGTGTTGAGATGCGTTTCTCGCCTATGTGGCCTAAATGACAATGCCATATCACAGTCTGCTTTAAATCATCGGATTTAATCCTTTCATTGTTTATGTTATATATAGAGCTTGTGTCGGTGCATTGAGTATTAAGAATATACAAACCACCAACCAATGAAGTATTGCAAAAATAAACATCATTCATATATATATTGAATAATCCATTATCAATAGAAAAAACAATATCCTTCCTTGTCAAGCAAGGAAATAGAAATAATATTTCTGCGAAATGCAGGTACGCAATGAACATTGTTTAAAGATAAAACAAGCCCTGTGGACAAACTGAGACTAATCTTTCCTATTGCAATTGTTGAGACTTGATTGTCATCATCAACTCGTAGGTCTGCTTTGCCCCTGCCCACATCTCTTCTACTTTCCAGAACCTGCACATTTATACAAATGTGAGACTCTGCACCGGTATCAGGTACCCCGGAATCTAAAGTAGATAAACTGAGATTAAGCTCAATAACATAAATACCCGGTCCTGAAGACGTGGAAGGTCCACTCTTCTTTAGAAACTCCTTATGCTTCTTACAATCCTTCTTCCAGTGCCCATGCTCTTGGCAATAGAAGCAAACAACCTCCTTCCTAAGATTCACAATAGCCTTGGGAGCTGCTTGATTCTTCGGACCCTTAGGATGTCTAATCTTCCATGCAAGATGCATAGGAGCCTTACCCTTACCCAACCCAGCTTTCTTGAAGCTTACTTGCTTGTTAACAATAAGAACCTCCTTGGACTTGCCCTTGAGATTCTTCTCTACAGTCACGAGCATCCCATGGAGCTCTGTCACTGTCTTATCCATGTCATACATATTGTAATTTCCAACAAAATCCCGATATGTATGTGGAAGTGAATGCAGCACAAAGTCTGCAGCAACTTCCTTATCCACAGTATGACCAATTCTGGTCAAGTGTTCCATAAGACGTTTCATCTTAAGGGCATGGGGACTGAAAGGAGCTCCAGCCTTTAGCTTGCAGGACATCAGTTCACTGAAAGTATCATATCTTTTGACACACGCTTTCTCTTTGAACATTTTCTCGATCCCTACCATCAAGGCCTTGGGATCTTCTGAAATGTCCAAGAACTGTTTCTGCAAGTCAGGCACCATACTACCCATCATGATGCACTGCACGTCGATCCGGTCGCTAAGGAACTTTTGGTAAGCATCCCTTAGCGCCCTTGCGGCATTCAGTGCTGGCTTAGAAAGGTGGGTCCTGGGTAAGGAGATAATTTTTACGTTCGTGCTTGAGAACAAGTCTCATGTTCCGGTCCCAATCGAGAAAGTTAATGCCTTTAAACTTATCTTGCTTGATCAAGGACCTAAGTGCGCTGTTGCCAGAGTGAATCGTGTTTGCCATTATATCTACACAGTAAAAAAATTTTGAATCAGTATTTAATTAAAATTCAAGTTGGAGATTTAGTTATATAATACTTGTCCGATTCTAAAACTTAGAATCTGAACCAGGATCCTTGCATACCCTCAATTGAAGTGAACGAAGGCTCACCGTTCCAACTGAGAGAACCAAGGTAGGAACATATCCAATTACAAGTCCATGTAATTTCTGCTAGGTTTTGTACATAAAAGTACACGGCATACCCTATCCTTATACCCTAGGTTAGCCCTAGCTGACAATCATAGACAAGTATACCAAGTTTCGACTATGGACCAGAACTAATGTGGCTACTACACGGAGGCGCACACATCCACATCGAACTGCCCAACTCATGCAGACTTCTCCTCTATGAATGTTACGCGGAGGCGTACTAACATCCAAAGGCTCAAAGTCCTTTTGAGTGTCTAAACTGGGATGGTATCACGCTTGACTTGTAATTATTTGCGAATAAGTGTATTATTACTTTCTGATTGTATATTGATACAATCTTAACTGGAATCATCAATCACAAATCCATGCGAAAATGATTCCATAACCGATTACATGCAAGTCTAATTAAATTCTGATTTTAATCTTCACATGTGGGTGATAGTTTAGACATACATATTCTTATGCATATTAAACTAATCGTACATTCATATCACACTTATATAAACGTAAAGCACCATGTATAACCTAGCACGTATAAACCTAAGGAATAACAAAGACAAATCCTAAGATTAAGTCTTCTGGATTTGAACTAGCTTCTTCCTTATGGACTCCCACTGGCTCCGAGCCTCCTTAGTAACTCCATCAACTCCGTCTTGATTTCCTTTCTTGTGTCGGTCTTTGTACGAAGAAACCTCCGAGCAATAGAAACCTCAAAACCATACCCCTGATCTCTCCGACCTTCTCGAAATCTCTGATGAACACTTCATCAACGTCTGCATTAATCTCTCCCTACCTTCTCCTCCGTCACCGCAACCTCCTGTTTTTTTAGACCTCTGATTGTCTGATTAGCGACTATCTCGGTAAGCTCGACTTGAGGTCGAAGAGGGAGTGGTTTGATTCTTTTATATGCGGGTTTCATAGCTCCATTCCTAATTTTGCCAGACTCGATGCCTTCAAGAAGGCTAAGCTTTGCTTCTAACAATTCCTCTTCTTCGATGGTGGAACTCTTCTTGGCAATGTGGGTTCATTGCATTTGGTCGATCTTGTTAGTCCCTTTGTTCTTCGGATCTAGATTATGGTCGTTGTTGCCGGTGTTGCAGACATCACCGATTTCTTTGAATCACAGAGGCGCCGACGAGGACATTCGCGAGGGAGAAGGCTGAGAATCAATAACAATAGAGAAAGAGTGTGGATAGAAAACCCCAAATTGATCTCCCTAAAGCGTCAAGTTGGTCGATTTCGTTCTGATCGACGATAGCGGGAATTGGCAGCTAATAGGTTGCATCTCTTCGAAGCAGGCTGCGTCCCGTGCTCTCGAGCCCTCTTCCCAGAGCTCCATCAAGAGAAGACGCCCAACAACTTCATGGCTCCTCTGTCTCCACTCTTTTCTTTCTCTTACAATGATTTATGTAATCCATGCACTGTATTTGTTGTTATTTATTTTGTAATTTTGTGTTTGTGGATGATTAATACGTTTCAAGCATCAGTTATGGAAATGGTTATGCTTAAATCTTAGATCCTCATTTTATTTCACAGTAACTTGTTAATAGAGCTTTCCAAAATAACAGAAATTGAGTGTGACAAATTTTTGAAAATTTAATGGTTTAGTTGAGGGCATTTTGTGATAGCATTTGTGCCCTAGTCCAATTGGTATTAGCCTGTAAACGTCTATGTTCAAATATCATTGTTTGTAATGTATAAATATAAACGGCTTTATATTACTTATGTGTTGAAGTAATATGTTAAGCATGATCTGATTTATGACCACTAAAGTAGTAGAACCATAAATCTGTACGGATCACACTTAACGAGTCCCTGGTCAACCTATGCTTCCTTAAAAGCGACCAGTATGAGGATGGTTCTTAATGACGTAGTTCTACTTGTCATAAGGATGTGGGATCCTGGAACCATATCATAGATATCATGAGGTGATTGATATCGGACGACCCGCATTGAATAGTGTTTTCATAGATTAAGCCATAAACATATTCAGATGCGATAGCTTGTCACGACGTCCTTAGACCAAGGAGTCTTTGTGATCACTATGCAATGAACGTACGGCTTTAACTTGCGCCAAACGCTTTCTGTAAAAGGATTGCTATAAAGGGCATGATTGGGTGGCGGAACGGGTTGCATGAGTGACACGAAAGACGGCTAAGGGATTTATCCCTCATACTACGGTATGGGAAAGATATCCGTTAGAAGGCCTCTTGATGGAGACTGACTCAGAGAAAAAACATGGCCATGCAAATGATACGGGTTATCATTTCTCAGTCATCTCGCATATCAAGTAACAATGATTGATTGAACAAGGGAGACGTCTCTATGCCTTGAGATCAATTGGGATATCTAGAGATAAAAGGATGGTGACTTGTACGCACAAAGGTTAAGTCGAATTATCGATCATCGTGCACCTTGGGTAATCATAATGTTTTACTAGAGACCACTTATGATGGATCGGGCAAGAGCGAGTCTTGCGCTGATCTGCCAACGGTGGCATGAGCCTAGAGGGTCACACACATACAAGACGGATAACTTGAGACAAGGAAACATGGATGTTTCTTAAGGAGAAGTATATGGACAAAACTGGAGGTTTTGTGCCATAGGTTCGGTTTGAGAGAATAATTAGCGAATCGAGAAAAATTGAGTTTTTCGTCGATATCGCGTCGGACTTTGTTTGATAAGTAACGAAAAAAAGGTCGGGCAACTTCTGGACGCGGCATGAGACAACACGGGAGGGCCCATTGGGCTCGGCCCATGAAGCCTCATGGCCGGCCCAATAAGGGCCCAATAAGGCCATATGGCCGGCCCACTTGGTGGGGCCATTGTGGGGGCCACACAATGCCATGCTTAGTTGGTGATTGTGGATTAAGAGGTGAGTGATTTAAGGGGTATGGGTTAAAGCACCTTTAAGCCCATACTAATCACTTTTAACCCATACTTGTGAGTTGGGCGATGAATTATAATGCAAGACTTTAATTCATTAATTGATTAAGTCACAAAACACACAAAAATCCTCTCTCTCTCTCATTGTGGCCGGCCACCCCTCTCCTCTCCATCATCTTGCTCTCTTGTTCTTCATTTAATTGTTCTAGTAGGCAATTAAGTGAAGGATCTTGAAGATCATCCTCTTGGTGTGGACTAGCTTTAGAGAAGAAGATTCGAATGTTCTTCTTTATCGATTCAAACAAGACTTAAAGGTAAACATCTTGTGGAATAGATTTTGCTTTGGGATTTAATGGTTTAAATGTTCTTGGACAAGGTTTGGAGTAGATTATCTTTTATTGCTTCCGCTATCTCGACGATCTAGAACGCTGATTAATAATTCCCTGAAAAACATTAAGATGATCGTCGAGATAGCGGAAGTCGCTCGCTGCTAAGGGTGGAGCCTAAGCTTTTATAGCAACTGCAAAATTAATTCTGGAACGCATTGGGGTTACCATAATCCTAGTGGATTTAGGTTTCCCAAATCATTAACGCTGATATCTTTTCAGAGTCTCTATCACGGCAAGAAGCTTTCCATAATCATGATTCACTCAAGACTTACCAAAAGCCTTGTACACAGCTGGATCTTTCCAATCACAATATGTCTCCTAATTATAGAAACTTTCCAATCCTGCGATCCACAAATGTCACGAAAGATGTTGAGACTAAATGTTTGACATCTTTCCTGACCAGATGCTCGACATCTTTCGTATCGCCTAAAAAACAAGTCAATAACAAACTAACAACAATAACAACTATTTAATTTTGGAAATTAGTAACATACTAAGATTAACATAAACCCTAACCCCCAAATTAACATAGACCATAACCCCTAAATTAGATAAACCTAAAATTGGGAAAAACATTAAACCTACTGAAGAGGTGTTGAATGAGGCTGACTAGAGGCGACGGGGGCTGGACGCGACAGAGATGATGACGGTGACGGTGACAGCGGCGGTGGACGAATGGGCGGTGGCGGAGCTGTGGACGGGGACGGGGACGGGGATGCGCTAGTAGAGACATGGACGGAGGCGAGAAGAAAAAGAAAGGGGGCGAAGACATGGCGGAGCCGTGGACGGTTGTGGAGCGTCGAAGGATGGAGGCCGAATGGAGGGGAGGCTAGATGTGGCTTTGCCGGCGTCGATTGGAGGCGAGGCCGTAGCTGGAGGATGGAGGCCGGACGGAAGATGATGGAGAACGCTGGAGGTGATAGCGGCCGGAGGCGCTGGGAAGCAAGGCCGGAGCAAGGAGGCTCTGTCCTTGAGGCACCGAGTTTATTGGAGAGAGAAGGAGGCGATGAGGGATAAGAGAGAAATGGATAAGGTTAAGAGAAGAATAAATTATGACATGGAGGGTTTTATGGCAGCACATGTTGCAAGTGTAGGGTTTTGGAGCGTTCTAGATCGTCGAGATAGCGGAAGCAATAAAAGATAATCTACTCCAAACCTTGTCCAAGAACATTTAAACCATTAAATCCCAAAGCAAAATCTATTCCACAAGATGTTTACCTTTAAGTCTTGTTTGAATCGATAAAGAAGAACGTTCGGATCTTCTTCTCTAAAGCTAGTCCACACCAAGAGGATGATCTTCAAGATCCTTCACTTAATTGCCTACTAGAACAATTAAATGAAGAACAAGAGAGCAAGATGATGAAGAGGAGAGGGGTGGCCGGCCACAATGAGAGAGAGAGAGGATTTTTTTTTGTGTTTTGTGACTTAATGAATTAATGAATTAAAGTCTTGCATTATAATTCATCACCCAACTCACAAGTACGGGTTAAAAGTGATTGGTATGGGCTTAAAGGTGCTTTAACCCATACCCCTTAAATCACTCACCTCTTAATCCACAATCACCAACTAAGCATGGCATTGTGTGGCCCCCACAATGGCCCCACCAAGTGGGCCGGCCATATGGCCTTATTGGGCCCTTATTGGGCCGGCCATGAGGCTTCATGGGCCGAGCCCAATGGGCCCTCCCGTGTTGTCTCATGCCGCGTCCAAAAGTTGTCCGACCTTTTTGTCGTTACTTATCAAACAAAGTCCGACGCGATATGGACAAAAAACTCAATTTTTCTCGATTCGCTAATTATTCTCTCAAACCGAACCTATGGCACAAAACCTCCAGTTTTGTCCATATACTTCTCCTTAAGAAACATCCATGTTTCCTTGTCTCAAGTTATCCGTCTTGTATGTGTGTGACCCTCTAGGCTCATGCCACCGTTGGCAGATCAGCGCAAGACTCGCTCTTGCCCGATCCATCATAAGTGGTCTCTAGTAAAACATTATGATTACCCAAGGTGCACGATGATCGATAATTCGACTTAACCTTTGTGCGTACAAGTCACCATCCTTTTATCTCTAGATATCCCAATTGATCTCAAGGCATAGAGACGTCTCCCTTGTTCAATCAATCATTGTTACTTGATATGCGAGATGACTGAGAAATGATAACCCGTATCATTTGCATGGCCATGTTTTTTCTCTGAGTCAGTCTCCATCAAGAGGCCTTCTAACGGATATCTTTCCCATACCGTAGTATGAGGGATAAATCCCTTAGCCGTCTTTCGTGTCACTCATGCAACCCGTTCCGCCACCCAATCATGCCCTTTATAGCAATCCTTTTACAGAAAGCGTTTGGCGCAAGTTAAAGCCGTACGTTCATTGCATAGTGATCACAAAGACTCCTTGGTCTAAGGACGTCGTGACAAGCTATCGCATCTGAATATGTTTATGGCTTAATCTATGAAAACACTATTCAATGCGGGTCGTCCGATATCAATCACCTCAAGATATCTATGATATGGTTCCAGGATCCCACATCCTTATGACAAGTAGAATTACGTCATTAAGAACCATCCTCATACTGGTCGCTTTTAAGGAAGCATAGGTTGACCAGGGACTCATTAAGTGTGATCCGTACAGATTTATGGTTCTACTACTTTAGTGGTCATAAATCAGATCATGCTTAACATATTACTTCAACACATAAGTAATATAAAGCCGTTTATATTTATACATTACAAACGATGATATTTGAACATAGACGTTTACAGGCTAATACCAATTGGACTAGGGCACAAATGCTATCAATCTCCCACTTGCCCTTAGCTCCAATCTAAGTCCCAGTCTATACCCATTGACCTAACATATTTTTCATGTTTATCTTGAGGAAGAGCCTTGGTCAATGGGTCGGCTATGTTATCATCAGTTGCAACGTAGTGGATCTTCACGTCACCTCTAGCAATTATGTCGCGGATGATGTGATACTTTATGAGTACATGTTTGGATCTGTTATGTGCCCTGGGTTCCTTAGCTTGCGCAATAGCCCCGGTGTTGTCACAATATAAGTCTACTGGGTTAGACAGGTTTTTAATTACACCTAACCCAGCCATGAAACTCCTGATCCATACAGCCTCTTTTGCCGCCTCACATGCGGCAATGTACTCAGCTTCCGTCGTAGAGTCGGCAATGGTATCCTGCTTCTTGCTTTTCCAGCTGAATGCTCCACCGTTCAACATAAACACATATCCCAACTGACTCTTAAAGTCATCGGGGTCTGTCTGGAAACTAGCGTCGACATATTCTTTGACGACGAGATCATCATTTCTGCCCCCGTATACAAGAAAGGCGTCCTTGGTTTTTCTCAAATATTTGAGAATCGCCTTGACAGCCATCCAGTGTGCCTCACCGGGTTTGGATTGATGTCTACTGGTACAGCTTAGGGCAAACGAGACATCCAGTCTCGTGCATATCATGGCATACATTATGGACCCTATAGCCGAAGCATATGGGATCTCATTCATTCTTGCTAGCTCTGCAGGTGTCTCAGCACCCTGCTTCTTGCTAAGCTTCACGCCATGACGCATGGGCAGCAATCCTTTCTTTGAATCTTGCATTGAGAATCGTCTCAACACCTTGTCTATATAAGTGCTTTGACTTAAGCCCAAGACCCGCTTGGCACGGTCTCTATATATCTTGATTCCCAAGATGTAAGAGGCCTCGCCTAAGTCCTTCATTGCGAAACACTCACCTAACCAAGTCTTCGTTAAGAGCAAGGTAGGGACGTCGTTTCCAATGAGCAGTATGTCATCAACATAAAGCACTAAAAGGATTATATTGCTCCCACTTGCCTTTTTATACATGCAAGGTTCATCAACGTTCTTGACGAAGCCAAACCGTTTTACTACTTCATCAAAACGCTGATTCCAACTCCGAGATGCTTGCTTCAAACCATAGATTGATTTGAGCAACTTGCAAATCTTTCCCTTATTCTTTGGATCCTCAAAACCCTCAGGCTGAGACATATAAACGTCCTCAGCTAACCTCCCGTTGAGGAAGGCGGTTTTGACATCCATTTGCCATATCTCATAGTTGTGATATGCTGCTGTGGCAAGAAGAATGCGGATAGATTTGACCATAGCTACTGGAGAAAAGGTCTCTTCATAGTCAATTCCGTGGACTTGTCTATAACCTTTTGCTACCAGTCTCGCTTTATAGGTCTGAGGTTTGCCATCCATGTCAATCTTTATTTTAAAGATCCATTTACACCCTATGACCTTAACATCAGGGGTATGATCTACCAAGTCCCACACTTGATTATCTGACATGGATTGCATTTCTACCCTCATGGCTTCCAGCCATTTCTCAGAGTCGGTTCCGTCCAAAGCCTCTCGAAAGGTAGCTGGATCATTGTCCACTAGTACTAAACCATCACCTTCAGTTACTAAGAAACCGTATCTGACAGGTGCATGAATTATCCTTTCAGAGCGCCTCGGACCGTCCTCATTAACTGCAGCTATTGGTTCTTGCTCAATGACCACTTCTGGCTCTACCTCTTCTAGTGGGTCTTCTCGTTGTTCCCGAGTGACCATCTCATCTAGAACTTCAGCAAGATGAATAGCCCTCCCACTGACTGTCTTGGAAATGAACTCTTTTTCCAAGAACGTCCCACCTCGAGCGACAAAAACTTTATTTTCGCTCGGTTTGTAGAAGTAGTATCCTTTTGTTTCTTTTGGATATCCGACGAAAGTGCATTTATCTGATCTTGGTTCGAGCTTGGTTGCAAGCAACCTTTTAACATAAGCCTCGCAACCCCAGATTTTAAGGAAGGACAAAACGGGTTCCTTCCCGTACCATTTTTCAAATGATGTCCCTTCCACTGCTTTCGACGGAGCCCTATTTATTATGAAAGCGGCCGTTTGCAGAGCATAACCCCAGAAGGAGATCGGGAGATCAGTGAGACTTAACATTGATCGAACCATATCTAACAATGTTCGATTCCTCCGTTCGGACACACCATTAAGTTGCGGTGTTCTTGGCGGAGTCCACTGAGATAGTATTCCACCTTCAGTAAGATAACTAAGAAACTCCTCGGATAAGTATTCTCCACCCCCATCAGAACAGAATGCCTTGATACTCTTTCCGAGTTGGTTTTCTACTTCAGTCCTAAACTCTTTGAATTTATCAAAAGCTTCGGACTTATGTCTCATGAGATAGACATAACCATATCTACTGAAATCGTCAGTAAATGTGATAAAGTAGCCTAAACCACCTCTGGCATGCGTACTCCTTGGTCCACATACGTCTGAATGTATTAGACCCAATAAGTCACCTGCCCTCTCACCTAAACCAGTGAAGGGCGCTTTAGTCATCTTGCCCATCAAACAAGCTTCGCATCTTTCAGTCGCTTGGAATTCGAATTGACTTAGAAGTCCGCGCTTATGAAGCGCTGAGATGCGTTTCTCATTTATGTGACCTAGACGACAATGCCAGATAAGAGTTTGGTCTAAATCATTAGTTTTAAACCTCTTAGCATTTACATTATAGAGCATGTTGGATTTCGAGTTTTGCATATTCAATATGTATAATCCTCCAACAGTGCGAGCATTGCCATAATATATGTTGTTGCGCATAATATCAAAAAACCCGTTCTTAATATTAAAATAATATTCCTGTTGAAAACAGGTACGCAAAACACATCATTAAGTTCAATTACAAGCCCACTGAGCAAAACAAGGTTCACAGAACCCACAGCAGTTGCGGCAACTCTGGTATTGTTCCCAACTCTTAGGTCCACCTCGTTTTCCTTTATATCTCTTCTACTGTGTAACACCTGCACATTAGCACAGACATGAGACTCAGCTCCAGTGTCTAGTACCCAGGTATTTATTGTAGAAAGATATAGCTCTAATGGAATACCTGATGAAGTAGCGGCCCCACCGCCCTTCTTCTGATCCTCCTTCAGCTGCTGACAGTCTTTCTTCCAATGACCAGGCTTTTGACAGTAGAAACAGACCGACTCCTTTGCCTTCCCTTTGCCTTGTACGGGCATGTGAGGTCTAGGAATAAATGGTCGTCTGTTCCTCCCTGCGAGGTGTCTTGGGCCTTTACCCTTGCCACCAACAGCTTTGAAGCTGGGTCCCTTCTTGACCATGAAGACATTTTTGGACGAACTGCCCCTTATGCTCTTCTCGGCAGTTACTAGCATGCTGTGCAACTCCGACACGGTCTTGTCCATATCATGCATATGACGAACCCACCATATGCATGAGGAAGGGATTGCAGAACAAAATCCGCAGCCATTTCCTTTTCCATAGACATACCGATACTAGTCATATGGTCAAAATGCCCCTTCATCTGTAGGACGTGAGGACCTACGGAGCTGCCTGCTGACATCTTGCAGGCTATGAGTTCTCGGAGAATAGTGTATTTTTCAATACGTACTTTCTCCTTGAACATATCCTTGATCTGTGCAAACATTGCAAACGGATCATGGGATAGCTCCATAAACTACTTTTGGAGGTCCGCCTCCACGCAGCCCAGCATGACACACGCAACGTCGATAGAGTCGCTAAGGTGTTTCTGGTACGCATCCTTAACGACCCTCGTTGCGTTGGCAGCTGGCTCCTCAGGGATAGCCTTATCAAGGACGTACTCCCTGCGTTCCATTTTTAACACAAGTCGTAAATTTCTGTCCCAGTCTAGATAATTTGTCCCGTTGAGTTTACACTTCTCGAGTATAGTCCTCAATGACAAATTAGATGAGTTTGTTGAATTACTAGCCATTTCTACACGAAGAAAGTAAATTTAATCAGAATAGTTGAATAAATTTACGAAGATCCGAATTAAACACCAACCATTAGATTCTAAAATTTAGAATCTTTAAACCAAGATCCCTTATTCGTCATTTGAAGTGCGCTAAGGCGCACCGCTCCAATTGACTTATTTAGGTAGGACATCCGTCCAATTACAACCCGTGTAACTCTTAGTCAGGGTATGTGTAAAACACACGGCTTACCCTTCCGATGCCCCAGCTCGACCTCAGGCCAAGAATCGTGGTTGAGTCAACCAACTTTCACTAACGAGTTAACTTTGTGCAGATGCTCCGCTAAGGCGCACGACATCCCACAAAGTTTACCATTCCCATCTAGAACCTATTCGATCGATGCTCCGCTAAGGCGCACGACACCGATAAAATTTTTGTACATGGGTGTGAATTTGGGTGGCATCTCACTTGACTCAAATTAACTTGTAATTTGGTTGTGTTTAATAATTCGAAAGTATTTGGTACAATTACGAACCCGTCATCAACAACCCGTGTTGTGACGTTTCTAATTGTATCACATACTATCTTCATTTGAATCCGTCATTTGCAACCTGTGCAAATACGTTTCAAATTTGAACTCATCCATCACAACCCGTGTGATGATAGTTCACAACGCTTTAAACATGCAAACAATTAAAGTTGATTTTAATCTTTGCATGTGAGGTGATCGCTTATAAACTTATAAACTAATCATGCAAGCATGCAATTAATTAAATAATTCAAGCAAGCATCCATAAAGCGTTAAATATGCATTTTATAGCCCATCCTAATCTTAGGATTCTACGAGTCTTCACATCTTCTCGTCTTTCTCATTCGGGCTCCCACTAGCTCTTGGACTTCCTCCAAGACCGTCATCGTGCTCGATTTTTCATCCTTCTCGTCTTTGAGTAATAATTACAATTAATACTCGGTTCGTAGACCGGATAAAAAATAATTACACTTTATGGGCTCGAATAAAAGAATAATTACACGCTAACACTAACGGTATGCAAACCGTGAAAGCGATAAATCTAATGGGCTACTAATGCATCATACATTTCATCACATCATCCAACATGTTATCACACAAACATGTTATCAAATAATATGCAATAATTCCGGTTTTAATTTTGCCAAGTTGCTTGGTCGGGTTTATCGAAACTAGACCTTTTCGAAAAACGGTTTATCGAAACCGATTAAATTTTGAAAGTTTTCGAAATATTGGATCGCGGGTTCGTGACATGGATCAAACACCACACACGAACCAAGTCGGGCCAAGCCAATGGGCCGAGGGCCCATTGGGCCGAGCCCAACTATGCACGGCCCGGTTTGGGCCTTAGAAGGCCCAAACCCGGCTTGCCGCCACTCTCGGCCTCGGCCAAGAGTGGGGACGGGCCCGGTCACCGCCGGCCTCACCGGCCTCCGGTGACCTCCGTCCGGTACCTCCGATCCGGCTCCCCGAGAGTCTCTTCTCGGACCCGACAAATCCAATAATTTCCGAAAAATTCCAAATTTAATATATTTTTCAAAATTAACATATTTCATGCAAATCTCCCAAAAAGCATTAAAATCATGTTATCAACTTTTGGCATGCAAATAATCACAAAACCGAAATGAATTCAACAAGACAAAGATTAAGAGGGTAACCAACGCTCTGATACCACTGTAGGGTTTTGGAGCGTTCTAGATCGTCGAGATAGCGGAAGCAATAAAAGATAATCTACTCCAAACCGTGTCCAAGAACATTTAAACCATTAAATCCAAAGCAAAATCTATTCCACAAGATGTTTACCTTTAAGTCTTGTTTGAATCGATAAAGAAGAACGTTCGGATCTTCTTCTATAAAGCTAGTCCACACCAAGAGGATGATCTTCAAGATCCTTCACTTAATTGCCTACTAGAACAATTAAATGAAGAACAAGAGAGCAAGATGATGGAGAGGAGAGGGGTGGCCGGCCACAATGAGAGAGAGAGAGAGGATTTTTGTGTGTTTTGTGACTTAATCAATTAATGAATTAAAGTCTTGTATTATAATTCATCGCCCAACTCACAAGTATGGGTTAAAAGTGATTAGTATGGGCTTAAAGGTGCTTTAACCCATACCCCTTAAATCACTCACCTCTTAATCCACAATCACCAACTAAGCATGGCATTGTGTGGCCCCCACAATGGCCCCACCAAGTGGGCCGGCCATATGGCCTTATTGGGCCCTTATTGGGCCGGCCATGAGGCTTCATGGGCCGAGCCCAATGGGCCCTCCCGTGTTGTCTCATGCCGCGTCCAAAAGTTGCCCGACCTTTTTTTCGTTACTTATCAAACAAAGTCCGACGCGATATCGACGAAAAACTCAATTTTTCTTGATTCGCTAATTATTCTCTCAAACCGAACCTATGGCACAAAACCTCCAGTTTTGTCCATATACTTCTCCTTAAGAAACATCCATGTTTCCTTGTCTCAAGTTATCCGTCTTGTATGTGTGTGACCCTCTAGGCTCATGCCACCTTTGGCAGATCAGCGCAAGACTTGCTCTTGCTCGATCCATCATAAGTGGTCTATAGTAAAACATTATGATTACCCAAGGTGCACGATGATCGATAATTCGACTTAACCTTTGTGCGTACAAGTCACCATCCTTTTATCTCTAGATATCCCAATTGATCTCAAGGCATAGAGTCGTCTCCCTTGTTCAATCAATCATTGTTACTTGATATGCGAGATGACTGAGAAATGATAACCTGTATCATTTGCATGGCCATGCTTTTTCTCTCAGTCAGTCTCCATCAAGAGGCCTTCTAACGGATATCTTTCCCATACCGTAGTATGAGGGATAAATCCCTTAGCCGTCTTTCGTGTCACTCATGCAACCCGTTCCGCCACCCAATCATGCCCTTTATAGCAATCCTTTTACAGAAAGCGTTTGGCGCAAGTTAAAGCCGTACGTTCATTGCATAGTGATCACAAAGACTCCTTGGTCTAAGGACGTCGTGACAAGCTATCGCATTTGAATATGTTTATGGCTTAATCTATGAAAACACTATTCAATGCGGGTCGTCCGATATCAATCACCTCATGATATCTATGATATGGTTCCAGGATCCCACATCCTTATGACAAGTAGAACTACGTCATTAAGAACCATCCTCATACTGGTCGCTTTTAAGGAAGCATAGGTTGACCAGGGACTCGTTAAGTGTGATCCGTACAGATTTATGGTTCTACTACTTTAGTGGTCATAAATCAGATCATGCTTAACATATTACTTCAACACATAAGTAATATAAAGCCGTTTATATTTATACATTACAAACGATGATATTTGAACATAGACGTTTACAGGCTAATACCAATTGGACTAGGGCACAAATGCTATCAAGACAACCAACATAACAAAGAGAAAGAAAAGAAGGCAAGTCATGACAATGATGTTGCTACTATTACTGAAGAGTTTCTTTTCTTGTGTGATGATGAAACGTGGCTTGTGATTAGACCAGTTGGGTAGTAAATAGCAGTGCCTTCATTCATGCTACAAGTCGAAATGATCTCTTTTCATCTTATACATCTGGGGATTATGACAATGTTAAGATGGGAAATCGAGGCATGCCAAAAGCCATTGGCATAGAAGACGTGTGATTGGCGACAAAAAAACGGTACAATTCTTATTCTGAAAAATGTTAAGCATATTCCTGACATTCGTTTGAATTCTATATCAGTAGGCAAGCTAGATGATGAAGGTTTTCATCATATCTTTGGTGGTGGTTCATGGAAGCTCACTAAAGGTGTTATGGTCGTGGCTGGAGGTGAAAAGTGTGCTTTGTTGTACGGGACACAAGCTAGAGTTTGTGGTGGTATTATTAATGCAATTAAGAAAGAGAGTACAACCGAATTGTGGCACAAGAGACTTAGTCACATGAGCGAGAAGGAAATGATGGTTTTGGGAAAGAAGAATCTCCTACTGGGAATGAAAGGTGAACCATTAGAGAAATATGAGCATTGCTTGGCCGGCAAGCAAACTAGAGTATCTTTGAAATCATCCCCTCCCTCGAGAAAGCCAAAGATACTTGATTTAGTATACTCTGATGCTTGTGGTCCTATGAAATTCATGACGCATGGTGTGGTCTCTATTTTGTGACTTTTATAGATGATCATTCAAGAAAAGTATGAGCCTATATCTTGAAGACTAAAGATTAAGTGTGTGGTGTCTTCAAGCAGTTTCATGCCCTAGTTGAGAGACAAACTGGGAAGAAGTTAAAGTGCATGTGAACCGATAATGGAGGAAAGTATTGTGGTTTTGTTGATGATTATTGTAAGGATTAAAGCATTCGACACAAAGGATGCCTCCAAAGATGCCTCAGCTAAATGGGAGAGGATGAATAGAACGCTTATTGAAAGGACGATATGTTTACTTTCACAAGAAGGGTTACCAAGATGTTTTTGGGGTGAGGCTTTGAATACAATGATTCATGTATTGAATCTCACACCGTATGTGCCTCTTGAGTTTGATGTTCCAAATGGAGTTTGGAAAGGTAAAGATGTCTCCTATAATCACTTGAAGGTATTTTGATGCAAAGCATTTATGTATGTTTCAAAGGATGAAAGATTTAAGCTTGATATGAAGACTAGACCATGCATATTCATCGGTTATGGCGAGAATGAGTTTGGGTACAGATTTTATGATCCAGCACAGAAGATTCTTATAAGAAGCCGCGATGTGGTATTTATGGAGAATCATGACATCAAAAATATTGCGAAATTTGATGAAAGTGCTCCGCAATATATAGCTGACTTGATTGACTTTGATATAGTTCCTTCTACAATTGTGCCAAGTCAAGTTGAAGATGAGGTTCGTGATGACCAGCAGGGTGCAGGTTATGTTGATGCTACTATAGAAGTTGAGATGGATAATGAAGTCCATGAGTAGTTGCCAATACCAGATATTCCACCAATTATTCCACTCAGGAGATCTTCCAAAGATCGACAACAGTCTACAAGGTACTCAGCTGATAAGAATGTGTTGGTATCTGTCAAGGGAGAACCCGAAAGTTACAGTGAAGCCCTTGAAGATTAGAACAAGAAGGAGTAGGTTGAAGCCATGTAGGATGAGATGAAATCATTGCATGAGAATCATACTTTTGAGTTGGTGAAGTTTCTGAAAGGCAAAAGAATTTTGAAGAAAAAGTGGGTTTACAGAGCTAAGCAAGAAGAAAATACTTCACGTCCACGATATAAAGCTAGATTGGTCGTCAAGGGTTTCATCCAGAGAAAAGGTATTGAATTTGATGAAATATTTTCTCCTGTTGTTAAGATGTCATCTATTCGGGTGGTTCTTGGTTCAGCAGCTAGTCTTGATTTGAAGGTTGAGCAGATGGATGTGAAGACTGCATTTCTCCATGATGAGTTAGATAAGGAGATTTATATGAAGCAGTCACAGGGTTTCAAAGTAAAGGGAAAATAGGACTATGTGTGCAACCTTAAAAAAAGCTTGTATGGTTTGAAGCAAGCGCCAAGACAGTGGTACAAGAAGTTTGAGTCAGTTATGGGTGAGCAAGGTTACCATAAGACGAAATCTGACCATTATGTTTTTGTGCAGAAATTCTCTGATGGAGATTTTATCATGATATTTCTATATGTTGATGATATGCTGATTGTTGGCAAGAATGTCTCCAGAGTTGAGAGATTGAAGAAACAAGTGAGTCATGTTTTTTCAATGAAGGATCTGGGTTTTGCGAAGACTATTCTAGACATCAGAATTACTCGCGATAGAGTTGCGAAGAAAATGCATATGTCACAAGAGTGTTATATTGAAAAGGTTTTTGGAAAGGTTCATTATGGACAAGGCTAAAGTGGTGAGCTCTCCTCTTGCTACTCACTTTAAGCTAAGCACACGACAAAACCCTTCTACGAAGAAGGAGATGGACAACATGGATAGAGTTCTGTATGCCTCAGCAGTAGGATGTTTGATGTACGCAATGGTGTGTACAAGGCCTGACATGGCTCATGTAGTTGGTGATGTGACCCGTTTTCTGTCAAATCCGGGTAGAGAGCATTGGGATGCAGTCAAATGGATTATGAGATATCTTCGAGGTGGAGCGGTTTCTTGGCAGTCAAGGCTACAAAAGTATGTTGCACTTTTTTTAACAAAAGTTGAATATATCGCAACAACTGAAGCATGTAAAGAGTTGTTGTGGATGAAGAGATTTATAGGGGAGCTCGGTTTCAAGCAGCAGCGTTATGTGATTTATTCTGATAACCAAAGCGCGATACACTTGAGTAAGAATTCTACGTTTCGTGAAATGTCGAAACATATTAATGTGAGATAACATTGGGTTAGAGATGCACTTGAAAACAAGTTGTTTGAGATTGAGAAAATTCACACAGATGATAATGGTTCTGATATGTTCACGAAGGTCTTACCAAAGAAGAAGCTTGATGTTTGTCGTAAGATCGTCGGGATGGCGATGCCCTCCACTTAGTTGAATAAGGGAGAGATTTGTTGGGTCTTTATTAAATAAGTAGAGGCCCAAAACCCATGTGGTTAGTATCCCACATGGAGAAGAAAACCCTAATTTCTTGCTTATAAATAAGAGTCAATAGAGAAAAGAAAAGAAGACAATTCAAGAGAGAAATAGAGTGAAATTGGTGCAGAATTTTCTGCTACTTTCAGGACCAACCAGCAAGGTTTGCGAGTCCGATCAGAGGTCGATCTACCGTTGGATCGTGCTGATATTGGACAGGGTGTTTGGGAGACATGTGAAGGAATTCCATGGGGTCAAAACAATTAATTTCATGGGGAAGCGAATTAACCATGGATCCCGAAACGAAAATTATGATCTTCATGCTAAATCGATTTTAGCACAAGATTAGAATGCGAATAAATTATCTTTTTTTTGCGAATTCGATTAAACAAAATCTAAAGATCTTGTTTCTCTATCACGTCCACACATGCGATGTCTTGATCCTTAAATCAAAATCTTCGTGCAAGTATTACTAGTTTTGCAAGAGAGAGAGGAGAGAAAGAGGCAGGGCCGAGAGTGTGAGGAGAAGGGAGAGAACCTGTCGGTTTTTAGGGTTTTGGGAATATATTCTCAATTTCCCAAAATCGTCCACTTTCCCTTTTCCTGATTTTTCCAAAATAAAATATTTCGTCAAATCTTTCCCTTTCGTTATATTTCTCAATCTTAGATTATATTTGAATTAAAATTAAAATTAAAATTATAAATATAATTATAATTCATTAAATCCTCAAAGGACCTTAAACCCATCTTAGTCCAAACCCATTTAATTAAAATCATTTTGAGCCCAAATAGTCTTAGGATTATTAATTAAATGACTTGAATTAAATCATCCCATATTTCACTTATACCAATTTCCGTAACCGTCCGGTTTACAATCTAGATCGGTAATTGTCTAATCCATTCCGGTTTAGTTTAGACCTATCAGGTCTAACTAAACAGGAAAGTGAATTTCCCAAATTTCTTATCTCTTCTCATATGGACTTTCAAAGTTCTCTTTTGCTATATTCATCGTCTTAAGTGTGTGACACTCTAGGCTCATCACACGTTGGAAAATTGGCGCAAAATTACCATTTTGCCCTCCCCATCGTAATTGGCCTCTAATAAGGCATTAAGATTACCCAACGCTCATGATTATGGATAAATCGACTTAACCTCATATCGTCCAAGCCAATATCCTTTTATCTCTAGATATTCAGATTGATCATAAGGTATAGAGTTGTCATCCTTATTTAATCAATCACTATTTCTTGATCTGCGAGATGACTGAATCTTGATACTGCGTATCTCTAGCATGGCCATGCATTTTCTTTCAGTCAGTCTCATCAAGTTGCCCAAACAAATATTTTTCCCATGCCGGAACATGAGGGATAAATCCTTTAGCCGTCTTTCGTGTTCCCTCATGTAATCAATAGCTGAACCAATCAGAGCCCTTATGACTACCCTTTTACAAATAATACTAGACAACGTCAAACTTAGTTACTGATTACATTGTAATGACAAAAACTTCTTGGTGTAAGGATACTTTGACAAGCTACGATATGTGAGTATGGTCATGAAAACATCTATGCTACATACTCACCTTCGGATCGTCCAATATCATTCTCCGAATGATATCCATGATCTAACTCCGGCAGTGCCTTGCCGTGATCAGTAGAGCGTGATCATATAGGGTTATCCTCATACTGGTCGCTTCTAATGAAGCATGTATGACCAGGGACACATTAAATGTGATTCTTTCTGATCTATAGTTCTACTATTATTGTTGATACACATAATGACATAGATCGAATCGCATTTAGTATTTTACTACAACACTAGTAATACAATGTCGTTTTATTATTTATTCCAAATGATGATAAAACATTACAAATAGATAACTTATTTCATTTGGCTAGGGCACAACTCCAACAATCTCCCACTTGCCCCTAGTCTCAAACTAAATTCCAATATGGTTCCATAGACCTCACATGCCCTTCACGCTTAGACTACGCTAGAGCCTTGGTATGGGATCGGCAATATTATCATCAGTCGGAACGTTACTTATCTCCATATCACCTTTATCAATGATTTCTTTGATAAGGTGAAACTTCCTGATTACGTGTTTGGATTTGTTGTGAAATCTCGGCTCTTCAGCAAGTGATGTGGCCCCATTGTTGCTACACAACAAGCTTTTCAGATCTGAAATCTTCTAATCCATACGACATTCTTAGCTGCTTCGCCGCAGCTAAATACTCAGGCTTTTGTCTGCGAAATAGTAATGGCGGCCAGCCTGGAATCATTCCAGCTCAACAGTGCTACCATTGCAACAAAACACATGTCCTGACAATAATCTCGGATCATTAGTCTAACATCGTCGTATCCCAATGACTTACTATTCATGTAACCCCTAAGACAACAGTAAGATATCTTTTAGTGCTTTTAAAGTACGTGAGAATGTTCTCTACTGCAATCCAATGTTTCTCACCGAGGTTAGATTGGTATTTACTTGTACGGCTTAGTGCGAGCAAGATCCCTTCTCTTGTGCACAACATGCATGCATGATAGATCCTATAGCCGAGGCATGTAGGATCTCCTTCATGTTTCTCAGCTCATCAGGATTCCTAGGACACTGAGTCTTGTTGATTTTAATGTCATGGCGCACGGGTATGTATCCTTTTAGAATCGAGCATTGAGAATTCTCTCAACACTTTATCTATGTAAGTGCTTCGAATTAGGTCTAAAATTCTTTTCGGAATGATCCCCATATATCCTGATGCCCAAAATAAATGCAGCATCGCCTAAATTCTTCATCGAGAAGTACTTCCCTAACCAAGATTTGATGGCAAGGTCGGGGTGTCTTTCTCGATGAGTAGTATGTCATCGACATATAGCACCAGGAATACTATATTACTCCCACTCGCTTTCTTGAAAACGCAAGGTTCCTCTTCATTCTTGATGAAGCCAAACTCTTTTACAGCTTCACAAAAACAAAGAGTCCAACCCCATGAAACTTGCTTCAATCCATAAATGGACTTTTGCCGCTTACATATCTTTCCGGGATTTTTTGGATTGACAAAACCCTCAGGTTGTGTTATATACACATCCTTAGTTAATTTCCTGTTAAGGAATGTGGTATTGACATCCATCTGGCATATTATACTTTGGATCAACAAAACCCTCATGTTGTGTTATATACACATCCTTAGATAAGTTCCTGTTAAGGAAGGTGGTTTTGACATCTATCTGCCATATTCTACTTTGGATCGAAAAAACCCTCAGGATGTGTTACATACACATCCTTAGTTAAGTTTCTATTAAGGAATGTGGTTTTGACATCCATCTGCCATATTTCATAATCGAAATACGCAGCTATGGCTAGAATAACCCGAATTGATTTAACCATTGCTACTGGTGAAAAAGTTTCATCATAATCCTGTCCTTGGATTTGATGATAACCTTCTGCAACCAATCTAGTCTGAGGTTTTCATCCATGTCCGTCTTGAGCTTATAGATCCACTCACAACTGATGAGTTTTATCCCATTATGTCGGTCTTGAGTTTACAGACTCGCTTACAATCGATGGGTTTTATCCCAGGGGTTTGATCAACCAAGATTCCGACTTGATTATCAAACTTGGACTTCATTTCCTCTTTCATGGCTTCCTGCCATTTATTGGAGTCGGTACTGTCCATGGTCTCTTGAAAAGTCGTTGGATCATCCTGATCCACGAGATACACGTTATCACCTTCACATACGAGAATACCCGTTTTGACAGGTGCTCTACGCATTCTTTCAGACCGCCTTGGACAGTCAAGAATATTCGCATGAATTGGTTCAGTCCCTACAACCGGATCATGCTCCTCAACTTCCACATTGTCATAATTTAGATCCTGAACGTGCCATCTAGAATTTTTTCAAGATGCACAGTTCTCCCACTGACTATTTTTGAAACGATTTCTCTTCCAAAACATGTCACCTCGAGCAACAAAAAATTTGTTCTCCCTTGACTTGTAGAAGTAGTATCCCTTTGTTTTCTTGGGATACTTTATGAAGACATGCTTGTCTAACTATGGTTCAGCCCCTTATCTGGTTACTACGCGGAGGCGCATGCACCCAGACGTAACTGACCATCTCGTCCTACCCGTATCCCAATGGCTACTACGCGAAGGCGCACGTATCCATGGTAATGGGAGTTTAATGAGTGTCATTTCAGTTGTCTTCATCGGAGCCTTATTCAAAATGAACGTGGTTGTCTCCAGAGCATAACCCCAGACACATATTGGGAGATCAACACGACACACCATTTCAACAGGGTCCATTTTTCTCTGTTCGGACACACCATTTAATCGTGGTGTTCCAGGCAGAGTCCATTCCGAGATGATCCCACAATCTCCAAGATGATCGACGAATTCTTGGGACAAGTATTCTCTACCTCGATGCGATCGAAGTGAGTTGATACTTTTCCCTAATTACATCTGTACTTCAGTCTGTAACTCTTTGACCTCATCAAAGGATTCAGACTTATATCTTATGGAATAGACATAACCATAATTACTGAGATCATCAGTAGATATGATGAAGTGGTCGAACCCTCTTCTAGCGTATGAACTCATAGGACCATATAACTGAAATGTATTAGGCCCAATAAGTCACTCGCCCTTTCACCTCTACCTGTGAAGGGCGCCTTTATCGTTTTGCCCATCAAACAAGCTCTGCATCTTTCAATCGAATTGAATTCGAACGGACTTAAAAGTCCACACTTATGAAGTGTTGATATGCGCTTCTCGTTGATATGTTCTAAACGACAATGCCATAACAGAGTTTGGTTTGAATCACGGATTTCAAGCCACTCTCTATTTATGTTACAGGTTGACTTTTCGTTAGTATCATCTACGCTTTATACATAGTGTTTACTATTCTTGCATAATAAGTGTCCTTTCGCGAGATATCACGAATATTATTGTTAACCAGCAAGATATCGTTTTTGTTTGCACAAGAAACCGAAAGTTTGTTCCTGCTAAAACCAAGTACATCTTGACAATTATTAAATGTCAAAACTAAGCCCATTGGGCATAGTTAATTCGATGATGTCTACAGCAACCGTCACGTCCCTTGTGATGTTGCTTACCCATAGATTCATCTTCCCTTTGGTCAGGCGTCTTCTACTTTTGAGATCCAACATATATAATGTGTGATCTAACATCCAATACTTTGGATTAGGAAGTAGTTAGATTTGTAACATAAGTTCCTGAAGATGTGAATCCTACACATCCTCCTTTTAACTCATCTTGGTATCTTGTCCAGTCCTTCTCTTATGACCAACCTTATTGAAGAAAATAGACGTCACGCTTGCGTTTTGAATTAGCCTTGGTCTTTTGAACCATGGGTTACTCTTAGTTTCCTTCAATCTTGTATAAAGGGTTACAACCTTATTAACACCAGCTTTCAAAAATCTTATCCCTTCCTTTCCTCGGGATTGTGTTGGTCAAAGAAAATTCCTTATATATTTTCGCACCAGTACAGAGATATCATCTTTTCAAAAGATATATCTCTGTTCCTTGATGTGTTTTTGATTTGCATTAAGATATATTTTAATCAGTATTGATTTAAATATGAGTTGGAGATCGAGATTAAAACAACAGTTAGATTCTAGAACTTATAGAATCTGAACCAGGATCCTTGCATGTACTCGATTGAAGTGAACGTAGGCTCACCGCTCCAACCGAGTCACCAAGGTAGGATAACTCATCCAATTACACTCAGTGTAATTCCTGGCTAGGGTCTGTAAAGGAACGTACACGGCATACCCTATCTGATACCCTAGGTCAGCCATAGCTGACAATCATAGACAAGTCTACCAAGTATCGACTATGGCCCAGAACTAATGTGGTTACTACGCGGAGGCGCACGCACCCACGTCAAACTGCCCAACTCATCCAGACTCCACCCCTATGAATGCTACACGGAGGCGCACCCACTCATAAGCTCAAAATCTTCTAAGTTTCAAGACTTCGATGGTATCACGCTTGACTTGAAATTAGTTGCGTTTCTGTGTTTTAAGTACTGATTGTATATTGATACAATCTTAATTGGAGTCATCGACTACATTCGATGCAAGAATGATTCCAAGTCCATATTACATGCAATGGGTGATTAATTTCAATTTTAATCTTTGCATGTGGGTGATAGTCTAAACTACATTCGATGTATTTAAACTAATCATGCATCCATACATTAAAACGTAATTGTAAATAACATGCATAGCTATAGCCCGTCCTATAGGATCCTAGGATACTAGCAATAGACCCTAAAGACTAATTCTTCAAGTCTTTCACTTGCACCATCCTCGTGGACTCCCACTGGCTTCGAGCCTCCTTTGGAAGTCCCACCGACTCTAGGACTCCTCTTGGCTTCTAGTCTCACTCTTGACTTGTTTCTTGTGTTGTTCTTTTGTAATTACATAATATGATACAATTACAACAATCACTACGCGTAGGTCATATTTAATTACAAATCCAAATTAAAGCAACACGCAGGTTGCAAGAAATTTAAATTAAATAAGACGACCATTCACATTTAGAGGGCCTTATCTTCACATCATGTGGAAAATAACATGTTGTCAAACACTATTTTATCAAACATCAGGTTATCAAACAACATTATTAATTCCAATTTTATCTCACTTTAAGTGTGGAAAATATCTGGTTTATTGAAACCAGACGGTTTAAATTGATTTTGAAATTAAACCGGGTTTTCCCGGTTTCTCGAAACTGAACCAGATCTGAAATTAAAATTGGTCGGACCGCAATGGTTCGACCACGAATCGCCCATGGGCGATCGTGGTCGCCCGCGCGGGCAACCTGAGAATTTCCCACGGCCAGCCCGAGGGCTGCCAGGGGCTTTCCAGGTCTCGACCTGGTCTACCTGGGTGTCGCCCATGGACAGCCCGCGGGCCATTCCATGGTTGAGCCTGGGCAGACCTGGTCGCCCGCGACAGCAACCATGGTCGCCCGTGGCGCGACCTGTTCGGCCCTTGGTGCCGGCCATGGTTAGCCCTAGGGCTTTCCATCCTAACCAAAGGGTCTCGACCTAGAGCTGATCATGGCTTGGCCAGATCAGCCCGGAAACCTAATTTTTCAGAAAAAATTAATTTCAAAAATCAAAAAATATAATTCACAATTTTCATGCAATTAAATCCATAATGAAATTAAGTAACCCTAAGTATTTTATCATGTGATTCTAACACGCTAGAAATCAATATTCAACACAACCAGGCTCTAATACCACTGAAGGAATTGTATGGGGTCAAAACAATTAATTTCATGCGGAAGGGAATTAACCATGGATCCCGAAATGATAATTATGATCTTCATACTAAATCGATTTTAGTACAAGATTAGAATGCAAATAAATTTATACCTTTTGTTGCGAATTCGATTAAACAAAATCCAAAAATCTCGTTTCTCTATCACGTCGACACAGGCGATGTCTTGATCCTTAGATCAAAATCTTCTTGCAAGTATTACTAGTTTTTCAAGAAAGGAGCAAGAACACAAGAGAGAGGGGAGAGAGTGTGTAAGGGGAAGGGAGAGAACCGGTCGGTTTTTGGGTTTTGGGAATATATTCCCAATTTCCCAAAATCGTTCACTTTCCCTTTTTTCGATTTTTTCAAAATAAAATATTTTGTCAAATCTTTCCCTTTCGTTATATTTCCCCATCTTGGATTATCTTTGAATTAAAATTATAATTATAATTCATCAAATCCTAAAAGGGCCTTAAACCCATTTTAGTCCAAGCCCATTTAATTAAAATCCTTTTGAGCCTAAATAGTCTTAGGATTATTAATTAAATGACTTGAATTAAATCAACCCATAATTCACGTAGACCAATTTACGTAACCTCCTGATTTACAACCTAGACCGGTAATTGTCTAATCCATTCCGGTTTATTTTAAACCAGCTCGGTCTAAACAAGAAAGTGAAATTCCCAAATTTCTTATCTCTTCTCATATGGACTTTCGAAGTTCTTTTTTTCTATATTCATCGTCTTAAGTGTGTGACCCTCTAGGCCCATGACACGTTGGCATATCAACACAAAATTACCATTTTGCCCTCCCTATTATAATTGGCCTCTAGTAAGGCATTATGATTACCCAACGCTCATGATTATCAATAATTCGTCTTAACCTCATACGGTCCAAGTCAATATCCTTTTATCTCTAGATATCCAGATTTATCATAAGGCATAGAGCCGTCATCCTTATTTAATCAATCACTGTTTCTTGATAAGTGAGATGACTGAATCCTGATACTGCGTATCTCTAGCATGGCCATGCATTTCCTTTCATTCAGTCTCATCAAGTGGCCCAAACATATATCTTTCCCATGCCAGAGCATGAGGGATAAATCCCTTAGCCGTCTTTCGTGTTCCCTTATGCATGCAATCAATAACTGAGCCAATTAGAGCCATTATGACTACCCTTTTACAGATAATACTAGGCAACGTCAAACTCGGTTACTAATTATATAGTAACGACAAAGACTCCTTGGTCTAAGGATACTTTGACAAGTTACGATATGTGAGTATGCTCATGACAACATCTATGCTACATACTCACCTTCGGATCGTCCAATATCATCCTCAGAATGATATCCATGATCTAACTCCGGCACTACCTTTCCATGATCAGTAGAGCGTGATCATATAGAGTTACCCTCACACTGGTCGCTTCTAATGAAGCATGTATGACCAAGGACACATTAAATGTGAGTCTTTCCGATCTATAGTTCTACTATTATTGCTGATACACATAATGATATAGATCGAATCCCATTTAGTATATCACTACAACACACTAGTAATATAATGTCGTTTTATTATTTATTCCAAATGATGATACTACATTACAAATAGATAACTTATTCCATTGGCTAGGGCACAACTCCAACAACATGATACTATGTTCTGACCGTTGGAATTTGCGTTTGCAGGTCCGAGTGATTTAATACGATTTTCTGATCGTGTGCCATCAATACGATGAAGTTTCTCTACTCTTTTTGTAATTGTGGCTTGAGTCAAGATTGATTAATCTGTAGACATTGTGATCCTCTCATTGTATTTAGAGAGAACTCGTTGTACCCATTATATTGATAGTGGAGATTAAGCGGCCTCGAGTGTCCCGTGATTTTTCTTCTCTCGCCTTGAGGATGTTTTCCACGCTAAAATTGTGTGTGTCTATTGTGTGTTCTTGTTTGCTATATTTTATTAGCTTGCTTGATTTCGCTATGAGATTTGCACAGGTGGAGAGAATTATTTAATTTCGCTACATCTAATTATTCTACTAGATCCATTTTTCTCCCAATATAATTTTCTCTCTGCCCAAAATGTTCGACGAGTAGGATAACAAGAGATGGCGCAGGAAGTTACCTTCCTTCCTTCCTTCAAATCCTCCATTTTCCAATGCAACGTTACAAGCAAATCCAGATGCACAAAGATCAGAGCAACCCTCGGTGGCACTCCAGAGAAAGCTTCCGATCGATTTCTCCGGCAACGGTTCAATTTCCCTGGCGAGCATCTCGGGCGACGAACACGGCAAGCATCTCCGGTCAATGGCGAGGAGGCGAGGACAACCGGAGAAGTTGTTCTGAGGTCGGAGATGAGGTTGGTGAATGTTGAGTCAATAAACAACCAAAATCCTCACAATGACATGGTTTTGAAAATTTGAAGTCTGTCCAAGGGCATTTTCGTCTTTTTACTTAAAATTTTAGCATATTCCATCCAAAATTCTAACGGTATGTGCTATATGTCAATTAATGATCTCTGAGTGTAGTTCACTGTCCATTTTGAAACATGAGGTGAGTAAGTGTCTTTTAATAATTTTTTAGTGTGTTTTGTGTTTTTTACCCTTGACTATTCGAGAAATATTTTTACCCTCAAAATTATTACACATAGCAACATAACATGGTTAGAATGGGAAGGAAAGAGTTGAAATACACTGAAAGGGTGGGGGATGTTTGGGTAATAGGAGAAAAAAGGTGGGAATGAAGAGCTCGTCGTCGTCGTCGACAAGCGCAACAACGTCGTGGGCGTCGACGACCTCGGTGTCGACGTCGGGCAAGAGGATTCAGAGGGAGATGGCTGAGCTCAACGTGTCCCCTCCTCCCGATTGCTCCGCCGGCCCCAAAGGCGACAACCTCTACCACTGGGTCTCCACCATCATCGGCCCCCCAGGTCCGCTCTCCTCTAATTTCTTCATCAATTTTGGGGAATGGGTTCTGAGGAATTCAGCTATAGGTGACTTCTTTCTTAAAATTATACTAGTGCTCAATCTGTAGGATTTATCATTTGTTTGTTTTGACAATTTTGGGGACGAGTTCTGAGGAATTGAGCTAGAGGTGAAACTTTACTGGAGTTCACTCCACCGTGTATCATATGATTTTTTTGACAATTGTGGCAATGGGTTTTGAGTAGTTTGGCTGAAAGTGACTTCTTTGTCATAATTTCAGTGGAGTCCAGTTTGTAATGTAAATTTTGAGAAATGGGTTCATAGGAATTGAGGTACGGGTGACTTTTGTTACAGTTCTAGTTCAACTTCATATTCCCTTGTAGTTTATCATTGGATAAGTTTCAAAAGTTTTGATGAATGGATTCACGAGGAATTGACCTAAGGTGAGGATGGCATCTTTGTTGCAGTTCTATTTTAATTTTCCCTTTCACAATGCTATGCTATGGGGTTCACATGGTTTTAGGAATCATCATTCCTTCTATCTACACAATTGAGTATGAGTTTGTTCTTTTATGATTGTTTGTTTGTACTCTGTACTCCCAATTTTATGGACAGGTTACATATGAACAATGCTGAGTAACTTGGTTATTTGTCCAAATTGTATCTAGTTATAATTGTTGGTGGTGGTAGGACTTAAATTTTGAACCAGCACACTATAATGATGAAATGTCAATCATTTTATTCTTTTCTTGGAACTTAAGAATTGTTGGTTAGTTGACCTTGAATTATTAAATTATTGTGCCAAATTGGTAATTTTGTTTGTTGTTAAAAGTTTTTAGTTGTTTTCTGTTCCATTGGATACATGCCACGTATCTTGAATTCCTGTAAATATCACTCAGACTATACAATTTACACTGTTTCCTTGGGGATAGATTGCTACGATCGCATCCTTCCTTACGATACATTCAGTTCCATAAAACTACCGAAACTGAATTGAACGTTCTTAAGTCCTTAGTATGTTGTTTAACTTTTGTTCTTGCAGTTCCTGTGTGATTTTTCCCGTAGTTTGAAATTCTAATATGGAAGTTGTAATGGTTTCATCATTACCTCTTCTTTTTTGCCAATAACCCAACCATAGACTTGCAGTTATGGCTTAACTTTAACCTTCAACTTCTATCTAAAACCTTCAACTTCTAGTTTAGACTATTTGTTTCTCAACCTGTGTCCTGTTTTTGTAGGGTCGCCATATCAAGGTGGCATATTTTTCCTTGACATTACATTTCCCAGTGATTATCCATTCAAGCCTCCAAAGGTATACTCATGAAACTATGATTTTCTTGTGTACTTGAAATGTGACAGATGGATACCATAATGCACATATACACTTGAGATTTTTGCACATATGAGAATATCGCAACTTAGGGGTACCAGTAGTTCTTTTATGGGTACTGTAATCGGTGAGTTGATGATGTTAGAAGCCTGACCCACCTAAACGGTCAAGCGGATAGGTGGAGACTCTAACAAATGATTTGGGATCTACTATCATTTTAAAAATCATTTACAATGGCAGCACTCTTGTTTTCATGAGGATGGTAATTAGGAAACAAAATAATCTCGTCTCCATAGAGCAATAGATTTAGGAGATATGGCTGAGCGAACTTTAAGTCCAATGTGACCTTCATTTGACGTTTTAGCATAAAATGTTTTTATAATTATTCAGTCAATTCCAAAAATCATGGCTCATGTGCACATATTGCATGTATTTTTCCTGTTGCATACACCATTTTTCTTTTGTTTCGGTTTTTGCAGGTTGTATTCAAAACAAGAATCTACCACTGCAACGTAGATTCAGCTGGTAATCTCAGTTTAGGCATATTGAAGGATAGTTGGAGCCCAGCTTTAACGATAACAAAGGTTCTACTTGCAATCAGATCCGTCTTCACCAACCCTGACCCTTGTAAGTTTCTTTTCTTGACCGACATGTAGAATGCTTGAAAACTTGATTCAAGCTTCAAAACACATTACCATTTTTGCAGATAACCCGCTTGTCCCTGGCATTGCGCACTTGTATTTAGCGGACCGAGCAAAACACGATAAAGTTGCTGCAGAATGGACATTTCGATTTGCCAAGTGAAAGATTAAAGTTGATACGAACACATGAGATTTGAAGCTTGGTAGCAAAAATGACCATATCTGTACATTTTATTTTCCTTCAATATCAACTGTGGAGTCCATCATTGTTAACTAGGTTTTTCTCAAATGGTAACTTTCGCATCTAGAATTCAAGTAAACGTGTCCGATTAATCCCTCTTTATTATTTTTTTTTTGAACGTAAAATGCGAATTTATTTAATAATTAGCAACTAACCCGGCATCAAGCCGGACAGTTGAGGCTACAGATGGCGGGATAGGCCCCTCTCCATAACTCCAGCTATTGTTAGTTAATGCATACTTGGCCAATTCGTGGGCCGCTTTATTACATGATCTACGAACAAACGATAACGTCATATTGCTATCGGGAGATGAAAGGAATCGCCTACAATCGTAGATGATCCCCCCAAACATGTTTGGCAAGTGTTTCCCCTCCTGGGCTTTGCTCACCACCCGAAAACAATCAGTCTCGATTTCCACTGTCCTCCAGTTCCGTCCTTTTGCCCAAGATAGAGCCTCCCTGACCCCTACGGCCTCTACCTCTTCGGCATGGAGATAACCCGTAAACCGTCTGCACAGTGCACCCACGACGCTGCCCTCTGAGTCCCTGCAGATAAGCCCTATCCCCCAGTTTCCCCCTTGAGTGTCTATACCCCCATCCACATTTATTTTTAGTCTTCCTGGGTTTGGAGCGACCCACACTTTTGGAGATGATGTCACACGTGGATCTGCTCCTTGGCCTTCTTCATGATGGTTCGCCGCCGCCCAGACCCGTCGGGATCCTTTTGCAGACGCTGCCACTCTCGCTGGGTGGAAAGCCTCCGTCTTCCAGATTGCTCGATTCCTAGCCCTCCATATCGCCCAAATCATGAACGCCCACAAGCTTGCCTCACTCTCTCCCTCTACCCAGGACCCCCAATTGGTGAGCGTTGGATTTGGCCCCATCTTGTCTCTGATTGATCTTAGTAGCCTGTCTCCCCACACTGGTGCCACAGTTGTACACCTGAGGAATATGTGGTCTACGGTCTCATCATGGCTACCACACAGGGGACACTGGTTGATTATGGGCAGCCCTCTCTCCACCAATCGGCTCCTGGTAGGGAGCAGGTTCGATATAGCCCTCCATATGAAGATTTTTACTTTTGGTGGGACCTTCAGCTACCACACCTCTTTCCACCCACTGTCGTGGGCTGGCGGGGTCCATATGTTTCTCATCTTGCAGAGGGCTCGATATGCACTCTTGACTGTGTATTCTCCCGACTTATCTGCATCCCAATACCATTTATCGCTGTTTCCGTACCAACTAGGGATAATAGAGAATATTTGGTTGCATGTTCCCTGATCAAAGAGTGCTCTTACCTTCCCTACATCCCATGCCCTGCACTCTGGAGTGAACAACTCTGAAATTCGCATACCTGCCGTGATGGCGGGATCTGCAGCGATCGTTGGGTTCTCCCCTCCTAACCATGGGGTTTGTGCCACTGGCCAGTTTCCTGGTCTGATACTCAGCCTTGCATTGTCCTTAATTAATGCTCTTGCCTCACACATACTTCTCCATATGTAACTCGGAGAGGGGCCCACAGGCGCCTCCAGGAATGAGGAATGTGGGAAGTACTTGCCTTTTAGCAGTTTGCTCGGCAGTGAGTTGGGTTTTGTGAGAATCCTCCAGGCCTGTTTCGCACAAAGTGCTAGGTTGTACTCTTTTAGATTGAGGAAACCCATCCTACCCAGCTCTTTATGTTTGCACAAATCCGCCCACTTCCGCCATGTGATACCCCCCTACCCCTATTGCCCTTCCACCAAAACTTGTTGAACAGTCGTCCGATGTCATCAAGAAGCCTTTGAGGGAATATGAAAACCTGCATTGAGTATAGACTTGATCATCACCTCCCTTCCTGCTGAGGACAAGAATCTGTTGCTCCATGATGCCATTCTCTTTGCCACACGATCCTTTACGTAGGCCAGGGCCTGCGTCTTATTCCTTCCTACCATGTTAGGGAGACCTAGATAAGTTGAAGAGCTTCGTTCCTCCCTAAACCCTAGTACGGACATGACTTCTTCTCTTGTATTTAGCAGAGTATTTGGGGAGAAGAAAGCTGAGGACTTTTCCTTATTGATTAACTGGCCCGATGCCTTCTCGTAGATAAGGAGACACCTCATTATCTGTTCTGCCTCCTCCCTCGTAGCCCTGCAGAATATGTAACTGTCATCTGCGAATAGAAGGTGTGAGACCACAGGTGCTTCCCTTGCTATTTTTACTCCCCAAAGGTGCCCCGCCCTTGTAAACTCTTGCAACAATTTAGATAACCCTTCTGCACAGATAAGAAAGAGATAGGGGGAGAGTGCGTCTCCTTGTCGCAGCCCTCTCGTGGGAGTTTAGATTCTAATTGTATGTCCTAACGTGGTGACTGAGTAGGTGACTGATGAAACACATGTTCGGATTAGATCAATCCACCTCCGGCTGTATCCCAGTGCGTGCAATACTTGGAATAGGAAATTCCACTCCACCCTATCGTATGCCTTGCTCATATCCAACTTTAGTGCCATCAGACCTCTACTGCCTTGTGTTTTCTTCCTTACGTGGTGAAGGACTTCCGCTGCTACTATTATATTGTCCGTTATGAGCCTGCCAGGCACAAAAGCGCTCAGGGTTGTTGAGATGACCCCGTCCAAAGATTCCTTGAACCTGTTGACCATAACCTTTGCTACTATCTTGTATAACACATTGCACAGTGCAATAGGTCTGTAATCACCCAAGGACTCTGGGCTATGCTTTTTTGGAATAAGGACAATGTTCGTGTCGTTTATCTTACCCGGAAGATCCCCTGTTGAGATGAATCTCTGCACCATATCGACCAGCTCTAATTTCATCATTGGCCAGTTTGCTTTGTAGAAGGCCGGATTTAGCCCGTCGGGACCTGGAGACTTGCTGGAGTCCATTCCGAACAATGCCATTCTGACCTCCTCCTCTTCCACTTGTCTTAGCATGGAACCGTTTTGCTCCTCGGAGATGATTGGTCGAACGAGGTCCATTACTTCCCTGCATTCAACCCCTCCCCCGGTGAAGAGCCTCCCGTAGAACTCAGCGATTTCTTCCTCTATGCCCGTACCCCAACCCACTCGTTCGCCCCCTGCTGTAGTTAGTGAATCGATATTATTCCTCCTTCTCCGTTCGGAGGCGCACTTATGGAAATATGTTGTGTTCTTATCCCCTTTTTTCAACCATAACTTTTTTGATCGCTGCCTCTAGTGGATTTCCTTGGCAAGGAGGAGGTCATTCAGCCTTGACGCTTCTCGTCCATAATCTTCTATACCATGGATATCTCTTCTGCATCGTAACTGTTTGAGCGACTCCTGTAATGTTTTTATCTCAGCGTGCACCCTCCTGTTCTCCTCCTTCCCCCAGCATTGTAGTCTACTCCTGACTCGAACCAGACGGTCTATTATTGGTAGTTCCCCACCCTCCTCCCAGGCTGACGAGGTCACACAGGCACATTCCGGGTTTTGCAACCATTCATTGTTGAACCTGAAAAAATACCCTGCCCGATGATAGGTCTTGCCACATGCAGTTAGCAAGATTGGGCTATGGTCAGATGTCGAGAATCCAAGGTTTGTTAGTCTGGTGTTCTCGAAGGCATTGATCCATACGCTGTTTGTCAAGGCTCTATCTAGTCTTGCTTCCTTTCATTGGTTAGTTCCCTTGCTCTTCTCCCAAGTAAATCTGTGGCCTGTCAAGTCCACGTCCCTGAGGCCGCAGTCTTCTAGTAGCGTGTTGTACCCCTCTAGCAGTCCCTGAGGATATGGTTGACATCCCCTGAGTTCCTCCTGGCTTCCCACATTGTTGAGGTCTCCAATTATGCACCAGGGAGAAGACATACCCGCAGCTAGGTTCCTGATTAGCTCCCACGTGAGGATATATGTCTATAATGTCGGTTGGGATCCCCGTACATCCCTGTTATGTTGACTTGTTCCCTGTCTCCTAGCGGTGCCGATATATGGATGTGCTTTCTTGAGGATGAGAGAACTGAAACTCACTTGCCATCCTTCCAGAAAAGTGTCATCCCTCCACTTCTTCCTTCTGGTTCAACTCCCCAGACTCCCTGACTCCCTCGAACCCCAACCTTCTGCACAAGGCTTGCAGTCGAACTTGTGTACTGTACGTTTCACAGAGGAAGATAAAATCGGGTTTCTTTGAAACTGCCATCTCTAGCAAGAACTGTATCTCCCGGGGGTTCCCAAGCCCCCGGCAGTTCCAAGATAAGATACTCATTGACCCCCGTGGGACCTCTCAGCTGGTCCCGCCGATGTTGTATCCTGGTTGAGATCAAAAGCCTTTTCCATTCTCCTCCGTTTTGAACCTCTGCTATCAGTTGGTGTTTCGTCCTCCTCGTATACCGCATGTTCTTTTCTTAGGCTCGCACCACTCAAGGGTGAGTTGCTCTGGCTGGACTCGGCCCGTGTCTCTGGATTAGCTCCTCTTCCCTGGCTTCCTCGGCTTCCCCAACTTTCCTCCTTCCTAGGCCTGGTTGTGAGATACTTATCTCCCATTGTGTATTTTGTTTGTTCCGGCTCGGCTCTCAACCACGTGCCATAAGGTTTTGGAGCATCTCCTGTCTGTCCTGCTCTCCCGTTCTGGCATTGCTTATCCGCATGTCCTAAAATTCCGCAGTTGAAACAGAATGAGGGAAGTCTTTCATATTTGAAGTTGACCACGTATCCTGTTCCTCTGTAATCCTGCACACACATTCTTTTGGGCAGCGGTTTGTTGATATCCATTTCGACCCGTACACGGATGTACGAGCACCAATGCCCTGTAAAATTGGCCTCGTCCATCCTCACCACCCTCCCCAGCGCAGATCCGATTTTTGTTGCAATTTTCATTGTCTTTAAATGAGTTGGCATTCCATGTATCTGTAACCATATTTGGAAGGAGTGAAACTCCATCCCCTCTAGGGTAGATCTCTTTGGTAGGTGTTCCAGCAAAAGTTGAACGTTGTTGAATGTCCATGGGCCTCGTTCCAGGACGTTTAACATGTCCCGCTCATCGTAGAATTGAAAAACGAATAGGTTGTGGGCCGCTTCGTTGATTGACATCTTATGTTGAGGTTACCACAAGCTCGCAATGAGGTTCTTGAATGTTTTTAAATCATAGTTTTTGTCTACAATAAGCTTCCCTGCTAAGCACCATTTGTCGTCCTCCACGTTGTCCTCCTCGGATTCGTCAACTACTAGGCCAAACACCTCTTCTCCTTCCAATGATATGCATTTCCATTGCTCTTGAAGTTCCTCTAAACCCGCCGGCTCCGACCTTCTTTTACCGCCTGATCCCTCCACCGGGTCCTGGTTGTTCGGCTCGTTTCCATGGCTTGTTGTTTGATTCTCCGTTCTCAGGTGGTTGTTCGGGTTCCCCATCCTCCGAGCGATGTTGGAAGTGTCCCCTCTGGAACCTCCCGTTGTCACCCCGACCTCTTCTCCCTCCTTCCTACATCCTGCCCCGACCCCTGCAACTCCCGCAGCCCCCGTAGGTATGGAGCCGGTCTCACCTCCCTGCCTTGCAATCCTCATCGGGGCCACCTGCTCGCCCGTCCCTGGCTGTCCCGCCAGCCTCCTCCCCTGGCCAGAACCTCCCCTCACAGCCCACCCTCTCACAGGCTCCGATTCCGCCCTCCATCCCCTCCCCTGCTCACTCCCCGAACCCACCCACACAACCCTCTCCTCTGTGCCGCCCCTCGAGCCCCCCTGCTCGCCCGCCACTGCCTCTCCCGACCACCTCCTCCCATGGCCAGATCCTCCCCGCGCATCCCACCCCTTCGCAGGCTCCGTCTCCGACCTCCACCTCCTCCCCTGCTCACTCCCCATAACCACCCTCTCGGCCCTCCCTTCTGTGTCGACCGTCGACCTCCTCCCGGAGCCCAGACCTTCCCGACTCTGCCAGTTCCCCCCTCTCTCGTCTCTACCCCAGTTCATTCCCCCCTCATTCCGGCCCAACTCCTCCATTCCCCTCCGCCCCTGCTCGGTCCCCCCTCCCTCTTCTTTGTCCTTCTCCGCCGTACTCTTCCACCCCTGCTCTACTCTCTCTGCGTCCCGTCCCAATTGAATCTGCCCCACGCCCCGCCCCGCCGTTCCCCTCCGTTCAGACTCCTCTGCCTCTGTCAAACCTGCCTCACCCATCCCTGAATCTGCCATACCCTATCTTCCTTCAGTCCCGTCGCACGACCCAGCACTCCGCCGGACTCGTTACCTCTCCCAGACGCCGCCGCGGACTTCGTCGAGAGAACGTCGCCAAAAGAGGCGAACCCTTATCGCTCTCGAAAGAGGAAAGGGACAGACCGTAGGGTTTTTTTTAAAACACGATTAATCCCTCTTTATTGAATAATAACTTTTTACAATTTTTGTTTAATTATTTAATTCGATTAATCCGCAATTGTTTTCCGATAACTCGTAAAAGGCTCTCTCTAACTGGCTAACGCCTAACATTTGTTTAGAACACTTGTTCAATTAACTCTATGCTTATACGTACAGTTCGTTTCAGAACCATTGTAGATATATGCACATTTTGTTAGTTTTCGTTATATATATTTCATAAAATGTCATATACGTACCTTTAAATATACATGAATTTCATTTAGCCTCATTATGTTTAGATATCTCACCTTAAATTTTAAAAGGTGCACTTTACACCCCTCCACTGACTTTTGGGAAATAACGAAAACACTCTTGTATTAAAATTTGACAACAAATAAATAAAAGTTATTTTAAACTTATTTTTCTCTAATATTTTTCAAAAAATAAAGAATACAAAATAATGTGTTTTTAAAAAAAACGATGTTTGAAATCCGTTTTTTTATTTTTAAATTTTTTAAAGAAAACATTTTTATGTTTTTATTACTAACTGTTTTGTTTATTTGTATATTTTTGAACATTTAGAAGAAAATAAGTTCAAATTAACTGTTTTTAATGTAGTGGTATTTTCGTCATTTATCAAGTGAGAATGGTGTATTTTTAAGAGAGGGTATGTGACATTTTCCTTATATATTTTACATTTTGTTATATACTTAAATATTTTTTAGTGAAGTGACTATATCACCCTTGTCTTCTCGAATTTTCTAATTATTTTTATTCTTATCTATTTTGAAAGGAAGAAATATAGAAAATTTAAGGAATCGGTAATTCCCCTACGATCTTGCTCAAATGCTCCAATCCCGCATTCTAACGTTATGGAACACCTCATGGATATTAGATTATGTGAGGCTAAAATGCACCAATATTATTAGACTTTAAACATTTTCCTTTTAAGTGAGTTCCATGTTTGATAGCAACTTTCCACTTTATAAGAGTATAAAAACTTTATCTTTGTGCTTTAGAAAGTAAACTCATGTCATACTTTTTTTTGGAGATATCAATGAAGGTTACATAGTAGCGAGATCCTCCTATTCTCACTTATATATCCAAACATTTGGTGCCATAAAAATATTTGCTTATGAACCTCCCAAAATCTAAAACTCATATAGTTAATCAATAAGAGATTTAGCGTTATTTTTCTACAAATTTGGCAAACAAACAAAATCATGATCTCAAATTAATGAATGTAGATTTTACAATATAAATTCAATAAATGGAAAAATCTATTTAATTTATAGAATTCTACCATAAAGTGGATTATAGTTCATGGGATCATTCCAGTTCACTATACCCAAGTATGCAAGATTTCGAGTTCAATACCCTAAATTCGATTTCGATTTATAAGTGTACCAATGAAAAAGTCGAGGTACTATAAAAAAATTTCAAACTGAGGTACTAGATTTAAAATCGTGCGCACTTAAATATACTAAAATGCAATTATCCCATGAACTTATATGCTATGAGATATTTAAGGGGTGTATTCAATTAGGATTTTAATGGATTTTGAATGACTTTTAAAAGTTCGTGGATTTTTAAAGTTTACAATACTCTTTCAAGTTTATAACGAGTCTTGATGATTTTAATAGAATGACTTTGCAAATCTCATGATTTGAGATGATACTTCTAAAAGAGTTTTTTATGCCTACAAAAACTTTCAAAATTATTCAAAATCATCCATTTCTCAAAATCATTTAAATTCATTGACTTTTACAATACTTTTAGATCTTAAAAGTATTTTTAAAGTCATGATTGAATACTACAAAATTTTGAAAGACTTCTTAAATTCATTAAAATCATGATTGAATACACCCTCTTAGTTAATTGGTTGCAATAGTTGAATATTATGATCTAAGTAATCCTTGTTATTAAAAATATGTGTATGTTTTAAAATTGGTTAATCATGTTGTAAACCACGTGTCATGTAATTATGGCCACCACCTACACTAATACGTGGCATTTGGTGAGCAGGTTTGGTTCATTACTCAGCACAAATAGAGTCGGTTATAACACCTATAAGTAGAGCTCTTTGTAACATGAAATGGAAATAAGCATTAATAGAAAATGACTGCCCTCCCATTTCACTTCCATTCTTATTTATATATCCTTTTTCATCTACTAATATAATAAGAATATGTTCGTTTAATTCTTTATTACATCAACATATTTTTGTTTACAACACGTTATTAGCACGAGATTCTACCGGACTGAATTTTATTTGTTACGAAATTCGTTATTTTACGTATATTTATTTCATATCAAAATTTTGGTCTCTTGTTTTAATGATGATTTTACTACGAGATAGCAAAGAGGTGAAGAAGCAAGTAACAAAAGCATCATTATTTTAATCGAATTTTTGTATCGTGATATATATTCGTGAACTTGAAGTTCGTATACAATTTAAAAAAAGAGATCTCGGTATATATGATCATGTTGCACACATTTAAGTTAACATGTCTTTAGGCCAGAAGGCAAAAGACGAAATTGATGCATCTCGGGACCAAGAGTTTCTAAAGATAAAGGTCCGAAACCCAAAACCTGAAGTTTATGTTTATTTGTATCTTTCATTTATACTATATGTTATTATGATTTATTTTTGTTGTTTAAATCCCGTAAGTTAACATACGGTAGATTATACCTCCATCGGTGCTCAAAGTGTGGTACTGTATTTATTTATACATGCCATTTATATTATGTTATTTATATACACTATATATCTTATTGAATTATCGTGACACGTATTAGACAGAACCTGAAGTTCTAATTGGATGTATAACTATTTAAAGACACATGACCAGAAGTCATATAAACACAGAACACGAATTTCTGATTTAATTATTTAAATATGTATGACCAGAAGTTCATACATACTCGAAACACACAAAACTCGAAATTCTGACTCACTGCGCATTTATTAAAACACATGACTCGAAATTCTTATCGTAAACAAAATCTGCAGTTCTGATTCAGTATACATTTATGAAAATTTACATAACCCGAAGTTCATGAAATACACAGAATTTAAAGTTCTAATATTCTGATTAAAAATATATATCGATGTATTATATTATGTGATACTAATATTCAAAAATTTATTAGAACCGAAAGTTTCAAACATAATCAGATTAGTTTTTGAAATTTTGATCAGCTAGTCGTGCAAGATGTCACACACAATGTTACGTATGAAGCTATAACACTGTGTATGACTTCTTGTGTAGATAATGCAGGGCAGTAAATATAAAGTTATAAACAATGACACATCAGATTGTTTACCCAGTTCGGTGCAACGTCACCTACGTCTGGGGGCTCTCAGCCTAGTGGAAAAGTTTCACTTATCAGTAATTCGTCAGAACATACAAGTACCTGTGATCATCCCTAGATCTATATTTTATGCTACGTTTTACAGTGCAATCTATCTCAGGGTCTCCCCCTGAATCCAAGACTCCGTCTTGATTCCACTCTTCGAGCAATCGCCTTGCTCTGTCGGTTCAAGTCTTCATTGAACTTGGTGGTTGCATGCAGTCTTCACTCACGCGATCAACAAACCCTCAATCACCTAACTCTCATTAGTTATGTAATGCACAATATCCTTAGCACAATCTGCAACTCTCAGCCCGCAAACCTTCACGTCTAAGAGCTTTACAAATTCTTGCTAGGAAACAATAAAAGAACCACACGATTGCTAAGGGGGTAGCCTAAGCTTTTATAGTAATCGAGTATGAGTACTAACCCTAATGGGTTTCCTCTTAATCACCGTCTTTCTTCTTTCCAGATTTGAAGTCGTTCTTGAATTTCCTAATCGTCTTCGTACTTTCTGCAGAAACTGTACTTTCCTGATTTTTGTCGATCAAGATGTTTGCCGAGACGCCGTCAGCAATGTCACACAAGATGTCGCATAGGATGCTTCGACATTCTTTGTGACATGGTCTCTAGTTCCTTTAAAAATAAGCAAATCTCTAAAACCGTCGTAACTACAATCTCACCCTTTGGCTATTTTTAAGGACATCATTCTTCGTCGCATTTCGCGTCGCATTTGTCGTCATATTTTGCTTGCAATCGATTGGCAGTCTTTAAGTCTTCGTTCACGTTTCGCGTATCATTGCGTCGTTGCGTTGCCTTGCGTATCATCGCGCTTGTCAATGCATCGTTGCGTCTTACTCCCCCTTGCTGGCTCAAAAAGAGCCAAACTTAAACAAATATATCTAACAAACAGGGTAATAAGAAACCAACACAAACTTACCTCACACATACTCCCGATCAGCAGTCGAGTATAAGTGTGAAACAGTGTTCAACAAAAATTACAAATTAAAAGGTGTTCAGTTGTTCGGTAATCAGAAAGTTCTTAAAATCAAACAGAGCTGCTGCTGGAACTAGCAGTCTCTTCTTCAGTAGCGTCAGTGGAGGCATCTTGAGTAGCGTCTTCAGCAGCATGTGGTAGAGAGGTGGAATCATCATCTTCTGAGCCTGGAGGAGACATTGATTTCAGCAGGTTGGCACTGTGTGATCGTCGCTGGGAGAGATGCTTCAGGGCTGTCTTTAAATTGACAATGTCCTTGTCCAGTACAGCTATCTCCCTTTCAAGCATGATTGCATCCCTGCTGGTGGTCTTGGTTGGAGGGGCGGCACTTGTGGCTCGACTGGTCGTCGCTTTGGTCAGTTTGGTTTCTGGCCTGACGAGATCAGGAGCATGCTTGCCCTCGAACAGCTTGTGGCTCACCACAATCAGTCCTCCGCGTTTGCCAACCTTATCCGTTGTCTTCAACACTCCGGGGTGTTGAGGTACAAGTAGCTCAGAGATAAGGGAGAGAAACGCAATAGGTATTTTTACTGCTAGTGATCTGGCATGTCTAATAAGATGATCAATAACAAATTGTCCAAAATCAATTGTAGACCCAGTACCTATTTGGAAGATGAGTACCACCAGCTCCGATTTGATGGAAGATGCGTGTGTGGAGGGAGCCCAGTTTGCTACTCCAATACGGAATAGGATGGAGTACTTGGATGTGAGGTTCGAGGCTGCCACGGTGCCCTTGGTAGGCCACATTCTGCTTCTGTCTCCATTAATCTCCTTGAGGACCTTGTTCAGGTCAGGTGGAGGCACAACACGGACACACTTTCTCCCTAGGAAGACATTAATGATGTCAGAGGAAATGTTGAAACGAAGGCCTTTGACATATACCTTCTCACAATCCGGATCATCCGGAGTCCCAAACCCCGTGGGCAAATTAGCAACGAATTCCTTGACTAAGAGGGGATAGTGGTTACCAATGTTTGTGACGGTTTTCATAAGTTTTGCCTGCTCCAGGAGTTGGGCAATGGCTTCTAGTCCTAGCAGCTCCGACGACAGGGTCTTCTCGGGGTATGCCGTTCTCTGGAACACAAATTCCCAACGTTTAGCACTGTCAGCAGAGTGAAACGATACATTGTCATAGGGAACACTTGAGGTGTTCTCGGCCGTCTGCAGGCTTCTTCCCTTCTTTACTTCCTTTGTTGTAACCTCCTCTTCATCATCATCAGTTTCTTCATCCACTAATCTCCTTTTGGAGACAACGTTCTTCCCTTTTTCTTTGTCGGAAATCTTTTTGTTCTTCTTGCTGGGGCCTCTAGCATCTTCTACCTCCTTCCTCTTCTTGGTTTCTTTGAGTTTTCCAACCATCACTACTAGACTTTCATTCTCTTCTAATACCTTCTTTTTCAGGGATGACATCACTGTGTGTGCTGTCTCAGTAGCATCTTCTGGAACATCTTCTCTGGCTTCCAGAGGTGCTTCTTCTGTGTTATTGGCGGCGACACTATTGTCCTTCTCTCCTTCTTTCAAATCGGTATCCCCGTCTCTGGTTCTGTCTTTCTCAACTTCTTCCTCTCCTTCTTCCGAGTCAGCAATACGCTCCAAACCATGACTGACCGGGGTCATGTCTTCCTTTTCTCCTTCAGGATTTATCAGTTTCTCCACCACACTTTTTTGAGGTGGGTCTTGATTTTCCAGCAGTGACTCCAACAAGTCACTATTTCTAGAGGTATCGGTGTTTGAAATAATGGAGGAGTCAATACCTGGGACATTTGTTGATACTAGAACAGGAACAATCTGCATGAAAGCTTCTCGATTTCCTTGGCCAAGATCTGTCTCCCTTTCTGGCCCTGTTAGGTCTGTCATGGAGAATGCAGATCTTCCAATTCGAGACCGTTTGGGAACTCGGGAGAAAATGGGCATTGGTGCTTCCTCCGGCGGGGTTTCTTTGGGAGATTCCTCGGTCTTCTTCTGCGTTTTTGGCCCTTTGATTCGGAGTCCATGTCTGTTGGTGTTTGGATTGCTGCTCTTGGAGCTTTTTTCTTCTGCCTTCTTTGGTTCGGGTTTTCGCCTATCAGTGGCCTTCTTTGGTGCTAGGGTGCTCCATGTCTTCACCATGTTTGTGTAGGTAGTGAGGTTTTCGTCACAGAGTGTGAGAGGTGAGGGAGATGAGAGCGAAAACAAGAAGGGGCGGACTAGGTTTTGGTTTTTGAAACGCAGTTTCATTCAAATCAAATATGTTAGAGACCGAGCGTATCTTGTGACCTTTCCTTTCTTTATATGGACTTTTGGTATGCTTGGCCCAATAACATGTGTTGGGATTTTGAACCGGTTCATGAAGAGGTACTAACCAACTCCTCTCAACCGTTTTTTTAACTTTTAATGCTCGTTGATGGTGCACAGACCGAGTGACGACTTGAGGTACTCGAATCTGCTCGCATCTAATGCCTTCGTGAAAATATCTGCGAGTTGCTTCTCTGTATGGATGTGCTCTAGGATGATCTTCTTGTCTTCGACCAGCTCGCGAATGAAGTGGTGTCTAATGTCAATGTGCTTGGTCTTGCTGTGTTGGACAGGATTTTTAGAGATGTTGATGACACTGACATTATCACAATATAAAGTCATGGCTTCCTGTCTGACATTGTATTCGACTAACATTTGCTTCATCCATAACAGTTGTGTGCAGCTACTCCCGGCAACGATATACTCGGATTCAGCAGTTGACAAGGCAACACAGTTTTGCTTTTTACTAAACCAAGATATGAGGTTATTGCTAAGGAAGAAGCATCCTCCAGATGTGCTCTTCCTATCTGCTGTGTTTCCAGCCCAATCAGCATCACAATACCCCACCAGGGTAGAAGATGTGTCGAATGAGTATAATAAACCCAAGTCTGTAGTCCCAGAATATACCTTATAATTCTTTTAGCTTGGGATAGATGACTAACCTCACGATTAGCTTGATATCGTGCACATACTCCTACAGAGTAGGCAATATCTGGTCGACTGGCAGTAAGGTAGAGAAGACTACCAATAATGCCTCTGTACAGGTGTTGGTCAACGGCTTCTCCTGGATCATCTTTAGTTAGCTTTATATGTGTAGCTGCAGGTGTCCGTTTATGTGAAGCTTTCTCTAGCCCAAATTTCTTGACAATATTCTTCGCATATTTGCTCTGAGAGATGAAGATGCTATCATTTAGCTGTTTGATTTGGAAGCCTAGGAAATAGGTAAGCTCTCCCACCATGCTCATCTCGAATTCTGATTGCATTTGTTGAATGAATTGCTCTACCATCTTTCTTGACATCCCTCCAAAGACAATGTCATCGACATATATTTGGGCTATCATCAAATTCCCGTCCTCATTCTTCACAAATAGAGTCTTGTCGACTCCCCCTCTAGTGTAGCCGCTTTAAATCAGAAATTTTGTGAGCCTTTCATACTAGGCCCTTGGAGATTGTTTCAATCCATATAGAGCCTTCTTGAGTTTATACACATGATCAGGGGAGTGAGGATCAATAAATCCTTTAGGTTGCGATACATATACTTCTTCGTTGAGATATCCATTTAGGAATACACTTTTGACATCCATCTGGTAAAGCTTCATCTGTAGATGGCATGATATCCCTAGTAGGAGACGGATTGCTTCAAGTCTTGTTACGGGAGCAAAGGTCTCATCGAAGTCGACTCCCTCAATTTGAGTATACCCTTGAGCAACTAACCTGGCTTTGTTGCTAGTGATGTTGCCAAGGTCATCGGACTTGTTTTTGAAAATCCATTTTTTGCCAATAACATTTCCTTCACTTGGCTTGGGCACCAGTTCCCACACCTGGTTCTTCTCAAATTGAATCAGTTCCTCTTGCATAGCATTGACCCAATACTCATGGCTTCATTGATATTTTTGGGTTCAGTCTTTGAAACGAAGCATATGTTACCTATCACCTCGTTGTAGGAGTTTTTGACCGAGTCCGTATGCCTTCATTTAATTCTCCAATTAATCTAGAGATAGGATGGTTAGCCTGGATTCTTCGCGAGGGATTCTTATTGTTGGTTTCAGGAACTGTTTCATCATTATTGACATTTGGACTAGCATCGTTGTTTTCTGATTTGCTACTAGCATCTTATCTGACATCCGTAATAGCATCCTTTCTACCATTGTTGGGATAGACTTCGTCTTCGTCAGTCTCATCTTCTGAGGCATCTTCACAGTCATCATCAACAACAACATTGATTGATTACATCATGGTCTTGATTCGTTTGTTGAAGACCCGGTACACGCGACTATTCCTTGAGTAACAAAGGAAGATGCCTTCATCACTCTTTGGATCAAGCTTTCGACGAGGCTCTCTATCAGCCAGAATATAACAAGTGGATCCAAAGATATGGAAGTACTTAACATTGGGCTTTCTCCCCCTCCATATTTCATAATGAGTTACTGACATACCTAGTCGGAGAGTGACTCGATTGTGGATATGGCAAGCAGTGTTAAGTGCTTCTGCCCAAAAGTGAGTTGGTATGTTCTTGGCCAGCATCATAACTCTAGCCATCTCCTGTAGAGTCCTATTTTTGCGCTCAACAATGCCATTCTGTTGGGGAGTGATTGGTGCAGAGAACTCATGAGCTATCCCTTCTGAGTTGCAGAACTCTGCAAATTTGCTGTTTTTGAACTCTCGACCATGATCACTACGTAGGCGAATTATTTTCCCAATTGTCTCCCCTTTTTCTCGTCGGACCTGGATGCACAGATTCTTGAAGATCGAGAAGGTATCTGATTTGTCACGAGGGAAGTCAACCCAAGTGTATCGTGAGTAATCATCTACACATACAAAGACATATCGTTTTACTCCAAGACTTTCAACTTGCATTGGCCCCATGAGGTCAACATGTATTAGCTCAAGCACTCGAGAGGTAGTGATATGCTGCAGCTTCTTGTGTGACATCTTGGTTTGCTTTCCAATCTGACATTCTCCGCAGATCTTTCCTTTTACTATTTTCAGGTTCGGAATTCCAGTAATGGCCTGCTCGGAGATTGCCTTGTGCATACTTCTAAGATTTAGATGTCCAAGCTTTCTATGCCACAGTTTGGTTTCTTCAGCTTTGGAGACAAGGCACTTTGTCGCTTCGATTTGTGATTCGGGCGACCAAATGTAACAATTATCCATTGAGCGGATTCCTTGTAGAATAGTGACTTGATCGAAGTCTTTAACTATACAGGCTTCTTTAGTGAATTTCACTTCCGAACCCAGATCACAGATCTGGCTGATGCTAATCAGATTTGCCTTAAGTCCTTCTACAAGTAATGCTTCAGTTAGGCAAGTGGCTCCTGGATGCTTGAGTACTCCTTTTCCAATGATACGAGCTCGAATCCTATCTCCAAAAGTAACATAGCAGTTTGTATATAATTTGAGATTGGAAAGAAACTCTGGAGTACCTGTCATGTGCCGAGAACATCCACTATCGTGATACCAGTCCTTGTTTGTTGAGGCACTCAAGGATGTATACGCAACATTAGCTCGATAGACTAGATTCTTAGGTCTCCATTCAAGGCGGGATGTTTTCTGAGGAGTTGAGAGATGTCTTCTTTGTCTCTGTGGTAGCTGAGCTTGCTTCTTCCCATGGAGTTGAAAGCAAAATGGTCTGATGTGACCTCGTTGACCATAGTAATGACATATCCACTGATATTGATAAGATGGTATTCTGTAGTATTGTTGTCTGCGTGGAGGATGTCTTTTGATAGATGCTTGACAAGAACATGTTGTAGACGATGTCATGACATTCGTTGTAGGTCGTCCTGTAGGATGTGTGGCATCTAGTGGTTTCTTGTCAACCATGGCTTGTTGTGGGACAAACTTCGTGACAGTTGTGAAGGGGATATTGTGTGTGTACCCTAATCCCGTCGTATCCTTGGACTGTGATTTTGTCAAGGCATTCTGTGCTAGGATTTATCATCTTTACCGACTTAGTCATAAGACTAATCTCTCCATTAAGTCTGGTGATTTCGCGTTTTAGCTCCACGATCGTCTCTACAAATCTAGATTTGTCGTTGGTAAGACTGATGATCTGTTCTCCTTGTTGGTCAAGGATCAAAGCTTCCTTGATCCATCTGGTGTGTAAGCTTTTGTATGCCTCGACTAGTTGCTCTTTAGTCCAATTCTCATTTGGAGTTAGATGTTGGTGATCATCATTGATATTGGCAGAATTATCAAGGTTACATGTAGGAATAGTAGTAGTGAATCCAACAAAGTTGCTTACCTCTTCAGATCCACTATCTTCATTGTCATCATCTGATAGGGTGGCATTATATTCTCGTTTTTGTTGTTTAAGGAAATTTGGACATTCTCTGCGAAGATGGCCGAATCCTTCACATTCATGGCATTGAAGTCCTTTGTTCTTGTTGTTTTCTTCTCCACTCCTGTTTGGTCTATCAAGACTTCCTCCTGTTTGAGCTTTTTGTGGAGCTTTGTTTCTGGCATTTGTTGTGACATTCTGTCCACCCATTCGACTAGATCTTCTCATGGCTTTGTTGTAATTTTTTGTGAGAAGGGCCATTGTAGCGTCGATGTCTTCTTCGGAATCAGAATCCTCTGGTTCTGGTTGCTTGTGTGTTGAGCTTTTGAAAGCAACTCCTTTATTCCTTTTGTCGATATTGGGCAGAGATAACTCATAAGTCATTAGAGACCCCATTAGCTCATCGAATTTTAAGATCTTGAGGTCATGAACTTCCTCAATTGCAGTGATCTTCATCTTAAATCTAGGGCTAAGAGCACGCAGGGTTTTTTTAACCAGTTTTTCATCAGACATTGGTTCTCCCAGAGAATAGGATTCATTGGCTAGATCACAAATACGAACATTGAATTCTGCAATTGATTCGTCCTCTTTCATGACGAGGGCTTCAAAGTTGGTTGTCAGGTATTGCAGTTTTTGTTCTCGAACCTTGGTTGTTCCTTCATATGCAACAGCCAGGATATCCCATGCGGATTTGGCAGTTGTGCATGTGTTGATTAGTCTGAATACGTTTTTGTCAACACCGTTGAAAATAGCATTCAGAGCTCGAGAATATCCAAGTGATTCTTCGTCTTCATCATCAGTCCAGTCTTTTTCTGGTTTTGGACCGATAGGGTTACCATCATTGTCACTGAGTTGTGGAGCATTCCAACCATTGATCACAGCCTTCCATGTTTTGTTGTCAAGTGACTTCATGAAGGCACACATTCGAGCCTTCCAATAGCCGTACTTGCTTCCATCTAGAACAGGTGGTCGATTGATGGATCCTTCTTCTCTGGTATTGTCCATCTTGATCAAAATATTTGTTTAGGAACTCACCTAAAGTTGTAGGTACCCCCTCTAATACCAAATTGAAATTTTGATCAGCTAGTCGTGCAAGATGTCACACACAATGTTACGTATGAAGCTATAACACTGTGTATGACTTCTTGTGTAGATAACGCATGGCTAATAAATATAAAGCTATAAACAATGACACAGCAGATTGTTTACCCAGTTCGGTGCAACGTCACCTACGTCTGGGGGCTCTCAGCCTAGTGGAAAGGTTTCACTTATCAGTAATTCGTCAGAACATACAAATACCTATGATCATCCCTAGATCTATACTTTATGCTACGTTTTACAGTGCAATCTATCTCAGGGTCTCCCCCTGAATCCAAGACTCCGTCTTGATTCCACTCTTCAAGCAATCGCCTTGCTCTGTCGGTTCAAGTCTTCGTTGAACTTGGTGGTTGCGTGCAGTCTTCACTCACGCGATCAGAAAACCCTCAATCACCTAACTCTCAATAGTTATGTGATGCACAATATCCTTACCACAATCTGCAACTCTCAGCCCGCAAACCTTTACGTCTAAGAGCTTTGCAAATTCTTGCTAGGAAACAATAAACGAACCACACGATTGCTAAGGGGGTAGCCTAAGCTTTTATAGCAATCGAGTATGAGTACTAACCCTAATGGGTTTTCTCTTAATCACCGTCTTTCTTCTTTCCAGATTTGAAGTCGTTCTTGAATTTCCTAATCGTCTTCGTACTTTCTGCAGAAACTGTACTTTCCTGATTTCTGTCGATCAGGATGTTTGCCGAGACGCCGTTAGCAATGTCACACAAGATGTCGCATAGGATGCTTCGACATTCTTTGTGACATGTTCTCTAGTTCCTTTAAAAATAAGCAAATCTCTAAAACCCTCGTAACTACAGTTTTCAAATGTGAAATATCGAGCTTGATGAAAATTTATTTTGAACCCAAAGTTCTAAACATTTGTTCCAGGATAGATAAAAATACCGGTTTTTAGTGTAGATCCTAGAAATGATAATTCTCATGTCTAACCTTGGTATATCCGCCGAAATGGATATCATATTGAGACCTCAAATGATATGGTGAAAAACGTGCGATGAATAGTTCTATAATTCAACGAACCTGAAGTTCTTTATCTAAAATATTTGTGATTTTTCATAATCGTCTTGGATCAACGATTATGTGTAGAATTATTCGAAATTCATGTGGACATTCATTGAAAATCAAGAAGATATTATTGTCCAATAAAATTATTTGTACCGCTTGTTCACAAGAAAATTCTGTGGTCCAACCCTCTCAAACCAAGGTTAGTATTGAATTTCCATAATTCTTTCAAATAACTCAGAATAATATATGTGACTTTATTTATTTCATCATCTATTATCATGTATTTTGAACACTTGAAGTGTGATTGATTTACTGCACAATTTATATATTGTTATGAGACAACATTTCTACCTCTGTATGAAAAGAAAGAGCCTCCTGAAGTTAGGCATGAACTTTCGTGGAAAGTAAATATTATGTCTCATCTACATCCACGCACATTACAATGTGAGAAGAAAGTGAAGTGGATAAGTGATGCAGTGCAAAATAAGAAAGTGTCGGATTTTGACAAAAGAGTAGTGTTTTCTAGGCGGAAACGGCCATGCGAGCAAAACACATGGCTTTGCCATGATGTACGATAGATTTCGGCCATCCGAGGTCATCTTGGGGTTCAAAATCGCAATTTCTTAAGTTCCGGGCACTATTTGCAATTTTTATAATTTCTTTCCTTTTTCCAATAAGTTTAGAATTTCCTTTTCTGCAATTAGGTTTTGGCTATTTAAACACTGTTAGCCGTTTATGTTATTCATTAGTTTTGAAGTTTAATAAAAAAATCGAGGTTTCCCTCAAATCTATCACATTCGGTATTCGCAAGAATCAACGAACTTGATAAAGAGTTCTTCCTAGCCACGTACGCTGCATCAATAAGTTTGCAAAATGTTACAAACCAAATGCCTAAAGCATTTGCAGAACATGCATGATGATCAATAAAGAATTGCTCCTTTCATATACTTGATCATTTTTAGCAGTCTCTGAAGGATTGTATATGAATCTGATGAATATTGTCACTCCCTATTTATATGGTATGTTGGACAATGATATTTATATAAGACTCACTGTAGGAGTTAAATTGCCTGAAGCTATAGTGAAACACACATGTGAGAATTAAATTAAATGATGATAATGCAAAGAAATCATTTAATTCCTTTAGTATATGCCCGAAGCGTAGGATGCAGATAAGGTGAATAGAAAATAGTTCCAGATGAATTACTAGTTCTTGAAAAACTACTGATTCAAAACAAAAATTATTGATTCTTGAGGAACCATTGGATTATAAAGAACCGTCAATTCCTGAAAGGTCATCGGTTCAAGTTTAACATTCGGTTTTTGTAGAACAGTTGGTTCCCGTAGAACACCAAGTATTTGATCACATAAATGAAACACCAAAAGATGTTCAACTAGTCAAATACAAATGATTATTTGCAAATAAACGAAATGAAAAATCGATCGTTACAATGTAAGGCTTGCAGCCTAAGTTTTTTCTCAACGACATGAAGTCAATTTGATGAAACACTTTTATATGTAATTATTGTGTTCATTTCAGACACCTATTAGTTTAAAAGTACTAGAAGAACTAGATATCGATTTGATGAACATATTTGTTACTTATTTGTACGATACACTTATATCGAGATTTATATGAAACTCCCGAAAAGAATTATATTTTCTGAAGCAAATATTGGAAATGAGAAATTTGATATGAAAGTCTCGAGAAATTGTCTCGGCTTGCTCCCAGATAAAGTACATAATTGCAGCGATGTCTTGACGCTCTACAGACCAAACTTTGGTTGCGACCTCCTCCAATCATTTAGAAAGTTTTGCGCTACATGAGCTAACTGCGATGCAAGTTGCATGATGATACATTGAAAGAGATAGATTTGGGATCCGTTCATTGAAAGTGATTTATACTCATAACTTCAGAAGAGTTATGAGATTGATATCAAGAAAGTACATTATAAGTGAAAATCATGCAAATGTTTCACTAAAACTCAACATATACTAAGAAACTTATGTAAGAGATCAGCTCGACCATGCAAGACCATGCAAGCACTACAAGGTAACACTGTCAGCTCTTAGGGGGAGCAACGATCAGGTGGAGTATCGATCAATAAAAGCAGCGGTCAAGGGGAGCATCGATCAATGATAACATCAAACAGGGGGAGCAGGAATTATGAATTTAAGCACACTTTGGACAAATGTGTGCTGCACTTTTTTTCCCTTATTCAGGTTTTGTCTCATTGAGTTTTCCTGAAAAGGTTTTTAATGAGGCAGCATTATGCACGTTCAACATCATCTAAATTACTTATTTATTCGATTTTTATCCCATCGAGTTTTTTCTTGTAAAGTTAAATATAATTATTTGTATGTAGGTAGTGTTCAAAAGGAGTGTTGTAAACCACGTGTCATGTAATTATGGCCACCACCTACACTAATACGTGGCATTTGGTGAGCAAGTTTGGTTCATTAGTCAGCACAAATAGAGTCGGGTATAACACTTATAAGTAGAGCTCTTTGTAACATGAAATGGAGATAAGCATTAATAGAAAATGGCTCTGCCCTCCCATTTCTCTTCTATTTTTATTTATATGTCCTCTTCCATTTACTAATATAATAAGAATACATTAGTTTAACTCTTTATTATATCAAACATATTTTTGTTTACAACAAATCAATCAATTTAAAAAAATATTTTAAAGGTGTACGGTGATTTAAACTTGATAAATATCCAAAATCTTATCTTTTCCCAAACAAATTCGGGTGTATTATTAATTTATAAGTGTAAATCAATTAAAATTTCTTTGTAAACAGTTGACTTAACTTCTTAAAAAACAAAAAACTTCTTAGGTTGTTAGGTAATTTCATAAATAAATTTGTTGAATATTTGCCTTTTGACAAGTAGCACCTCATCATCAATTATTATCTAAGAAAATTAATATTGTGCCAAACAAAGCAAGCAATTTTACTTATTGATATCTATTTTGGATCAGGATTCTCGCTCTAATTTGTATGACATGTAACATTATATCGTGCCAAAAAAGATATTAGCTTATCCATGAATAGTTTTGGATGTACATATTATTGAAATATTATTTAAAATTAAGTTAAAAATATTAGATCAAGCTTTACAACAATAACAAAATCTATTTAAACTTAAAATTTATAAACTATTTTTAATGTTGTATTCCGTGGTTAGTGAACCCACACGCCCCATTATGTGCAAGTATTGTGAATAATAAATTCTGGTTAAGACTGACTCGAGTTTACATTGATCGAATAATATAAATGTTTGTACATTTAGTTGTTCGAAATGTAAAATTCTTAATTTGTGGATGTTGTTAATAATAAAATTAAAAACACAAATCATTACCCTAAATTAAATGAAGGAAGAAATAAAAGAAACTACGGTAGCGACGATAGTTATATGCAAACTCATGTCACTAATTAACCGAGTGTTATTTTAAGTGATCTTGCTCATCTTTGCTATTCCAAGTCTCTTAAGCACCAATTCAACTCTTAGTATTGGAATTGGCTTCTACCCCCCTCTTTTCCGTACATCTTGGTATCGACAATTGAAATGAATATATAACAAGCCCGACTATTTGAGGGTCCAAGAGTTTTCAGGATTCGAGAGAATATTGAGCACAAACTCCCTTAAGTCATCTAGTTTTGGAAAGAGATTTCGTAATAAGGAATGACACTAAGTGCAAGATGAAACAAAACTCCCTAAGTCATCTAGTTTTGGAAAGAGATTTCATAATAAGGAATGACACTAAGTGCAAGATGAAACAAAACATAATTAAGAGTAATTATCAAAGAGTATCGTAAATCATGCAATAAAAATACTTATTGTTGGGAAAAGTCTTATCCACCAGTTGTACATCTCAATATTAGAATTGGCACAATCTTGATTGTGAAATTTCAAACTTCAATATCTATCTCAAACCGTGACCGTACTAAATACAATTGTTTAAGGTAGATGATGTCGTGTATGTTGAAATAGAAGCCCAATATTCTAAATCGCAATCCTCTGTCTTAAGATAAACCTATAATTGAAACTATTATCAATGATAAATAAAAAAATTAAGCAACAAGTAAAATCACATAAATTACCTCATCAATTAGAAAAATTCAAATCTTCAAACTAGCACACATAGTCATGGAAGTTTAGCTTATAGACATAGGGCTCTCAATGTTAATAACATGAGAAAAGTCATGGAAATGTAAAATAAACTCAAGAAATACAAAACTCAAAACTAATAATAAAAAAATCTCGTCTTTAATGTCTTTACTCTACGTGCTGGTGGAATGTAAGTGAAGAAGATTCTAAAAGATTCAGAAAGTCTTCAGTGGAGGTTTTTGGACATGAAATGAATGTGGTATGTGAGTACGAAAAAGGGGGTTACAATTTAACTTTTAAAGGAATATGAAAAGCAAAAAAAAAGAACAAGAAGATTTAGCACAGGTGAACGGGGTCCGTGTGCCCAAGACATTCAGAGCATGTTGGGTTTGTGAAGATTTTTCTATTTATTTAGGAAAGTCACAACTCTTCTAACTAGATTATGAAAGTAAATTAGGTAGGATTTCCTATTATACAAGGATTTAAGATATGTTTCATAATGTACACGAATTTAGGATATATAATATTTTTCTATTTCCCCTAGTCTTTTACTATAAATACATGTAATTGTAGCCCCAAAATTATTTATGTCTTGAGACTAATAATAATAGAGTAGTGTGGCCGTAGACATAGTCAAATTATCGAACCACGTAAATCTTTGTGTTCTTGTGTGATTATTCTGTGTTTTTCTTAGTTAGTTTCGCTAGAGAATTGTTTTACGTGGTTATATATCCCAACAACTGGTATCAGAGGATAGGTTCCCGTGGACTCTCTCCTGGTAAGCAGACTGAGTAATTCTCCTAGTTCTGGTAACACCTTAAACCATAATCATGCCGTCATGGAGGTGGGCGGGCCGATAACACCTTGGAATTATGATTGCACCCTCATGGAAGTGGGCCTAGATAGGATGATGGGCCATAAAGTATTGAGTCGAACCAGTAAGACTTATTTGGGCTTAGGACGAATCAATCGCCGAATTCAACGTTCGTATTCGTGATCTAGCCAATGAATCATATTCTCTGGGCGAACCAATGTCTGATGAAAAACTTGTTAGAAAAACCCTGCGTGCTCTTAGCCCTAGATTTAAGATGAAGATCACCGCAATTGAGGAAGTTCATGACCTCAAGATCTTAAAATTTGATGAACTGATGGGATCTCTAATGACCTATGAGTTGTCTTTGCCCAATATCGACAAAAGGAATAAAGGATTTGCTTTCAAAAGCTCAACACACAAGCAAACAGAATCTGAGGATTCTGACGAAAATATCGATGCTACAATGGCCCTTCTCACAAAAAATTATAACAAAGTCATGAGAAGATTCAGTCGAATGGGCGGAAGGAATGTTACAACAGATGCCAGAAACAAAGCTCCACAAAAAGCTCTGACAGGAGGAAGTCTTGACAAACCGAACAGAAGCAGAGAGGAAAACAGCAAAATCAAAGGACCTCAGTGTCATGAATGCGAAGGATTCGGTCATCTTCGCAGGGAATGTCCAAACTTCCTCAAACGACAAAAACGAGGATATAATGCTACCTTATCAGATAATGACAATGAAGATAGTGGTTCTGATGAGGTAAGCAATTTTGTTGCATTCACTACTACCACTTCTAGATGTAACATTGATAACTCTGCTAATATCAATGATGATCTCCATCATCCAACTCCGAACGAGAATTGGACTAAGAAGCAACTGGTCGAGGCATACAAAAACTTACATACCAGATGGATCAAGGAAACTCTGATCCTTTTGGAGATGGGATTCGAGCTCGAATCATTGGAAAAGGACTACTCAAGCATTCAGGAGCTTCTTGCCTAACTGAAGCATTGCTTGTAGAAAGACTTAAGGCAAATTTAATTAGCATCAGCCAGATTTGTGATATGGGTTCAGAAGTTAAATTTACAAAAGAAGCCTGTATAGTAAAGGATATCGATCAAGTCACTATCCTACAAGGAATCCGCTCAATGGATAATTGTTACATATGTTCGCCCGATTCACATATCGAAGGGGCAAAGTTTCTTGTATCCAAAGCAGAAGAAACCAAACTTTGGCATAGAAAGCTTGGACATCTAAATCTGAGGAGCATGCAGAAGGCAATCTCTGTACAGGCCATTACTGAAATTTCAAACCTGAAAATTGTGGAAGGAAAGATCTGCGGAGAATGCCATATTGGAAAGCAAACAAAGATGTCACACAAGATGTTGCATCATATCACCACCTCACGAGTACTTGAACTAATACACGTTGACCTAATGGGGCCAATGCAAGTTGAAAGCCTTGGAGGAAAATGCTACGTATTTGTGTGTAGACGATTATTCACGATACACATGGGTTGATTTCCCTCGTGACAAATCGGATTCTTTTTCAATCTTCAAGACTCTATGCATCTAGGTCCAACGAGAAAAAGGGGAGACAATTAGCAAAATAATTCATTTTCGTAGTGATCATGGTCGAGAGTTCGAAAACAGTAAATTTGCAGAATTCTGCAACTCATAAGGGATAACCCATGAGTTCCCAGCACCAATCACCCCCAACAGAATGGCATTGTTGAGCGCAAAAAAAGGACTCTACAAGAGATGACTAGAGTTATGATACTAGCCAAGGACATACCGACTCACTTCTGGCCAAAAGCACTTAACACTGCTTGTCATATCCACAATCGAGTTACTCCCCGACCATGTATGTCAGTGACTCATTATGAAATATGGAGGGGGAGAAAGCATAATGTAAGTACTTCCATATCTTTGGGTCCACCTGTTATATTCTGGCTGATAGAGAACCTCGTCGGAAACTTGATCCAAAGAGTGATGAAGGCATCTTTCTTGGCTACTCAAGGAATAGTCGTGCGTTCCGGGTCTTCAAGAAACGAACCAAGACTATGATGGAATCAATTAATGTTGTTGTTGATGATGACTGTGAAGATGCCCCAGAAGATGCAACAGACGAAGAAGGAGTCCTAACTGGAGGTTATCCCAACAATGTCAGGAAGGATGCTACTACTGATGTTAGTAAAGATGTTAGCAGCAAGTCAAAAGACAATGATGCTAATCCAAGTGGCAATAACGATAAGGCAGTTCCTGAAGCCAGAAACAAGAACCCCTCACGAAGAATCCAGGCTAATCATCCTGTCTCTGGAGTAATTGGAGATCTAAATGAAGGCATACGGACTCGGGCAAAAGTTCCCGTGAATTACAACGAGATGATAGGAAATATATGCTTCGTCTCCAAGATTGAATCTAAGAATGTCAACGAAGCCATCAACGATGAGTATTGGGCCAATGTTATGCAAGAGGAACTGATTCAATTTGAGAAAAACCTGGTATGGGAACTAGTGCCCAAGCCAAGTGAAGGAAATGTCATTGGCACAAAATGGATCTACAAAAGTAAATCCGATGAGCTTGGTAACATCACTCGCAATAAAGCAAGGTTAGTAGCTCAAGGGTACACTCAAATTGAGGGAGTAGAATTCGATGAGACCTTTACTCCTGTAGCAAGGCTTGAAGCAATCCGACTCCTACTAAGGATATCATGCCATCTACAGGTCAAGCTTTACCAGATGGATGTCAAAAGTGCATTCCTGAATGGAGATCTCAACGAAGAAGTTTATGTGTCCCAACCTAAAGGATTTGTTGATCCTCACTCCCCTGATCATGTGTATAAACTCAAGAAGGCTCTCTATGGATTGAAACAAGCTCCAAGGGCTTGGTATGAAAGACTCACAAAATTCCTGATTCAAAGTGGCTACACTAGAGGGGGAGTCAACAAAACTCTATTTGTGAAGAATGAGGACGGAAATCTGATGATCGCCCAAATATACGTCAATGACATTGTCTTTGGAGGAATGTCAAGAAAGATGGTAGAACAATTTATCCAACAAATGCAATCAGAATTCGAGATGAGCATGGTTGGAGAGGTTACCTACTTTTTAGGGTTTCAAATCAAATAGCTAAAAGACAACATCTTCATCTCTCAAAGAAAATATGCAAAAACCATTGTCAAAAAATCGGGCTAGAGAAAGTTTCGCACAAACGTACACCTGCAGCTACACATATCAAGCTAACTAAAGATGATCCAGGAGAAGTCGTCGACCAACACCTGTATAGAAGCATTATTGGTAGTCTTCTCTACCTTACTGCCAGTTGACCTGATATTGCCTACTCTGTGGGAGTATGTGCACGATATCAAGCAAATCCTGAGGTTAGCCATCTATCTCAAGCTAAAAGAATTATAAGATATATCTGTAGGACTACAGACTTGGGTTTATTATACTTATTCGACACATCCTCTATCCTGGTGGGGTATTGTGATGCTGATCGGGCTGGAAACACAGCAGATAGGAAGAGCACATCTGGAGGTTGCTTCTTCCTTGGCAATAACCTTATATCATGGTTCTGTAAAAAGCAAAATTGTGTTGCCTTGTCCACTGCTGAATCTGAGTATATCGCTGCTGGGAGTAGATGCACTCAATTACTATGGATGAAGCAAATGTTAGTCAAATACAATATCAAACAAGAAGCCATGACTTTGTATTGTGATAATGTCAGGACAATCAACATCTCAAAAAATCCGGTTCAACACAGCAAAACCAAGCATATTGACATTAGACATCACTTCATTCGCGAGTTGGTCGAAAACAAGAAGATCGTCTTAGAGCACATCCATACAGAAAAGCAACTAGCTGACATCTTTACCAAGCCATTAGATGCGGTCAGATTCGAGTATCTCAAGACGTCACTCGGACTCTGAAGCATTAGAAAATAATCGAAGTTGCGAAACGGTTAAGAGGAGTTAGTTGGTACCTCTTCATAAACCGGTCCAAAATCCCAACACATGCCATTGGGCCAAGTATACCAAAAGCCCAATCCAACATAAAAAGAGGAAAGGTCGCGAGATAGGATCTGTCACCTACCGATTTTATTCTCTTTTCAAAAACCTAGTCTCCCCCAGTTTGTTATTTCGCTCCCATCTCTCAACTCTTGCACAAAACACTATTACTCTCGGCAAAATTGGTGAAAACCAGGAGCAATCTGGCGCCGAAGAAAGCCACTGACGGACGGAAAACCAAACCGAAGAAGACCAAGGCGAAGAGCCCCAAACACAGCAAACCTGGCACCAACAAATATGGGGTACGAATCAAAGGACTGAAGCCAAAATAGAATGTCGAGGGTTCCTCTAGAGAAATCCCACCGGAAGAAATACCAACACCTATCTTCTCCCAAGTTCCGAAGAAAACTCGAACCGGAAGCTCTGCATTCACGATGACATAACTTACGGGCCCTCAACGAGGGACTGGCATTGGCAAAGGAAATCAAGAAGCCTCCATGCAAATCATCCATGCACCAGTTTCTGCAATCTTTCCAGGTATCGATTCTTCTGTCGTGTCGAATACTGATACATCTAGGAACACTGACTTGTTAGTGTCACTACTGGAAAATCAGGACCCTCTTCGAGAAGGAGCGGTTGAGGATATGATAAACATCGAAGGGGAAAATAATGACTTGACCCCGGTCAGTTATGGGTTAGAGAGGATCGCAGAAGGAGAGGGTGGAGAAGAAGTTGCGATAGATGTTGTTCATGTACCCACAGGAGAAGATGTGGTCGAAGAAGAAGAAGTTGCTGACTCTGAAGAAGCTGGGGAAGAAGCTAGTGATAAGAGTAATTCTGAGAAGGAGTAGATCGGAGACGAGGATACCGATCTAGAAGGACTTGAGAAGGAAAACAACCCTGCAAATGATGCAGGATTTGACAAGGGAACTGTTGCTACAGACGGTGTAGCAAACATTGTAACTGTTGCTTCCACAGAGTATGTTCCTAATGACGCCGCAACAAATGTCATAGAAGAAGCGCCTCTGGTGGTCAGAGGAGATGCCACAGAGGATTTCACTAAAACAGCACACACAGTGCTCTCGTCCCTGAATAAGAAAGTATTAGAAGAACATGAAAGTCTTGCAGTAATGGTAGGAAAACTGAAGGAAAATAAAAAGAGGAAGGAGGTAAAGGATGCTGAAGGTCCCAGGAATACGAAAAAGAAGTCCGTAAAGGACAAAGGGAAGAAGGTTGTCTCCAAAAGGATACTTGTTGATGAGGAAAGTGATGATGAAGAAGTCGTGACTGTCAAAGAAGTGAAGAAAGTAATGAGCCAGAAGCAGGCCAAGAACACTCAATGTGTTCCATATGATAATGTGTCATTTCATTTGGCTGCTAGTGCAACTTGGTGGGAGTTTGTGTTCCAAAGGACGGCCTATCTTGAGAAAACGCTGTCCTCGGAGATCCTTGGACTAGAAGCCATCATCAAGCTTCTGCAAAAGGCCGAACGCATGAAGACTGTCACCGACATAGGTAATCACTATCCTTTGTTGGTTAAAGAGTTTATTGCAAACTTGCCTGCTGGTTTTGGTTCTCCGGGTGATCCAGACTGTGAGAAGGTCTATGTTAAAAGCTTACGCTTCAACATCTCCTCCGACATTATAAACGCCTTCCTGGGGAGGAAGTGTGTCCGCTCTGCACCACCACCTGATCTGACAAAGTTCTCAAAGAGATAACGGGTGATAATAGCAGAGTATGGCCTACAAAGGGAACCGTAGCGGCCTTGGATCTCACTTCAAAATACTCCATACTGTTCCACTTCGGAGTAGCCAGTTGGGCACCGTCCACACATGCATCCTCCATCAAACCAGAGCTGGCAGTTCTCATCTTCCAAATAGGTACTGGTTCCACACTTGATTTTGGCCAATTTGTAATTGACCACCTTGTTAGACATGCCAGATCACAAGCTGTAAAGATTCCTATTGCTTTTCCCTTCCTCATATTTGAGCTACTAGTGCACCAACACCCGAGTGTGTTGAAGTCAACTGATAAGGCAGGAAAGCATGGAGGTATGATTGTGGTGAGCCACAAGTTGTTCGAGGGCAAGCATGCTCCTGATCTTGTCAGGACAGAAGTTAAATCAACTAAGGCAACAACCAGTCGAGCTACCAGTGCTGCCCCTCCAACAAAGACTACCAGCAGAGATGCAATAATGCTCGAGAGATAAATAGATGTGCTTGAAGAGGACATCAACAACCTGAAGATGGCACTGAAGCATCTGTCCCAGCGTCGATCTCACTGTGCTAATCTGCTGAAGACAATGCCTCCTCAAGACTCTGACAACAATGGTTGCTCCTCCCTACCAGACTCTATTGAAGATACTACCAAAGATGCCTCTGCCAATACTACCGAAGAAGATACTGCTAGTTCCAGCAGCAATTCTGTTTAAATTTCAAGTACTTTATGGATTCTCTAAAAAATGATCGACTCTTTATTTTGTATTTGCTCTGAACATGTTTCATACATATTCTCGACTGCTGATCGGGAATGTGTGTGAGTTAAGTTTGTGTTTTCTTATTCCCTGTTCTATTATTCGAATTTTTCTTTAAGTTTGGCTCTTTTTGAGCCAGCAAGGGGGAGTAAGACGTAATCCGCGATGATGCGCGAAACAAGGCACAAACAAAGACTTGACGACTGCCGATCACTGTAAGAAAATCTGACGCAAAATGCGACACAGAATGCTGACCTTAAAAACAGCCAAAGGGGGAGATTGTAGGTACGACATTTTTGGTGATTGGCTTATTTTTAAGGAACTAGAGAAGATGTCATAAAGAATGTCGAAACATCCTATGCGACATCTTCTATAACATTGTTAGCGACATATCGACAAAAATCCTGTTCGAAGGAAATCAAGAAAGTCCCTGCTCTTCATAAAGTACGACTACAATTAGGACTTGTGGAAGTTCCAGCGCATCTCCGATTCTGGAAAGAAGAAAGACGGTGATAAAGAGGAAACCCATTAGGTTTAGTACTCATACTCGATTGCTATAAAAGCTTAGGCTACCCCCTTAGCAATCGTGTGGTTCTTTTATTGTTTCCTAGTAATAATTTACAAAGCTCTTAGACGTGAAGGTTTACGGGCTGAGAGGTTGTAGATTGTGCTGAGGATATTGTGTATCGCCTTAACTATTGAGAGTTAGGTGATTGAGGGTTTACTGATCGCGTGAGTGAAGACTGCACGCAACCACAACGTTCAACGACAAGTTGAACCGAAAGAGCAAGGCGATTGCTCGAAGAGTGGAATCAAGACGGAGTCTTGGATTCAGGGGGAGACCCTGAAATAAGTTGCACTTGTAATAGTAGCATAAATTATAGATCTTGGGATGATCATAGGTACGTGTATGTTTTGACGAACTACTGATAAGTGAAACCTTTCCACTAGGATGAGAGCCCCCAAACATAGGTGACATTGCATCGAACAGTGTAAACAATTTGTTGTGTCGTTGTTTATTACGTTTTAATATTTATTCTCCTACTTCATCTACGCAAGTTGTCATACACAGTGTTATACATTATACATAACATTGTGTGTGGCATTTTGCACAACTACCTGATCAAAATTTCAATAACCTCCTTGGACTTGCCCTTGAGATTCTTTTCAGCAGTCATGAGCATACCATGAAGCTCTGTCATAGTCTTATCCATGTCATGCATATTGTAATTTCCAACGAAATCACGATATGTCTCTGGAAGTGAATGCAGCACAAAGCCTGCAGACATTTCCTTATCCACAAGATGACCGAGTTTGGTCAAGTGTTCCAAAAGGCGTTTCATCTTAAGGACATGCGGACTGACAGGAGATCCAGCCTTCAGCTTGAAAGACATCAGTTCACTGAAAGTGTCGTATCTTTCGACACACGCTATCTCTTTGAACATTTCTCGATCTCTGCCATTAAGGCCTTGGGATCATCGGAAATGTCCAAGAACTGCTTTTACAAGTCATGCATCATATTGCCCATCATGATGCACTGCACGTCGATCCGCTCGTTAAGGAATTTCTGGTAGGTATCCCTTAGCGCCCTTGCGGCGTTCAGTGCTGGCTCAGTAGGTGGTTCCTAGGTAAGGATACAATCCTTACGTTCATGCTTGAGAACGAGTTTCAAGTTCCGGTCCCAATCGAGGAAGTTTACGCTGTTAAGCTTATCCTGCTCGATTAGCGACCTAAGCGCGCTGGTACCAGAATGATTCGTGTTTGCCATTTATATCTACACAGTAAACAAAATTTTAATCAGTATTAATTAAAATTGAAGTTGGAGATTTAGTTATAAAACACTTTCTGATTGTAACTTTAGAATCGAAACCAAGATCCTATCATATCGTCAATTGAAGTGAACAAAAGCTCACTGCTCCAATTGAGAGCATCAAGGTAGGAATACATCCATCTACAAAATCATGTAGTTCCTGGCTAGGGTTTGTACTGTAAGTACGTGGCATACCCTATACTGATACCCTAGGTCAGCCCTAGCTGACAATCGTAGACAAGTCTACCAAGCTTGAACAATGGATAGAACTAATGTTGCTACTATGCGGAGGCGCACGCACCCACATAGAACTACCCATCTCATCCAGACTTCTCCTCTATGAATGTTACGCAGAGGCGTACCAACATCCATAGGGTCAAAGCCTTTTTGAGTGCCCAAACTTGGATGGTATCACGCTTGACTTGTAATTACTTGCGTTTAAGTGAATTATAATAGTTTGATTGTATATCGATACAATCATAATCTGGAATCATCAATTGCAAATTCATGAAAAGATGACCCCTTAGCAGGTTACATGCAAGTCTGATTGAACATCCGTTTTATTCTTTGCATGTGGGTGATAGCAAATCATACATAAACTTGTATAGTAAACTATCCTATTCATACATTCATAAATATAATTTAACGGTAAAATATGCATAACTAAACCCATCTTAAGTTCCTAAGAATCTAGAAAAACTGATCCTAAAAACTTGGTCTTCAAGGTCCAGACTTGCTCCATTCGTGTGGACTCCCACTGGCTTCGAGCCTCCTTCAAACTTCGAGTCTTCCTCTTGACTTGTTTCTTATGTCGGTCTTCGGGATTACAAATTTAAATAAAATAAATAAATAACAAATCACGACACGCATGCCGTATTTACTACAACCCAAAACTTAGCAACACGAAGGTTGCAAAACCGAAATTAAAATACAAGCATAGAGGGCTTAGCTATACATCATGTGGAAAACATCATGTTATCAAAGATCATGTGATCACTCAGCATGCTTATCAAACAACAATTTTTTCCAAATTTTATCTTTCTTAAGTGTAGAAAAATTCCGGATTATCGAAACCGGACGGTTTAATTTATTTATTGTATTTTGAACCGGTTCTCGCTGGTTTATCAAAACCGGACCAAATCTAAAAAATAAAAATTTAGGGCTTTAAATATTCTCGCGAACCAGCCGGTTCAGCTCGAATCTGGTCGTGCCAAACGTGCCCAACTGAGGTTGCCCGCGGAGGCTACCACAGTGGCCCGCGAGGGCTGCTATGGTCGCCCCTAGGGCAGACCCTGGTTGCCCGCGAGGGCTGCCATGGTCGCCCGCGAGGGCAGACCGTGGTCGCCCGGGGAAGCGACAATGGTGGCCCGCGAGGGCTGCCATGGTCGCCCGTAGGCAATCTGTTCGGGCCTTGGTGCCGACCATGGTCTGCCCTAGGGCATTCCATGGTCCACCAAGGGTTTAGACCCTGGTTAGCCATGGCTCGGCCATGGCTAACCCGAAACAGCCCCAAAAATTAATTTTTGCAATTTTTCAAAATCAATTAAATCAAATTTTTTTTTCAATTTCATGCATATTCAAATGATGAACATAAGAACATAAATAAAAATTTCAGATTAAGCACAATGAATTAAACTCATAACAACCATTCTCTAATACCACTGAAAGGGATTCCCATGGATTCCAAACAATAATATCATGCAGCGGTACGAATTTGAACCATGAGAATCGAATAAAAACTTTGATCTTAATGAGAAAGTCAGCATGCAATTAATTTTTTCAAAACTGAAAATTTATTTTCTTAATCGATTAAAACACAAAGGAGTGTTTCTCTATCAAGTTCACACAAGCACAACAACCTCAATCGGTTTTCTCTCACACACTTGCTAAAGAATAATGAGAAGAATGAGACAGAGATGGCTATGGAAGAATTAGAGAGGAGGGTCGGCAATGAGAGAGGGATTCAGGGAGAGTGCCAAAAATTTGAGCTAAAAAGGGGAATAAAATATTGGGTAATTATTGTGTAATTATCACAAAAATCTGATTTTAAATTTTAAATAAATAATTACACAACTTACCGCTTTAAACTCATAATTGCACTCTTGGCCCTTTCATGAATTAAAACCCTAAATGGGCTTCAAGCCCATTTAACCAAATCCAAATTAAAACCCATATAATTGAATTCTAATTATGGTTTAGCTAAACCGGTCCAATTTCCCCAACATGATTTCTTCAACCGTCTGGTTAAAAACCTAGGCCAGAAATCAACCGAATCGTTTTCAATTTGACTAAACTAAAAAGCGGATTCTCCCAATTTCCATCCATGCTTATTTGTCACGTATTGTACTTAAAGCGTGTGACCCTCTAGGCTCACGACCCATTGGCAGACAAATAAAATTTCTATTTTACCCTTTCCATCATAAGTGGTCTCTAGCAAGACATTATGATTACCCAATGTTCGTGATTATCCATTATTCGACTTAACCTGTTATCGTACATGTCACTGTCCTTTTATCAAACCGATATCCAGATTGATCAATAGGCATAGAATCGTCACCCTAATTTATCAATCATTGTTTCTTCATATTTGAGATGACTAAAAACTGACACTAAGGTATCACATGCACGACCGTGCTATTCCCTTATACATACTCAATAAGTGGCCCAAACAGATATCTTTCTTATACCGGAGTATTCGTGATAAATCCCTCAGGCGCCTTTCGAGTTCACAAATGCAATTAATATCCAAGCCAATCAAAGCCGTTATAACTACCTTTTTATAGGTAACGTTAGACTAGGTCAAACTTAGATATTCGTTACACAATGCACACAAAGACTCATTGGTATTAGGATATAATGACAAGTTACGATCTGTGAGTATCTCATGACTTGATCTATGTTGCATACTCACAATCGGGTTGTCCGATATCATCGACCTGATGATATCTATGATATAACTCCGGGACGCACTTTGCCATGATCAGTAGAGCATGATCACAAGGAGTTGGTCTCCTACTTATCGCTTCTGAAGAAGCTTACCTGATCAGGGACTTATCGAATGCAATTCTTTCTGATCTACAGTTCTACTATAAGTGGTTATACACATAATGATATAAATCAAATTACATTAGATATACTACTACAACATATTAGTAATATAATGCCTTTTATTATATCGAAAAATGATGTACGTTACAATATAGATTGAGGAATTACATTGGACCAGTGCATAATCCTGACAATCTCCCACTTGCCCCTAGTTCCAACCTAAGTTCCAATCTACCCCATAAACTTCACATGTGCCTCATTCTTGGGCTGCGGTAAAGCCTTCGTGAAGGGATCAGCAACGTTGTCATTAGTCGGTACATAAGTAATCTCCACATCACCATTATCGATATACTCTCGGATAATGTGATACTTCCTTTGTTTGTGTTTAGTTCTGTTGTGGAATCTTTGCTCTTGAGCTAATGCTATGGCCCCCTTGCTGTCACACAACAAGCTTACCGTATCAGACGCTCGCGGCATTACATCTAATCGGGTTAGAAAGCTTCTAACCCATACGGCTTCCTCAGCTGCTTCTACTGCATCAATGTATTCGGCATCTGTTGTAGAATCGACAGTTGTGGCTTCCTTGAAGCTCTTCCAGCTGAATGCTCCACCATTTAACACGAATACAAATCCTGCCTGAGATTGAAATCATTAGGATCTGTCTGAAAACTAGCATCAACATATCCTTTCACTGCTAGTTCTCCATCCTTCCCACCATACACTAGGAATGCGTCTTTAATTCTCCTCAGATATTTAAGGATACTCTTGACAACAATCCAGTGCTCTTGGCCTAGGTTAGACTGATATCTGCTGGTATAGCTTAGTGCGAACGAGACATCCGGTCTCGTGCATATCATGGCATACATGATGGATTCTACAGGCAAAGCATATGGAATCTTACTCATCCTTCTCAGCTCATCAAGAGTACTAGGGCTCTATTGCTTGCTGAGCTTAATGGCATGACGCATGGGTATGTATCCTTTCTTAGAATCAAGCATTGAGAATCTTCTCAACACCTTATCTATGTAAGTGCTCTGACTTAGGCCCAATATTCTTTTGGGTCGATCTTTGTAGATCTTGTTGCCTAGAATGAAAGCAGCATCACCTAAGTCCTTCAATGAGAAGCATTTCCTTAACCAAGCTTTAACCTCAAGCAAGGTTGAGATGTCATTCCAGATGATTAATATGTCATCGACATATAGCACTAGAAATACAATATTACTCCCACTCTCTTTCTTATATACGCAAGTTTCACTTTCGTTTTTGATAAAACCGAATTCCCTTACGACTTCATCAAAACAAAGTTTCCAACTACGTGAAGCTTGCTTTAATCCATAAATGGATCTAAGCAAATTAAAAATCTTTCCGGGATTCTTTGGATCAACAAAACCCTCAGGCTGAGTCATATACACATCCTCTTTTAAGTTCCCGTTAAGGAAGGCAATTTTTACATCCATCTGCCATATCTTATAGTCGTAGTGTGCTGCTATGCCTAGAATGATCCGGATAGATTTGACTATAGCTACTGGTGAGAAATTTTCGTCATAATCGATACCTTCGATCTGGCGATAACCTTTCGCAACCAGTCTAGCTTTATAGGTCTGAGGTTTTTCATCCATGTCGGTCTTAAGTTTATAGACCCATTTACAACCGATGGGTTTTATCCCAGGGGTTTGATCCACCAAGCACCAGACTTGGTTGTTCCGTATCACATTAAATTTCTTCAAGATGCACGACAGTCCCGCACTTTTGGAAATAAATTCCTTTTCCAAAAATACCCCTTCTCGAGCAACAATAACTTTGTTCTCGCTGGGTTTGTAGAAATAGTACCCCCTTGTTTCCTTGGGGTACCCCACAAAGACACACTTCTCTGATTTGGGTTCGAGCTTATCGCCTAGCAGACGCTTGACGTAAGCTTCACATCCCCAAATCTTAAGGAAAGCTAATAAGGGTTTCTTCCCATTCCATACTTCGTATGCAGTGTTTTAAACTGCCTTTGTAGGAGCCCGATTCAAAATGAATGCGGTCCTCTCTAGGGCATAGCCCCAAAAGGAGATAGGGAGGTAAGCCTGACTCATCATTGATCGAACCATGTCAAGCAAGGTCTGATTTCTCCGTTCGGATACACCATTCATTTGAGGTGTTCCAGGCGGAGTCAATTCAAAGAGGATCCCACACTCCTTTAAATGACTGTGAACTTTATGGTCCAAGTACTCACCGCCTCGGTCAGATCGAAACGCTTTTATACTTTTACCAAGCTGGTTTTGTGCATCGTTCTGGAACTCTTTGAACTTGTCAAAGGTTTCCGATTTATGTCTCAAAGATAGACATACCCGTATCCACTGAATTAATCAGTAAATGTAATGAAGTAGTAAAAACCCCTTCTTACATTATCAATAGAAAAACAATATCCTTCCTTGTGAAGCAAGGAAACAGAAATAATATTCCTGCGAAATGCAAGTACATAATGAACATGGTTTAATAATAAAACCAGCCCACTGGGCAAACTTAGACTAATGTTTCCTACTGCAGTTGTTAAGACTTGATTGCCGTCACCAACTCGTAGGTCCGCCTCGCCCTTGCCCACTTCTCTTCTACTTCCCAGAGCCTGCACATTAACACAAATGTGAGATTTTGCACCGGTATCAAGTACCCAAGAATCTGAAGTAGATAAACTGAGATTGAGCTCAATAACAAAAATACCTGATCCTGAAGATGTGGAAACTCCACTCTTCCTAAGAAACTGCTTGTGTTTCTTACAATCTTCTTCAAGTGCCCATGTCCTTGGCAGTGGAAGCAGACGACATCCTTCTTAGGATTCTCAACAGCCTCTGGAGCTGCTGGACCCTTAGGTTGTCGAATCTTCCTCGCTAGGGGCATAGGGGCCTTATCCTTGCCCAGGCTGGCTTTCTTGAAGCTCACTTGCTTGTTGACCATAAGAACCTCCTTAGACTTGCCCTTAAGATTCTTTTCAGCAGTCACGAGCATACCATGAAGCTCTGTCACAGTCTTATCCATGTCATGCATATTGTAATTTTCAACGAAATCACGATATGTCTCTAGAAGTGAATGCAACACAAAGTCTGCAGACATTTCCTTATCCACGGGATGACTGATTCTGGTCAAGTGTCCCAAAAGACGTTTCATCTTAAGGACATAGGGACTGACAGGATCTCCAGCCTTCAGCTTGAAAGACATCAGTTCACTGAAAGTGTCGTATCTTTCGACACACGCTTTCTCTTTGAACATTTTCTCGATCTCTGCCATTAAGGCCTTGGGATCATCAGAAATGTCCAAGAACTGCTTTTGCAAGTCAGACACCATACTGCCCATCATGATGCATTGCACGTCGATCTGGTCGCTAAGGAATTTCTGGTAGGTATCCCTTAGCGCCCTTGCGGCATTCAGTGTTGGCTCAGTAGGTGGTTCTTGGGTAAGGATATAATCCTTACGTTCATGCTTGAGAACGAGTCTCAAGTTCCGGTCCCAATCGAGGATGTTTACGCCGTTAAGCTTATCCTGCTCGATTAGCAACCTAAGCGCGATGTTACCTGAATGATTCGTGTTTGCCATTTATATCTACACATTAAACAAAATTTTAATCAGTATTTATTAAAATTGAAGTTGGAGATTTAGTTATAAAACACTTTCTGATTCTAACTTTAGAGTCTGAACCAGGATCCTATCATACTCTCAATTGAAGTGAACGGGGGCTCACTGCTCCATTTGAGAGCATTAAGGTAGGAATACATCCATCTACAAGACCATGTAGTTCCTGGCTAGGGTTTGTACTGTAAGTACGTGGCGTACCCTATACTAATACCCTAGGTCAGTCCTAGCTGACAATCGTAGACAAGTCTACCAAACTTGAAGTATAAATAGAACTAATATGGCTACTACGCGGAGGCGCACGCACCCTCACAGAATTACCCATCTAATCCAAACTTCTCCTCTATGAATGTTACGCGGAGGCTTACCGACATCCATAGGGCCAAAGCCCTTTTGAGTGCCCAAACTTGGATGGTATCACGCTTGACTTGTAATTACTTGTGTTTAAGTGAATTATAATAATCTGATTGTATATCGATATAATCTTTATCTGGAATCATCAATTGCAAATTCATTCAAAGATGATCCCTTAGCAGGTTATATGCAAGTCTGATTGAATATCTGCTTTATTCTTTGCATGTGGGTGATAGCTAATCATACATAAACTTGTATATTAAACTATCATATTCATACATTCATACATATAAATGTAGCGGTAAAATATGCATAACTAAACCCATCTTAAGTTCCTAAGTATCTAGCAAAACTGATCCTAAAGACTTGGTCTTCAAGGTCAGACTTGCTCCATTCTTGTGGACTCCCACTGGCTTCGAGCCTCCTTCAAACTTCGAGTCTTCCTCTTGACTTGTTTCTTATGTCAGTCTCCGTGATTACAAATTTAAATAAAATAAATAAATAACAAATCACGACACGCATGTCGTATTTACTACAACCCAAAACTTAGTAACACGCAGGTTGCAAAACCGAAATTAAAATACAAGTCTAGAGGGCTTAGCTATACATCATGTGGAAAACATCATGTTATCAAAGATCATGTCATCACTCAGCATGCTTATCAAACAACAAGTTTTTCCAAATTTTATCTTTCTTAAGTGTGGAAAAATTCTTGTTTATAAAAACCGGACGGTTTAATTTATTAATTGAATTTCTAACCGGTTCTCGCTTGTTTGTCGAAACCGAAAAAAATCTGAAAAATAAAAATTTAGGGCTTTAAATATTCTCGCGAACCGACCGGTTCAGCTCGAATCTGGTCGAGCCGAACCAGCCCAACCGAGGTCGCCCGCGGAGGCAACCACGGTGGCCCGCGAGGGCTGCCATGGTCGCCCTTAGGGCAAACCCTGGTTGCCCGCGAGGAAACCATGGAGGCCCGCGAGGGCTATCATGGTCGCCCGCGAGGGCAGACCGTGGTCGCCCGTAGCCAACCTGGTCGGCCCTTGGTGCCAACCATGGTCTGCCCTAGGGCATTCCATTGTCCACCAAGGGTCTCGACCCTGGTTAGCCATGGCTAACCCGAAACAACCCCAAAAATTAATTTTTGCAATTTTTCAAAATCAATTAAATCTGAACTTTTTTTCAATTTCATGCATATTCAAATGATGAACACAAGAATATAAATAAAAATTTCAGATTAAGCACAATGAATTAAACTCATAACAAGCATCCTCTGATACCACTGAAAGGGATTCCCATGGGTTCCAATTAATAATATCATGCAGCGGTACGAAATTGAACCATAGGAATCGAATACAAACTTTGATCTTAATGAGAAAGTGAGCGTGCAATTAAACTTTTCAAAAATGAAAATTTACCTTCTTAATCAATTAAAACACAAAGGAGTTCTTCTCTATCAAGTCCACACAAGCACAACAACCTCAATCGGTTTTCTCTCACACACTTGTTAAAGAATTATGAGAAGAATGAGACAAAGATGGCTATGGAGGAATTAGAGAGAAGGGCCAGCAATGAAAGAGGGATTCGGGGAGAGAGTGCCAAAAATTTGAGCTAAAAAGGGGAATAAAATATTGTGTAATTATCACAAAAAATCTGATTTTAAATTTTAAATAAATTAATACACAACTTACCTCTTTAAACTCATAATTGCACTCTTGCCCCATTCATGAATTAAAACCATATATGGGCTTCAAGACCATTTAATCAAATACAAATTAAAACCCATTTAATTGAGTTCTAATTAAGGTTTAGCTAAACCGGTCAAATTTCCCCAACTCTATTTCTTCAACCGTCTGGTTAAAAACCTAGGCCAGAAATCAACCGAATCGTTTTCAATTTGACTAAACTAAAAAGCGGATTTTTCCAATTTCCATCCATACTTATTTGTCACGTATTGTACTTAAAGCGTGTGCCCCTCTAGGCTCACTTCCCGTTGGCAGACTGGTAAAATTACTTTTTTACCCTTTCCATCATAAGTGGTCTCTAGCAAGACATTATGATTACCCAATGTTCGTGATTATCGATTATTCGACTTAACCTGTTACCGTACATGTCATTGTCCTTTTATCAAACCGATATCCAGATTGATCAATAGGCATAGAATCGTCACCCTAATTTATCAATCACTGTTTTTTGATATCTGAGATGACTGAAAACTGATACTAAGGTATCACCTGCACGACCGTGCTATTCCTTCAGTCATACTCATCAAGTGGCCTATAGGGATATCTTTCTCATATCGGAGTATGAGTGATAAATCCCTCAGACGCCTTTCGAGTTCACAAATGCAATTAATATCCAAGCCAATCAAAGCCGTTATAGCTACCTTTTTACAGGTAACGTTAGACTAGGTCAAACTTAGATATTCGTTACACAGTGCACACAAAGACTCTTTGGTCTTATGATATAATGACAAGCTGCGATCTGTGACTATCTCATGACTGGATCCATGTTCCATATTCACAATCGGGTTGTCCGATATCATCGACCTGATGATATCTATAATATAACTCTGGCACGCACTTTGCCATGATCAGTAGAGCATGATCACAAGGAGTTGGTCTCATACTGATCGCTTCTGAAGAAGCTTAGCTGATCAGGGACTTGTCGAATCCAATGCTTTCTGATCTACAGTTCTACTATAAGTGGTTATACACATAATGATATAGATCAAATTACATTAGATATACTACTACAACACATTAGTAATAGAATGTCTTTTATTATATCGAAAAATGTGTTGGATTTTTTGCCCTAACACAATGTATTTTCAATCTAATCATGTAATAAGATTATTAGTCGAAATAAAATAGGCATTCATATTACTAAGTGTTGTAGTAATATCTTAAGTATGATTTGATTTGTATCATTGATGTGTCAACACATAATAGTAGATCTACATATCAGATAAAATCTTACTTAAGCAGTCCCTGATCAGAATAGCTTCATAAGAAGAGATCGGTATGAGGCTAACTATAAATTATCACGCTCTACTGATCATGGTTAGAAGGGGGCCAGAGTTAGGTCATAGTATCACCAGACAGGGGTGATATAGGACGACCCGATCATGAGTATGTTACGTAGACACAGTCATAAACATACTCATATGTCGGCACATGCAATCACATCCTCAGACGGAAGGATCATTGAGGTCACTATGTAATGAGTGACGAGTTTAACTCAGTCTAACGTCTCTTGTAAAAGGGTTACAATAACGACTGTGATTGGCTCGATCACGAGATACATGAGTTGACTCAATAGATCATTGAAGGATTTGTCCCTCATACGGACGTGTGAGCAGATATCAGTTTAGGCCACTTGATGAGTACAACTGAAATACAATAGCATGGCCATGCAGTCGATACGGAGTATCAGTTACAATTCAGTTAACTCGGAATCAAGAAACAGGACAATTGAACGAGGATGACTTGTCTATGCCTCGTGGTTGTCAAAGATATCAAGAGGATACAAGGATAGATTCATGTACGACAAGGTTAAGTCGAAATGTCGATAATCACAAGCATTGGGTAATCATGATGTCTTGCTAGAGGTCACTCATGATTGAAAGGGTAAAATAGTAATTTTACCAGTCCCCCGACGTGTCGTGAGCCTAAAGGGTCACACACTAAAGTTTGAGTAAAACGGATGGAATCATATAGAGGAATCATGAGAGAGAGAAAATCCGGTTTTAGATTAAATCGGATTAGACCGATTTCGGTTTAGGACTAAGCCAGAAATCAAGAATGGTTTAGGCGGACAAATTAATTATAATATAATTAAATAGATTTAATTAATTTAGCTAAACATGGCCTAGCTAGAATGGGCTTCTCTACGTTAATTAATTAAAAGCTTTGGACTTTAAGCCCATTAAGGCCTTTAATTAATTATTGCCTAAAAGGGTTATAAAAAGGAAATTTTCAGATATGAAAATTAAGGAAAATTATTTTTAAAAACCCTAGCTACTCTCCCTCTCTCTCTCTCTAGCCGACCGGCTACCGCCCTCCCTCTCCGTCCGTTTTGCTTGCTTCATCTTCTAGTAAGGATCGTTGTGAGTATCCCCGGATTGCTCTTCCTGTGTGAACGATCTTTAGAGATTACTAAATCCTATTTAGTAACAAAGAGATTTTGAATCAAGTTAATATTCAAGTTTTATTCTAGCCTAGATCTCATGATCATGTAAGATCCTTATTTAATATGGAACTTTGAGGTTAATTTCCTGTATGGGCATGAAATTAATTGATTGGAACCCTCAAATAATTCCTTCAGTGGTATCAGAGGCTTGGTTACGCATGATTTTGTATTCGAGCATGATAGGCTAGATTTGATTTTGCAATGTATTTCGGTGTTGTAAATTTACAATTGTAAATTCTATGTTTTTTGGTTAATGAATTAATTGTTGGAACTTTTTTTATTCTTGCTGAAAAAGTTAAAATTGATCGAGTTAGATCGAGATCGAGACCCGCGGGAGGCCGAGGCTAGCCGAGAAACTAACCCCGGCCGCGCCACGGGCTGATCGCCCGGAACGAGGAAGCAGACCAGATCTGGCCGAGCCTCTCGGCTCCGGCCAGGCAACCATCCACGGCCAGCCCCCACGGGCTGGTCGGTCACGGCGCGGCCAGCCCTGGCAGCTAGGGTTTGGCCTAACCCAAAATTGGCCCTCGGGTCAATTTTGTTCGGTCAAACCGGAAAGGATTCGGGTCAGAACCGACCCAGAAAAATCCGAAATTTTCAGCAAGAATTAATTAAAATTTCAGACCAGTTCGGTTTTGATAAACCAGAGCGTGAACGGATTTAATTTAGAAATTAACAGGTTCAAAATAACGGTTTCGATAAACCATATTTTATGATTTAAATCAAGAAAAAATTGTATTAATATGTTTGCTTGATAACATGCTTGTTTGAAAACATGATTGTTTGATAAACGGTGTTTTCAACATGATTACTAAGTTAGCCCGAATTTAGAACTTAATTTTGGTTTGCAACCTGCGAGTTGCTTTTGGATTGTAATTTAATTGTGACTTGCGTGTCACAGCATTTATTTTATTTAAATTAAATGTAATTACGAAGTCCCAAGACAAAAAGAACCGAAGAGAAGGACGGCAATCTCGAGGAGGCGTGGAGCCAGTGGGAGTCTAGGAGAATAAGGAAAGACAAGACCTATTAGGTTTTAGTTTATTCCAGTAGGGTTAGCAGGCTAGCTAAAGCAAGTTTACATTTATGTTTATGAATGTATGATTTGATTTTCATAAGTTCATGTTAATTAGATCATCACCCACATGATTAATAATAATAAGTTAATCACGCACATGTAAACTGGAATTGAAAATATCTCTACATGGATTTGTAGATGAAAATTTAAAAATAAGATCAAGTAATGATCAGTGAGAATGGACATTTAACATACAAGTAATTTCAAGTCAAGCTAGATACCGCCCACTTTTCATCACATCGATTAGTTCTCAGACTCATGTGTGGATACGATGAACGTGGGTCCATGGGAATGGATTTTAATAGAAGATGGACAATCTTGCATGGGTACATGCGCATTAGCATAGTAACCATGCAGATTGGACTATGCGTTGAAAGATGGTTGACTTGGCTGCGATTCTCAGATGATCTGAGTCAGGGTATTAGATATAGAGCAATGTCGTATACATACAATGTATAAGCCCTAACCAAGAATCACATGGAATTGTGAAAGGACTGGACTGTCCTACTCCAATGTCCAAAACTGGGCCGATGAGATTAACTCACTTCAGTTTTGGGTATGCGGAGATCTTGGTTTAGATTCAGACACAAGAATCATAAATGTTCATAATCAAGTATCTCTCACTTCAACTTAATTAAGAATCTAATTGAATTTATTTTCATGTGTAGATTAATGGCACCGTCGCAACCCAAATCAACACGTTCTAGCAGTGAAGCCTTAAAGTCTCTACTGTCGAGTGACAGGTTGTCAGGGACCAACTTCCTGGTTTGGGAAAGGAACCTGAAGCTTGCCTTTCAGTATGACAGACAGGAGTATATCCTTACGGATAAGCCTATAAAAGTGCATGCAGATGATGCTAGCGAGGCTGATAAGAACGCTTATGACAAGTACATAAGCGATCGACAAGATGTTGGCATCCTCATGGTCGGGTCCATGGAAAATGACACCCAGGACCAGTTCATGCATCTCATGGACAATCCACAAGAGATGATGGAGGAGATCAAAGTATAGTACCAGAAGAATGCTCGTTAGGGAGTTTTTCTACAGCAGGCTAAATGCTGGTGAGGCAGTGAGCCCACATGTCCTCAAGATGAAGCGGCTCTTTGATCGATTGGCCTGTCTAGGTCACAGCTTCACAGAGCAGCTGAAATCAGACGTAGTCCTGATGTCGCTTCCTAAGGTTTATGGAGATGTGATCACAAGTTACAATGGGATGTTGGTGAAAGCAGACAAAAATCTCAAGGGCAAGACCCCTGAGGTTCAGATGGTCAATAAGGATGTCAACTTCAAAAGATCTAGTAAACCTACTGGCAGGTCACCAGGACATCCCAACATGGGCAAGGCACCAGCAGTGGCAGGTAAGGGTAAGGCGTCAATCCACCTAGCTAGGCAGATAAGGGCACCCAAGGTCCGAAGATCCAAGCGGTTCCTAGAACCGAAGGGAGTACTTCAACTTCAGGGGTAGTCTGTTACTACTGCCAACAACCAGGTCATTGGAAGAAGAATTGCAGGCAGCACAAGAAATATGTGAAGAGCTTGCAGAAGGGAGGACACCCTTCAGGACCTAGATCAGGTATTTACGTTGTTGAGTATAATCTCAACGTTACTTTCTCAAATACATGGGTAGTTGATACCGGAGCAGAAACTCACATTTGTGTTAATCTGCAGGATCTAGAAAGTAAGAAGCTCCTTGGGAAAGGCAAACGGGATTTGAGAGTCGGAGACAACAGTTCGGTGTCAACGACGGCTATCGGTTCTGTTAGACTTAGGATGCCCACAGGGCTTATTTTAGTTTTGGACGATATCTTATGTGTACCTACTTTTAGTAGGAATATTATTTCAGTATCCAGTTTAGACAAACTTCGTTTTGTATTCACCATAGACAATGGTTTATTTACTTTATCAAGAAATAATATTGTTTATGGCATTGCATCTATGGTTGTTGGATTATACATTTTAAATGTTGATAACTCTAACTACAGCTCAAACTATAACATAAATAAGAGGTTGAAGTCGGATGACTTAAACCAGACAGTGATGTGGCACTGTCGTCTGGGCCATATTGGCGAGAAACGCGTCTCGACACTTCACAAGTGTGGGCTATTAAGTCCGTTTGATTTCACACCAATCGAGAGATGTGAATCTTGCATTATGGGAAAGATGATAAAGGCGCCTTTTGGCGACTTAGGTGAAAGGGCGAGTGATCTCCTGGGCCTAATACATTCAGATGTGTATGGGCCCATGAGCACACAAGTCAGGAGAGGTTTCAGATACTTCATAACCTTTACCAAGGATTTCAGTAGGTATGGGTATGTCTATTTAATGAGACATAAGTCGGAGTCCTTTGATAAATTCAAAGAATTCCAGAATGAAGTACAGAACCAGCTTGACAAAAGTATAAAGTTCGTTATGATCGAGGTGGCGAGTACTTGGATCAAGATTTTCTCAGTCACCTAAGGGATAACGGTATACTCTCGGTACTAACTCCACCAGGAACCCCTCAGCTGAATGGTGTTTTCGAACGGAGGAATAGAACCCTACTTGACATGGTTCGTTCCATGATGAGTCACGCCGACCTTCCAGTATCTTTTTGGGGCCATGCCCTAGAAGCGGCCGCATTCATTTTGAATCGGGCACCTACAAAGACAGTGGAGACCACTCTATTTGACGTTTGGCAGGGGAAAGCTCCCAAACTGTCTTTCCTCAAGATCTGGGGGTGCGACGTTTATGTGAAGCAATTGCTTGGTGATAAACTCGAACCCAAGGCAGATAAGTGTGTCTTTGTAGGGTACCCCAAAGGAACTATGGGGTACTACTTCTATAAACCTGAAGAGAACAAGGTCTTTGTTGCTCGGGGTGGGGTTTTCTTGAAAAGAGAATTCTTATCCAAGAATCCTAGTAGGAGTCTGTGCTTCTTGAAGAAATTCGAGAAGACACAGAACAGCCTACAGAGGATGTAGAGGTACCCAATGAGGTAAATGATCCAAGTCCTATCCCAACAGAAACTCCTGTAGGACCAAGGAGGTCTTAAAGATCTCGTCAAACCCCAGTCCGATATGGCTTCTTAGCCACAGAGGGTAATGACTTGATCGTTGTGGATCAGGATGATCCCGCAACAGTTCAGCAAGCCTTGTCCAGCCCAAACTCCAAAGAATGGCAGAATGCCATGGATGAGGAAATGAAGTCCATGAAAGACAATCAGGTTTGGAACTTAGTAGACAGCACACCTGGGATAAAATCCATAGGGTGCAAGTGGATATTTAAGTTAAAGACAGATATGGACGGAAAGCCTCAGACTTACAAGGCAAGACTGGTTGCAAAAGGTTATCGTCAAGTTCAAGGCATGGACTATGATGAGACTTTTTCGCCAGTAGCCATGATTAAGTCAATTCGGATGATGTTAGCCATTGCAACATATTTCGATTACGAGAGATGGCAAATGGACGTCAAAACCGCATTCCTTAACGGGAATTTGCAGGAGGATGTCTATATGACCCAGCTGCAACGATCCATTTATGGATTGAAGCAAGCTTACAGGAGTTGGAACTTATGGTTTGATGAAGCCGTAAAAGAGTTCGAGTTTATCAGGAATCCAGATGAACCCTGTATCTACAAGAAGAGCAGTGGGAGTAACATAGTGTTCCTGATGCTGTATGTCGACGACATACTGGTCATGGGAAATAACGTCCCAACCTTGCTTAAGACCAAAGCTTGGTTAGGGAAGTGTTTCTCCCTGAATGACTTAGGAGAGTCCGCTTACATTCTAGGGATCAAGATCTATAGAGATCGATCCAAGAGAATTTTAGGCCTAAGTCAGAGCACCTACATAGATAAAGTGTTGAGAAGATTCTCAATGCTTGACTCTAAGAAAGGGAACCTCCCGGTAAGACATGGCATCAAGCTCAACAAGAATTAGTGTCCTAAAACACCTGATGAGCTTAAGAATATGGAGGGAATCCCATATGCTTCGGCAATGGGATCCATTATGTATGCCATGATCTGTACGAGGCCTGACGTATCGTTTGCTCTCAGCTGTGCCAGCAGATTTCACTCTAACCCAGGCCAAGATCACTGGATTGTCGTCAAGTGTATCCTCAAGTATCGGAGGAGAACAAAGGACGCCTTCTTAGAATATGGCGGGATAGAAATAGAACTGAGCGTCACTGCATATGTTGACGCTAGTCGGTGTGGGTCAGAAGCTTCTTGAGTGGATTATATGTACTGCCGCGAACGTCTGATCCCCTGAGCTTATGTTGTGACAACACGGGGGCCGTAGCACTTGCTAAAGAGCCCAGATTTCACAACAGGACCAAGCACGTCGAAAGAAAGTATCACATCATCAGAGAGATGGTTGATAAAGGCAAAGTACAGATAAGCTACATTTCAACGCATGATAATCTAGCTGACCCCTTAACTAGGTCACTACCGCAGCCTAAGCATGAGGAGCATGTTAGGGGAATGGGTTTAGATTGGAATACCAATTGGGTCTAGGGCAAGTGGGAGACTGTTGGTTTTTTTTGCCCTAACACAATGTATTTTCAATCTAATCATGTAATAAGATTATGAGTTGAAATAAAATCGGCATTCATATTACTAAGTATTGTAGTAATATCTTAAGTATGATTTGATTTGTATCATTGATGTGTCAACACATAATAGTAGATCTACAGATCAGATAAAATCTTACTTAAGCAGTCCCCGATTAGAATAGCTTCATAAGAAGCGATCGGTATGAGGCTAACTCTAAATGATCACGCTCTACTGATCATGGCTAGAAGGGGGCCAGAGTTAGGTCATAGTATCACCAGACATGGGTGATATAGGACGACCCGATCATGAGTATGTTACATAGACACAGTCATAAACATACTCATATGTCGGCACATGAAATCACATCCTCAGACGGAAGGATCAGTGAGGTCACTATGTAATGAGTGGCGAGTTTGACTCAGTCTAACGTCTCTTGTAAAAGGGTTATAATAACGACTGTGATTGACTCGATCACGAGATACATGAGTTGACTCAATAGATTATTGAAGGATTTATCCCTCATACGGACGTGTGAGAAGATATCAGTTTAGGCCACTTGATGAGTACAACTGAACTACAATAGCATGGCCATGCAGTCGATACGGAGTATCAGTTACAATTCAGTTAACTCGGAATCATGAAACAGGACAATTGAACGAGGTTGACTTGTCTATGCCTCGTGGTTGTCAAAGATATCAAGAGGATAGAAGGATAGATTCATGTACGACAAGGTTAAGTCAAAATCTCGATAATCACAAGCGTTGGGTATGATGTCTTGCTAGAGGCCTCTCATGATTGAAAGGGTAAAATGGTAATTTTACCAGTCTGTCGACGTGTCGTGAGCCTAGAGGGTCACACACTAAAGGTTGAGTAAAATAGATGGAATCATATAGAGGAATCATCAGAGTGACAAAATCCGGTTGTGGATTAAACCGGATTAGACCGATTTCGGTGTAGAACTAAACAGGAAATCAAGAACGGTTTAGCTGGACAAATTATATATAATCTAATTAAATAGATTTAATTAATTTAGCTAAACAGGGCCTAGCCAGAATGGGCTTCTCTACATTAATTAATTAAAAGCTTTGGGCTTTAAGCCCATTAAGGCCTTTAATTAATTATTGCCTAAAAAGGGTTATAAAAAGGAAATTTTCAGAACTGAAAATTAAGGAAAATTATTTACAAAAACCCTAGCTACTCTCCCTCTCTCTCTCTCTCTCTCTCTAGCCGACCGGCCACCTCCCTCCCTCTCCGTCCGTTTTGTTTGCTTCGATCTTCTAGTAAAGATCGTTGTGAGTATCCCCGGATTGCTCTTCCCGTGTGGAGATCTTTAGAGGTTACTAAATCCTATTTAGTAACAAAGAGATTTTGAATCAAGGTAATATTCAAGTTTTATTCTAGCCTAGATCTCATGATCAATTCATGATCATGTAACATCCTTATTTAATATGGAACTTTGAGGTTGATTTCTTGTATGGGCATGAAATTAATTGATTGGAACCCTCAAATGTTTCCTTCAAAATGATGTACGTTACAATATAGATTGAGTTATTACATTGGACTAGGGCATAGTACTAACAAAAATGCTACCTCTTCCCTCAGTTCTCAGTCTCTCTCTCTCCCAACAAAACGCTTAGGGTTTACATTGCTCCCGATTCAACACACTCTACACCAAAAACAGATCTCTCATCAAAACCTCTCTACCAAAACAACAATGGTGAGGATCAAGCATGTCGCAAAAAGAATCAGAACCCCTAGACCAGTTCGAAATCAGTTTGGGGTCAAGACGCGCGGAACAAGTTTTTCAGAAGAGGGATCTAAAAATACACAAAGCGAGTCATTGACGGACAGAAACAAAAACGCACCAAACTTGGGTAAGGAGCAGGATGCTCAAACACCTCTCGACTCCCCTGATGAGATTATGGAACAGATTAATAAGGATTCATCAGAAGAAACCCACACGAAGAGTGAGGACAATATCTCTCTCGAAAATCTAATGGCTAGGAAAAATGTTGAGAAAAGAAAGGAGCTGCAGGATGAGGAAGAAGAGAGCCCAGAAGAACCCCTGAAAAGGAAAAGAATGGATCCTGGTAGAGCTAAGGCACCTGTCCCAACGACAGAAAAAATCAAGAAGAAAAAGACAACACTGCCTCCAGTAAAAGTTCCGTCTACACTAGAAGAGGAGGAAGGAGAAAGCGAAGAGGAGAACTTGTCATATCTCCCAAACCGAAGCACTAGAAAAGGGGTAGGAAGACAAAGAATTCCTAAAGACGTTCCGGATGTACCAATAGACAACATCTCGTTTCATTTTGCCAAAGGAGCCAGCAAATGGAAATATGTGTGCAACCGCATCATATACCCTGAAAGAGAGCTCTCTTCCGAGGCCAAAGAAATGAAGATCATCATGGACCTACTACGCGGGGCAGACCTCCTCAAAAACCATGTCAGACATTGGTACCTACTATCCCTCTCTCGTAAAGGAATTCGATGTGAATCTCCCAACCACGTTCAATAACTTAGATGATCCACAGTATAGAAGGGTGTTTGTAAGGGACACTATTTTAAAATCACACCTGAGGTAATCAACTTCCATCTGGGAAGAAGTGTAGCAAATGACACGACAAAGCTCCCACCTATGGACCACATCACTCAAGAAATCTCAGGAGGAAGAAAGAAGGTTTGGCCAACCAAAGGATCCATGGCCTCATCGGAACTCACAGTCAAGTACTCTATTATCTACCGCATTGGGATAGTAAATTGGGTACCCTCCTCTCACGCCTCTAGCATCAACATGGATCTGGCCAAACTCATCTACCAAATCAGTATGAATCTTCCTCTAGACTTTGGGTTACTTGTTATTGAACATCTAACAAAACATGTGAGATCATATGCTATCAAATTGCCCATTGGATTTTCTTCTCTTATAACTAGCATACTTCTTCAACAATGTCCTACCACTATTTGTGACAATGATGTTGATGGCAAACGCCCGTTAGTGCTTCATATTAGCCCAAAGTTGTTTGAAGGTAAACATATCAAAGACCTTCCACGCCCGGCTACAAAAACCTTTGAAAGAGGAAGCAACACTAGCGCAACCAGGTCCATCAAAGATAGGACGGTACACGAGCTAATGGAGGGTATAGCTGATCTAGAGACCATCATCCACACTCTAGCAAACCGGAAGGCCACTTATGAGCAGCTCCTCAACGACATGTTAGCTATACCTGAGGAAGGCCCCACTACTGAAGAAGAAGTTGCTACCTCCTCCTGAAAACAGACCAGTTACTTAAACTTGTTCCTACAAAACTCATTTATTTTTGAACTCTTGAATCTCCGGGGACTGTCCGGGTTACTTTTTGTGAACAATGTTTTTTGCTCCTTGGTGGAGCTGGATATGCGCCTCGTGTTTAGAGGCTGGATATTTTGTGGTTTAAATTTTTCTGTGCTTACCCTTTTCCATTTTTGAGGCAATCAGGGGGAGATGATTTGGACCTACATGGTCAACCTATGGTCATCAAGATATTGGTGATCTGTAACAGTGTCTGGTCTGGTCTATAGCATGTGTAACTACATGTTAGAGACTTGTGTCACCTGTCACCTTTAACATGTGTAACTACATGTTAAAGTAGTGTTTGCTGAAACATGCGTCACAAACATGTTCAGCTTACTTTGCGACTTAAGGAACGACATGATTAGAACATGTGTAACAAACATGTTACAACTTGTCGGTACATCATTAATTGGAACATGCGTCACAAACATGTTGCAACATGATGAACACTCCTTACCACAAAGAGACAGAAGAAAAAGACTTGCACTATGTACCTTGATGATAAAGGACGAGAAGACTCAACAAGAAGACGTGATCTGCTGCAGCACACAGAAGTCAAACATGAAGATTGACAATGGCTGAAGAGGATCGTCATAGACGGGAGATAAAACTCGACCGGAGATTGCGAAGAACAGAAGACGTGTCATCAAGATGTGCTTGCCTAAAAAATTGCCAAAGGGGGAGATTGTTGCTACGTTCAATGTTGGCAGATTTTTTAAGCACAAGGTAAGATGTCAGACAACATATCGCAACATATGTAGTATGACATTATGTGCGCAGAATTAGTCAAGTACAGCAACGTTCCTGTTTAGACAGAGAACATCAGCGCGCGTGAGTTTTAGGCAACGACTAAATAAGGCAAACTCCAGCTAGCATCAAGACACATCAGCAAGGCCTGTAGGCAGTAACGCCGACTTTCCAAACTTTCCAAAGACGGCAAGGGTTTGGATTTCCTAATCGGTATTGGAAACCGATTAGGCTACTCGAGTTGCTATAAAGCAGGTGCTTTACCCCTTAGCAACTCGTCTGCTTTTACGTCATTCCTGTGCTAAATACTTAGAGCTCGTGACCGTGTAAGATTAGCGGATCAGAGGCTGTTTTATTTAGAAGGACATTGTCGATCACAAACATCAACTCGCAAGGATTTGAGTGTTTGTGATATGAAGGTATTTGTTCGTGATTGAAGTCTCACGAAAAAGATTGTCGAAGACAACGCAACCGAGCATAGGCTTGCTCGAAGGGTGGAATTGAGAGGATCTCAAAGACAGGGGGAGAGGCCCTTGGTCGAGGTTGTTCACGGTGAGATCTATAGTAGCTTAGGACAATAGCTTGTGTGATAGCTAGTTGATGCTTGAAGTTGTACTATTGACTACAAGATAGTGAAAACATATTGTGTGTATTCTATTTATTGTTCTGTTATTTACTTATACGTGATCAGACAAGTGGTCGAACAAATTTTCACAACATTGTGTTCGACATCTTGTCCCTGCAACAACTCAGAATTTCACACTCTACGAGCCTCGCACTGCCCAGATGTTTACAAGTCGCTGTTAAGCTCTTGTGCGTGAACCTTCAATCACGTCTTCACATAAAACCCTCAATCACTCACACTTGATCTTCCGATTCTAATAGTGATACACAATCGTCCTTCGGGGAATCAACAAACTCTCAGCCTGCCAGTCCTGCACGTTTAATAGCTCTATGTATTCACCAAAAAAACTACAAGAAGTCGCTCGCTGCTAAGGGTGGAGCCTAAGCTTTTATAGCAACTGCAAAATTAATTCTGGAACGCATTGGGGTTACCATAATCCTAGTGGATTTAGGTTTCCCAAATCATTAACGCTGATATCTTTTCAGAGTCTCTATCACGGCAAGAAGCTTTCCAGAATCATGATTCACTCAAGACTTACCAAAAGCCTTGTACACAGCTGGATCTTTCCAATCACAATATGTCTCCTAATTATAGAAACTTTCCAATCCTGCGATCCACAAATGTCACGAAAGATGTTGAGACTAAATGTTTGACATCTTTCCTGACCAGATGCTCGACATCTTTCGTATCGCCTAAAAAACAAGTCAATAACAAACTAACAACAATAACAACTATTTAATTTTGGAAATTAGTAACATACTAAGATTAACATAAACCCTAACCCCCAAATTAACATAGACCATAACCCCTAAATTAGATAAACCTAAAATTGGGAAAAACATTAAACCTACTGAAGAGGTGTTGAATGAGGCTGACTAGAGGCGACGGGGGCTGGACGCGACAGAGATGATGACGGTGACGGTGACAGCGGCGGTGGACGAAGGGGCGGTGGCGGAGCTGTGGACGGGGACGGGGATGCGCTGGTAGAGACATGGACGGAGGCGAGAAGAAAAAGAAAGGGGGCGAAGACATGGCGGAGCCGTGGACGGTTGTGGAGCGTCGAAGGATGGAGGCCGAATGGAGGGGAGGCTAGATGTGGCTTTGCCGGCGTCGATTGGAGGCGAGGCCGTAGCTGGAGGATGGAGGCCGGACGGAAGATGATGGAGAACGCTGGAGGTGATAGCGGCCGGAGGCGCTGGGAAGCAAGGCCGGAGCAAGGAGGCTCTATCCTTGAGGCACCGAGTTTATTGGAGAGAGAAGGAGGCGATGAGGGATAAGAGAGAAATGGATAAGGTTAAGAGAAGAATAAATTATGACATGGAGGGTTTTATGGCAGCACATGTTGCAAGTGTAGGGTTTTGGAGCGTTCTAGATCGTCGAGATAGCGGAAGCAATAAAAGATAATCTACTCCAAACCTTGTCCAAGAACATTTAAACCATTAAATCCCAAAGCAAAATCTATTCCACAAGATGTTTACCTTTAAGTCTTGTTTGAATCGATAAAGAAGAACGTTCGGATCTTCTTCTCTAAAGCTAGTCCACACCAAGAGGATGATCTTCAAGATCCTTCACTTAATTGCCTACTAGAACAATTAAATGAAGAACAAGAGAGCAAGATGATGAAGAGGAGAGGGGTGGCCGGCCACAATGAGAGAGAGAGAGGATTTTTTTTTGTGTTTTGTGACTTAATGAATTAATGAATTAAAGTCTTGCATTATAATTCATCACCCAACTCACAAGTATGGGTTAAAAGTGATTGGTATGGGCTTAAAGGTGCTTTAACCCATACCCCTTAAATCACTCACCTCTTAATCCACAATCACCAACTAAGCATGGCATTGTGTAGCCCCCACAATGGCCCCACCAAGTGGGCCGGCCATATGGCCTTATTGGGCCCTTATTGGGCCGGCCATGAGGCTTCATGGGCCGAGCCCAATGGGCCTTCCCGTGTTGTCTCATGCCGCGTCCAAAAGTTGCCCGACCTTTTTGTCGTTACTTATCAAACAAAGTCCGACGCGATATCGACGAAAAACTCAATTTTTCTCGATTCGCTAATTATTCTCTCAAACCGAACCTATGGCACAAAACCTCCAGTTTTGTCCATATACTTCTCCTTAAGAAACATCCATGTTTCCTTGTCTCAAGTTATCCGTCTTGTATGTGTGTGACCCTCTAGGCTCATGCCACCGTTGGCAGATCAGCGCAAGACTCGCTCTTGCCCGATCCATCATAAGTGGTCTCTAGTAAAACATTATGATTACCCAAGGTGCACGATGATCGATAATTCGACTTAACCTTTGTGCGTACAAGTCACCATCCTTTTATCTCTAGATATCCCAATTGATCTCAAGGCATAGAGTCGTCTCCCTTGTTCAATCAATCATTGTTACTTGATATGCGAGATGACTGAGAACTGATAACCCGTATCATTTGCATGGCCATGCTTTTTCTCTCAGTTAGTCTCCATCAAGAGGCCTTCTAACGGATATCTTTCCCATACCGTAGTATGAGGGATAAATCCCTTAGCCGTCTTTCGTGTCACTCATGCAACCCGTTCCGCCACCCAATCATGCCCTTTATAGCAATCCTTTTACAGAAAGCATTTGGCGCAAGTTAAAGCCGTACGTTCATTGCATAGTGATCACAAAGACTCCTTGGTCTAAGGACGTCGTGACAAGCTATCGCATCTGAATATGTTTATGGCTTAATCTATGAAAACACTATTCAATGCGGGTCGTCCGATATCAATCACCTCATGATATCTATGATATGGTTCCAGGATCCCACATCCTTATGACAAGTAGAACTACGTCATTAAGAACCATCCTCATACTGGTCGCTTTTAAGGAAGCATAGGTTGACCAGGGACTCGTTAAGTGTGATCCGTACAAATTTATGGTTCTACTACTTTAGTGGTCATAAATCAGATCATGCTTAACATATTACTTCAACACATAAGTAATATAAATCCGTTTATATTTATACATTACAAACGATGATATTTGAACATAGACGTTTACAGGCTAATACCAATTGGACTAGGGCACAAATGCTATCAATCTCCCACTTGCCCTTAGCTCCAATCTAAGTCCCAGTCTATACCCATTGACCTAATATGTTTTTCATGTTTATCTTGAGGAAGAGCCTTGGTCAATGGGTCGGCTGTGTTATCATAAGTCTACTGGGTTAGACGGGTTTTTAATTACACCTAACCCAGCCATGAAACTCCTGATCCATACAGCCTCTTTTGCCGCCTCACATGCGGCAATGTACTCAGCTTCCGTCGTAGAGTCGGCAATGGTATCCTGCTTCTTGCTTTTCCAGCTGAATGCTCCACCGTTCAACATAAACACATATCCCAACTGACTCTTAAAGTCATCGGGGTCTGTCTGGAAACTAGCGTCGACATATCCTTTGACGACGAGATCATCATTTCTGCCCCCGTATACAAGAAAGGCGTCCTTGGTTTTTCTCAAATATTTGAGAATCGCCTTGACAGCCATCCAGTGTGCCTCACCGGGTTTGGATTGATGTCTACTGGTACAGCTTAGGGCAAACGAGACATCCGGTCTCGTGCATATCATGGCATACATTATGGACCCTATAGCCGAAGCATATGGGATCTCATTCATTCTTGCTAGCTCTGCAGGTGTCTCAGCACCCTGCTTCTTGCTAAGCTTCACGCCATGACGCATGGGCAGCAATCCTTTCTTTGAATCTTGCATTGAGAATCGTCTCAACACCTTGTCTATATAAGTGCTTTGACTTAAGCCCAAGACCCGCTTGGCACGGTCTCTATATATCTTGATTCCCAAGATGTAAGAGGCCTCGCCTAAGTCCTTCATTGCGAAACACTCACCTAACCAAGTCTTCGTTAAGAGCAAGGTAGGGACGTCGTTTCCAATGAGCAGTATGTCATCAACATAAAGCACTAAAAAGATTATATTGCTCCCACTTGCCTTTTTATACACGCAAGGTTCATCATCGTTCTTGACGAAGCCAAACCGTTTTACTACTTCATCAAAACGCTGATTCCAACTCCGAGATGCTTGCTTCAAACCATAGATTGATTTGAGCAACTTGCAAATCTTTCCCTTATTCTTTGGATCCTCAAAACCCTCAGGCTGAGACATATAAACGTCCTCAGCAAACCTCCCGTTGAGGAAGGCGGTTTTGACATCCATTTGCCATATCTCATAGTTGTGATATGCTGCTATGGCAAGAAGAATGCGGATAGATTTGACCATAGCTACTGGAGAAAAGGTCTCTTCATAGTCAATTCCGTGGACTTGTCTATAACCTTTTGCTACCAGTCTCGCTTTATAGGTCTGAGGTTTGCCATCCATGTCAATCTTTATTTTAAAGATCCATTTACACCCTATGACCTTAACATCAGGGGTATGATCTACCAAGTCTCACACTTGATTATCTGACATGGATTGCATTTCTTCCCTCATGGCTTCTAGCCATTTCTCAGAGTCGGTTCCGTCCAAAGCCTCTCGAAAGGTAGCTGGATCATTGTCCACTAGTACTAAACCATCACCTTCAGTTACTAAGAACCCGTATCTGACAGGTGCATGACTTATCCTTTCAGAGCGCCTCGGACCGTCCTCATTAACTGCAGCTATTGGTTCTTGCTCAATGACCACTTCTGGCTCTACCTCTTCTAGTGGGTCTTCTTGTGGTTCCCGAGTGACCATCTCATCTAGAACTTCATCAAGATGAATAGCCCTCCCACTGACTGTCTTGGAAATGAACTCTTTTTCCAAGAACGTCCCACCTCGAGCGACAAAAACTTTATTTTCGCTCGGTTTGTAGAAGTAGTATCCTTTTGTTTCTTTTGGATATCCGACGAAAGTGCATTTATCTGATCTTGGTTCGAGCTTGGTTGCAAGCAACCTTTTAACATAAGCCTCGCAACCCCAGATTTTAAGGAAGGACAAAACGGGTTCCTTCCCGTACCATTTTTCAAATGATGTCCCTTCCACTGCTTTCGACGGAGCCCTATTTATTATGAAAGCGGCCGTTTGCAGAGCATAACCCCAGAAGGAGATCGGGAGATCAGTGAGACTTAACATTGATCGAACCATATCTAACAATGTTCGATTCCTCCGTTCGGACACACCATTAAGTTGCGGTGTTCCTGGCGGAGTCCACTGAGATAGTATTCCACCTTCAGTAAGATAACTAAGAAACTCCTCGGATAAGTATTCTCCACCCCGATCAGAACGGAGTGCCTTGATACTCTTTCCGAGTTGGTTTTCTACTTCAGTCCTAAACTCTTTGAATTTATCAAAAGCTTCGGACTTATGTCTCATGAGATAGACATAACCATATCTACTGAAATCGTCAGTAAATGTGATAAAGTAGCCTAAACCACCTCTGGCATGCGTACTCATTGGTCCACATACGTCTGAATGTATTAGACCCAATAAGTCACCTGCCCTCTCACCTAAACCAGTGAAGGGCGCTTTAGTCATCTTGCCCATCAAACAAGCTTCGCATCTTTCAGTCGCTTGGAATTCGAATTGACTTAGAAGTCCGCGCTTATGAAGCGCTGAGATGCGTTTCTCATTTATGTGACCTAGACGACAATGCCAGATAAGAGTTTGGTCTAAATCATTAGTTTTAAACCTCTTAGCATTTACATTATAGAGCATGTTGGATTTCGAGTTTTGCATATTCAATATGTATAATCCTCCAACAGTGCGAGCATTGCCATAATATATGTTGTTGCGCATAATATCAAAAAACCCGTTCTTAATATTAAAATAATATCCCTCTATTTCAAGAAGAGAAATTGAGATAATATTCCTGTTGAAAACAGGTACGCAAAACACATCATTAAGTTCAATTACAAGCCCACTGGGCAAAACAAGGTTCACAGAACCCACAGCAGTTGCGGCAACTCTGGTATTGTTCCCAACTCTTAGGTCCACCTCGTTTTCCTTTATATCTCTTCTACTGTGTAACACCTGCACATCAGCACAGACATGAGACTCAGCTCCAGTGTCTAGTACCCAGGTATTTATTGTAGAAAGATATAGCTCTAATGGAATACCTGATGAAGTAGCGGCCCCACCGCCCTTCTTCTGATCCTCCTTCAGCTGCTGACAGTCTTTCTTCCAATGACCAGGCTTTTGACAGTAGAAACAGACCGACTCCTTTGCCTTCCCTTTGCCTTGTACGGGCATGTGAGGTCTAGGAATAAATGGTCGTCTGTTCCTCCCTACGAGGTGTCTTGGGCCTTTACCCTTGCCACCAACAGCTTTGAAGCTGGGTCCCTTCTTGACCATGAAGACATTTTTGGACGAACTGCCCCTTATGCTCTTCTCGGCAGTTACTAGCATGCTGTGCAACTCCGACACGGTCTTGTCCATATCATGCATATGATAGTTCATGACGAACCCACCATATGCATGAGAAAGGGATTGCAGAACAAAATCCGCAGCCATTTCCTTTTCCATAGACATACCGATACTAGTCATATGGTCAAAATGCCCCTTCATCTGTAGGACGTGAGGACCTACGGAGCTGCCTGCTGACATCTTGCAGGCTATGAGTTCTCGGAGAACAGTGTATTTTTCAATACGTACTTTCTCCTTGAACATATCCTTGATCTGTGCAAACATTGCAAACGGATCATGGGATAGCTCCATAAACTGCTTTTGGAGGTCCGCCTCCATGCAGCCCAGCATGACACACGCAACGTCGATAGAGTCGCTAAGGTGTTTCTGGTACGCATCCTTAACGACCCTCGTTGCGTTGGCAGCTGGCTCCTCAGGGATAGCATTATCAAGGACGTACTCCCTGCGTTCCATTTTTAACACAAGTCGTAAATTTCTGTCCCAGTCTAGATAATTTGTCCCGTTGAGTTTACACTTCTCGAGTATAGTCCTCAATGACAAATTAGACGAGTTTGTTGAATTACTAGCCATTTCTACACGAAGAAAGTAAATTTAATCAGAATAGTTGAATAAATTTACGAAGATCCGAATTAAACACCAACCATTAGATTCTAAAATTTAGAATCTTTAAACCAAGATCCCTTATTCGTCATTTGAAGTGCGCTAAGGCGCACCGCTCCAATTGACTTATTTAGGTAGGACATCCGTCCAATTACAACCCGTGTAACTCTTAGTCAGGGTATGTGTAAAACACACGACTTACCCTTCCGATGCCCCAGCTCGACCTCAGGCCAAGAATCGTGGTTGAGTCAACCAACTTTCACTAACGAGTTAACTTTGTGCAAATGCTCCGCTAAGGCGCACGACATCCCACAAAGTTTACCATTCCCATCTAGAACCCATTCGATCGATGCTCCGCTAAGGCGCACGACATCGATAAAATGTTTCTACATGGGTGTGAATTTGGGTGGCATCTCACTTGACTCAAATTAACTTGTAATTTGGTTGTGTTTAATAATTCGAAAGTATTTGGTACAATTACGAACCCGTCATCAACAACCCGTGTTGTGACGTTTCTAATTGTATCACATACTATCTTCATTTGAATCCATCATTTGCAACCCGTGCAAATACGTTTCAAATTTGAACTCATCCATCACAACCCGTGTGATGATAGTTCACAACGCTTTAAACATGCAAACAGTTAAATTTGATTTTAATCTTTGCATGTGAGGTGATCGCTTATAAACTTATAAACTAATCATGCAAGCATGCAATTAATTAAATAATTCAAGCAAGCATCCATAAAGCGTTAAATATGCATTTTATAGCCCATCCTAATCTTAGGATTCTACGAGTCTTCACATCTTCTCGTCTTTCTCATTCGGGCTCCCACTAGCTCTTGGACTTCCTCCAAGACCGTCATCGTGCTCGATTTTCCATCCTTCTCGTCTTTGAGTAATAATTACAATTAATACTCGGTTCGTAGACCGGATAAAAAATAATTACACTTTATGGGCTCGAATAAAAGAATAATTACACGCTAACACTAACGGTATGCAAACCGTGAAAGCGATAAATCTAATGGGCTACTAATGCATCATACATTTCATCACATCATCCAACATGTTATCACACAAACATGTTATCAAATAATATGCAATAATTCCGGTTTTAATTTTGCCAAGTTGCTTGGTCGGGTTTATCGAAACTAGACCTTTTCGAAAAACGGTTTATCGAAACCGATTAAATTTTGAAAGTTTTCGAAATATTGGATCGCGGGTTCGTGACATGGATCAAACATCACACACGAACCAAGTCGGGCCAAGCCAATGGGACGAGGGCCCATTGGGCCGAGCCCAACTATGCACAGCCCGGTTTGGGCCTTGGAAGGCCCAAACCTGGCTTGCCGCCACTCTCGGCCTCGGCCAAGAGTGGGGACGGGCCCGGTCACCGCCGGCCTCACCGGCCTCCGGTGACCTCCGTCCGGTACCTCCGATCCGGCTCCCCGAGAGTCTCTTCTCGGACCCGACAAATCCAATAATTTCCGAAAAATTCCAAATTTAATATATTTTTCAAAATTAACATATTTCATGCAAATCTCCCAAAAAGCATTAAAATCATGTTATCAACTTTTGGCATGCAAATAATCACAAAACCGAAATGAATTCAACAAGACAAAGATTAAGAGGGTAACCAACCCTCTGATACCACTGTAGGGTTTTGGAGCGTTCTAGATCGTCGAGATAGCGGAAGCAATAAAAGATAATCTACTCCAAACCTTGTCCAAGAACATTTAAACCATTAAATCTTAAAGCAAAATCTATTCCACAAGATGTTTACCTTTAAGTCTTGTTTGAATCGATAAAGAAGAACGTTCGGATCTTCTTCTCTAAAGCTAGTCCACACCAAGAGAATGATCTTCAAGATCCTTCACTTAATTGCCTACTAGAACAATTAAATGAAGAACAAGAGAGCAAGATGATGAAGAGGAGAGGGGTGGCCGGCCACAATGAGAGAGAGAGGATTTTTTTGTGTGTTTTGTGACTTAATGAATTAATGAATTAAAGTCTTGCATTATAATTCATCACCCAACTCACAAGTATGGGTTAAAAGTGATTGGTATGGACTTAAAGGTGCTTTAACCCATACCCCTTAAATCACTCACCTCTTAATCCACAATCACCAACTAAGCATGGCATTGTGTGGCCCCCACAATGGCCCCACCAAGTGGGCCGGCCATATGGCCTTATTGGGCCCTTATTGGGCCGGCCATGAGGCTTCATGGGCCGAGCCCAATGGGCCCTCCCGTGTTGTCTCATGCCGCGTCCAAAAGTTGCCCGACCTTTTTGTCGTTACTTATCAAACAAAGTCCGACGCGATATCGACGAAAAACTCAATTTTTCTCGATTCGCTAATTATTCTCTCAAACCGAACCTATGGCACAAAACCTCCAGTTTTGTCCATATACTTCTCCTTAAGAAACATCCATGTTTCCTTGTCTCAAGTTATCCGTCTTGTATGTGTGTGACCCTCTAGGCTCATGCCACCGTTGGCAGATCAGCGCAAGACTCGCTCTTGCCCGATCCATCATAAGTGGTCTCTAGTAAAACATTATGATTACCCAAGGTGCACGATGATCGATAATTCGACTTAACCTTTGTGCGTACAAGTCACCATCCTTTTATCTCTAGATATCCCAATTGATCTCAAGGCATAGAGTCGTCTCCCTTGTTCAATCAATCATTGTTACTTGATATGCGAGATGACTGAGAACTGATAACCCGTATCATTTGCATGGCCATGCTTTTTCTCTCAGTTAGTCTCCATCAAGAGGCCTTCTAACGGATATCTTTCCCATACCGTAGTATGAGGGATAAATCCCTTAGCCGTCTTTCGTGTCACTCATGCAACCCGTTCCGCCACCCAATCATGCCCTTTATAGCAATCCTTTTACAGAAAGCATTTGGCGCAAGTTAAAGCCGTACGTTCATTGCATAGTGATCACAAAGACTCTTTGGTCTAAGGACGTCGTGACAAGCTATCGCATCTGAATATGTTTATGGCTTAATCTATGAAAACACTATTCAATGCGGGTCGTCCGATATCAATCACCTCATGATATCTATGATATGGTTCCAGGATCCCACATCCTTATGACAAGTAGAACTACGTCATTAAGAACCATCCTCATACTGGTCGCTTTTAAGGAAGCATAGGTTGACCAGGGACTCGTTAAGTGTGATCCGTACAAATTTATGGTTCTACTACTTTAGTGGTCATAAATCAGATCATGCTTAACATATTACTTCAACACATAAGTAATATAAATCCGTTTATATTTATACATTACAAACGATGATATTTGAACATAGACGTTTACAGGCTAATACCAATTGGACTAGGGCACAAATGCTATCAGCAAGTGTGCTGCCCTAGTGTCAGACACTTAGTTATCCCTAATTTGACTTCATCTGATTCAATCGCATCAACAGCAACCGAGTGTAAATATGTGGTTCAATTATCCTTAATTTTTTGGTACTATATGTTCACACCATATACATTAAATTGAACGGTGTGATCATGTGAAAAATATATAATTTTCTCGAACGAGAGTTACTTTACCCCTAATCTGATACTTTGATCATACTATAATGTTCTTAAAAACTAATTTTTGATCTAACCATACGGATATGATCTTCATGCAATAAGATTTCATAACAACATCTCGAAACCGAAATCAGAGTTTGTCTGAGGTCCAAAATGTGAGGTCAAAGGGCATTGACCAAAAAGTCAACTTGTTGACTTTTTGATCCAACCGTACGGATAGGATACTCATGTAATAAGCTTTCATAACATCATCCCAAAATTGAAATCGGAGTTTGTTTGAAGTCTAAAATGTGAGGTCCAATGACATTGAGTAAGAAGTCAACTTGTTGACTTCTAGGGCAGCGCATGTATGCACATATTAGGGCAGCACGCCTACAAAGTGTGCTGCCATAACCGCGCTTATGGCAACACATATAATGTGCGCTGCCTTAATCGTGCTTATGGCAGCACACTTTGGAGGTGTACTGCCCTAAGGGCAATTAAGGGCAGCACACGCACTTTACGTGTGCTGCCGTATTGCCCAAATGGTGTAGTGTACCAACGATATATCAAGATTTTCTACCTCCTCATAACGACACCGCGATAATCGGTGAAAATACTGGTCAACCGGGAAAATTCAAATTAAATTCAGTTTAATCTAGTCTGATTCGGTTCAAATCAATTGATTTTGATTAAATCTAATAAATTATTGTATAATTCAGTTCATCTAATTAAAATCTATTTTGACATTTAGGTTAAAACAATTACATAATCCAAAATAGTTATTATTGACAAGTTTGTAATTAAAACGATTGAATATCATTCATTTTGTCTTTAATAAATAATAAATATGAGTATATGTGCATTTTGGCGCGGATTTCCCGCAATCTCCCCAAGTTTGTCAAATCTCTCTTTTTGTCAGCTGATCGATATATTCTAATATTCGAGTTCCACAACCTTGACCCTAACAATGAAATAAAATGTTAGAGCCCCCAAAGGGACAAGCCAACAGTTGAGCGCACTGTTTGTAGTAAGGTCGAAGGTTCGATCCTACTGAGAGGGTGGGGAAGAGTTTGTGGGTAGATAGGGTTGATGTAATTTTCAAAAAGAATAAATAAAATGTTACAACTTAATGAAGTTGCTTCATCTTTTTCACACAAATTTAAAATTTTTCTACGACTAGGTAAGCGAAGCAATGACGTTAGGTTGGTCGTCGAGCAGCCCAATACCATCGATGTTAAGTCTTATTCACACATATAGTGAATCATGATATGTACCATGAGAGTTAGACTTGTTGACAGTTATGGGAGACAACTTTCTCGGAGATCTGCTATACGTTTTTCATGAAGTAACAGGGTGATGAATTTCTCCGTGTTGAATTTGAGCTGGACGACGGATTAAAAATACAGAAGAAGGGTGACATTACAGCCTTCACTTAATTGTAGTTTTTTTATTTCAAATATATATAATATGAAGTTAAAGAAGTTGGTATTGACTGGATTGAGGTAGGTAATGTCACGTGTCCAACCTCTCCCCCACATTTCACAGCTACTCAACACTCGTATATGAGATGACTGAATTGAGGTGTGATTATTGGATCATAGAAGCAAATATTTGGGGAAAATGGCAGTGAATGAGGAAAAGAAGAGGTTAGGCCAACTGGGTATCGACGATTTGGTGAAAACAGGCGTGTCCGTGGGAGAAGCCGCAGAACTGAAAAGGGTGGTTGAGGAATCGATAGAGGAAGTGAAAGGCAGAGGGTCAACGGACCCGAGAGAGGTGTGGAAGCAGCTGGTGGCTCGAGAGGTTCTGCAACCGCGGCACCCACATGGCCTCCATCAACTGATCTACCACACTGTCTATGGGAGTTGGGATGTCTCCTCCAATGGCCCTCCTCTCTACTGGTTCCCTTCTCTGTATGTCTCTCTCTCTCTCTCATCCTACTGCATCATTCTAAGTTTAGGAAATATAGTTATAGTTTTACTGATTAATGGGTATTGTGTGTTCATGATGAGAAATAGTCTCTCTCTGTTGCCTCAAATTATGAATATGGATTGCCTCAATTTGATAGTGTTGTGTTGCCACAGCTTTGTTGATGTTTAATCAGAGAAATCTTCTCTCTTTTATCTGCTAGACATCATTCCAAAACCACAAACTTGGGTCGCGTCATGGAAATGCATGGTCCCAAGTTCTTAGGGGCATCCTACAAGGATCCCATAACAAGTTTCGCTCTCTTTCAGAAATTCTCTGTTCAACATCCCGAGGCAAGTATATCTCGTTTATATCATTCATTTGGCTTAAAGCAACTATTATTGCATTTCATTTTAATACAAAATTTGCAATTGTTTTTAGGCTTACTGGTCAGTCGTTCTGAAAGAGCTTTCACTCGTATTTCGTGAAGCCCCAAAGTGCATTCTAGATACTAGTGATGCATCGAAACGCGCGGGAACATGGCTTCCGGGTTCAGTTTTTAATATTTCTGAATGTTGTCTGCTGCCAACAACTCATCCGAGAAAAAAGGACGACGATCTTGCTGTTGTTTGGAGGGACGAAAGTTCTGATGGTCCCAGCGTTAATCATTTGACGCTGAAAGAACTACGGGAGCAAGTAATGTACGTTCTTATCCTTAAAGCTGTTGGTCTCAAATTTCAAATCGAGAACATACATGTTATTGCTTTGTATTCTATCATTTACAGGTTGGTTGCAAATGCACTGGATACAATATTTGCCAAAGGTGATGCCATCGCTATTGACATGCCAATGACTGTCAGCGCAGTTATCATATATTTAGCAATTGTACTGGCGGGATATGTCGTTGTGTCGATAGCAGACAGTTTCGCACCAAAGGAAATCGCAACCCGTTTACGCGTGTCTAAAGCAAAGGGTATCTTTACTCAGGTGATGTTTAAGTGCTATTAGAGATCCTTTCTAACATAAAATTATATGATCGCCTAAGAAAATTATCCATAAAATTTGTCTATTACTATTTGTTTCTTATTTTCTTGAAAGCTAGCCTTTCTTTTTGTTGATGCTAGTATCATTTTTCCCTTGTAGTAATATAGATTCTTGGGTAATACATAAATTCTTGGAAATGTTTTTTCTTAAAAAATTTCTCGTCTTTTTCTGAAATAAATATTGCCTTTAACTCGTGTTCAGGATTTTATTCAAAGAGGTGGTCGAAGATTTCCATTATACAGGTTATGATTCGTTCTATTTCAGTTCATGCAGAATGCAACTTTTCGTTTGGGCTTGTATAATTGCTGACTCCCAATCGATGAAATTGTGTATTGTAAATAACTTCACCTAACAGTCCCGAAATGGATGCCTTTGGATTTTAATTATTAATGTCACTATCTTTCTGTGGAATGCATTCCGTTAATAATGTACTGCAAGTATCATCATGGTTGCAATTCTCTCGTTCAGTCGAGTTGTGGAAGCTACTTCGTGTAGAGTTATTGTGCTTCCGGTGACCGGAAAGGACATAGGCGTTCGATTAAGAGGGCAAGACCTATCGTGGAAGGATTTTCTTTCGAGCATCAATGTCCATCCAAGGTGACTACATTCAGCACAGTTATGTTGTTAGTCATTACTTAATATATGCACCTCAAAATCTCAAACTATACTTAAAAGGTTCTTCGCTGCGGCCGTCATTGCATTAATTTTCGTTGACAGTTCATTTCGATACATAAAATGCACTCTTTTCTTTGCAGGCCAAAATATTACACTCCGGTGTACCAACCTGTAGACTCTTTGACTAATATACTCTTTTCGTCGGGAACTACAGGTATAGAGAGCAATTTTTTTTATAATGTATGAACTGTCAGCTCTAATGTGACCTTACATGTATCAAATGATTTTAGGTGACCCGAAAGCTATTCCATGGACCCAACTTGCACCGATCCGATGCGCTGCTGATTCATGGGCTCACATGGATGTTCGAGTCGGAGATGTATTCTGCTGGCCGACGAATTTAGGATGGGTTATGGGACCGATTTTTCTCTACTCGTGCTTCCTGGCTGGTGCAACTCTAGCTCTTTATCACGGATCTCCTCTTGACCGCGGTTTCGGAAAATTCATTCAGGTTAGACCCATTCATTTCAAGAGTTGAAGTAATTCAGACCTATACGACCTTTAATTATTGTGTCACACATGTTCAGGACGCAGGAGTGACGATTTTGGGGACGGTTCCAAGCCTAGTCAAAACTTGGAAGAGCACAGAGTGCATGAAAGGCCTCAACTGGGAACGGATAAGGTAATATTTTCTTGGGAAAATTGCAAAAATGTTCCTATTATATGATATCTTTGCAAAAGGGTGTTTTGTTGTTCATTAATGGCAAATATTGTTGTGCTGTTTGCATTATTTTGCCAAATGTGTATATTTTTCTAAAAATGATGAAATTAACCCTTAAAATAAAAGTTATTTTTAAAAAATAAAAATTTTAAAAGTTTTTCTATTTTTATCTTTTGACTAAAATTTGTTTGATCAAATTTTGTGATTTAGTTTTTTAATTAGGGAAAACTACACATAGCTACATCCAACTAAAGCTAAAAGACACATAGCTATTCCCATCTTTCAAACTGAACACCTAGCTACACCTAAAGATTGAAAATGGACACTTAACCCCTACTGTTAGATTTTCTGTTAAAATTTTAAGTAAAAAAACGAAAATGCCCTTGGTCAGACTTTAAATTTTCAAATCATGCCATTTCTGAGTTTTGGTATGTTTTTGCGATCAAGCTTCTCCACAACCATCGGTCGGAGGTCGGAGACGATCGGAGAAGTCGGTCGGAGTTCGGAGACGAGGCCGGCGAGGAACACGGTGGTTGTGGAGAAGCTTGATCGAAAAAACACACCAAAACTCAGAAATGGCATGATTTGAAAATTTAAAGTCTGACCAAGGGCATTTTCGTCTTTTTACTTAAAATTTTAACAGAAAATCTAACGGTAGGGGTTAAGTGTCCATTTTCAATCTCTGGGTGTAGCTAGGTGTCCAGTTTGAAAGATGGGATAGCTATGTGTCTTTTGGCCTTAGTTGGGTGTAGCTATGTGTAGTTTTCCCTTTTAATTATACTATTCTTAAGATTAAATTATATTATTAAAGTCTTAATTCTTAATTTTAGGGGCAATTTCATCATTTTAATAAAAATACGTAAATTTTGCAAAAAATGTACACAACGCATCACTTTTTCGCCATTAACATATAACACAGTACCCTTTTGCAGAAATGTCGTATAATAGGGCACCGTTTTGCATTTTTCTCTATTTTCTTTAGCGTGTAATTCTCAAGAAAGGGATGTAAAATTCAATGTGTGCAGATTGTTTGCTTCCACGGGAGAAACCTCCAACGTTGACGAAGACCTCTGGCTTTCCTCACGATCGGGTTACAAACCCATTATAGAATGTTGTGGAGGAACGGAGCTTGCTTCTGCCTACATTCAAGGAAGCCTTCTGCAGCCACAAGCTTTTGCAGCGTTTAGCACCGCGTCTATGACTACAGGCTTTGTTATCTTTGACGAACAAGGAGTTCCTTATGTAAGATCGATCATCTTTGTAAAATTGATTTACACACGACTTACGGTATAATATGTATGATTTTGATTCCTGTGACAGCCGGATGATGAACCTTGTGTTGGGGAAGTGGGTTTATTCCCCCAACACATGGGAGCAACGGATAGATTGCTAAATGCTGACAACGAGAAAGTTTACTTCAAGGGAATGCCCGTGTATAAAGGAATGGTATGCTCTTCATTCCGGACCAGTCTTTAATTAAAGACTTTCAGGGCGACTTTCCGATAGTTACGGTGACCATTTTGAATGCATTTGCAGAAACTGAGAAGACACGGAGACATCATCAAAAGAACTGTGGGAGGGTACATCATTGTGCAGGGCAGGGCTGACGACACCATGAATCTCGGTGGCATCAAGGTATTGATCATTTTGAATAGGTGTCCTAAAAAACGCTAGGCGCTAGTCAAGTGGACAGAGGGCCTTTTAGGGACTAATTAGAAAATAAATCAGATTGAATGATTAATCGGGAATCATAGAGGATTAATCAGTCAAATCAGAAACTTTTAGAACACTGTTTTGAATGATCTTAGTTTGATCTGTGATCATCACTTTTATACAATAGAATTGGGAGAGTAATATTGTATTTGATAACATGTAATTATAAAAACCTAGTGTTTGACAAGAGTTAGAGAAGCAATTTTAACATGGTTTGGTGACTTGATATGCAGACAAGTTCAGTTGAAATCGAAAGGGTTTGTGAGCGTGTTGATGAGGGCATCTTGGAGACCGCTGCGATCAGCGTTGCGCCTGCAAACGGCGGCCCGGAGCAGCTTGTTATATTGGCAGTACTGAGAAAAGGACTCAGCATGCAAGCAGACAGTTTGAGGACTAAATTCTCAAGAGCCATTCAGACCAACCTTAACCCTTTGTTTAAGGTTTGCTTCCACCCTTGCTCACTATAACTATTATCCTAAGGATTGTTGATGTAATGTAAATATGCTTTGTTGGGTTCAGGTGAGTTTAGTGAAGATTGTACCTGAATTTCCTCGAACAGCATCGAACAAGTTGCTGAGGAGAGTTCTGAGGGACCAAATGAAGCATGAGCTTAGTGTTAGCATTAGGAGTAGAATTTAGAAGCAAACCCCTCACAAAGGTCAGCTCTTGTTCTTTGCTATTCCAATTTCTCCATCTCAATAAGAGTCAAGAAATGTCAAATACTTTCAATAATATTATTGACTGTCAAAAATACCATATATGTACCATATAAATATTCTTTAATTAATATAATTATATATGCACGAGATAATAAATTAAATATAAAAATCAAGAAATTTAATCTTATCTGATTTCTTGCATAATTCACTAGAAATATCGACAAAGTGTTTTGTATTTTTTCCTGTTAGATCTGAAATTGAAGATACACGATTAAGCATAATTTGATTTCGTTCACAACAGGCTTAGCCAGACCAAACAAAAATAAATAAATTAAAGACCGTAAGTGAAGTAACGTAGAATTTATGAAATGGCTAGTTAGTTCCAATCTTCATGTGAAAGTATTGAGACGAGTAAGTAGCAAAGAAAAGAAAAGAAAATGTTTAACTAAATTATGGGCCGAAAAGTATGTCTCTAAAAATAGTACAGACTCGGTGCTAAATTACACAAAACTCCTTAATACGGTATTTTACTGGGTCATTGGCGGAGGGTAACTATGTAATTACATCAGATCTCAACAGAGCATCCAGATTGAACAAACCCGCAGAACTCTTGAGGTACGCTTATCTTCTCCCATTTATGGTTTTGACCGTTTTGCCCTTGCACCATGTAGAAGGCGTTGGGTCCTCCCTGGTACTCCGACCCGGTGACCAGAGTCCGGGCCATGAGGGCAACCCCGCAAGGGCCGACCCGGATAGAGGAGTTGGACCCGGCCCAGTTGACGAGGGTCCCGTCCTTGGCGACCCCGACGCAGGACCTCGGGCACTCCCCCGGGGCCCACACCGAGTCGATCCGCCTCCACTCGCCCGATTCTGGGTCGTAGGACTCGGCGCTTGAGTCGAACGCGCCCTGCGACTCGGTCCTGAAGCCGCTGACGACCCAGAACTCGCCACCGACCACGACCCCTTCGCACTCGTCCCGCTCCTGCCCCATCTGGGGCAGCTCGCTCCACTCGTCGCTCCTCAGGTCGTACACCCACGCGCTCCTGAGCGCGTTCTTCCCCTCGTCGTGCCCGCCCGCCACGTAGATCCTGTTCCCCACGGCCCCCATCGCGAAGAAGGACCGCTTCGACGGCATGTCCCTCGCGCGCCTCCACCGCCGCGCCGAGAACTCGTACACGAACACGTCCCTGACCGGGTCGTACGTCGCCGGGTCCCACCCGCCCATCACCACCAGCTTCCCCTCGCAGCCCGCCAGCTGCGAGAACAGGGGGAGGCCGCCCGGGTACTTGGGGATCGGGTCGACCCGCTCCCAGACCCGGCCGGCCGGGTCGAAGGTGGTGATCCCGTAGGTCTGCGACGCGCCGCCGTGCTTGGCCCCGTCGCCGGCGGGAGGGGCGGGGAGGGTCTGGACAAGGCAGGCGACCCGGTGGGTGAAGCCGTGGCTCTTCCGGTGGTAGTAGAAGTCGGGGCTCTTGATGAGGTGGCGCCACCGCCGGCAGACCCGGGAGGCCAGCTGGTGGGAGGAGCAGGGGAGGCGCGTCAGGCACTCCAGCCCGATCTCCTCCGGCAGACCCGGGAACAACTCGCCGATGTGTGATGATTCCATCTTATAATTTGCGGTTCCAACCTCGCCGAGCCCGCCTATTTATAATACAGACAGTTAAATAACCAATTTCATAAAGATAATATATTAGCTGCCACGTGGAGGGATAACAGTGGATGCCCCGTCGTTTTTCAAATATCCTGATATTTTAAAATAAAAGGAGATAATATTGAGGCTGACCTGTCGCTGGGCCTCGAGTGGCGAGGCTTTCAGCTGCAGGGCACGTGATGGGTGGGTCCCACGTCAGAGCTAAATGTGATCCTCTGATTAGTCCATCGGAATCGGAGGATAAAACGATAAACATTCCCTGCCGACGTGGATTTACTGCAATAAATAAATAATGCAAGGTAATAATATATTGTATTGTATGTATAGAATAGTTGTAGTACTGATAGATGTTGAATTCCAGTTTTTATGTTCATGGATTTGATGGGTTTTTCTTATTTTATCCCTTATGGCTCCTATCCTATCACATAATTAAGATACAAGTTGATTAATAATTTATAAAATAATTAAATCTATCATTTTCATATTGAAAAAAAAAACTATAAATATTCTTGACAATTAGAAATTATAATAAATTTTGAATGATATCAATTTCAAGCTAACATGAATCAAACAATACGAATCACATGACAAATTACGTGTTCCAAAAACAATCATCAATTTAATTTGATACGGCAAGACGGAACTATATTTGGCTTATCTTGGTACCATGTTCGACAAATATGGGCAAGTGCAAGTTCGAGAGGCTCTATGTTATTTATTTGATATTATTGTTGACTTTATGGGTGAATTATTTGGGTGGTGGGGAATTTTAATTTGAGCCCATGACAATTGACAAGTGTGGGGACCTCCTTGTGGTTCACGAAACCAACGTTGTCTGCAGGACACGTCACCACTTTTCTCGTGTCCTGACACTTTTTTTCGGGTTGTGTTCTAGTCTTCTAGAAGGTTTGTACTGTTAAGGTCGGTTTAAGCTTTAAACACATCCACAAACATTGCTCACTTTCTTCTAGAAGGTAGGACAAGGCTACGATGTGGAAAATATAGCTTTGTTTGTTTGTTTGTTCCTCATCTATACTCAAATATTTAATTATGACAGAAAAAAATTGTTAAAGTTGTGTGATGATATAGAACAATCTATCATTATTTTAATTTTTAAGACTAAATCACTTGACTGACCTGACCATATTGTAAACATTAGATTATTTGCTGTTGTAAGTTTTTGAGCAGCTAACAATTGCCTCATTTCTTGAAACAGTTGAAGCCTTGAAAGATAGAGCCAACTCATCCAGGAAAAAAATTGTATTTTAATTTTTTAATTCAAAATTTAAGATGGAATTCCCTTTTAAAAAACTAGTTACTATAAGTCTACATATAAATATTAAGGAGGCTGCGTATAGATATGTTTATATGAAATATAAATTATAAGACTAATAGGTAATCACGAACTAAATTGAGTTGAAAGTGTCAAATAAAATTGTACGGTTTGAGTCGATTTGCTTTCAGTGTTAGGATATATAATAAGGCCAACTCAATGATTGTTGAGGCCAAATGCAAAAGTTCTTGATTAGACTTTTTTTTGTTAAATTGAATATTGATTTAGGTATTTATTTTTGTAATTAGCATAAAATATAAGAAAATTTAAATCATTTTGAATTTTTTTATTATATTTGAATGTTGGTGGATCTAAAGTAACTATTAGAGTTGCGTGAACTGATTATACAGGGTACTCAATCCCAAATTGGATGGTTCATTTTTTACTTGTTTAAAAAAAAAGAGTGTAAATCAATTGGAACTTACTGATAAATATTATAATCTGCAATAAGTTCAATTTAAACATTATTTACCTACAATATAAATTAACGTATCTAAAGTTTTATTACATAATAAAGTGAATCAACCTCTTAAATTGCACAATACATATTTATATTGACTTTTAAAATATTTAGACTTTGACATCAAAAATTAGTTATGACTTTTGTTACTTTAAGTTAATTTAGTTATTTACAAGTTTTTCATTCGGATTATTCAACTAATTTGACTAAATTAATTTAACGACATCATGCACTCAATTGATTTTAATTGAAAAATGAAAAGAAAATTCTTATAGAAATGTAATGTTAAAGTAAGCATAAAAATGTTTCCATCAGGAGTAATATTAAGCAACAAATAAATAAAAGGGAAAGTAAATGACTGATGGATGAGGTGGAACCCAATATTAAAAGAGGGGTTGCTTGGAAATTTTTGGACAGTCCAATGTAGGTGGACCCCACCTAGAAAGCTGTAGGATCTCAAACCCTATGTCTACTTGTGAGCTTCTAGAAGGATAGTGTAATTATATGCTTCTAGAAGGATAGCCTGTAAAGATTAAAAAAATCTAAAATTAAAATGGGCTTTAGAGATATGTGAGGGCCATATCTATTTGTCCTTTTGCTTTCTTTATTTTGCACTCTTTTCAAGTATGTCTTTTTCCTTTTATTTTCTCTCTCCACCACTTGATATTGTTATATTTCCATCACATGACAGTTCATAGAGATGAGTACAATGGTAAAAAATTTATTAAAGAGAATTATGTTGTTGGGTACAATGGTAAATTTTTTTACTAAAAAAATTTATATTTACATATAAGGTAGTTGTTTTCAACATATAAAACGGAAAATTTCACTTAACCACTCTTAAATTTGGCGGAGTTTCACTCAACCTTTTTTAAGTTCAAAATCTACTTGTAAAGTCCCTTAAGTATGCAAAAGTCTCCGTTTACCCATTTTTAGTTAAATTTTTTCAAAATTCTGTTAACTTTTTGTGAAATGACGAAAATAATATTTCATTAAAAAATTAAAAATAATAAATAAAAATGATTTTGAAATTTTTGTTTTCTTATTTTTTTACAAAAACAAAGAATAAAAAAATATATTTTAGTATTAATGATTTTTGAAAAAAAAAATTCAATCCAACATGAAACTTAATAGATTGAGATTCTCAATCTATTAAGTTTCAAATTACGTATTTTAAAAATGGACTAAATATTTTATAATTGCAGCGCTTGTTCAACTGGATAATACTTCCGTCGAGTTGAAGACGTGGATTCGAGACGTAGCCGCATATGCTTACAAGGAGCGGAAATCCAACATGAAGCGCTTGTACAAATTATACGTGGATCCGAACAAGCTAAAGTGCAATGGAATTTCCAAAATATTCAAAGGGAAGAAGTCTCAATGAGGTATTTTAAAAACCGTAAAGAACATAATTAAAAAAATTTTAAACATTCGGGTCATAATTTAATTTCAATTTGTTTTCAGGAAAAAGTTGGATCTTAAATGAAAAAAAATTGATTCAGCGATAACAAATTGAACAACCATACAGGTCCAGTACCGTTCCGAAAAGTTTGGGAAAGGATGGAGTCGGAAGGCATCGTACAAATCTCCAAGAAATTGGAGGGCTGACTCAAGGCTTACCCGAAGCCGCCTGTCTCGGATGCTGGCACTGATCAAGTGCAGGAGGAGTAGGAGGAAGACGAGAATCCGAAACACGTAAGTTAAATTTGTTTCATTAATTAACGTTATTTTCAAAAAATATATTTTTTCATTTATGCTATTAATTCAAATTTTTATTTGATTTACAGAATTTCATTAACCAAGTACTTGAATAGTGGAAGGTGAACCCGGCAAATATCGACGAAAATGGTAATCTAAAAAAGATGACCGACGCTGAGGAAGACGAGTACATGAGACAAGCTACCCAACATGTCAGAGATGTCGAGGCCGCCAAAGGAAAAATCCCGAGATCGACACATCCGGGGTTGCGGGAGTCATTACCAGACACCACCGAAGCAGAGAAGACGTACGGACTCCTCCAGTTCTGTTGTGCGGATCACGGAGCTTGAGACTCATGCACAAACTCAATCAGATGATATATCCAATCAAGCCTATCGAGTTACAAACCTCTAAACTCAAGGCTCACAAAACATGAATATGATGCACTACTTCTATTAGCAACTACGGTCGATGAACCCAAATATGCCTCCATTTGACTCGAATATGTTTAGAGGTCCAGGCCCGTCACCATAGTTTCCCGATGTAATAATAATATTTTATTCAGACAATTTATTTAATTATAAATTTTATTAAATTATAATATTACAAATTTAAATATTGATTTAAAGAAAATAATGAAAAAACTAAAAATTAAATAAATAATATTTAATATTTAGTTTTTAGTTTTTAGTTTTTTTCATTATCTTTTTTTTTTAAAAATAAAGAGTAACGGTGTACAACATATGTGCGCCGTTACAAATCTAACGGCGCACACACGTTGTGCGCCGTTAAAATGGTGACGGCGCATGTGGAATGTGCGCCGCACAAAACTACCGTCACCGTGCCCCACACTAAGGGCCACGTTAACTTGTAACGGCGCACGGAGTTTCGAATGGTGAGCCGTCAATCTTGTAACGACGCACGTTTGATGTGTGCCGTCACAAATTTACAAAGTGTAACAGCGTGTTTGTAACGGCGCACGAGAAACGCCCGTTTGTGCGCCGTTGGAGTTTGTAACGACGCACAAAATGCTTGCAACGGCGCAAAATGTGCACCGTTACTAATGGGAAAAACTGTTAGCGGATAATTACAAAACGTGCCACCGATTTGTGAGATTAACTTCATCTTCATCCGTTGAGGATTTCAATGTGGCTAATAATTATTCGTAAATTTATACGTGAATAACTCATTTGTAGCCGAATACGGCTCTATTGAAGTATCGCTTATTATGTATATAGAGAAATAATTATTCATGTGTTGATGATAAAAGAATTTTGCATCATTTTAAAAGAAATGATGTTTCATAAATATTAAGTATTAGTTTCTAATGAAATAAATTTAGTGTTGAAAATATTGATATGAATTATATTACACGAAAATATTTTCTTGAATATAAGGCCATTGTAATTTTTTTAATAAATCCCCCTCACTTCCTTTAAGAATTTGTGGATCCATCACGATGCAATTACAGGAATTTAATATTTAAATGATCGTGTACATTTGTGTGTAATTACGCGTGCCCGAGTGATCACTGTCCAAAGTCTTTACGATATTTCGCAACACAGAATTCTTGATGAGGAAATTAAGAGATTGCAAGTCAACTTTGTTTACATGGTTCTGTTGATCCCCAAACGTTTCTAATTTATTTTTTTATTGTTACTTATATCTAATTCACCAAAGTGTCATTTTCTCTCTCTATATATTGTTTTAATTGTAAACAAAAAGTCAACGACTCCTTATGCTTATTTTATTATTTATATAGATGGTCCTATAGGTCCTATAGGTTATTCCTAATTGGTTCATGAGTCATATCTCATACTACAAATAATATAAAGATGCATGAAAATTTTGTTGTTTAAGATCCTACAATTATATATCATGAATATGACCAATTTAATTAAAAGGTAATCTCATTTTAGTACATTTAATTATATCACATTTCAGTTAATTTCATAAAATATTTAAAAGATCGGCTAAAATTATTTTATTCTCACTTTATAGCGGTGTTAAATATGTTACTTATTTATTATAAGGATATCAAAATATCATTTTGAATTTTCAAATTCACTTTTCTTTATCTTCTTCTTACACACTAGCTCAAATAATCTGAATGACACCAACAAAAATAAGATGTTTCCAACATATAACATATAAAGTGTACACACTCGACGATACTTGTTCTCGCATATGATGGGCAGAGCTTTTGTTTTACTTCCTCGAACCTTTAGCAAAATTGATACAATCCAAAGGATCTACTTAAAAACATCCTCATGACACCTTATGTATGCATAGCATGACATGTATATTATTGAAATTTTGACATAATGCCAATTGGCCACCAAATGCTCATGACATGAAATTTTAAGAGCCTGCTTGTTATGACAATACAAGGGGTGATTATATTTAAACAATGTTTTTCATTAATATATAAGAGATTAAAGTCGTTTGTATTACATTAAGAAACGTATATCTTGCAAGTCATGGCATCACGGTGGAACATTAATTAAACAACTATCACACAAAATTAAAATTAAAATTTGTAAAATTGAATAAAAGACCAACATTATATTAGTTCACTTTTCGAGGTATAGTATAGTTTAGCTTTCATATGGAGTTTTATTGGTTGATTTGACCCTATATTTTCAAGAAATTAGATTTTGAAAGTGAGTGATGGATTTCTTGTGAATTGTTATAGCATTTTGTGCCCTAGTCCAATTGCTAATAGCCTATAAACGTCTATGTACATTATCATCGTTTGTAATATATATAAAACGGCTTTGTATTACTTATGTGTTGAAGTAATATATTAAGCATGATTTGATTTATGACCACTAAATTAGTAGAACTATAAATCTGTACGGATCACACTTAACCAGTCCCTGGTCAATATACGCTTCTATAGAAGCGACCAGCATGAGGATGATTTTTAATGACGTAGTTCTACTTGTCATAGGGATGAGGGATCCCGGAATCATATCATAAATATCATGAGGTGATTGATATCGGACGACCCGCTTTGAATAGTGTTTTCATAGATTAAGCCATGAACATATTCAAATGCGATAGCTTGTCACAATATCCTTAGACCAAGGAGTCTTTGTGATCGCTATGCAATGTACGTGCGGCTTTAACTTGCGCCTAACGCTTTCCGTAACAGGATTGCAATAACGGGCATGATTGGGTGGCGGAACGGGTTGCATGAGTGACACGAAGACGGCTAAGGGATTTATCCCTCATACTACGGTATGGGAAAGATATCCGTTAAAGGCCTCTTGATCGAGACTGACTGAGAGTAAGAGCATGACCATGTCGGTGATACGGGTTATCAGTTCTCAGCCATCTCACATATCAAGTAACAATGATTGATTAAACAAGGGTGACGACTCTATGCCTTGTGATCAATCGGGATATCTAGAGATAATAGGATAGTGACTTGTACGCACAAGGTTAAGTCGAATCATTGATCGTCATGCAGGGTCACACGCATTCAAGACGGATAACTTGAGACAAGGAAACCTTAACGTTTCTTGAGGAGCTATGCATGGACAAAACTGGAGGTTTTGGGCCATGGGTTCGGTTTGAGAGAATAACTAGCGAATCGAGAAAACTGAGTTTTTTCGTCGATGTCGCGTCGGACTTTGTTTGATAAGTAATGACAAAAAGGGTCGGGCAACTTTTGGACACGGCACGAAACCACATGGGCGAGCCCTTTGGGCTCGGCCCATGAGGTCATGTGACCGGCCCAACAAGGGCCCAATTGGGCCCAATAAGCCCAATATGGTCGGCCACATTGGTGGGTCCAATGGTGGGGACCACACAACACCATGCTTAGTTGGTGATTGTGGATTCAGAGGTGAGTGATTTAAGGGGTATGGGTGATGACACTTTAAGCCCATACCAATCACTTTTGACTCATGCTTATGAGTTGAATGATGAATGTAAATATCCAATATTGATTCATTATTCATATAATCACACAACTCACAAAAACCCTCTCTCTCTCTTGCTTGGCCGGCCACACATCTCTCTCTCCTCAATCTTGCTCTCTTGTTCTTCATTTAATTGTTCTAGTAGGCAATTAAGTGAAGGATCTTCAAGATCATCCCCTTGGTGTAGACTTGCTTTAGAGAAAAAGATCCGAAAGTTCTTCTTTATCGATTCAACAAAGACTTAAAGGTAAACATCTTGTGAAATAGATTTTGCCTTGGGATTTAATGGTTTATGTTCTTGGACAAGGTTTAGAGTAGATTTTGTTAAACGCTTCCGCTATCTCGTTGATCTGGAACGCTCCACCCTACAGTGGTATCAGAGCATGGTTACCCTCTTAATCTTTGTCTTGTTGAACTTGTTTCGGTTTTATGATTATTTGCATGCCAAAATTGTTGATAACATGATTTTAATGCTTTTTGGGATAATTGCATGAAATATGTTATTTTTGAAAATATATTAAATTTGGAATTTTTCGGAAATTATTGGATTTGTCGGGTCCGAGAAGAGACTGTCGGGGAGCCGGATCGGGGGTACCGGACGGAGGTCACTAGAGGCCGGGGAGGCCGGCGGTGACCGGAGCCGTCCCCACTCTTGGCCGAGGCCGAGAGTGGAGGCAAGCTCGGCTTGGGCCTTCCAAGGCCCAAACCGAGCCGTGTCATGTTGGGTCGGCCCAATAGGCTTTGGCCCATTGGCTTGGCCCGACTTGGTTCGTGCACGGTGTTTGATCCGTGGCATGAACCCGCGATCCAATATTTCAAAAACTTTCAAAATTTAATCGGTTTCGATAAACCGTTTTTCGAAAAGGTCTAGTTTCGATAAACCCGACCAAGCAACTTGGCAAAATTAAAACCGGAATAATTGCATATTATTTGATAACATGTTTGTGTGATAACATGTTGGATGATGTGATGAGATGTATGATGCATTAGTAGCCCATTAGATTTTATCGCTTTCACGGTTTGCATACCGTTAGTGTTAGCGTGTAATTATTCTTTCAATCGAGCCCATAAAGTGTGATTATTTTTTATCTGGTCTACGAACCGAGTATTAATTGTAAATACTACTCAAAGACGAGAAGGATGGAAAATCGAACACAATGACGGTCTTGGAGGAAGTCCAAGAGCTAGTGGGAGCCCGAATGAGAAAGACGAGAAGATGTGGTGACTCGTAGAATCCTAAGATTAGGATGGGCTATAAAATGCATATTTAACGCTTTATGTTTGCTTGCTTGTATTATTTAAATGATAACATGCTTGCATGCTTAGCTTATAAGTTTATAAGCAATCACCTCACATGCAAAGATTAAAATTGACTTTAATTGTTTGCATGTTTAAAGCGTTGTGAACCATCATCGCACGGGTTGTGATGGATGAGTTCAAATTTGAAACGTGTTTGCACGGGTTGCAAATGACGGCTTCAAATGAAGATAGTATGTGATACAATTAGAAACGTCACAACACGGGTTGTTGATGACGGGTTCGTAATTGTGCCAAATACTTTCGAATTATTAAGCACAACCAAATTACAACATAATTTGAGTCAAGTAAGATGTCACCCAAATTCACACCCATGTAGAAACATTTTATCGGTGTCATGCGCCTTAGCGGAGCATCGATCGAATGGGTTCTATATGGGAATGGTAAATTTTGTGGGATGTCGTGTGCCTTAGCGGAGCATCTGCACAAAATTAACTCGTTAGTGAAGGTTGGTCGACTCAACCACGATTCTTGGCCTGAGGTCGAGCTGGGGCATCGGAAGGGTAAGCCGTGTGCTTTTGCACATACCCTGACCAAGAGTCACACGGGTTGTAATTGGATGGACGTCCTACCTAAATGAGTCAATTAGAACGGTGCGCCTTAGCGTACTTCAAATGACAAATAAGAGATCTTTGTTTAAAGTTTCTAAACCTTAGAATCGGATGGTTGGTGTTTAATTCGGATCTTCTTAAATTTATTTAACTTTTCTGATTAAATTTACTTTCTTTGTGTAGAAATGGCTAGTAATTCAATAAACTCGTCTAATTTGTCGTTGAGGACTATACTCGAAAAGTGTAAACTCAACGGGACAAATTATCTGGACTGGGACAGGAATTTCTACTTGTGTTAAAGTTGGAACGCAGGGAGTACGTCCTTGATAAGGCTATCCCGGTGGAGCCAGCTGCCAACGCAACGAGGGTCGTTAAGGATGTGTTCCAGAAACACCTTAGCGACTCTATCGACGTTGCGTGTGTCATGCTGGGCTACATGGAGGCGGACCTCCAGAAGCAGTTTATGGAGCTATCCCATGATCCGTTTGCAATGTTTGCGCAGATCAAGGATATGTTCAAAGAGAAAGTACGTATTGAAAAATACACTGTTCTCCGAGAACTCATTGCCTGCAAGATGTCAGCAGGCAGCTTCGTAGGTCCACACGTCCTACGTATGAAGGGACATTTCGATCATATAACTAGTCTCGGAATGACTATGGAGAAAGAAATGGCTGCGGATTTTATTCTACAATCCCTTCCTCATGCATATGGTGGGTTCGTCATGAACTATCACATGCATGACATGGACAAGACCGCGTCGGAGTTGCACAACATGCTAGTGACTGCCGAGAAGAGCATAAGGGGTAGTTCGCCCAAAAGTGTTCTTATGGTCAAGAAGGGATCCAGCTTCAAAGCTGGTGGTGGCAAGGGTAAAGCCCCAATGCACCTAGGAGGAAAGATCAGACGACCATTTGTTCCTAAACCTTCCATACCCGTGAAGGGCAAGGGGAAGGCAAAGGAGTCGGTCTGTTTCTACTGTCAAAAGCCTGGTCATTGGAAGAAAGACTGTCAGCAGCTAAAGGAGGATCAGAAGAAGGGCGGTGGGGCCGCTACTTCGTCAGGTATACCATTAGAGCTAAATCTTTCTACTATAAATGCTTGGGTACTAGACACTAGAGCTGAGTCTCATGTCTGTGCAGATGTGCAGGTGTGGCATAGTAGAAGAGATATGGGGGAAAGCAAGGTGGACCTAAGAGTTGGGAATAACGTAGAGTTACCGCAACTGCTGTGGGTTCTGTGAACCTTGTTTTGCCTAGTGGGCTTGTAATTGAACTTTCTGATGTGTTTTGCGTACCTGCTTTCAGCAGGAATATTATATCAATTTCTCTTCTTGAAAAAAGAAGATTATTATTTTAATATTAAGAACGGATTTTTTAATATTATGCGCAACAACATGTTTTATGGAAATGCTCACACTGTTGGAGGTTTATACATATTGAATATACAAAACTCGAGATCCAACATGCTCTATAATATAAATGCTAAGAGGTTTAAAGCTAATGATTTAGACCAAACTCTAATCTGGCATTGTCGTCTAGGTCACATAAATGAGAAACGCATCTCAGCGCTTCATAAGCGCGGACTTCTAAGTCAATTCGAATTCCAAACGATTGATATATGTGAAGCTTGTTTAATGGGCAAGATGACTAAAACGCCCTTCACTAGTTTAGGTGAGAGGGCAGGTGATCTATTGGGTCTAATACATTCAGACGTATGTGGACCAATGAGTACACCAGCCAGAGGTGGTTTAGGCTACTTCATCACATTTACTGATAATTTCAGTAGATATGGTTATGTCTATCTCATGAGACATAAGTCCGAAGCCTTTGATAAATTCAAGGAGTTTAGGACTGAAGTAGAAAACCAACTCGGAAATAGTATCAAGGCACTCTGTTCTGATTGGGGTGGGGAATACTTATCCGAGGAGTTTCTTAGTCATCTTACTGAAGGTGGAATACTATCTCAGTGGACTCCGCCAGGAACACCGCAACTCAATGGTGTGTCCGAGCGAAGGAATCGGACATTGTTGGATATGGTTCGATCGATGTTAAGTCTCACTGATCTCCCTATCTTCTTCTGGGGTTACGCTCTGCAAACGGCCGCATTCATAATAAACAGGGCTCCGTCGAAAGCAGTGGAAGGGACATAATTCGAGAAATGGTACAGGAAGGCACCCGTTTTGTCCTTCCTAAAAATTTGGGGTTGCGAGGCTTATGTAAATTGGTTGCTTACAACCAAGCTCGAACCGAGATCAGATAAGTGCACTTTCGTCGGATATCCAAAAGAAACAAAAGGATACTACTTCTACAAACCGAGCAAAAATAAAGTTTTTGTCGCTCGAGGTGGGACATTCTTGGAAAATTAATTTATTTCCAAGACAGTCAGTGGGAGGGTTGTTCATCTTGATGAAGTTCTAGATGAGATGGTCACTCGGGAACCACTGGACGACCCACTAGAAGAAGTAGAGCCAGAAGTGGTCGTTGAGCAAGAACCAATAGCTACAGTTAATGAGGACGGTCCGAGGCGGTCTGAAAGTATAAGTCATGCACATATCAGATACGGTTTCCTAGTAACTGGAGGTGATGATTTAGTGTTAGTGGACAATGATCCAGCTACCTTTCGAGAGGCCTTGGATGGAATCGGCTCTGAGAAATGGCTAGAAGCCATGAGGGAAGAAATGCAATCCATGTCAGATAATCAAGTGTGGGACTTGGTGGATCAAACCCCTGACGTAAAAGTCATTGGGTGTAAATGGATCTTTAAAATAAAGATAGACATGGATGGCAAACCTCAGACCTATAAAGCAAGACTGGTAGCAAAAGGTTATAGGAAAGTCCACGGAATTGACTATGAAGAGACCTTTTCTCCAGTAGCTATGGTCAAATCTATCCGCATTCTACTTGTCGTAGCAGCGTATCATAACTATGAGATATGGCAAATGGACGTCAAAACCGCCTTCCTCAACGGGAGGTTAGCTGAGGACGTTTATATGTCCCAGCTTGAGGGTTTTGAGGATCTTAAGAATAAGGGAAAGATTTGCAAGTTGCTCAAATCAATCTATGGTTTGAAGCAAGCATCTCGAAGTTGGAATCTGCGTTTTGATGAAGTTGTGAAACAGTTTGGCTTCATCAAGAACGATGATGAACCTTGCGTATATAAAAAGGCAGATGGGAGCAAAGTAGTCTTCTTGGTGCTTTATGTTGATTACATACTGCTCATTGGAAACGACGTCCCTACCTTGCTCTTAACAAAGACTTGGTTAGGTGAGTGTTTCGCAATAAAGGACTTAGGCGAGGCCTCTTACATCTCGGGGATCAAGATATATAGAGACCGTGCTAAGCGGGTCTTGGCCTTAAGTCAAAGCACCTACATAGACAAAGTGTTGAGACGATTCTCAATGCAAGATTCAAAGAAAGGATTGATGCCCATGCGTCATGGCATGAAGCTAAGCAAGAAGTAGTGTGCTGAGACACCTGCAGAGCTAGCAAGGATGAACGAAATCCCATATGCTTCGGCTATAGGATCCATAATGTATGCCATGATATGTACGAGACCGGATGTCTAATTTGCCCTAAACTATACCAGTAGACATCAATCCAAACCCGGTGAGGAACACTGGATTGCCGTCAAGGCAATTCTCAAATATTTGAGAAAAACCAAAGACGCTTTTCTTGTATACGGGGGAAGAAATGATGATCTAGTCGTCAAAGGATATGTCGACGCTAGTTTCCAGACAGACCTCGATGACTTTAAGTGTCAGTTGGGATATGTGTTTACGTTGAACGGTGGAGCATTCAGCTGGAAAAGCAAGAAGCAGGACACCATTGCCGACTCTACGACCGAAGCTGAGTACATTGCTGCATCGGAAGCGGCAAAAGAGGCTGTATGGATCAGGAGTTTCATGGTTGGGTTAGGTGTAATTCAAAACCCATCTAACCCAGTAGACTTATATTGTGACAACACCGGGGCCATTGCGCAAGCTAAGGAACCCAGGGCACATGACAGATCCAAACATGTACTCAGGAAGTATCACATCATCCGCGACATTGTTGCTAGAGGTGACGTGAAGATCCACTACGTTGCATCTGATGATAACACAGCCGACCCCTTGACCAAGGCTCTTCCTCAAGAGAAACATGATAAACATGTTAGGTCAATGGGTATAGACTAGGACTTAGATTGGAACTAAAGGCAAGTGGGAGATTGATAGCATTTGTGCCCTAGTCCAATTGCTATTAGCCTGTAAACGTCTATGTACATTATATCAAGTATTTGTGATCGAGACTGACTGAGAGTAAGAGCATGGCCATGCCGGTGATACGGGTTATCAGTTCTCAGCCATCTCACATATCAAGTAACAATGATTGATTAAACAAGGGTGACGACTCTATGCCTTGTGATCAATCGGGATATCTAGAGATAATAGGATAGTGACTTGTACGCACAAGGTTAAGTCGAATCATCGATCGTCATGCACCTTGGGTAATCATAACGTCTTACTAGAGGCCCCTTATGATGGATCGGGCAAGAGAGATCTTTTGCGCCGATCTGCCAACGGTGGCATGAGCTTGAAGGGTCACACGCATTCAAGACGGATAACTTGAGACAAGGAAACATTAACGTTTCTTGAGGAGCTATGCATGGACAAAACTGGAGGTTTTGGGCCATGGGTTCGGTTTGAGAGAATAATTAGCGAATCGAGAAAACTGAGTTTTTTCGTCGATGTCGCGTCGGACTTTGTTTGATAAGTAACGACAAAAAGGGTCGGGCAACTTTTGGATACAGCACGAAACCACATGGGCGAGCCCTTTGGGCTCGGCCCATGAGGTCATGTAACCGGCCCAACAAGGGCCCATGTTGGGCCCAATATGGCCGGCCACATTGGTGGGGGCCACACAACACCATGCTTAGTTGGTGATTGTGGATTAAGAAGTGAGTGATTTAAGGGGTATGGGTGATGACACTTTAAGCCCATACCAATCACTTTTGACCCATGCTTATGAGTTGGATGATGAATGTAAATATCCAATATTGATTCATTATTCATATAATCACACAACTCACAAAAACCCTCTCTCTCTCTCTCTTGCTTGGCCGGCCACACGTCTCTCTCTCCTCAATCTTGCTCTCTTGTTCTTCATTTAATTGTTCTAGTAGGCAATTAAGTGAAGGATCTTCAAGATCATCCCCTTGGTGTGGACTTGCTTTAGAGAAAAAGATCCTAAAGTTCTTCTTTATCGATTCAACAAAGACTTAAAGGTAAACATCTTGTGGAATAGATTTTGCCTTGGGATTTAACGGTTTATGTTCTTGGACAAGGTTTGGAGTAGATTTTGTTAAACGCTTCCGCTATCTCGTTGATCTAGAACGCTCCAAAACCCTACAAATTGGGGTGTTTAGTTTTTTCTGATATTCTAATATGTCGGTTACACACACGGTAGGTATGAAGTGTGAGGGTTGTTATAGTGTTGGGAAGAATTAATTACAAGTTAACGGTGAGTTTAATTTGTTGGGTAAGAAGCTAGATAGTAATGGTGGGGATTTTGCGAACGATTGAGGTTGTGAATAAAAATGAATAGGAAGCACTAAAGCGGGTTTGGGTGGGTCTAGTAATTGAGACTCGCCCCGACGAGTACGGGTAATTTGCAAATTTCGGACCCGCCCCGAAGTTAGACGTTTTTCCAATTTTCTCTTATAACTCGTTCTGCATGTTATGATCATTATATAATTAACTTTACATACAATTAGCAAGCTATTTATGCATACAACATGATGTAGCAAAGCATCGTTTTGCCAAAACTAATATGTAGGTAGAATCTTATGATAAATATAATAATATGTATGAAATATAAAGAATGCACTAAAACAGTTCAGGACACATTTTAATTTTCAAGAAATAAATATTGCAACATCGTTAATCAATTCAGGGTCCATTCTAGTTTTAAAAAAAAATATTACTGCAACATCGTGTTTGAAATCTTCAAATCCCAGTGCTTGAGGTTTTCTCATTATATAGTAAAAATCAATTATGAGAGATTAGTGAAACGTGTATGCTCGACAAATAAAACATAACATAGAAGCATATATAGAGAAACAAAAGTAAAGAATTCATGACTAGTGTATAGTTTGTTTTTGAGAAACCTAATTATGATTAATTAGTTGGTAATGTTTTCTTATATGTATACATATAATATCATTATTTTTAGGAATTATTCCAGGTGGCTAACCTTAGAATTCTGTTTTTTCAAGTGGGTACACCTACTATATTTTTCAAGGGTTAAATGAGTTATTAAAATTGGATTGAAAAGACTGCAATGCCCTCACATATACTTCTAATTTTCAAACCTATGTCATCCATTCTTTCTCTTCACCCACCCTCTCTTCCCTCTCTCACTCCTCTCCCTCACATTGTGATCCTTCAATTGGTGATTAACATAAAAAACCAAGATCAAAGATTAGAGATAAAAACCAATTGAACAAATCATTTGGAGCATATCCCAACTCTAAAGTGAAGATTTTTAGTTTATAGTAGAAAGAAATAAATCATATATCAAAATCAAATGGCCACGTTATGAGCAAAAAGAACTCCAAACTCTGTCCCAAGCCCAAATCGTCTGTCTCGGTCCCTCTCATTCCTCATATAGTGGAAAAATCACATACTCCAAGCCCTATCTCGTCCGCAACCCACACCACCTTCTCAGAACCCAACCTTGTAAGAAAAGCACCGCCAAAACTTTGCTGACCTGATTTCTCAGCCTAGAACTAGTACTGAACTGACCCAAACCCTCCACCAGAGCCAATAGATGTTACATGTCACTACCCAACTCCCAAACCTTATATTCCAACAATTAACGCCCCAAAACACAACAAAACTCCTAATTCCAATGAAGTTGAATTAGAAAAAAATGAAAATGACATTGCAAAATGGGAAGATTTATTTTGGGGGTGGAGAGAGAAATTGGTAGCCATCGCTGACCAGACCCTCATGACCACCTTTCATCGTCGACCAGACAAAAGCCCTAAACCAGCGGGCCCAATTCATATTTTCTTCATTTTCTCTCTCCCAAATTCATATTTGATCTCATCACCAAACAAACGCAATAAAATTAACGAGTTATAAAAAATTTAGAGAATATTGTCGGAGACTTCATATGTTATAGGTTGAGAATTTATTATTAGTAATTATTATTGATTTGTAGAGAATTTTAATTATATTGATGAGATTTTAATTTTCATAATGTTTTATCCATCAACAAAAGTGTTGCTCGATTTGATTTGATTTGATTTGTTGGAGATCGATGAGGTGGGTTGTGAGGGAAACGTTGACGGGGAGGAGAGAGGAGAGAGAGGAGTGAGAGTGGGAAGAGAGAGAGGGTGAAAAGAAAGAATGGATGACATATGTTTGGAATTTAGAAGTATATGTGAGAGCATTTTAGTATTTTCGAGCCAATTTAATAACTCATTTAAACCTTGATGGTATTTTAGTCACTTCATATGTCAAAAATGTTAAAAATTAACGGAATTGGAAGGGGAGGTACCATGACTATTTCTTTCTTCATTTGTTTGGATGAAAAAAATAATGCATGTACACAGTGGGATTAGTAGAAGAGTCGAAGGACTAATAATTTCCTTCTTTCAAGGATCCAAAGAGGCCAATATTAGCACTAATCGTACGTAAATGTAACCTTTTATTCAAATAACTATTCAGAATTTTCATTTAGTACACATAACTATCATTTTAGCTTGTGTGGTGGTCTAAGTATTTAAAAATTTCACTTTAGTGAACTTCATCCAGTTTTGTTAGATTTTTCATTAAAACACAAAATTGCCCTTCAACCCTAACCCCTATTTAATGTTTTATTATTAATAAAAGTAATTAAGTTTTTAATTAAAAATATACTATAATATAAAATATTTTTTAATTAATTAAATTATTATATTAAATTATTTTTTTTAATTATTTTATAAATATTTAGTAATTAATAATTATTATATTATTTAATAAATTATTATTATTAATTTTATAGTATATTTTAAATTTTATAATATAATAAATTTTGTAATATAAATTTTCTAAAAAAAACTTTAATTAAATTTATTAATAATCGATAATACAACATTAAATAAGGGTTAGGGTTGAAGGGCAATTTTGTCTTTTTAGTAAAAAATCTAACAGATTTAAATAGAGTTTACTAAAATGAAATATTTTAACATTTATAACACCACACAAGTTAAAAATGATATTTAGTTGTACTAAAGTGAAAATGACAGATACATGTACTAAAATATCATTTCCCTTAGGTTCAATAATAAATGCAATGTGTATATATCAATCTTTTGAATAAAAAAATATATGTAGTTGCCGCTTAGCGTCACATTGATCCCATATTTGGATATGAGCTTGAACTTGATGGCGCTCGATGGCTGGTCGTTGAACTGGTTTTCAAGCCCGTGGACGGTTTTGATTTTTTGAGAATTAGATCTGTGATGGTTTTTGTTTATTGGTTTTGAAATTCCATTGATCATGATTGTGAAAATTTGAGATTTTTTTAATGTGATTAAGGAGATCGAACTAGAGGTGGTACAGGAAAGAAAAATAGATGAAGAGGAGAGGTGAATGAGAGAGGAAGGGAGAAGAGAGAAGGAGTTCAAGGATAGGAATTAAAAATATTTTTGGTCATTTTGAGATAATAAATTTAACAGAAGTTAACGGAAAACTTTTTTACTGTAAAAGTTATCTTCACCCTTCCAAATGCATTTTTTAATTATGAAATAATTGAACATGAAATAAATTTGTTACCATTATAATTACCTTTTAATTTTTAAATCTATATTGTATATAAAAGGAGTATGGAAATTGTACACGTTGCAACTTTCTTATTCATTTTTAGTGTGTTTCTGACTTTTGGTGAGTCTGTTCTTTTAAAATTGAGTACTCCTATTTTTATGAGTACAAGTGCAATGAATGTTAATACAACAATTGATGTATTTGGTAGCCATGTGTATATGAATTGTATTTACAGTTTCGTGCATGTTGGTGTCTAGATGCCTCACTTGATTTGTGTCTATTCGTCTGGTGTATATATATATGTGTGTGTGTGTGGTATTGGTGGGTGGAGGCAGTGTACATTTTCTATTTCACTTAGAACTCGCGATTTGTTCTCAAGAAGAATCTCACTCGCCATTGTGATCCTCTGACTTCACGTCTGCGTAAGCGGTTGCAATGACGTTTTGAAAAGTTTTCCGACTGAGCAATCACGTGGTAGGCATTGGATTGGTGGATTACTTTGCCTTACTCTTGTGCTTTCTTCTATTTTCGGTTGTTTCCTTTGTGCTTCTTGATGTTTCGAAGTCTTGGGAGTGTATATGAAGTCGGGTATTTTTTTTAGATGGAAAAACATTTACAAGAATTCAAGGTTGGGTTGGTTTCTCTCTTTATTTAAGTCTTGTTATGGGTACTCATGGAGCCCGATATGGTCGTCGGTGTAGTCTATGGATTCGTAAAACTCTCTTGTTGCTTTCCTTAAATCATCACTTCTTGCTTTGTGGTACGTCTCTGTTGTATTAGCAACTCCTCCATTTCCTTATACTATGAATTTCCTCATTTTTACTACAGTTATATACTTATATATACACATGCACACATAATTTAGTGTATTTGCTCTCACTCAATTGTCAACCTTTTACATGCTTGAAAGATCAGGGACGATGTGTTTGTAAGAGCTTGTGACCTAGTCCAAGTCTTTTCTATGTAATCTTCTGTTTAGCAATGAATGACATTTACATTATTATTGTGTTAAGATAATGTGTCAAGCGATAACTTCATCTAAAGTCGTTAGTGTTTACACAAGAACATCATAACCTTTAGTATAATCAAGTTATGCTTGACGGTCCCTAGTCAAATACTTGTCCATAAGTGACTAGTGTGATGATGACTTAAGATCAAGTCATGTTGATCAAGGTGGTGGGACTACCAAAGTCATATCACGGATATCATCTGGAGGATGATATTGGATGACCCGTGGTGGAGTATGACGCATAGTTTTAGTCACCAACGCATACTCCGTCGTCGTGTGATCATTGCCTTAATACCTTGGAGCGAGTGGCTCACATGCACGTCACTCCATTAGTTTGAAAAGTCCTAATACTGCCTGTAACAAGGCAGCCATAACGGACATCGTTGGCTATTAGACGGACTGTAGTGGGAGCGGACATTGCGTTTGAAGGGATTTGTTTCCACACGGTGAGACGTGGTGAAGGGTATGGTTCAGAGCCCCTTGATGAGTGTGACTGATGAAGTGTGCGGCCCCACCAATACGTATCAGTCAACTTGAAATTCGAGAAACTAGATCGAATACATGATGATGACGAATCTATGCCTCATGCGATCTCATACGCCTTAAAGCAAACGAAGGGTTAGTGATACATATGACAGAAAGGAGATATCGAACCGATCGATACACTCGTGGACATTGGGTAATCACTACGTCGTACTAGAGACCACTAGTGATAGATCATGTGAGATGGGATCTCACGCCGATCTGCCAATGGGTCACGGGCCTACAGGGTTGCACACCATAAGCGAGAACCGAAGCCTACTCGATGGGACTCAAGAGGTCCAAAAGGAGAGTATGGAAATATTCGCCACGAAGTGTGGTGCCGATTGCCACCTATGAGGTGGCGGTCTCCACCGACACTTGTGGAGAGTGTCGATCGTCACTTTAAGTGGCGATCGCCACTAGTAGATGTGGAGGGTGGCGATTGCCACCCATGGTGTGGCGATCGCTACATCGGCCTGACTGGAAAATCCCTAAGGCACTCACCAAGCCTATATATAGAGGCCAAGGGTGAGTGCCTCCACAATGCATTATTGCAATATTAGCTATTTCTCCAAAAGTCTCTAGGTACTACATTTAGGAGCTAGAGACAGAGTGAGAGTGGGTTCTTTGGTGGTCTAGTAGCCACTATTTGAATTCTAGCTTTGTGTTTGTGGAGCTCCGGTGTGTGCGAGATGTAAAGGACGAGTCCAAGGTCACGTCTTTGATCGGGAGATTTCACGTTACGAGAGGTAAAATATCGGATCTTTACTCGTTCTAATGATTCATCTATTGTTTGCAAACGTTCCTGTGGCGGGTTCTCGGTTAAATTCGTTGCTTCCGCTTGCTTGAGATATCGGGGACCCCAACAGTTTTTTTTGTAATACACTCTCCCTCAAATGTCAACCTTGTACAGTGTAATTTTATTTTATTAGTAAGTTTGATAGGAATAATTTTGTTATGAATTCACCAACAAGCTTACCATACAAAAGATTATTCATGAAAGCATAACTCAAATTACGTTATCAAAAATAAAATAGTTCCGAACAAAGAAAAATATGGAGGCGCGTCATTATTAATATGCTCGAATTTTGAACTATATTTAAAATCGTAGAAAATGTGTGTTAGCTATTTATTTTATTTTTATTTGGTCTAATCGAATTTGTAATCCTCTATTTTGATACGAAAAATGATAAATTTTTTGTCAAATATGTTGTTATGTCGCAATGAGTTCCCAATTAGAAAGCAAAACGAGTCATGAATTGTGATTTCTTTTTCTTACCATTACATTCTATTCTCCCTCTATTTTCTCCTTCAACAGTAAGAATATTTGTGTAAAGACTATAACTGAAATATGTAGAGAAACCCAGCCAAATTGACATTGTGAAGATCTTGGTAGAACAATTTGAATGAATTTTTGGCCTAAAATCGTTGTATGCCCGAGTTAATATATTATATAGGTCACTCTCGGTTTTTACTATAAGTTTGGTTTTTGGTAAGGTTTGAGTTAGTTTTGAGATCAAAATATGCTTATTTTTTGGTAATAACTATTTGTTATACTAATATCTCTCTTGAGATCGACATATGCTTATTTTTTTTAGAAAATAGGCATTTGTTATACTAATGCATCTATTTATACTGGCATAGAAAATACGGTTACTGTTGGAAATGTGCCCTACCCCAATATACAGTTTAGGTGTAAATGTTCTATCGTCGTTGCAATAAATAAAATGACAATATATTATCATTGTGTTATGATAATAGTTAAGTGTAATATGATGTATATCATCGAGTGTGTCATCACTGATAGTAGAACTATACATCCTTAAGGATAACGCTTAACGGGTCCCTAGTCAAGAAAACTTCTTTGGCACATACTCCTACCGAGAATGATATGTCGGGCCTACTCGCAGTTAGATAAAGTAAGCTTCCTATTATGCTCCTGTAAAGGCTTTGATCGACCGATTCTCCTTGTTCGTCTTTGGTAAGTTTGGTGGTTGTGGCAATCGGAGTTCTTTTGTGAGATGTCTTCTCTAACCCAAATTTCTTTACTATATTGTTAGTATATTTGGTTTGAGATATGAATATCCTAGCCTTCATCTGCTTGATCTGAAACCCCTTAAAATAGTTCAGTTCTCCCACCATACTCGTCTCAAACTCGTGCTGCATCTGTGTCACAAAATGTTGCACCATCTTGGTAGACATTCCCCCAAACACGATATCATCCACATATATATGAACTATCATGATGTTTTGCCCTTCCTTCTTTATGAACAAGGTTCGATCAACTCCTCCTCTAGTGTATTCATTATGCATTAGGAATTGAGTCAATCTATCATATCAGGCTCGAGGAGCCTGCTTGAGCCCATATAGTGCTTTCCTAAGTTTGTACATATGATGTGGTGAGCTTGGATCAACAAAGTCTTTTGGTTGAGCTACATATACTTCTTCATTCAGATAACCATTTAAGAAAGCACTCTACACGTCCATTTGAAAGAACTTAAACTGGAGATGATATGTGATGCCCAGAAGTACCTTATGTCTTCGAGTCTTGCTACCGGAGCAATTGTTTCTTCAAAGTCAACTTCCTCAACTTGAGTGTACCTTGAGCTACAAGCCTTGCCTTGTTTCAAGAGATGTTCCCATGCTTATCAGTTTTGTTTTTATGTATCTATTTTGTCCCAATGACATTAGCATTGTCAGGCTTGGGTACCAGTTCCCAAACATCATTTCTTTCGAACTGTCTGAGCTCTTCTTGCATGGCATTTATCCAGTTTTCATCTTTAATTGATTCCTGCACATTCTTGGGTTCGATGTTAGAAACAAAACAAACATTACCTATCATCTCTCTGTGGTTTACTATTGCTTTAGGTCTAGCACGAATCCCATCTTTAATGTTTCCAATTACTGCCTGCACTGGATGATCTTTCTGAACTTTTCTCGAAGGGATTCTTTCATCTAGTAGAGAGGTGGGTTCGATATCTAACCCAATGTCACTTACCATGTCCGATCTGTTGTCAGGAACATCTGTCTTGACATCAGGTGTTCCAGAAGACCCTGCGACATTTGGTATACTTTCATCTTCATTTTTGTTGTTGTTGTCATAAAGTTGGTTCGTATCGTTGATAACCACATTGATCGACTCCATTATTGTCTTAGTGGGCTTGTTGAAGACTCTAAATGCTCCACTATTTCTGGAGTATCCCAGAAATATCCCTTCATCACTCTTGGGATCAAACTTACGACGAGGATCCCTGTCAGCTAGGATATAGCAAGTCGAGCCAAATATATGAAAATATTTGAGGTTGGGCTTTCTCCCCCTTCAAATTTCATAAGAAGTAGTATTTGTACCTGGACGAAGAGTTACTCTATTGTGAATATGGCACGTCGTGTTGAGTGCTTCAACCCACAAGTGAGTAGGCAGATCTTTGGCGAGCATCATCACTCTAGCCATTTCCTGTAGAGTTCGATTTTCTTTCTTTCAACCATACCATATTGTTGAGGTGTGATAGGTGCCGAGAACTCGTGGGCTATCCCTTCAGCATCACAAAATTAAGCAAAACTCATGTTTTAAAACTCTTTCCCATGGTCACGTCTGAGTCTGACAACCTTTCCAATATGATCCCCTTTTTCTCGTTGGACTATGTTACATAAGGCTTTAAAGACATTGAATGTGTCATATTTGTCACGAATGAAATCTACCCAAGTGTACCTGGAGTAGTCGTCCACACAGACAAAAACATATTTATTCTCACCCAAACTTTCGACTTGCATGGGTCCCATCAGATCCACGTGTAACCGTTCTAAGACCCTTGAGGTAGTACGATGTTGTAACATCTTGCGAGACATTTTGACCTGTTTAGCAATCTGGCAGTCTCCACATATTCTTCCCTCAGTGGTCTTGAGGGTAAGGACTCTAGTTATGGCTTGCTCTGAAATTTTCTTCTTCATACTCCGAATATTCAGGTGCCCAAGCCTTTGATACCAGAGTTGAGCTTCATCTGTTTTGGAGAAGATACATGCCGGTTTTATATCACATGATGTTGGTGACCATAGGTAGCAGTTGTCTCTGGATCGGAATCCCGTCATGAGCTCGACATGTTTCTCATTAATCACAGAACACTGGTTACTGGTAAATTCCACAAGTAAGTCGAGATCACACAATTGGCTTATGCTAATAAGATTGGCAGTTATTCTTTCTACCAATAGGGCCTCGGTCAAGCACGTGACCCTAAGGAAACTTAGTTTTCCTTTTCCGATCGCTCTAGCCTTGACACCATCTCCAAATGTGACGTGACCGACAAAGCAAGGTCTCATGTTTACTAACATACCCTGATCTCTTGTCATGTGACGAGAGCATCAGCTATCAACGTACAAGTCCTTAACAGTAGAAGCCGTCAAGGTGGTGTAGGCTATGTTGGCACGATACATTACCTTCTTTACTCTCCATTATTTCTTTGGTGGAGCCTTTCCGAGACTCTAAGCACATGTGTATGGTGATTTAGAATGCGTGCGTTTCTTCCCATATAGAAGATAGCAGTAAGGTCGAATATGACCCTTTTGTCCGCAATAATGACAAACCCATCGTAGTCTTAGGTGAAATAGAAATTCAAGTAGGATGGTGGATTTCATTGTATTCCTTCCCGGCTACCCACGATCACACATGAAGAGAAGGATACAATGGAAATTCGAGGTGCATGGGCGGCCTCATGATTGATGCTCATAATCGTTGAGTTAACGACGTTAAACAAAGGCTAACTATCTTGTGAACTAATTTCATTTTTTGTTTTGTTTAATAAAACATCTAGTAACAAGGGTACTACGGTGTATTATAGGTGAAAATGAGCATTTCAAGGAAGAAAACGGGACGGACGACAAGAAAAAAAATAGAATTTCAATCGGTCGATCGATATTGTTTCTATCTATCTCTTCCTTTTCATTGCTTGTTTTATTTTTCAATTGTTTTTGTGTGATGCAATGGGATAGCGCACCCTGAGTGTGGGGGTGTACTACGTTGCTTCAAGACTTTATTTATGAAACCTTATTTTATCTATGTTATGTTTGAGTAATTTACCGCTTGCATGATTAAATTTATGTTATTTATAAGTGATGCTTTAACTCGTTAATTGCATGCTTATTATAATATAGCTTGATGATTGAACTTGCTCGAAATGTGTGTGGAATTAAGACTTTCAGATGTTGCAAGTTAGTTTTTAGTGATGTGTGTTTATTTTATGTTGCAATATTCGCTTAAATTATATCCATGTTTTGCTCAACGTTTTGCATGCTGAGTAAGAAATGTTAAATTTTATATCTCTGTGACATGTTCTAAGCTTTGTAGTAGAGGACCTTGAAATGTTTTATAAAATAATTTGAGTTTAAGAACTAAATAGAATCCCTTTGAGTTGATAATGTGATTGAGGAAATATCTGTAGGCCTTCTTTGTTACGTTTCAGTCTTAAAATTGCCTACCTAATTACAATTCCGTCCTAGACAAATTGCTTGTCCTCTAAACCCATGATATTTTGAGCCGATGTGCCCTTTTTGAATATATCCACTCTTTCAACCTGGTAATCGTGACTAATGAGCTGTGAGAAGTTGAAGAAATTGGGTATTAAGAAAGGCATGTGTTGAGCGGAATTGAGAAGCTCGAATTGAGTCCCTGTGTGCATCTGCCTCTTTGTTTGTATAGCGGATTTTTGGGTAGTCCGTTCTGAAAACCCTCAAAAGATGCTAAACTCCTCCTATCGAGGTAATCCCGGGGTTTAAAGCTGGCACTTGTGTTTCTCTCTTTGGGTGTTTACTTTTCTCCGAACGAGAAAAGATTTAATGTGGGGGTGTTAATATGTGAGCATCTTCACGGGTTTTAAGGACCTTTTTACCACATATTAAGCCTTGTTTCACCCCTTTTCATAATGAATTATGCACTTATTTAGTTTACTTGGCCTCACGGGTATTTTAAGTGTTCGTGTGCAGATTTCAGGACTTTTTAAGCAAATTTCGAGAAATTCTAAACCACTTCGTGGTCATCGACCACGGGGCTGTGGTCAATTTCGAGGTCTCCCGCAGTCTAATTTCGTGGCCATTTACCACGGCCCCGTGGTAAATTTCGGGGTCCCTCGCGGTCTCATTTTGTTGTCATGAACCATGTCCCCGTGGTCAGTTTCGAGGTCCCTCGAGGTCTTGTTTCGTGGTCATCGACCACGGTCTCGTGGTAATCGACCACGGCCCCCGTGGTCATCGACCACGCCTCCCGTGGTCATCCACCACGGGCCCGTGGTCAACACCTCGGTCAGTACCACTTCAGAATGTGCGATGACTTGAGCGAGAAGTGCCCAAAATTTGCGAAGCATGATTGACCACGGACTCGTGGTCATAGACCACAGCCCCCGTGGTCACGGTGAAAATCATACTATAGATAGACCCAACTCATTTCTGAAAAGGGGCAATTAGTATTCAGATCATTTGGAGGGTAGAGCACGAAATTGAGAGAGAAAGGAGAGATTGGAAGAAAAGATTCAATAAGAAGAAGACAAAATAAAGGCGAAAAAGCAAGAGGAAGATCAACAAATCCAAAATCTATGTATTGAACTCCAAAAGGGGTTTTGCTTTCCCTTTTCGTCTCCCTTAGATGTTCATATTGTGTAATCTTAAATTCTTTGAATTGATGAATTGTTCTAAGCTCTCGTGAATGAATTAATTGTTCGAATATTCATGTTTCTTATTTTCAACTGATCAAATTCTTATAATCATGACTTGCTAGAATGTTGCGATTTAGGGCTGAATTTGTATGATGGATTAGAGACGATTTTATTGTAGATTATGCATATAGCTCCAAGTAGGGTGTCTTTAATCTTTTATACTTAATGCTACATCTCCTTTATTGCTTGATATGTGATCGAGTTTATAGGTTTTAGTTGGGAAACAAAACTTGTAACTAGATTTAAAAAGATTAGAGTTTGGGTTTAAATTCTTCCTAGGGATAGAAGAGTTAACAGAAAAACAATAGTCATAGGTTCCCAAAACCGAAAGTTAGTAGAACTCATAAAACTTAATGCTTGCTGATTCGGTTAAATCTTGACTAGGGATAGCTTGGTTACCTGTACTAGTTTTAGACCTTTTATTACCTGGGAGGGAGTCTTAGGTGAAATAGAAATTCTCGTTGTCGCCCTAAGTTTTGGAAAACTGCTATGCCTAATTCACCATTCAATATGTCTCGAAACTATCATATGAAGTCATTTCCTTGAATCACTGCCTTTCTCTGATTGGTTTCTTTTTCTAATTTATTGTTTTTATAATTTTTATCAAACGATTATCATTTTATCGATTCGCTAAGATTAGTCGAGGAACTTAATTTGAGTGATCAAAGTTCTCGTTGTCCCTTGGGTACGATAATTTTGGGTCGTAATCCTACTTCCATGTATTAGTTGCGACCGGTACACTACTGGGTGTTCGAAAGTGCGCAAACATTTTTGTCGTCGACTTTTCGCCCGTCAAGTTTTTGGCGCCGTTGCCGGGGATAACGTTGTTTACTTTGACATTCGTAATTGAGTTCTAGATTGAGACTCATAATTTTATTTTTATTTTTATTTTTTTTTAAAAAAAGAGAACGTTTTACTTTTGTAGCAATTTGGCTCATCGCAATCTTGAAAACATGGAGTATATGTATTGTGATTTATGTGGAGATAATAACCATTGGAGTTTCCATTGTGAGTACTTTTCACAGGTAGACACATATATTCAAGAATTAAGATACGCCTCCGTGGTTGATCAAGGTGATCAAAGTCTTGAGGATTTTATTCGGGAGACAGTAGCAAGGCAAGTGGCGAATGCAAGGTATCAAAGTCTAAACCTTCTTGTGGTATGCCTATCATATCTCCTTGTAGTCATGATTATTTGAATGAAATTGACACAAAAAGTGAATATGAAGTCTCTAAGGAGCTATATAACCCCATAGTATCTATACATTTTGCTGATAAATCTATTAGATATCCAAGAGGTACTATAGAAGGTGCTCTAAAGAAAGGGGTTGTTTTTTAACCTCCCATTGATTTTATTATGGTCGATGTCGCTGAAGATGTCGAAATTACTTTTAGTTTGGGAGATTCATTCTTGGACTCTAGTAAAACAGTAATGCATGTTCAACCTATACTTTTGATTCCTAAAATGTATAATGAGCATATATCTTGTGAGATGTTTACTAGTTTCTATTATTCTCCCATGAACTCTTACTTTGTTGATATCGATGCGTTTAATCAATATTTCCATGAGTATTTTCAGGTTCACAAGAATTCTAGCACATTTAAGTTTCGCCGAGATAAAGAAAATCATAGTGCTTCCATCAAAGCGAGCTTAATGGAGCTAGCATTGAACTTGGAAGCATTCCAAAATTCAAGTAGGATGGTGGATTTCATTGTACTCCTTCCCGGCTACCCACGATCACACATGAAGAGAAGGATACAATGGAAATACGAGGTGCATGGGCGGCCTCATGATGATGCTCATAATCGTTGAGTTAACGATGTTAAACAAAGGCTACCTATCTTGTGAACTACTTTCATTTTTTATTTTGTTTAATAAAACATCTAGTAACAAGGGTACTACGGTGTATTATTGGTTAAAAATAATAATAATAATACATAAAGTGAGGGAAAATAAAAATGGTTGGCTGCAACCATCAAGTTGGAAGAGAAATTAAATTTTGTATTAGTTTAATATTAATAAATGCAATGTGTATATATCACTCTTTTGAATAAAGAAATATGCAGCTGTCTTCAAACATTAAAATGATAGGTTGGTGCGATGTATTGGCGTTGCATATGTAGTTACAACGTTAATATCTGTTAGGCTTATGTTGGGTTGATCCAAGCCCAAACAAACACGTTGGCCCATCATAAAGTAAGAATCTAGAAGTTAAAAAAAGTGTTTATCTTTCTGGTCTACTAAACATTAAAAATTGGGCCTTTGTGGGTTGAGACCAATTCAAACAATTATATAGGCCCATTAGAAAAACTGGATATACAAGATGCATTTGCTGGGAGTCGAACCCGGGTCTATTACTTGGAAGGCAATTATCCTAACCGTTGGACTACAAACGCTTTTGACTTTTGTATTCAAGAAAAATTTTAAACTACAGTACATTAATATTCAAATGTTTATTTGGTTATGTGATTCGATTATTTTGATGGTTATTTGGTTTTGTGCATCAATAATTCAAATCAAAATGTTTATTTGGTTTTCAAATTCTTAACACTCAAATTGATAAGTATATGCACAAACCTTTTATCCAAAATAGTGATTGAATTTACATTTTTTGAACGTGAGACTTATAAACCACTACCATGCCCAACTCATATTGTACATGGCAATAATGTGTCAAATGGTATTCATAAATGGTAGCACATAGTACTTTTATTAGCTAACATGTTTGAATTGTACACCACAAGAAGTTAAAATAGTTCCTTCCTGTCTTGTTAAGGTTCAGGCCGGCCGGCTATCCTTGGAGATTGGAATATTCTCTCAATTCCACCCTTCGAGCAACGCCTCTGCTCGGGTTAGTTTCTGTTCTTCAATGGATACATGAGACTTCATTCGCGCGAACACACCCTAAATCAGTCAAACACTCATTCTTCTTTGAATAGTGATTGAGCAAAGAATTTTGATCTTTAGTCAAATCATTCAGCTTCCCAACATGCTCGTCCAACACGTATAGGAACTCTGAATGGTCAGCACACAAGATCAACTTACAACTAAAAGGCGCAACTACTAACGGGATACCGCGAGTCTTTTGTAGTAGTTGATCGTCGCATCATTAGGGTTTTCCAAACCCTTCTTTCTATGCTTCATGAAGTTTCCTTAAACTCCTACACAACTAAGTCATATTGAATCACAATCCATTTAGGAGATCTTCTAAAAATGGAAAGTCACCGAAAGTTTTCTCGAAAAATGTGTTGTCAGGATGTTGGATGTTGCAATCATTTGTACAGTCATCTTTCTATATGTTAAGACTATGGCCCACAAACATGAGAACATACATCTTTTTGTTATACTAAAATTTTAGACAATCTACACGTAACAACAATCTCTCCCATTGACTAATTTTTAGTGGCAAGCACTTCAATCTTCTATCAGGACACAGCAGAAAGATGTCTAAACATTTACTCAGACATGTTGTGTCCTTAGCAACACACTCTTCTTCTCCCCATGCTTGCCTCAAAAATATGTCAAAGGTGCGAACCATAAAACCAGGCAAATAAACTAAGCAAACCAGCTCAGCCAAAGGAGCAAATAAAAGTCATAGAGTATAGAAGACATAGTAAAAGTTAACTATGGACAGCCCCCGAGTGAATACAGTAGCCACAGTCACCTTTAAAAAAACTTGAAATCAAAAAGAGCAAAACAACTTAGATGCTCTTCTTCGTCCGCATAGATTTTGTCCTCATTGTCTTGAAAAGTATCAGGTGCCTCGCCCTTGTCCTTGTGTGCCTTCAGAAGATCTTGAACCAAGCCTTCACAGATAACATGGACTCAATGGACTTGTCCAGAAAGTGTATCTTCTCTTGAAGCTCTCTCAGCACAACCTTATGTGTGTCATTAACAACGCCAGATGTTTCTCCAGATGGTTTAACAATGTCCTTGACTCGTTTTCCCTCAAACAGTTTAGGACTGAAGGTGAGAGTAGTTGGTTTCTTGCCTGAAATTTTGAGACTCGCAGTATGCTTACAATTTGGCTCAGTAATATACCAGATATGAGAGATGGAAATTCAATAGGCAACTTCACAATAAAGGATTTTGCATGCCTGCTCAAGTGTTCAATAACAAAGGTCCCAAAATTAAAGGTAGACCGCGTACCTACTAGGTAAATGAGGGGAGGTAGTTCTTGAGTGATACTTGACCCATGTGACGACGGGGTCCAATTTCAGATGCCGATCCTGAACAGCATGGAGTACTTGGTTGAGAGTTCTAGATCGGCGCCCACGGGCCATCCCATGGTCGCCCACGGGCCACTTTAGGACGGTCCGAGGCGAGCTGATCAATTTTGGGGTTTTTGGGTCGGTTTTGGGCCCGTGGCAATTCCCCGAGATATTTCCCAATAAATTTTTTAATTTTCAGATTCGGTTCGGTTTCGATAAACCAGCGTGAACCAGTTCAAATTCAATTAATTAATTTAAATTGTCCGGTTTTGATAAACCGGAATTTTTCCACACTTAAAAAAGATAAAATTTGGAATAAATTTGTTGTTTGATGCATGATGAGTGATCACATGATTTTTGACAACATGTTGTTTTCCTCATGATGTATAGCTAAGCCCTCTAGACTTGTATGTTTTCAAATTTCAGTTTTGCAACCTGCGTGTTGCTAAGTTTTGAGTTGTAGTAAATACGACTTGCGTGTCGTGATTTGTATTTATTTTATTTTATTAAATTTGTAATTATGAAGACCGACGCAAGATACAAGTCAAGATGGAGACTCGATGTATGGAGGAGACTCGAAGCCAGTGGGAGTCCACGAGGATGGAGCAAGTCTAGATCTTGAAGACCAAGTTTTTAGGATCAGTTTTGCTAGAATCCTAGGAACCTATGATGGGCTTAGCTATGCATGTTTTACTCTTACATTTGTATGTTGAATATGTATGAATGTATGATAGTTTTTATATACAACATTATGTATGTTTAGCTATCACTCACATGCAAAGATTAAAAACCGGTATTTAATCAGACTTGCATGTGACTGGATAAGGGATCATCTTTGCATGGATTTGCAATTGATGATTCCAGATTAAGATTGTATCGATATACAATTAGACGGTAATAATTCACTTAAACGCAATTAATTACAAGTCAAGTGTGATACCATCCAAGTTTGGGCACTCAAAAGGGCTTTGAGCCTATGGAAATCGATACGCCTCCGCGTAACATTCATAGAGGAGAAGTCTGGATGAGATGGGCAATCTATGTGGGTGTGTGCGCCTCCGCGTAGTATCCACATTAGTTATATCCATAGTTCAAGCTTGGTGGACTTGTCTACGATTGTCAGCTAGGGCTGACCTAGGGTATCAGTATAGGGTATGCCGTGTACTTTAAGTACAGACCCTAGCCAGGAATTACATGGTCCATGTAGAACTAAATGGCAAACATAACACAAAGAAGTAATTGTGCATTGAGAGTCCAGATTGAGAAGGACAGGCTCAAGGGCGTGAATTACTCAGATTGGGATAGAAACTTGAGGCTTGTACTCAAGCATGAACGCAAGTTGTATATCCTTACCAAGGAACCACCTGCTGAGCCACCGCTGAACGTCGCTAGGGCACTAAGGATACTTATCAAAATTCCTTAGTGACCAAATCGACGTGTCATGCATTATGGTGGGCGGTAGGATGCCAAAGTTGCAGAAGCAGTTCAGGAACGTTTTAGATGACCCTCATACCTGTAAGGCAGAGGTCAAGGAAATGTTCAAGGAGAAAGCTCGTGTCGAAAGATATGATACTTTCAGAGAACTTAACTCCTGCAAGTTTAAGGCTGGAGCCCTGTTAGTCCCCATATCACGAAGATGAAATGCCTTCAGGAACATCTAACCAGACTCGGTTTTGATGATCAGGTGGAAATGGCTGCGGATTTTATGTTGCAGTCACTTCCAGATGCATATAGTGATTTCGTAGTAAATTACAATACATGACATGGACAAGTCCTTAACAGAGCTTCATGGGATGCTTGTGACCGCTGAAAAGAACCTCAAGGGCAAGACCAAGGAGCTCCTTATGGTCAACAAGAAGGTCAGCTTCAAGAAAGCTAAGCAGGGTAAGGGTAAGGCTCCTGAGCACCTTGCTGGGCAGATCAGACACCCCAAGGGTCCAGAGGTTCAAGCAGCTCCCAAAGCTGCTATGAAGGCTAAGGACAAAATGGAGGAGGTCTGCTATCACTACAATGAACCAGGACACAGGAATAAGGGATTGTAAGCAATACAAGGATCATGTGAAGAAGAGTTGCCATCCACGTCTTCAGGATCATGTATTTAAGTTGTTGAGCTTAATCGCTATAACGTAAATAAGAAAAGGCTTGAATATGATGATTTAAACCAAGTTATAATCTGGTATTTTCATTTAAGGCACATATGCGAGAAATGCATTTACACACTTCACAAGTGTGGACTTTTAAAGTCCGTTTGAATCCACTCAAACTGAAAGATGCAAGTCTTGCCTAATGAGCGAGAAACGCATTTCAACACTTCACAAGTGTGGACTTTTAAAGTCCGTTTGAATTCTCTCAAACTGAAAGATGCAAGTTTTGCCTAATGAGCGAGAAACGCATTTCAACACTTCACAAGTGTGGACTTTTAAGTCCGTTTGAATTCACTCAAACTGAAAGATGCAAGTCTCGTCTAATGGGCAAAATGACAAAGGCACATTTCACAGGTTTATGTGAAAGGCAAGTGACTTGTTAAGTCTAATACATTCTGACGTATGTGGACCTATGAGTACTCAGGCCAGAAGAGAGTTCAACTAATACATGACTCTGGAAACGGCCGCATTCATTTTGAGTCGGGCTCCGATGAAGACAACGATAGTACACCTTGTGACAGTCATTCTGTCTCCCATTATTGTGGATGTGTGCGCCTCCGCGTAGTATTCATTGGGATGCAAACTGAATCAGGTAATCAGCTTTATTTGGATGTGTGCGCCTCTGCGTAGTAGCCAAATAAAAGTTGGACCAGAGTAACAGAAGGTACACCACATGACACTCATTACGAATCCCGTTACCATGAATACGTGCGCCTTCGCGTAGTATTCATTGGGATGGGAGTGGGATAAGATGGTCAGTTCTATTTGGATGTGTGCGCCTTCGCGTAGTAGCCAAATAATAAATGGACCATAGTCATATATGGTATGGCATCCAAATCAGACAAGTGTGTCTTCGTAAGGTATCCTTAAGTAACTAAGAGATACAACTTCTACTTACCCAGTGAGAACAAAGTCTTTATTGCTCAAGGGAAGGGGGGTATTTTTGGAGAAAGAATTTATTTTCAAAATAGCTAGTGGGAGTCCCGTTCATCTCGAAGAAATTCGAGAGGGTACGGAACAGCCTAAAGCAATTCAGAAGCCTGATATGCTAGATGTAGAAGTACTGGAGCCTAAGATGGTCGTAGATGAAGAATCAATCCCTACAGAAATTCCAGATGGTCCAAGGAGGTTTGAAATATCTCGTCATGTTCCAGACAGAAATGGTTTCACAACCACTGAGGGAAATAACTTGATATTTGGTGGATCAGGATGATCCAGAAACCTTCAGACAAGTTTTGGCCAGTCCAGACTCCGAAAAATGGCAGAACGACATGAGTGAGGAAATGAAATTCATGTATGACAACCAAGTCTGGTGCTTGATGGATCAAACCCCTGGGATAAAACCCATCGGTTCTGAGTGGGTCTATAGGATCAAGACCAACATGGATGGAAATCCTCAGACCAATAAAGCTAATATGATTGTAAAAGGTTATCGTCAGATTCAAGGCATAGATTATGATGACAACTTTTCACCAGTAGCAATGGTAAGATCAATCCGGATTATTCTTGGTCATAGTTATGGCAGATGGATGTCAAAACTCCTTCTTTAGCAGGAACTTACTAGAGGGTGTGTATATCACACGATCTGTGGGTTTTGTTGATCTAGAGAATCTCGGAAAGAATTGTAAGCTGCTTAGATCCATTTATGGATTGAAGCAAGCTTCACGGAGTTGGAACATTCGTTTTGATGAAGCTGTAAGAGAATTCGACTTCATCAAGAATGAAAGCGAGTCTTGTGTTTATAAGAAAGCGAGTGGGAGTAATATTGTATTTCTGGTACTTATTCATCGGAAATGACATTCCGACCTTGCCACCAAAGTTTGGTTAGAGAAGTGCTTATCGATGAAGGACTTAGGTGATGCTACATTTATTGTAGGCATCGGGATCTCTACAGATCATTCCAAGAGGATTTTGGGCCTAGATAAAGTGTTGAGAAGACTCTCAATGCTTAATTCTAAGAAAGGATACATACCCATGCGTCATGGCCTTAAGCTCAGCAAGCTACAGAGTCCTAGTACTCTTGATAAGCTAAGCAGGATGATTAAGATCCCTTATGCTTCGGTTGTGGGATCCATCATGTATGCTAGGATATGCAGGAGCTGTACCAGCAGATTCCTATCTAACCCCATCCAATTACACTTGATTGTTTTCAAAGGCCATCCTCAAATATTTGAGGTGGACCAAGGATGCATTCCTAGTGTATGGGGGTGTATATAGAGAACTAGCAGTCAAAGGACAGGTCGATGCTAGTTTTCTGACATATCTAGATGACTTCAAAATTCAGTCAGGATATATTTTGTGTTGAGTGGTGGCGCTTTCAGCTGGATAAGCTTTAAGCAAGCCAAAATTGCCAACTCTACAACGGAGGCTGAGTATATAGCTGCAACAAAAGCAGCTAAAGAGGCCGTATGGATTAGAAGCTTTCTGATCGGATTAGATGCAACGCCGCGAGCGTCTGATCCGATAAGCTTGTTGTGGGACAACACAGGTGCCGTAGCTATTGCTCAAGAGCCCAGATTCCACAACAAATCCAAACATATACTCAGTAGGCATCACCTCATCAAAGTTATCACAGATAGAGGTGGTATGGAGATTAAACACTATTCGACTGATGATAATATGGCCGATCCCTTGACGAAGACTCAGCCGCAGCCTAGGCATGAGGAACATGCAAGGTTTATAGGAGTAGATCAGAACTTAAATTGGAACCAGGGGCAAGTGGGAGATTGTTAGAGTTATGCGCCAGTCCAATATAAAAGTGATCTACAGATGCAATGTTTTATCATCTTTTCGAATAAATAAGTCGGCATATATTATTAATGTGTTGTAGTAATATATATCGAATGTAATTTGATCTATGTCATTATGTGTGTAACCACTAATAGTAGAACAGTATATCAGAAAGAATTACATTTTATGAGTCCCTGATCAGCTAAGCTTCTTTAAGAAGCAATCAGTATGAGACCAACTCCTTGTGATCATGCTCTACTGATCATGGCAAAGTATGTGCCGGAGTTATATCATAGATATCATCAGGTCGATGATATCGAACGACCCGATTGTGAGTATGCAACATAGATACTGTCATGAGATACTCACAGATCGTAGCTTGTCATTATATCCTAAGACCAAAGAGTCTTTGTGTGCACTGTGTAATGAATATTTTATTTTGACCTAGTCTAACGTTACTTGTAAAAAGGTAGCTATAATGGCTTTGATTAGCTTGGTTATTAATTGCATTAGTGAACTCGAAAGACGTCTGAGAGATTTATCACTCATACTCCAGTATGAGAAAGATATATGTTTAGGCCACTTGATGAGTATGACTGAAGGAATAGCATGGCCATTTAAGTGATTCCTTAGTATCAGTTTTAAGTCATCTCAGATCTCAAGAAACAGTGATTGATAAATTAGGATGACGGTTCTATGCCTATTGATCAATCAGGATATCGGTTTGATAAAAGGACAGTGACATGTACGATAACATGTTAAGTTGAATAATCGATAATCACGTACGTTGGGTAATCATAATGTCTTGCTAGAGGTCACTTATGATGGAAAGAGTAAAATAGTAATTTTACCAGTCTGCCAACGGGTCGTGAGCCTAGAGGGTCATACACTTTAAGTACAATATGTGACAAAACAAGTTTAGATGGTAATTGGGAGAATCCGCTTTTCATTTTAGTCAAATTGAAAACGATTCGGTTGATTTCTGGTCTAGGTTTATTAACCAGACGGTTGAAGAAATCAAGTTAAAGAGATTGGACCGGTTTAGCTAAACCATATAATTAGAACTCAATTAAATGGGTTTTAATTAGGTTTTAGCTAAGTAAGCTTGAAGCTCATTCTTGGTCTTAATTAAGAATAGGGCTTAAGTGCAATTAAGAGTTTTAAAGAGATTATTGTGTAATTATAAAGAAGATTAAAAATCAGATTTTTTATTAATTACATAATTATATTTTCCATCGGGCCTTTGTGGGTTGAGACCAATTCAAACAATTATACAGGCCCATTAAAAAAACTAGATATACAAGATGCGTTTTCCGGGAGTCAAACCTAGGTCTATTTCTTAAAAGGCAATTATCCTAACCATTAAACTACAAACACTTTTGATTTTTGTATTCAAGCAAAATGTTAAACTACAGTACATTAATATTCAAATGTTTATTTGGTTATGTGAGTCGATTATTTTGATGGTCATTTAGTTTTGTGAATCAATTATTTGAATCAAAATGTTTATTTGGTTTTCAAATTCTTAACACTCGAATTGATAAGTATATGCACAAACTTTTTGTTTAAAATAACGAATGAATTTATATTTTTCGAACGTGGGACTTACAAACCACTACCATACTCAACTCATATTATACATGGAAATAATGTGTCAAATGGTAGCACACAGTATTTTAATTAGCTAACAGGTTTGAATTGTAACTAAATAATAATAATAATAAGGGTAAATTACACATGACCCCCTTAACTATAAGCGTGTCTCACATGCCCCTCTTAACTACAAAATCAATCTGTGAGGTGCCTTAACTATCCAAAAATCCCACTTTACCTTTTTTTGTTGACTTTTTTCAAAATTCTGTTAAGTTGTTTGTGAAATGACGAAAATACCCTTGTATCTGAAAAATTAAAATAAATAAATAAAAATGATTTTGAACTTTTTTTTTCTATTTTCTCGTTTTACAAAATAAAGAATAAAAATAATATTTTATTATTAATTTTTTATTTAAAAAAAATTATTTATAAAAATTAATAAAAATAAAAAACGATGTTTAAAAGTAACTTTTTATTTTTAAATTTTTTTTATAAAAAAAACTTTTAAAAAATTATTTTTACTATTAACAAAATTTTATTCTTTATTTTGTAGAACGAAAAAATTTTAAAAAAAAAGTTCAAAATCATTTTTATTTATTTATTTTAAAATTTCAGATACAAGGGTATTTTCGTCATTTCACAAAAACTTAACAAAATTTTGAAAAAAGTCAACAGAAAAAGGTAAAATGGAATTTTTGGATAGTTAAGGCACCTCACAGATTGATTTTGTAGTTAAGGGGGTGCATGTGAGACACGCTTATAGTTAAGGGGGGTCATGTGGAATTTACCCTAATAATAATAATAATGGATTTTGATGGTTAAAACAGTTCCTTCCCGTCTTGTTAGGTTCAGGCTGGCCGGCTATCCTTGAAGATTGGAATATTCCCCAATATAAGATTTTGTATTTTCTGTTGTTTTGTATTTGTGTTTGTCTCAATATTATATCATCAAACATATTATAATCACAAAAAGTCAAATTATATAGAGTTCCTTTCTCTTGTTAACTCATTGAAAGTGACTTCAAAATTATCTCATTGTTGTTAGACTTTTATTAATTTATTCTTACTCTCGAACTTGAAGTTCACACACACCGCTCCCACACAAATTTTAAGTGGTTTATGTGTAGGATTTTTATTTTTTTTTAAGGGAAATTGCAAAAAGTCTTTGTATAAAAGTGTCACTTAAGTGTTAACTCAAACATGCTTAGGGGTGAGCACTTTGGCAACGGAACAGAAGACCGAATTCAAACCGAACCGAAACTGGGAACCGCAGGTAACGGTTCTGGTTCTTAAAATGGAGAATTGAGGAGTCTTGTGTGGTTCGATTATTGACCGGTTCGGTCCAATTCTTAACTCATGCCCACCACTAATTGTGCTAACTCAAACGTTCAACACTTAAGTGATAAGGAAGAGAGAGTTTGTAAAAAAACAATTATAAAAAGATTTTTTGAAATTTTCCTTTCTCTTTAATCCTGATGCAGCGTACGTGGCTAGGAAGAACTCTTTATCAAAATTCGTTGATTCTTGCGAATACCGAAGGTGATAGATTTGAGGGAAACCTCGATTTTTTTATTAAACTTCAAAACTTATTCAATAACAAAGACGAGAGTGCTTAAATAATGAAACACAAATTACAAAAAAGGAAAACCCTAATTCTCTAGAAAGGAAAAAAATCTAGAAAGGAAAAAAGGAAAATAAAGGAAACAACTATTAAAAATTATAAAAAACTGCCTGAAACTTATAAAACGCGATTTTGACCCCTAAGATGACCTCGAATGGCCGAAATCCATTGTATTTCATGGCATAGCCATGAGTTTTACTCATAATGCCGTTTCCGCCCAGAAAACACTAGTCTTTTGTCGAAATCCGACACTTTTGCGATAACTCCAAGTGTTTTACATTCTACATACCGGCTTCTTCGACCACACTGCATCATATCCAAATACAAATGCAAAAGGATATGAACAAGTCAAATGACACGCTTATTTGTCAACTATTTTGTAAGAAGCAATTGGGTTACTAATTAAATTGCCAAATGGTAACATTAGATTAGAGGTGATGTTGAGTGGAAGACAAGTCCAAGAGAGACCAAAACTGTTTAAAGGGTATCAAAAGAAATTAAGATTCCATTCTCAGCCATAACACAGAGACAAATAATGCATATACAATCACTAAGCCTAACAAGAACAACATAGTTTTTTAGATAACAACAATGGTCTTTTGTATCTGCCAAATCAGACAAATCAGCATCTTTTTACAGCCCAAAATCAAACATGCCATCCAGAATGATATTATATAAACATTGAGACTTACATATAAATCTTTAATTATTTTCGAACCATCGTCTATTGACTTGAGATTTTAGAAATAATTATGATTTTAACATGATACTCTCCGGACTTTGACATGTATCCAGGGCGAGTTTTTAGGTTTGATCGGGCTCAAAGTACACATTTCAAGACATCCTCTGTTATTAGAATTGCCAAAGAAAATCATATTGAAATTATGTGTGTGGATTATAAAACCACTTCATAGACCATCAAAAACGGAATAATATACCTTTTCGCCTCGTAAAATATCAAGATATGAACTCAATACATCGATTATGAGAAATGAAGTTTTATTTTTGTCACTTAACCCAACATAAGTTGGTTTATTCTCAACTATAAATCATTTTCAGTTAGCTACATCGAACTAGGTTTAGGGTTTTTCGAATACACCGAAGTTATATTTTTTCCACACCGTTGGAATATGTATGAAAACATTAAAATGTGTAGTGAAAAGACAAAAATGCTCTTGACATATTTTCAAATTTTAAAAATATAACTGGGGATTTGAATTTTGGGGTTTGTGAAACTGTCCCTACTCGCTGGACAGCCGATTAAAATGTTAAAAACAACTGGCTGGAGCAATGCGTGTTTGGAGGAGAAGTCATCATCAATGTCTTTCCGACAGGCTTCGAGAACTCTGAGGTCGGTCCGACGGTGGATGAGAGGAAGAAAGAGACAGGAGCATGTTTTGAAAATTATATTTTTAGTCAAGGGCATTTTACTTAAAATTTAATATTTTCCATAAAAAAAAGTTTGGTGTATCTAAATACCCAAAGCCTAATTATGTGCGATATATAAATAGAAATAGTTATATGTTATTTTCCGTGTATTTGAAACATAGCAATGTGAATACATCATGTTATCTGCTTGAAAGCAGCGAGTCATTAAAAAAATGGAAGTGTTGTCATACATATAGTGTAAGGAGTATATGAGTAGAAACGATAAAATGTACTAACTAGAACAAGTCATTTATAAGCCAAGCTTCACCTTCACCTGATAGAGAGCTACCATTAGTCTCTGAACCCATTATTTTTCCTTTGGTTTGGTCCAAAAATGGGTTCAACATTTGCTTTTGCAAGCATGATGTGTGAAGGCCATGGCAGGTCTTTGTGTGAACAAAGAAGATGTCATGTTAGAGCAGCAAGAGCTGATGTGAGTGTGGCTCCAGCAAAATTCGTGTTCCCGGGTCTGTCGAAACAAGGCATTCCTCTTTCTGATCTCCATGTCAAAGAGATTGTGGAGAGGCAATCTCAGCCCAAGAGATTTGGGAGATCCATGGGAGATGGGTTTGCAAGGCCTAAGTTCGAACCCGGGTTCCTCGAAGAAGGTTATGAGAATTGCAGGGTCATTTGTGCTGAATATGCCAAGACCTTCTATCTCGGTACAACCATCGATTCGTCTTCATTTTGTTTATGTTTGTGTTTCTTTCTCTTCTTCTTGTTAATGAGGTTTGATGTTTTTCTCAGGAACTTTGCTGATGACAGAGGAAAGACAGAAAGCCATATGGGCAATTTATGGTAAGAACTGTCTTACAAGTTGATTTCTAAGTCATTTAAGGTATTTTTAAGTGTTAAGTCAGTTTGTTAGTTATTAGATAGTGCAAGTGTTAAACCGAGTTTCATTCCACAGTCTACTGAGATTCAGCCGTAAAGAAAAATCTCATATTTAGTGGATATTGTAAGTGATAAAATGAGCTTGTCGCCACGATCTACTGAGATTTAGTCATGTGTCATTCTTAATCGTTAAGAAAAATGGTGCTAGTATTCGTGTTTTGGGACTCATGTCTTCCCGAACAGTTTGGTGCAGGAGAACGGATGAGTTGGTGGATGGCCCTAACGCCGCATACATGAGCTCTGCAGTTCTTGAACGATGGGAGGAGAGACTCGAAGACATCTTCGAAGGGCGCCCTTACGACATGCTAGATGCTGCACTCACTGACACCATCTCTAAGTTCCATTTGGACATCAAGGTCATCACTAGAATGTTTTTCTCGATTCCCGTCCTTGGACATGAAAGTTGTGTGATGCATGATTGTTCGAATTTCAACCCACCTAAAAAAACTCAATCTGATAGACAAAGTTTCAGACTCGTTATTTACACTAGTCGAGTGATTCACATCTTTCATGTTACCAACTAATCATTGTAGTGTTATGAAAATCCCCGACTTGTCCGATTAATTCTCTATATTTTCTTATTAATCCTTCAATATGATTTATTGTTCGATCAATCATCAATTGATCACGATTAGTCCTTGGAAGACTCTCTTCCCGACTAGCGTATGGTGGTTTTTAGAACACTGACTAATTGTACTTTTCTTTCTCGTGGATTACAGCCTTTTCGAGACATGATTGAGGGAATGAGGATGGACACGAGGAAGTGTCGATACGAGAACTTCCAAGAACTCTATCTATATTGTTATTACGTGGCTGGCACGGTAGGTTTAATGAGTGTACCGGTAATGGGGATTGCACCCGAATCTTCTGTTTCTGCTCAGTGTATATACGATGCTGCACTCTACTTGGGCATTGGGAATCAGCTCACCAACATTCTAAGAGACGTCGGAGAAGAGTGAGTAATTCGTTCATATGTGTTATCAAGAAAAGGTAATTGGAGAATTGTTTGTGAGTAATTCATGTTTATGGCATGTTCAGTGCTTCGAGGGGAAGAGTGTATCTCCCACAAGACGAGCTAGCACAATTCGGGTTGTCGGACAAGGATGTTTTCGCGCTCAAGGTGACAGACGGATGGAGAGAGTTGATGAAAGAGCAGATAACGCGGGCGAGGTTCTACTTCAACCTGGCCGAGGTGGGAGCTTCCCATCTAGACAAAGATAGCCGATGGCCGGTATGGTCGTCATTGTTGTTGTATCGGGAGATCCTGGACGCAATAGAGGAGAACGATTACGATAACTTGACGAAGAGGGCTTATGTTGGGAGGACCAAGAAGATGCTCATGTTGCCTCTGGCATTCACTAAATCGCTAGCTTCACCTACCTTCATCCTGCACTGATATGTACTTTATACTGCTGAAAACTAAAATTGATAGGTGACTATGGGTATGTACAAATAGTTGTGCTGTTGGAATGGAGCATTTGTGAGTGACCGACCAACAAACCCAAGTTCAAAGAACGAGGCCAAAATATGTTACAAAGTGGGAAAAAACAATGCATCTGATCATGGCATGGCAAAATTGTGCTCTGCTTCTGTTTTTCCCTACAAAATGCATGTATCATAAAAATAATAATATTGCCCTTCAAATTAAGAATTATTTTGTTTTTTAAATAAACAAATTCGTAAAATAGTTCAGAGGTTTTCAACTCAAATTTTGTAATTTAATTTTTTATTTAAAGTTTATTTTATAAAAATCTTAGTTATTAATTCCATGAGCAATTGTCATTTTTGTACAAATACACATTTTACACACAAAAATAAAAGTTCATACCACATTTTTGAGGACCCTTTATAACATTGAGCCCCATTTTGCTATTTTCCCTTCTTTTACTTACTAAGCTTTTAAACAAGGGGTTCGTTAAAAATTCAACTTACATATGATTAAGCTCAAGCTCGATTCCCTAGTCATGGTCACGGCACAGGTCGGATGCGAATCAGAAGAAAAAAATTATAAATATATTAAAGGACAAAAAAGACACAGTATTGGGAAAGGAAAAAGAAACATAACTCTACAAAGCCTCCTGAAAATAAGCACAGCCATCCTACATAGAAACAAAAATTAAGAGAAAAGCATCAATTAAGAGAATCAACAATACCAATTCGTTCTCTGCTCGGACCAATGATGCACATGCGCTAGAAGTCACCAGCTTCGCTGCTTGTGGAACCCCAATCATGATTCACGGCTATGCTTAACATCTTTTGGACCCTCCCTGACTTGTTTTTTTAACTAGCTAACAGTAGCATCATCATAGGAAGTAATCAGGTGTTCTCCGGGTCACATCTGGCTCTCCCCTTCTTGGAGCCGGTTCAAACTGTATAAAGAATAAATGTGTGTTGAAAATTTCCGAGCTATTTTGTATTTAAGGTTAGTTTGTCAACAAATAATTGGCAAAAGAGAGAAACCTGAATGAATGTGTGGCCCTTGCAATCATCGACTTCCAGAATTGATGCCATGTTACCACACCGATAACAATAGTTTGGTGCGCTAAAAATAGTAACCACTTTTTGTTCCTGTCAAAATGAGATGCTGTTCAATTAAACTATCTGTTTAAGAAAAAGCAAAAGTACACTTAACTACACCTAACTAAGAGTTGGCTATGTCAGATACACCCAAGTTCCATAAATTCCCACATGTTCAGTTTTTGGATTGAAAATGTTAATTTGGAAAGTGAAAATAACGAAACTACCATTGGGTTCCTCGATGAGGAAGGCGTCTTGGGACAATAGGAATAGTTTGAACATGGAGGCGGTGGTTGGCTTGGGACAGTGTGGACTCGGGATGGAGGTCGGATTTGCCGGAGGGCAAGGCCGGCTGATACCCAAAATTGAACAAGGGTATTTTCATCTTTTCACTTTCAAAAAACATTTTCGATCCAAAAACTTAACATGTGGGAATTTATAAAACTTGGGTGTATCTGAAATAGCCAACTCTAAGTTGGGTGTAGCTAAGTGAAAAAGGTATATAGTTGGGTATAGCCAAGTGTACTTTTCCCTAAGAAAAAAGCAAGCAAAAGAAAGTACCGATATAAATAGGAAGTACTTACATGACCCCAATTATAACCTTCCATAACCAGCTGGTGAGCCCTAGCGATAAGTTTCATGCTATTGGTATGATTGAATTGCTCGGATATGTCCTGCAAGAACAGTGTACGTGAGTAAACTGACAAAGGTATAATGTTTTCGACCAAAGGGTCAGAAATGATTACTTGACCAAAGGTATATCCAGCACCCCTCGGTGATATACCCCAACCACATCGATCATCAGGGTCAGACCACAACAGATCACACATGGGTCCCTCATGAGGGACTTCTTGAACACGGTCAAAATTGCGTACATTATCAAGGGTTTCAATGGATGGAGACAAGCCACCATGAAGACAGAATATTTCTGATTCAACCTTCATAAACAAATACGTTGTATGTTGGAAAAACTAAGTGTAATATAACAAACAGATGTTCTAAAACCAATCATAAACTAAATGTTAACTGAAAAGCTGTGCCCCATTACAATATTAGCATTACATAAAATCAAATGCAGGTATATGTTAAACTACAGCTCAACAATGCAAGGCAAACATTTCAAGGTCTGAAATGCAGAAAATAAAGCCATTTGCTCTTCAGTGGGACGCTGCTATGGTGTGAGTGAAAATAGCAAACACACCCTTGAGCAGAACTTATTGGTCAGTTTCTTTTTGGCATCAATAAAATCCCAAGGAAGTCCCTAATATCACGTTCCTTCTACAACAATGGCACCACTAGGTTTGCTATTTATAAAGCTAACTTCAATCAGCAAGGAAACACAATGTAGTCTGATGCCAAAAAAGGAACGCATGACCTGGGAAGTAGGAAGGTTATAGACTGTGATAGCAGTGCAATTAACATATACCGGATGCATTGCAAATTTTGTCTAACTGGTGAAGGTTGTGAGCTGCGACAGCATGCTAATGAATTCAAAAGCATACTGAACACCATATTTTCGAGTTGCTACTATAATTTGTTCAACACAAGTGGATCTTGTTTACAAACTGTGATGATATAGGCTTTAAAATTTTGTTCAATTGATGGACAAGCAAGGTAACTTATCGCTGAAATTAAGTATACAAACACACTTACCAGTGCAGTCAGTGGCAAATAGTCAAAGAGGTCTGTAAGAGTTTTCCAAACACTAGCATTGCCATACCTGCAAGTAAAAGAAAGAATGAAAAGTAGGTTTGTGAGAGGAAAACATACTTGCAGTTCCCTCAAGCAGTTCTAAATCTCCAACTGGAAAAAGATATCATGGCATTTATCTGAATGCAATAATAAACTAGAACTTCTTTACTCAAGAAACTCATATTTAGTTGTGTCAACAACAAAAATCAGATCTAATTTGTTTTTTCTTGAACGTATACAATGGCATAACAGATTTTAGACACATAATCAATCATTGACACACTGAATACATGCCACCACACCGATGTCAAATTAATTCTCATAACAATCTCATGTAGCAGGTCTGTGTACAATGAAGATTAAATTGGTATAAAATAATCGATTTTAACACTCACTTCCTTAGGCATTCATCATAAAATCCATAAACTTGAGTAATCTGCAACAGGAAACATAAGAGAACAATCAACAATTCCCAATCAATGAAGATTATGAATTTTAAGAACCATAACCCTCATACTGATAAAAATAATTCGCAGAAAAAAATCATTGCAGCTTTCCAGACATTGCCGTGTAACAGTATAACAAAAGTACAATCTGTAAGTATACCTGACGACTTTCATGATTTCCTCTTAATATGGTAATTCGTTGTGGATGTCGCACCTTCAAGGCCACTAGGAGCTGAAAATGTGAATCATTAGTTTATTTCCAAGTTCCGAGATTTACCTCGCTAATTTTTCCTTTGATCAAGGTTAGACTCTTGCCCGTTTCTTACATTTGGTTTTCAGAGTTACAAGTGTCAAATTAATTTATTTTTCTTGTCTGTATCATTTCAGTTGACGTGCAACATAATATTTTCCCTTATACTGATCCAAACAAAAAAAAACATTTTCAAGTTGGAAAATATGAAAAGAATGAAAGAAAAAAGTACTCGCACTTACTGAAACAGTTTCCACTGAATAATAGCCACGGTCAACATAATCGCCCATAAACAAGTAATTTGTATCTGGACACTACCAAAACAAAATTGCAAACAATATAAATATTCCAATTATAGAAGATAATATGTCCAATCAAAATATATGAATGACAATACATAAAAAACATGAAAAATAAAATGCAAGTGAATCCTAAGTGAGGACAAATTTCAAAAGAGAATGCTAAGTCAAAGGCTGAACTTTCAAGAAATTTTTGAAACGAATAAACTGAAAATTCAAAAGACAGATATAGAATAAATCCTACAGAGAAAATATTAAGAAACTCCTATTAATGTATATAATTGGAAAACCACGGTAGTACACCAACTAGGCAACTACAAACATAGCAGGCTGTGCCTCATGATTAGTATATCTCTAAATCAATCTCCCCAAGCAGGATAGCAAAAATTGGTTTCATCAAGGACATATACCTTTCCTCCGATGCGAAAAAGCTCCGCCAGATCATGGAATTGTCCATGAATATCACCACAGATTGTTACAGGGCTTTTGACAGGCTGTGGTGCATAAAACATAACTCATCTTAAAAAGTAAAAATATTAACATGACAATCCATACATTTAATGGAACAATAAAGGTAAGCATGAATATAGAAATATTTAACAGGGATCGGTGACTTCATAGTAAATTAGTTTTTCCCTGATAAGTTATGAAGGGTAATTTCAGGAAGTCATTACCTTATTCTAATTCAATTCTACCAAAATATGGTGATTTGCATCTCACTACAAAGGCAGCAACAAATTAAGAAAAAAATAAGAAACTGCCTTAAACAAAAAAAATCCAAACAAATTTCAATATGCTATTAACTTGATATGAATGTGAATAGCCTGCCCAACCTTAAGTAACTATCATAAAAAAACAAATATAATAGGGAAGCAATTGACAGGAGAAAGAAATTATGAGGCACACCTGAACATTACTTTCATGCATCAGTATCTCCTTCGCCTTTTCACACAAGGTCCTAACCTATATCAGCAGAGATCAGTCAATGAGAAAAGATAAACAAAGAGACAAGGTAAGGAATTAAAATGCTAAAATTGAAATTCTAGTCATATAATGTAGAACATTTTGACATAAATCCACAATGGTTGAATATTCTCAAGACTAGCTTGTGTAAGGTTTTCAAACCAATCATCAACTCAATCATAGACTTCTCTTTCAGATAATATTCAACATGCTTCACACATAAACTCCAACATCTTTGAATCTAAAAGAAATATACCAGTAGATGGTGAAAGTTGAGTTTGAAAGCCAACATAAAGCAGTTGACAACAATCTTAAGCCTCCCTAAGATCTTCAAGTGTGTGTGTCATACAGACACAACAAAATGCTCAAACATAAAGCCATATTTATTCAGCAATGGACACATCGTAAGGAAATAGCACCCCAGGGAACCAACCTCAAATAATAGTCGTATCCATTATTTAAGAAAATAACAGATAACTAATTCATGCGTCAACAGCCGAATATACTCATATCAATGTGATCCAGCTATAAAAGAACCTGATGATCCAATTCATCACAGGTTTAGCATCCTGCATGCACTACATTGTCATGGCATGGCTTAAATAATCAAACTTTGGCATTAAACTTAATTACTGTTTCCACAATATTGATTATCAAAAAATATGAATCTGGTTTATGTCAGAACTACAATGTCAATCCATAACAGAGATACAATGCAGAACATCAAAATAATTGCAAAAGTTCTCCTTTTGCCAGTGCATCATAAGCAAATCCTTAACGAAACTACACTCCATAGCACAATACACGCAGTACTATGGATCTGAAACAACCAAAGGGACAAAGCATCTAAAAATTGACACAGACAGATCCATAGAACAGCCTAATTCAGCTAAAATGGCAGATCAAACTTACATCTCTAGCAAAACACACATATTTTCCTATCTAACCCTAACCAAATTCAGAAGGATTCATAATAATTCCAGCCATGAAATGGAGAAAAAAGCAACAAAACAAGGCACGGTGAAGTACCTCTTGCTCAGACAGAGGCTTGCACTGCATGAGCTGAGAAATATACTCGTCGACATTCCCATGAGCGTTGGAGGATGGCACTGCCGAACCCAAGCTCATCTTCCTCAGTCGCCAGGAGCCTTGTTCGTCAGATCGAGATCTTTCGTCTTGGAGCTCTTCCCAAACCCTAGATCTCTTCTGGTTCCGGTTCTGGTTCTGGTTCTCGTCTTCTTCGGCAATTTTCCAGAGACGAGAGACCGATGGTAGTGCACAGCCTCTCTTTCTTTTCCTCGATCACCACTCCTTTTTTTTATGTTTCTACTTTTACTCATAACAATAAAAACTTATTTACTTCGCTGTAAAACTAAAATGGTGGCATTTAATGAATTCAGATTTTTACCTTAGTATACATAATTCTCTTTTCATCTTTTTTTTTTTAAGGTAAAGCAAATTTTATTTATTAAAAAGTAACTAACCTGGCATCAAGCTGGACAGCTGAAGCTACAGATGGTTGGAGTGACCGCTCACCATAATCACAGTTACTATTAGTTATGACAAAACTGACCAATTCGTGAGTCATTTGATTACATGTTCCTATAGTGGGTAGTATGCAACACTGTTCGCTAATGATTCCTCCTAAGTTGTTCAGCTCGACCCGTTTAGCATCATGTAGAGTCATGGCCTCCAACTCATACGGATGGAGAAATCTCGTGATCCCGCTGCAAAATATTTTACACAGGCATCCGTGATAACCCTGTAGCTCAATCTACTCAAACCAGTTAACATCATGAAGAGCCGCGGCCTCCAACTCATACGGATGGAGAAACCCGTGATCTTGCTGCATACTGCCTTAACCCAGCTTCCTCGATCAACCCTGCGATCAATATGGCCGTCGCAAAGTTCAAATCCTCCCAGCTCATTGGGTGTACTTGTATCAACCCATCGACACCAGGGACCTCCCATTTCCTTCGAGTATTGATCCCAATAGGGCACCTAGGAGACGTATTGAAGCTTAAGCAAGCCCATGTCCCCTAGTTCGGTATGGTTGCCTGAGTCTGCCCACCGACGCCAGATAACATTAGTTCCCTCCCAGTACCGATCCACCAACCCCCCAAATCCGCCGGCTCCCTCCCGTACCGATTCTCTTCCCCTGCTGTTCGCCCGTTTCCGACATCTCCCCGGGTCTTTCGGGGTCTTCCGTTCCCTCCCCGGGCAATTTTCATCACTCTCTTTGATAGCTTGTTGTCGTTGAAATCTTCAACCATCACGTAGATTCTTGCCATGGTTTGACGGAAATTTCAAGGTAGGCTCCTGCAGCAAATTGCCCGCTAAGCATCACGCAGTCAGTGTCATCGATCTTTCCTAGGATCAAGATCACTCTTATGTGTCAGAAAGATCTTTTCAATTGGAATTTCCATTCCAAGGTCACCTTCCCTAGACATGAGAAGGATATTTTTGCCATGCGCTTCTAGCAGCTTCCTGACCTCCACGAGGCCTGATCCCTTGCGAACGAAAAAGAGATCCTCTTTGTCCTTTTCAATGAGGGTAGGCAGACATACTATGACCCCATGAAGGTTGACATTCTTCTTCTCACCCAAAAAAACAGTATTATCACACAGACAGCGGACCAAACCTGCTTCCTTTTCCCATGCCTCTCCGACCCTTCTCAGCCCACCCCCTAAAACCACTACCGTCAGCCTAGTCCCATAAATAAACCTTTCGTCGCCTTTCGTCGCCCTCCAGCCGCCCGTCATCCTCCGCCCTCGCAATCCTAGCCTCATCCTCCCTCCTCCACGAATCAAGCCTCCTGTCCCTTCTCAGCCCAGCCCCAAAATCTTTCCCCAATCCCGACTGCCCCTCCACCCCCTTTCCTTGACTTGCCGTCCTCAAGCCCACATCGACCTCTACCTCCATCGCCAGAACAGATATGTGTCTCCTCCCACAAATCTGTTTCTCCCTCCCACAGACGTCGTCGTCTACCGTCGCACTACTTGACTGTTGTCTCTGGACCAGAGCTTCTCACCCGCCGCGAGACACCGCCTAATCTGACAGAAACCCTAGTCGCTCGAGAGCGCAGGGTACATGCTGCTTTCTTCTTTCGCCTTTTATCTTTTATTTTAGTATGTTTTGTGTTAGAAAGAAATAATTCACCTTTCATACTTTTCAAAATAAACTCAACCTTAACTTAACGCTTAAATCTAACTCTAGCCTCCTTTAAAATACGTCGGATTCTAAACTAAAATAATAAACATAAGAAGAATAGTAATATATGCATATCGAAGATCTTTAAAATATATTTATTTCACTATAAAATATAAACAACACGCTTACTTGAAATTCATAATTACTTGATTGTGTATCGAATAATTTCTCTTTCCCAACTTCTACATTTGTTCTTTATTTAATATGTTTTTAATGAAAATTGAATACAACGTTTTTTGTATGGAATGAGAAGAGATGACCAAATCTCTGGAAAAAAATTCATGAATTACACATTCCATTAATATATTAAGTAACATTTCAATAACTTCACATATTTTCATTAACCAATAGAAAATGAACTTTATAATATCATTATTAGATTAAGTGCATAATGAGGCACAATAATATAATTGATGGATTAATCAAACATTCCCCACTTAGCTCATTACAGTACACTTAATTTAATAATAAAAAGGTAATCTATTATATCTATAACACCAATATCCAAGAGGTTTGACGTGGCATGCTCCACAATCCACCATTTCTCACTTCCTCGCTTCTCCCGCACTCTCTCTCTTGGTAAGCCTATTTTGTGGTGCGTTACAGGTATTGATTCTGAAGGCTTTGGGAAATAAAGTTTCCATGCGTTACTTCAAACCAGAGTAAATCCTTTCACCTACAGCCCTATCATGCGTTATAATCCTTTCACTCACCTATGGTTATGCGTTACAACCCTTTCACTTCTCCTTTCCTTTTAAATCTAAGATTTCAGAGATCGATTGAGCAAGCATGGAGGCGGAGCAGGAGAAAGGGGCACTGGTGCTGGCCCTAATCGAGGCGTTGAGTGAGATAGCTTCCTTCTCCGATTACAGAATGAGCTGTTGAACCCAATGTTCGAGGAGATTCGAGACGCCAAGTAGGAGCTCCGTCACAGCTCCAATCGGCTAAGGATCTGTCGCCGTCACCGTCACCAATCTCTTCTACAATCTCATGACTGATCTTTTAGGTATTTAATTGGGCTTTGAATCGCCCTCTTGATCTCGCCCAATTCCGTCAGGGCTCGTTCGTCGCCGACCAATCAAAGCCAGAATCGATCCGTCGAGTCGCGCGCTCTGGTTTCACAGTGACCCGATTTTCGGTTCCCTCTTGATAGTTCTGTCAATTCGATCGCTCGGGACCTTGATTCGATGTTGACATGGAGAAATCGAGGTCCTCCAAGCATAGTTGTCACTCCTTTGCTTGTTCTTCGCAGATAGACGTCAGCTACAAGCCTACAAGTTTGATCTCTGCCCCCTTTTGTTCGTTCCCTTTCGAAATCGAATCTCAATTGGTTTTGGTTGAATTAGGTTTTTGTTTGGCTAGGTTAGTGACCCGATTGTAGTTTCTCTGGTGGGTTGATGGAAAATCGATTCATTTATGTGTTCTTGTTTGTATATGCTACTTAGTTCTGGCATGTTTGAGATGACCCAGTTGGATGTGAAGTCACTTTGTAATGCTTTTATGAAGAAAAGTGGAGGAAGTGAAATTAGTATAACAGTTATGGCATGTCAATTATGTTTTGTTTGTTTGAAATTTGTGAGTTATGTAAGGTCCCTGCGGGTTTGTATTGGTTGGTTGGTGTTATGAAATCGGATAAATTCCACAACGAAATTAGACGATATTAGAGATTTATTGATAAAACCCAAATTGTTACAATCTCCGTAGATAAGGTCCTCATGAGGCAATTACACAACTCAGATTCTCAATACCTAAAACAAAAGACAACAATGCTTAAATACCGATACCCTCTTCTGAAACCCTAGACATGTTCCTCGTGCTTTGGCTTGGTTTCCTGCGTGCCCATCTTCTTAGCCACCCTCTCCACCTTCTGCGCCTGTGCTCGAATGGGACTGTCTTGGGACCACAGCTCTGAGGTAGAAGGAGCTGGAACAGTCCCAACGGTTACCTCCATGTCAGCTATCTCATTTTTATCCGACTCGCCACGTGGCCCAATCAGCTTCTTAATAACCACAACCTTCGACTTACCCAAACGGCCCCGTTTTGGCTTGCATCTTCTTCCTAATAAACTTTTCTTCAGTTTGCAGTTCATAACAGTTGGTTCAACCGCTTATCGAGTCAAATGAATTTGAAGAAGCTCACTTACACTGCTTTAGCTATGTGATACATTTGTGGTTTTGGAGATGACGGTGAGCAGGCTCTACTTGTGTATGAGTAAGTTCTCTTAGGTTATCTCTAATGTTATATCCATATATTTAAAAATTATGGAACTGTGACGGAGTCTTTATTTCTATTTCTCTCCAACCCAATCTCCAAAATCACTTCGATGGTCGTGGCATCTTATGACATCCTTGAAGCCAATATACATATGATGAGTGGTGTGTGAATGTTATGGAGGTACTGTTAGTTGGTTATATTACGCTCACGGGCCGCTCGATTGCTTGCCTGATTTTTTTTGGGGATGGCGAAAGAATTCGTGGATTATATTTTGATTATAGTATAATATTAAAGACTATATGATGCTGTTGCTGAAATTTTATTTGTTAGAACTAAATTTCTATTTTCTGGATGTTCATTTAATTTTGATATATGAATAAAAAAAAGAGTATTTTATATTGGAATCTTTGTGATGTTGCTTCTCTTCTCTGCCAACTCAAATTTTCATATTTGCATAATGGTTGAATGAGTTGCTGTCCAAAATGCCCATTGCGTCATTCATACCCTTTTACTTTGCCACACAGTTTGGTTAATTAATGATATTTTGGGAGTGTTGCCCAAATACTCTCGCCTTTTTATGGTTTAGAAAATGAAATTTGTTTGATTGTACCATTAAAAGATAGTAATAAAATATTCAAATGATTTTTCAGATTTAAGTCGGGTCTCGGGTTTTACCCGCTAACTACGCCGGGTCTTGGGTTTTACACGCTAACTACAACCAACCATTGACTTTGTCTATTTTGAATAGACCATAGAGTTGGCAAGGGCGGAGGCCGTTTTTCGTCGACGCAATGAGTCTGGTGATGCTCGCATGTCCATTTCGATTGATTGACGTAGATGGTCCTGTTAATCATCGCTTTAATTTCATACTCCTTATGACCGGGTTCTGGAATTTATTGTGCGCTTGACTTCATGATCGCTCGATCGGTGGTTAGAAATCCGATGGGCTTTCTCCGCCCTTTCCAATACCGTTTGCTTGGTTTTCCATCGTCCGTTACTCGTGTAAGTTGTCGGTTACAAGGTAAATTGGGTTGGCTTTTCTTCTTATGTCTCATTATTGAGGTTGGTGCTTGTTCGTGTGCCGTCTAGGTCATCGATGTGTTGTGGTCTATGTGTTGGTTGTTTTGTTATAAATATTACATATTCCCGTATGTTTTGTATGAGTTTTGCCACTTTTTACCTCATTTTTCTGTGTTGTGTATCATCTTATCAAACACTATGACATACGTGGGGTTAAGTTCGCTTCAGACTGGTATGTATTACCTTTTTACTTGTGTTCTTCTCACCAGTGATATAGATTGTATACCTTATAATCGATGTCCTTTCTCGGAAGGTTTCCCTCGTTCTGCTGTTGTGGTTCGGCTTACTCGACAGTGGGAGGTCATCAATGCCGAAAATGATGACTTAATAAGCGTTGATATGGTGATTGTTGATTTGGAGGTTTGTTCTCGTATATATGTTATTACATGTATTACGTGTCTTATAAAATACGGGTCTCGTTATTTTTAAATTATTTTGCAGGGTACCTTGATGTGGGTTCAGATATACCATAATATGGTTCCGAAGTATACGAGACTCCTAACTGTGGGGGGCGTGTATGTGATTAGTAATTTTAAAGTCGTCCCGTCGGCCGGTCAGTTCAGGCCCGTCGATAGCAGTGTAAAAATGACGTTCACCCTTCTGACTTCTCTCACTAAGGTCACTGCCTGCACTGGAACAATTCCCCTATATGGGTTTTGTTTCGGCAATCAGAAAACTGTCGTTAGTCGTATAGATGATCCAACAACCTTAACTGGTAGGCTTTTTTTTCAATGTGGTCTTATGTTTTTTCATTCTTCTAATGTTGTTTTCTTTGCTCTACCAGATATCGTTGGTTGTTTGACTGTCTTGCGCGATGTTGTGATGTCCCCGAACGGTCGGGCAAGTCGTGATCTAGAGATTATGTCGAGTTTGTGGGTTTTACATTCTTCTCTTTTTGTAGCATGCTGTTTTATGTGCCTAATGTGTTTTCACTGATGTGAATTGTGGTTACTTTTTTCTGTTTTAGCTCGGTCACCGTGAAGATCACTTTGTGGGATAAGTTTGCTGTGGGATTTGAAGATGACTACGATATTGCCAGCTTCCCCGACCCGCTGATCGTCGTTTTCACTTCCATGACGATTACTCGGTCTAAGGGTACTATTTGTGCATTTATCACACGTGCACGTTCATTTTTATGTTTTTACTCCCGTTTTGTTGAGAAGTTTGTTTCCAATATTAGGTCTAAGTTTCTGGTTCTTCCTATCTAGGTACTATGAGATTCTCCAGTACTAATGCGATGCATTTGTATGTCAATCCGGATCACGCGTATGTGAATAATCTGCTTGACAGTTTTGCAACAACTCGTCCGCGTTTTGCGTGTGCATCTCGCCCTCCCCATGTTGTGTCTCATGTTCAAGAGTATATGTTTGAAAATCGAATGTCTATCTCGAAGCTTCTTGGTGTTGGATGGAAAACTCAATACAATGTCTGCTCTGTCCTCTATGACGCAGTGTTCTTTTTTCTTCATCGTTTACCCGTGTATGTGTCCTTATGCTTGGTTCCGAATACATTTAATTTGTATTTTTTATAAGGGTACAAGATTACCATCCTTGGTATGATTGCATCAATCGTCGTGGACTATGGATGGTACTTTTTCGGGTGTCGTGCGTGCTTTGGCGTAATGTCGCCCCTTGATGGTTCTTATGTCTGCACGATGTGTGATAGTGACCCGACCACTCCAATGGTCCTGTATGTCATTTGTGTATTACACCTTCCTTGTAATTTGCCTTGTGTGTAGTTTTTTTACTGTCATATCATGTCTTCCGTTGTTCATTTCACATTATCGCAGTTACAGTATCCCAGTGGTTTTGGATGATGGCACTGATTCTGTTACGTGTATCTTGCTCAACCATGTCACCGAGCACTTGCTCGACTCATCAGCGGCAAAGCTTTTTAACAAGTGTGACCCGGCACTACTGGACTTTCCAAAAGAGATACTTTCCTTACATGGTAGGCGGCTCATACTCCGGCTGCATTTGACTAGCTTCAACCTAATCCATGGCGGTACTGTGTTCTCTGTTTCTGATGCATATGTTCCGATTGATAAATTGGAGTTGGCATTCAACAATCGTTGTCTGCCAAAGGTACGTACAAATTGATGTCGTTTTGTCTCGGTGTGTCGTTGTAATTTATAAACTTTGTCCCTATTCTACTGTTGTGTTAGGTCCTTGCTCCAGTGACCGCCGTTGCTGACGATCGTAGTCCATCTCTTCGCGGTGTCCCTATTGTTTACCAAAATGGTGTTCTTAACGGGCTCCCTGATGGTGTCGATTCATCAGTGCTAGAGGAGATTAATAGTGTACCCACTATCGACTTGATAGTTGCAGGTGTCAAGTTGCGCTCTGAGAAGGCGTTTTCTTGTGAGGTATTAGTGTACTCTCTTGACCCTCCATTTTTTGTGGCCGCTTTCATCGTTAGTAGTGTGATTATTTTTTCCCATGTTCTATTTGCCTCCTAGGTCATCGAATCGGCCTACTTCGTCGGTGGCTGTAATAGTGCATGTGTCCCTGGTGTTGCTTTTGGTAGGAGTGATATGTCTAAACGGTGCTCGGATGTTGGGTGTGGTCCAGTGTCAAAGAAACCCAAACATGCGCTTGGTGATGAGTCTGGTCCCGACAATGTCTAATTAGCCGTTGTTGTGTGTTTCTGTTTTCATGTGTTGCAAGTTTGAGATACTATTATAATAAAATGAGTCCTTTGAGCAGCGATTTGAAATTCACCACCCTGTATTTCTGTGTTCATGAATTGATTTACCTGACTTATTACTTAAGTTGTGTTTACACCCTTGTTCATTTCCCATAATTAGAATATTTGTGTTTACATGCTCCTACGTGTCTGCATCAATTGATGTGCGGGCATTCGCATGTATTATATATATTATTTTTAATATGTGCATCAATCAACTCGTGTTATGTTGTTTGGCGTTTAGGTCATTACCATCCGTACCACTTCATGTATCACTAGAGTAAGTGTATTATATTTTGAAGAGTGATTTTTCTAAATATACAAAGTAGCGGGTATGGTCGTGGCGGGTCGAATACATGCCTACATATACTCACAAAGAATACGTACTACCCGAAAATTACCTATTCGTTTTGGGGTATATTCGTTACAAAACAAAAATAGATGATAACATGATAGAATATAATTAAAAAGTGAAGTATAATGTACTATATGTTATATGACTAGCTTACTAAATGTGGACAATTATATTTTTACTTCCAGAAAACTATTAATATGAATTTACAATGGTTTGCCAAAGATAATGAATATAAGATGCTTATAAGATATAAGCGATATTATATAATATATGGAGTGTTTAGGTTAGGTGGTATAGGTTTTCTTTCATTGAAGGTTGTTGTATTTGAGTGTTAGAGCAATTATATTTTTTTACAGTTACTTATTACTGCAACAATCACCATAACTACGGTAAAAAAAATCAAAACCAACATCGCTTTACAGTCGTGTTCACACCTTTTATGCCACGAGACTCTTAACCTACTTTAAAATAATATTTGGTACAGTAGCTTAAAATTATAAATTATCAAAAAATATTAAATTACTTTTATTTGAAAAAATACACATTTATCCATCCACTTGTTCAAATTTCATGTCGTTTATAATATTATATATTTATTATTATTTTATATTTTAAGCTTGTATGATTCAAGTTTTTTATTTTGTTAAGAAAAAAGGGTCAAATATATTTGTTGGACCAAAAAGCCCTAAATTTTCCATCCCGTTCCCTCTCTCTGGTTTCAATCCGGAAGCCAAGTTGTTCCAAAACGTTATCTTGAGTTGATCCATTTAATTGTCGCTTTCAATTTGTGCTCCTTCTTATCAGGTTTTGGTGATATTTAGTGATTAAGACAGATTTAACAAGCGTAGAAGATGATTGACTAAGTATCCTGTGACCTATCATTCCCGGCCGTTTGCTTATTGTTTGATTGGTATCATTATGGATCTACTGTTACGGAGACTTTTCAATGGCCTTATGTTCTTCTGATCTGTTTCTGGTTGTTAACGCTTGTGGATGTGACTCCCGGGTAATTAATTTATGGTATCATGTGTCTGGTTTCTTGTATTATAAATTCTCCGTCCCCCATCTATTTTGTGTACCTTCACCTTTCATCTAGCTCCCTCTGTTGTACGGTGTGTTCTATTACGGTTAATATGGATTGTGTGGGCCTGAACTCGCTTATTGCCGGTACATGTTGTCCTTTTTGTCATATCGTACTGTTTGGAATTGTAAGAAAAAACGTCGCCCTAATGTCAATCTTACTGGGCAGGTGTTCAACATTGTGCCGTCATGGTTCGGCTTACCCGACAGTGGGACGCAATCAATACTAAGAAAAACGAGTTGATAAGTCTTGATATGATAGTCGTCGATGCTGAGGTTTGTTATGTCCCAATATTATTGCATGTCTTATGCGGTCTCTCCACTGCCGAGATCATATTTTTACACTCTACAGGGTACCTTGATGTGGGTTCAAGTATGGCGCAATATGGTTGATAGATACAAACGACTCCTAAATGTTGGGGATGTGTACCTTCTTAGTAATTTTAAGATTGTATCGTCGACCGGTCAGTTCAGGCCAATTGACAGTAGCATGAAGATGTCATTTACCCTGTTAACTACTGTCAAGAGGGTTGTTGACTGTCCTAGAAATATTCCCTCGTATGGCTTTAATTTCGTTGATGAGAAAACTGTGCTTGATCGCGTGGGTGATCGCACGACTTTGACTGGTATGCTTTTCATTATTGAGGTCGCCATCTCATGTGTTTCTGTTGACTTATTTCATTGCTCTTTGTTTTCTCAGACATTGTCGGTTGTTTGATTGTCGTGGGTGAGGTTGGGTTGTCCTCAACCGGTCAGTCAAAACGTGAACTCGATCTTGTGACGAACTTGTGTGTTATTCCTACATTATCCCTCTTTATTTATTTCCATAATCTTATCTACTTTTGTTCTGTTGTTTTGGACATGACGTGTGGTTCGATGTTATTTCTTTTGTTAGTTCCGCTACTGTCAAGGTTACCTTGTGGAATAATGTTGCCGACAGGTTTGTTACTGATTACAACATTGCTAATGTTGCCGACCCGGTTATTGTTGTGTTCACCTCTATGAAGGTCTCACAATATATGGGTACTATCTTTGACTTTCGTGTCTGGTTGCGCTCGTTATTTGTCTGTGTAATTTGTATTTGTTAATATGTGCACATTAATTAACCCAGTACCATGCACTTTCTTTGCGTTCAGGTACCCTGAACTTCTCTAACACCAGTGCGACACACATATATGTCAACCCTGATCACTCTTACGTCAATTCTCTGGTTGCCAAATTTACATCAACGTGCCCTAGTATTTCGTTCTCAACTCAGCCCCGCGTCGTTGAAATGACTATCGAAGAATGTATGTTCGAAAACAGGATGTCAGTCTCTACGCTATTGGACGCTGGTTGGGTTACTCAGACGAAGGTATGTGTCGTAATGTTCTAAGTTATTAATTTTTTATTTGTAAATTCGTATTTTTTGTCTTAACGTATTCCTAATTTTTGCATAATCTATTGTACCTGCTTACCAGGGGTACAAGATTACCATTATTGGTGTGATAAAATCGGTCGTCCAAGATAATGGGTGGTACTTTTTCGGGTGTCGAGCATGTTACAGGAAAATGACTCCCTCTGATGGCTTGTACGTATGCACGTGGTGTAGTAGTGCGCCACCAACTCCGAAGATACTGTGTGTGCCTTGCCAATTTCAGCATTTGTTGTAATGTTATTTTTTTGTGCATGACATATTATGTTGTCTCGCGTTGTTTAATACTCGCTATTATGATCACACAGCTATAAGGTGCGCGTAATTGTTGATGATGGTACAACGAAGGTTGCATGTATTCTGCTTAATCGTGTCGTCGAGCGCTTAATCGACACATCGGCGACCAAATTATTCAATAAGTGTAGTTCATCATTGTCCGAGATCCCGAAAGACGTGCTTGCGCTAGAAGGAAAACGGTATACACTTAGGCTGCAATTGAATGACTTCAATTTGTTGGATGGTGGTTCAGTTTTCTCTGCATGTGATGTGTACGTGCCAGTTGAGGAGTTAGAGTTAAAGTTCGACAATCCTTCTTCTGCAAAGGTATTTAGTGACGATTTTTCCTTGTCCGTGGATTGGTGTATGCTGTTCTTCTGTCATGTACGACTTGATTTGTGTTGTTCCTTTATCACAAGCAGGGTCGTCTGCGTTTACGTGTCCTTATCTTCTTTTGTTTAAATGGCATGGCATGCCTTTGCTTCCGTTGCTGGTGTTACTGATTCTGGCAGTAGGAGTGGTCATGTTGTCAATACTCCTCATCAGGTTGAAGTCCATGGTGGTCGTCCTACTGATGTTGGTGTCTCAGAACTCAGTGAGGTCGTACATGTGCCCAAATGCGACCCGCCAGTTGGTGACTCGGACTTACGACTGAAAGGGTTACTTCCTAAGAAGGTATTCAGTTTATTTGCTTAAGCTCCGTCTGATGTGTAGTGGATCTCCTGCTTCACTTATCCCACATCGCACTTTTGGCACCTAATTTATCTACTAATTCATTCCTATTAATTTTTTTTATCTTCTCTACTTTGTTGTCTGTTCAGGATCTAGATTCCGATAGCTGTGTCGTTCAGCTTAACAATGGGTCTGTCCCTACGGTCCTAACTCCAGCTAAGACTGATGTGTTGAAGCGTTATTCCACTGGTGGTGGTAATTCAACTGCTAAGAAGTTTAAGCATGTTTCCAAAGATAGTTCCGATCCCAGCACTGTTTAGTTATTTATCGTTGTTCGTTTGATGTTCTTGCTTTCCGTCTTCACTGTTTGAGAATAATATAATAATAAATTGCACTGCTATTTTCAATCTTTATATTGGTATAATATGTCGTACCGTGCCGCCTTTTACCTCATGTATTATTTCAACCATTTTGTTTTGTGTTCATTTGATGCTAGCTTGCTGTTTGTTATTTTGTTTTACTTCTATATCAATATTCAATATTATGATTGTACAACTCGACACTTGTAAAAAAATTTCTTCTGAGTCTTATGACTTTGGTGCTTTGGGGTGCATGTGTTTAAGTTGATTGCCTTTTGTTTACTACTGTCAACACTGCGAACATGTCATTGTTTGTGTGTGCTGAATTTATAAATTTTTACCTCGTGTGTAATCGTACCAGATGTGCGCCTACCCACACTCCATCCTTAGGTCTGGTTGTGATCAGACTTAACCCTGATTTTATTCTGAGGTCACAGTCTGATTCAGCTAGCAATTTAAATGTTCAGAGTTTGTCCAAAAGTACTTGGACTCTTTGCCTTTAAACTGACAAGTTATTGCTCTTTGTTATTGTTCTATGGCCGAGACATCATCTTATATTCGACATGATTTGGCTCGAGCCAAAAATATAAAACTAATCAAACTCAAAATCAATTAGTTTTGGCGCATAGTTGTCACAATAGACGCACTAAATATAAGTATAATTAATTTAATATAAACAAGCGGCTCGTGAGCTTAATGAGTTATAACTGATCAACCCAAACAAGCTCAGTGTTATACTCTAATACAACTCGGACCAAATTATAACAAAATTTAGTCAAATATTAAGTTAGATTCATAATTTTCCGTCAAATAAATCATTTGGCATTTGGGTTTCCTAAAGAGGGTTAGGATGGTGGATATGCAGATAGTTTTAGCTATTGTTTACTGTGAATTTGTCGTCCAATTGAGCCGAATAAGTGATGGAATATATATATATATATATTGATGATGCAATTGGTTTTCATGCGATTGGTTATTGGAAGATGTCCAGTTTTTAAGGTTCGTTGTACCTTTGGAAATTGTATACGTTCAAGAATTACACGGATTAATTTCAACTTTTATTAATTTTTTTAACTGTCCCTTGAGAATAATTAATTTGTTTCTCAAGTACAGTTACTCTATTACTGACGTTTATATGTCATAAATGGTAAAACTTAATTACCAACTCTTTGGCTGGTCATTGGTTCTTTATTGTGGCTATCATTATGTTTGTTTATAAATTTTGTATGTGCACAATTTTAGCTTCCGTTCATGGCCTTCCGTTACAATTGCATGTCTGCATTGGGGATAGGCATAAGACAGACACCATAATCGCGTTAGTAGACCTCTGTTCATCGGGGGCAAAAGTTGAATAGTGGCTGCTTGGCATACGTGTTATGGGGTTAGTTTCTGTGACATCTGTTACTATATATGTGGTTTGCAAGTAAAGAGAACATGTTTATTACAAATCCCTAGCTACGTGTGTATGTATTGGATTGCGTGTTTTTATTGCTATATTATGTGATTGTAGTTTAAGATTTATCGTTGTCGATATATATATATATGTTCTTTTGAGTATGTTACCCATGTTTTATTGGATATTGTAACTACTGAATATCGTTGGTTTGTTTGTTTGCGATTTATTTGTCAAGCGTGTTCCTCCTGCACGAGTTAGCCATCATTATACTACCTGATTCTCGTATTCAATTTATTGGGTTGTTTATTAATTTAACAAATGTGATTGAAATTTTCAAATATATGCGTTTAGGAAAACACTCATTTGTGGCTTTGTTTCGCAAAAAAAATCAATAATAAACCCAAACTCATTGTAGAGGTCATAAACGTGGTACATAGGAGTCAAGATGGACTATAAACATTTAGACAAATCCATGATTATTGTTAACCCAACATTAAGAAAAATAAAAATTAAGTATTATTAGTTCAGTGCCATTTTAGATTGTTTCGGAATTATGTGCTCACGTGACAAAACACAAAGTAGGTTACATGTCAAATTTTAATATCTTTATGCACAAATAATTACTGGTAAAACCCTTTCACTTATCGTTTACAGTCAAGTGTACGTAATGGGTGTATCCATGTACAATTTTGTCTTCCCCAAAATCCAAATCATTACTCCATTTATAACGATACTTCGGAGGTGCACTGTCTACACTAATGGGTCAAGCGTACTCTTATTACGTATCATATGTGCTCCTTGCCTAAATATTTTTATGTCCATTTCTTTTCCCCCTTACGTTTACGACCTTCCTTACTAGACATGGTGTTGATGAGCGATGTTGTGCGTTTACGCGCGTCCTTCTCGCTTGCTGCACGTGTCAACCGTCGTGCTATCATGTGGGCTATACGACCTATGCATCGTTTCCCGTTTTTGCTAAGGCCGCGTATCCTCATCACCAAGTATCGCCGGCTTACGAGGATGCTCCAAAATGTTGATCGAAGATTTGGTGCGCTGGGCGGATATGTTGTACGCCGCAAACTCCGCATTTTACACCGTTTCCAATCTTGGGCGTTTGCAAATTCGCGTAACCATGGTAATATCTTGTGAAAATCCTATACCTATTTACTATTTAAGCTGACACTCTAATGTTTCTCGCTACTGCTCGCATTCATGTTATCTTCCAAACTTTCTTTAGGTGTATTCCCATTGCAATTTGGTGTTGTTGTGCCGAGCTTTCTCCCCGCTAATTCGTTCGCGTCGCAAAGTAAGTTTGTACTATTTAAAATTGTATGTGCAACGGCCTCTACTTGTCGTCTAATTATTTATGTCTCGCTCGTACATGAGAACACTCATGCACTACATATACTCGCACTTTCTAGATACACGTGAACATCTTGTCGGTTGCTCTTCCTCCGCCCAACTCCGCAATGCGACAACATCGATGCCTATAGGTGTGTTGGTTGTGGTTTCGAGTACTGCGCATTATGTCGGTATATTATGTGCGTTTGCTCATGTTTATTTTTTGTGTAGATGCCGTCTTATCAAAACTCGATCCGCCTCAACATTGTTGTGAGTTTTGTCAGGCATGTATGTGGGATGCTGAGCGGGTCAGTGGAGGTCCGAAAAATGGATGTCCCAAATTCAGGCTATGTTGTTCAGAGGGTCGGGTCGTGTTGCCGCCTATGCCTTAACCACCTCCATTGTTGCAGGAGTTGCTTTCTTTAAATTCTGGCTCTCGCGGTGCAAACTTTCGAAATGAGATCCGAACGTACAACGCCATGTTCGCATTTACATCATCCGGTGGCCAACTGGACGGATCCGTTAATCGTGGCGGTGGTTCATATGTGTATTGCATTAGTGGCCATAATTACCACAGAATTGGATCTATGTTACCAGCCTCCGGGAATAACCCGCGTTTTGTACAACTTTACATCTACGACACTCAGAATGAAGTCGAGAATAGGCTGAAAGCTTTACAGCGGCATGGGAGCTCTTCTGGTATCAACAGACTTCTCGTCGAAAGTATAGGCGCCATGCTGGACGAGGTCAATGTGCTTGTGAAGACATTTCGTATGGCGCGTGATAGATACGACTCCAATCTTGACCAACAATTTAGATTGAGGCTCCTGTCAACTCGTTTACGTGATGGCCGTCAATACAATGTACCGACCCAGAGCGAGGTTGCTGGGTTAATTGTGGGCGACCTTGATAGCACGAACTTCCAGCGCGATATTGTTGTCGACCACCGTTCCGATGGGATAAGACAAGTGACTGAACTACATCCAAGTTTCATGGCTATGTCGTACCCTCTTATCCATCCATATGGGGAGGACGGATTTCGCCAGGGAATCCTTATCAGTGGTTGTGGTGCTTCGGCATCCAGGTCAAGTACAGTTACAATTCGCCAGTACTATTGTTGTAGGATACAACAACGCTTAAACGAAGGTCATACGTTGATTAACGCCGGTCGACTGTTCCAGCAGTATGTGGTCGACGCGTATCTGGCTATAGAAGAAGGTCGTCTACGATGGGTTCGCCATCACCAGGAGGAACTACGTTCAGACCTATTTTCTGGTTTGATGGACGCCATCAATCATGGTGATACTGATGCTAGAAAAGTTGGTAAGGCGATTATATTACCTTCTACTCATACCGGTAGTCCACGATACAAAGCCCAAAACTATCAAGATGCCATGGCCATATGTAGATGGGCTGGTTATCCAGACATCTTCCTTACTTTCACTTGCAACCCAAAATGGCCTGAGATCAACGAAATGTTGGGTGTTATAGGCAGACATGACGACCCAAATAGGCATGATCTATTAGCCCGCATTTTCCATATAAAATTGAAGGAGCTAATGAATTATTTGAAGACTTCTAAGCTATTTGGTGCGGTGCTCGCATGTGAGTTTGTCTTTTCGTCTATTATCTTTGTCTTATGTGAACATCTATTTCCTAATGTCACGCGATTGTTGCAGGTTTATACACGATAGAATTTCAAAAGAGGGGCTTGCCTCATGCGCATATCCTATTGTTTTTGGAACCGAAATACAAAAAACCTTCCCCCGACCGAATTGATTCTATTGTCAGTGCTGAACTCCCAGACCCTAATCTAGATCCAGTTGGGTTCAGTGCCGTTGGTCGGTCCATGATGCACGGTCCATGTGGATTGCAAAATCCATCGTGCCCGTGTATGGTGAACAAGATATGCACGAAAAGATATCCAAAGTCTTGGACCTCAACTACTTCGATTGACTCGACCGGTTTCCCAGTGTATAGAAGAAGAGATAACGGTGTTCGTATAACAAAAAATGGCCACGTTCTTGATAGTCGTCATGTTGTTCCGTACAACAGGAATCTTACTGTGATGTTTGATGCCCACATCAACGTGGAAATATGTAATCACTCTCGGGCAATAAAATACCTCTTCAAATACATACATAAAGGCCCTGACAGGGCAGCAGCTACTGTTGAACGTTCAACTGGTAACATAGGGGTGGATGAGATCAAGTCGTATTTAGACTGTAGGTATATCTCCGCTTCGGAGGCGTGTTGGCGTATCTTTAAATTTGATATTCATTACAGATTCCCGCCCGTCGAACGCCTGAGTTTACACCTAGAGGGCGAGCATATTGTTACATTCGGCCCTACCTCCAATGTTGAGTCAGTTGCCTCCCGGCCAAATGTGAAAAAACAAAGTTCACTGCATGGATGGATGCAAACAAGAAATATCCAGAAGCTCGCAAATATACTTATACGGAATTCCCACAACATTTTGTGTGGCATTCAACGGAAAAGATTTGGATCCCCCGAGTTCGGAGCGTTGCGGTTGGTAGGGTGTATTTCGCTCATCCGGCGTCTGGGGAAAAATTCTACATGCGCATGTTGCTTAATGTTGTAAGAGGTTGCACATCCTTCGAGGACATTCGGACGGTAAACGGGCATGTCCATGAAACTTACAAAGCGGCGTGTTTTGCCCTTGGTATGTTAGATGATGATACTGAGTGGGCCGAGTGCTTGACCGAGGCTTCTCACTGGGCATCTGGACATGAGCTACGTCACTTATTCGCAACCTTGCTCACCAACTGCCAAGTTGCTGATGTGGTTGGGTTATGGAGATCACATTATGAAATGTTGTCTGAAGATATAGCTGTCGCACAACGGAAAAAGTATAGCAACGCCAACTTGCAGTTGAGTGATAAGGAGATTGAGGTACATGCATTATTTGAGATCGAAACACTTCTATTAAAGATGGGAAAAAGCTTAAGGGATTTCCACGGGATGCCGTTGCCCGATGAGAACATGTTTTGGCAATTGCGAAATCGTTTGCTGAAAGAGGAACACAGTTATTCTCGTGAGAATGAGGGAGAAATACACACACGCTACTTTACCAATCTTAATGTTGGACAAAGAAAGGCATATGATGCCATCATGGCATCAGTTGATAACAAACACGGTGATCTTATATTCATACAAGGTCGTGGGGGAACCGAAAAAACGTATCTTTGGAAGACTATAATATCAAAGATCCGATCCGAGGGGAAAGTCGTGTTACCTGTAGCATCATCCGGTATTGTTGCACTATTGTTACCAAACGGGAGAACGGCGCATTCACGTTTCCAAATACCTGTTGATTTAGCGGCAGACTCATCGTGTGAAATATGACACCGCACAAATCTAGCAGAATTGCTTATGGAAACCTCACTCATAATATGGGATGAGGCGCCGATGGCACACAAACACTGTTTTGAGGCATTAGACAAGAGTCTTCGTGACATTCTCTCAGCGAATTCTGAAAACAACGCGCATAAACCTTTTGGTGGTATCACAGTTGTATGCGGCGGTGATTTCAGGCAAATTCTGCATGTGGTTCCAAAGGGAGGTCGGGCAGACATTGTCAGTGCGTCTCTAAATTCATCTTATCTGTGGCAATCGTTCATAGTGTATGAACTCACCGAAAATATGCGGCTGGCACGTGGGATGCTTAGTGCCTCTGAAGCATGTAACGTTATGGAGTTTGACAAGTGGATGTTGAAGATTGGGGACGGGGCCTATTACGATGAACCAAGTGAGGAAATGATCCGCATGCCAACCGATATCGGTCACGATGAAGCAATTAATACTGTTGAGAAGCTCATTGTTAAAATATATCCTTCCCTATCTGATAGATATAGTGATCCAGCATACCTGTCAAATCGTGCCATTCTTACCCCGAAGAATGATATGGTCCATCAAATAAATACTTTAATGATGGACATGTTGCCAGGTCAGGGTGAAACGTATTATAGTTCTGACACGGTTTGTAAGGGTAATATACGAACATCCGAAGAGGATTTATTATATCCAAATGAGTTTCTCAACAGTCTCAAGTTCAGTGGTGTACCAGATCATGAGTTAAAGTTAAAAGTAGGTTCTCCAGTTATGTTATTGAGGAATTTGAACCAGTCGGAAGGGTTGTGCAACGGGACCAGACTTTTGGTAACGGTTCTTGGTAGATGGTCCATTCGCGGGGATATATTGACAGGCACTCACAAAGGCAAGAACGTCACAATTCCTAGAATTATTATGTCACCAAATGATGTAAAGTGGCCTTTCAAACTCAATCGAAGGCAATTACCAGTAACCCCCTGTTTTGCCATGACTATCAATAAGAGCCAGGGTCAGTCGCTCGATCACGTTGGTGTCTATTTACCGAGACAGGTACCTTCCACCTTCACCTAATAGTAAATGTACAATTTTAAAATGGGTTGACAAAAATAATTCATTAATCCTAATTGTTTGTGATCATCAGGTATTTGCACATGGGCAACTATATGTTGCTATTTCACGCGTTACGTCACGCAATGGTCTAACAATAGTCAACGTTGACGAAGACGTGCATGACAAATGTATGGTAAAAAATGTGGTGTACCATGAAGTGTTTAGAAATATCAAGCCAACTGTTGATGGCAGACAGGTATTGTTTGTTTGACGAATTATATTCCTCGTGTGCTCTTCGTTTATTTTCAAGTTCAAAATTTTAATTATTGTGTTCATCATCTCAGGTGATCGGTTGACGGATATTTTGTGCCCCTTGTTTTGAAAATTTTTCAACAACTGTCATACAACTACCTTTCTTATCTTATGATAATTGGTCCGCGTGATTTTATATAGTACATTATATAGCGTGCAAATAGTTTACCTGATTAGTCATTGGTATAATAATTTGACGCAATTTTAGTGGTGCATTTGAACGGTCCAGAGACATTGTTGCTCTCTGATTAAATTTTCTAATGTGGACAATGTCACTTGGGATTAAGAGAAACATGATCTTTATATCATGTTACATTCATCTCTTTCTAACATATACCTATTTAGTTTTTTGGTTGTCTCGGATATTTATACTTGGCTCATGAATGGTTAGCCGTCTATAAATTTGGTGTATAATGAACATGTTATTGTTTGTTTTATTTTTCATGTAACTTTTTTTATTCATGCTCAAGGGTAGCACCGCGCATCGCGCAGTGCCCCACCCTATTATGCATAATATAAGTCAATTCTGTCATTATATTGGCCAAAATATAAATCATTACTAAGTAGGAAATTAATAAGAATCATGTTGGTTATACGTAGTTACTTAATATACTCGCTTCCATATATCACAATATTAACTTCAAACTTAATATAATCAGTAATGATATTTATCATAACGGTCCAACGTTACTATCTTTGTTAGAGACAATCCTGTTTACACACACATTAATTATTCATGTATATAATTTTCATAAATAAACAAGATACTTAATTACGGAAACAAAAAATGAGCCGGAATATCAAACCTCATGAATGTAATATTTTAATCGATTATCAGTGATGGGCATTCCTTCGTCATACTCATTAAATGTCTTTGATGACAATACTTTAATTAATGAGTCTGTAAGCATAAATTTTTGATACTCATCGGTTCAGTAAATTTTCTTTAATGACAATATGCTTCAAATCATTATATTTAGCATCACTTACATGTTTTCCATTGCACGTGACATCAATTTTCAGGGAACTTAGCAATTGTGTCGATAATTGCAAGTCTTGAAATAAGGATCTGCATATCAACACTATAGCCTTGAAGGATGCTGCGAACTGAAACTTTCACAGTGAATGCGGTAATGACAGTCTGCTCCCAAATGAGTAATTTTGGATTTGAATACTCAATCACATATATTTGATAAAATCTATTATACATAAGCATATGAACGTTGTGGACACATAAGAAATAATCTTCATTCTCTATCGCTCAAAATCATAATTTAGACATTACGTAAGGACGAACACATCTCCCTTCTGAATTGGAGCAGTGAATGCAAATTATTATTTACTCCTACTGACCTTCAGATATATACGTTGGCCAACAATGTTTTCGTAATGTGTCCATGATGTTTCCAAGTGTAATTCACATAACATATTCATGCAATATACTCAAATACAATTAAATACATTAATGTTCTCATTTGGGAGATCCAACAATATATAACATTAAACCTAATTTGTTGCTTAAATTTTACTAACATAATTGGTCATTAATTATAGTACGACTAGACACGTATTGCTAACTTTTGACATGTTAACTGATCTAATCGAATATAATAATCGACCACAATAATGTTTATAATTATGAAATGATTGATCAACCTTTGACCCGATTCTTAAATATTTCATAATTAATCAATGACATTATACCCAATCATATCATATAAAATATCATGTCATTCAATTATAGTATCACATAGTGATGGTCGGGAAGGTGAATGCTTCAAGCGTATCGCTCTACACACAACCCTTATGTCTACCTTCCCTAACTAACACGCATCAGAACGTGGTCGAAGTCATCAAGTGCATTTATAATATTCCGTCTTTTTTAGTTCCGGGTCATCTCCACAGGGACCAAATAGGGATTTATTGTCTAGACGGGTCGCGTTTCCTTCTGTAGGTTAGTAAATTAGCATTTATCAAGTTTTGTATATAACAATGTGTGTATATATGTATCATGCAAATGGAAAACTATAAACAAAAAGGCACACGAGAATGGGAATGGATTGAACATGCGATTTAAAGTCAAGCAATCATTAATACTCATTTACACTCAATTTTTGCTAATCCGAATTCTTATCTAACTTGCTACTGTGCTATTTTGCTTCCCTAAGTCAAGACTCACAAATTCGCTTTCTTTTTTAAATTGAATGTAATTTAATCGATTCATGTTGACTCATCCTTCGGTTGTTGTCAACGGGTCAAAAAGGCATTAAAACCGACTATCACGGGGCTGGAGACGCAAAGCCTGAATGACCTCCGAACACAATCAACCCAGAAAACCCAAGCAGAACAAACATGAATAGTACCTTAAATGAACAAAAATATAGTCTTACAATAACATCTCTTAATTGCAACAAGAGCCATAGAAAACCCAATCCATCAACAAATCTAACTGATAATCAACAAGATAGAGAAAAAAAGGGTAGATAAATCCTAAGCTCAAAGACCCATAAGGTCTTGAAGAGAAGAGCTCCTCCAAATATCCTCAAAGTTTTGGTGTTCTTGATGTTGAGCTCCAGATAATGGTGGTGGAGGAAGAGGTTTTTAGAGCACCCATCAATCTCCAAGGAAAATGCTCCAAAAAGAGGGAAAGGGCTACCAAACCCCCTTTAGAAGAAGTGTGGCTCGTGAGGGAGATTGGAGGAGGCCAAAACCCCCCAAAAATGATTAAAAATGTATGTTTATTTTATATGCATAAGAGCATGATAAGTTTAAACGTACATATGTTTTGCATGTCCGAAATTGGTTAAATAACGTAAACTTGGACATACAAAACTAAGTGATGCATAAAACAGATCATCGTACCCGGTACAGATGAAGAGTTGTCATGTAGAGAATGTACTGAGTACATGTCTCGCAAAACTTGATCATATCGCAATGAAATTGAGTCATGCGATGATGATATCCAATTTTGACACTCTACGAAACTGCGTGACCACGAACGTCGTGTGCGTTAGCAGAGCGTTTGTGGAAGTAAAGCTAGTAGAGGTGGACAGTTTTGTTTGGGGCGTAGATGCATTAGCTATCTCCATTTCAAGTTCTGGTCCATAAGTCGTTAATTGGTTGACTCAACTAGGCCATGAACGTCGTGTGCGTTAGCAGAGCGTTCATCGAAGCAATGATAGAGGACACAGAGAGATTTGGTTGGGGCGTAGATTCATTAGCTCTCTCCAATCAAGATCTGGTCCACATATTTATGATTGCGCCGCCCTAGAGCATCAGACAGAACAATGTCAATGTACTTTGTACATATGTTTTGGTCGAGAGTCACACGCGGTGTGATTGGAAAGTACTTCTACCTACATAACCTAATTGAAGCGTTGATGCATTAGCTCACTTCAAGATGGTGAATCAAGGGTCTTGGTTCTTGATTCTTGCGAATGATTAAAATGGTCAAGGTTTTGCAATAAATCTTCATAAATAAATTCAGAGTCTAACTTGAATTTATTGATCTGTGTAGATAATGACAACAAGCCAAGCACACACGTTGTCACTAAGGTCGTTCCTGGACAAGGAGAAACTTAGTGGAACGAACTTACTCGACTGGGAGTGTAACACGAGGGGAAGGAATGTGTACTTGACGAGCTCATTTCCCTATGCCAATTCTTAGTTCTGCGATGAGTGTTATGAATGCCCACCAAAGGCAATCTAACGACTCGCTCGACGAGGGACGCATTAAGCTGGGCAAGAGAGGGGCATTAGCTTCAAGAGAGCGAGTGGGAGCTCGGTCAAGTCCTCAACACAGACTGATGGGATTTAGATTAGAGCTAAGGGCAAGTGGGAGATTGTAGAATCTAATGCCCTAGTTCAAGTCTTTACCATGTAACCTTTTATCTTATATTAAGCAATAAAAGAGGCATTTACATTATTATTGTGTTGTAATAATGTATCAAACGGTAACTTCATCTAAAGTCGTTAGTGTTTACACAAGGACAAAAGAACCTTTAGATATTATAAAGTTGTGCTTGATGAGTCCCTAGTCGAATATTTATATATAAGGGACTAGCGTGAGGATGACTTACGATCATGTTCTGCTGATCGAGATGCAGAGTCATATCATGGATATCGTCTGGGAGACAATATCGGATGACCCGACTTGGAGTATGGCGAATAGATTAGGTCACCAACGCATACTCTTTTGTCGTGTGATCATTGGCTTAATACCTTGGAGCGGGTGGCTCATGTGCACGTCACTCCAGTAGTTTAACGTGCCCCAACACTGCTAGTAACAAGATAGTATAACGAGCATTGTTGGCTATTGGACGGACTGTAGTGGGAGCGCACATTGCGTCCGAAGGGATTTGTTTCCCCACGGTGAGACGTGGTGAAGGGTATGGTTTTGTGTCTCTTGATGAGCATGACTGAGAAAGTGTGCGGCCGCACCAATTACGTATCAGTCATCTCAGAATTCAAGGAGCTAGATCGATACATGAGGATGACAGCTCTATGCCTCATTTGATCTCATACGCCTTAAAGCAAATAAAGGGTTAGTGATACAGACGGTAGATAGGAGATATCGAACCGATCAATAAACTCGTGGACATTGGGTAATCACTACGTCTTACTAGAGGCTATTGGTGATGGATCGGGGGAGATGGGTTCTCACGCCGATCTACCAATGGGTCACGGGCCTTCAGGGTCACACGCCAAGAGCAAGACCGAAATGACTCGAAGGGATTCAAAAGGTCCAAAGTGAGTGGCGTGGGAATGATTGCAGTGGGGTGTCAATCGCCACCTTGGAGGTGTCGATCGACACAGTCACAATGGGGTATAGATCGCCGGAGTCTAATAGTTCCAGTGAGGATTCAAGCTTCACAAGGTCGAGCTCGGTGTGTGTGCACTCGCAGAGAACGAGTCCAATGAGTCGTTTCGAGATCGGATTCGTGAGTTTTCCGCTAGACCACGAGAGGTAAAAATCCGATCTTTACTCGTTCTAATGATTCATCTATTGTTTGCAAATGTTACTGTGGGGGTTCTTAGTTAAATTTGTCGCTTCCGCTGTGTTTGAGATCTCGGGAACCCCAACAGTTGAAAATACCAAAATGCCCTTAAATCAATTTCAAGTTTTCTAAACATACCCTCCTCCTATCTCTCTCCACCTCCACCTCCGCCGCCCCCTCCTCCTCCCCCTCCTTCTCCTTGAATACTCCGGCGATGCCAATGGAAGTAGCCGAGCTGAAGGCGGGCGTGGTGGACCCTGTACCTGGCAGAGACTACGACGCATGCCATGTGGAGGTTGTCGGAGTGGTGATGGAGGTCACCGGAGCGGCGGCAGTGGATGTGGTTGGCGTCGGAGCTGAGGCGGTGGTGGTGGGTGCCGGAAAGTGTTCAAGAATTTAAAATTTTTACTTGCCAGAAAGAATGCCGGAAATTATGTTCTGGCGAGTGAAAATTTTGAATTCTTGAACCAATTTCTTATCCCTCTCTCCTTTTACGGTTATGCGAGACCAAGGCTTAACGAGATTGAGCGGTCGGATTTGGTCGCCAAACTCTTAAGGTTAAAAAGACGGTCGTAGTGAGCCATGCACTTGCCCATGAACAACATCACCTCATCATCTCCCACGTGCTCTTCAATTTTTTGTCGGAGCTCGCACATGACCCTTTGATGCTTGACGGGAGAGGGACGGAGGACCGCCTTTTGGAGCACACGCCTCGGAGTCGGAGAAGGTCGAGCTGTGACAACAAGTCTCGGGGCAGAGGAACGGCCACCGGAGAAGGAGATGATAGAGAAATAGAGAAAGGAGAGAGAAAATAAAAATAAATTAGAAAGAATGACATTCACTTGAAAATTTGATGAATAATTGAGGGTAATTTCGTTTTGTTACACTTTTTAAAAATTGAGATGATTCTCTCCATTAGACTATATTTAATTTTGGTTCAATTTAGAGATATTTTAAAATTATTGTCCCAAAATAAAACTTAAGGTACTAAATAAAACGGTAAAGTATAAAAGTGTCAAAAATGTATCTTTAAGTGCAAAAAAATATATATCATTTTCTCTTGTTTTAATATTGTTTTCATTGTAATAATTTCTTCGTTTATGAACTAACCAATTGTTTAACAATAATTGACTTTGAGAATGAGACAAACGAACAACAACATCAAATGTCGTACACAGTTGATGTTGTTGATGAGACAAACCAATTGTTAATCTCCCTCAGCCATGTTAAGATCACCATCTGTGAAATACAACATACGAACAGACTAACTGAAATATGAAGGTGAGAGTTTGTCTTAGAAACCTTTTTTAGGTTACAAACAAATTTAAAAATAGGGTAAATTCCACGTGACCCCCCTTAACTATAAGCGTGTCTCACATGCACCCCCTTAACTACAAAATCAATCTATGAGGTGCCTTAACTATCCAAAAATCCTACTTTATCTTTTTTTGTTGACTTTTTTCAAAATTCTGTTAAATTTTTGTGAAATGACGAAAATACCCTTGTATCTGAAAAATTAAAATAAATAAATAAAAATGATTTTGATTTTTTTTTAATTTTCTCGTTCGACAAAATAAAGAATAAATTTTGTTAATAGTAAAAATAAAAAGTTACTTTTAAACACCGTTTTTTATTTTTATTAATTTTTATAAATAATTTTTTTTAAATAAAAAATTAATACTAAAATATTATTTTTATTCTTTATTTTGTACAACGAGAAAATAGAAAAAAAAAGTTCAAAATCATTTTTATTTATTTATTTTAATTTTTCAGATAAAAGGGTATTTTCGTCATTTCATAAAAAACTTAATAGAATTTTGAAAAAAATCAACAAAAAAGATAAAGTGAGATTTTTGGATAGTTAAGGCACCTCACAAATTGATTTTGTAGTTAAGTGGAGCATGTGAGACACGGGGATCACGTAGAATTTACCCTTAAAAATATTAAGAGGGTTCACATTCGTACTTGATTTTCAAAAATTCCAAACAAATGAATCACATGTGATTAATTAATTGATGATTATTTTTAGTTGCGTAAAGCTCACAGTCAACCCCAGATTCAAGTGCACAGTAAGTACTGATCACACTGGAATTAATCCTATAGAAAGAGAGTAAAAAAGAGACCTTTTTTCAAGAGAGAGAGAGAGAGCGCAACGCAACACAACACAACACTCGCTGAAGATATTTTCGTGTCTCTTAACTTTTGCTTCCTTATCATATTCTTAGGGTTTTCTCTTCTACTTCGCCTTGCTCTGCTCTCTACAGGTCATTCCTCTATCTCTACTTAACTTGCTATTTGTTGGTTCATGCAATCGTCTCAATCTGTATATTTGGGTTTTCTTTGATTTGCCGCTGCTTCGTTTTGGTTGTTTCAAGTGGTGCATTATGGTGGTTCAGTGATTTCTGGGTGTTTTAGATCGGAGTACGTTACTGTGGGATTTGGGTTTATGGGGAAGAAGATAAAGATATGATTTTTTTGGGGAGGTCAGGGTTGCTGATGGCTCTTGTTTCTTATGATTTGCGGAATCTGGGTTTTTATTGTTTGAGGGGGTTGCATTCTGCTTCCGTATTTTTATTAGTGGTTTCTGGGTGTTAAAAATCACAATTGTTGCTGTGGAATTTGGGTTTATGGATAGCAGAAAGATTTAATTCTTGGGGGATGCTTGATCAGTGTATATTGTTGTTGTTAGGGTTGTTTCATTGTTTTGTTCTTTAGGATTTAATGTTTTGTCTATGGGGCAGTTGCCTTGTTTATGTTTAGTTGTTGTTTTGATAATAGGCTTTGATATTGTGTATATTTCTTCTACTCATGATTGTTTGTTGTTGACTTTACAGGTAACTGATTGGAGTTATTTCCTTTGTTTTGTTCAGGAATTAGTCGACTGAATTTAAAATTTATTTGTACAAGGAATAAATTAAGTTTGGGAGGGTTGTGTTAAGGATTTCTGGTGTTTAGCTTGACTATGCGATCTTCGTGGGCCGATTTGGCTGCATCTGAGAATGCAGCTACTGGTTCTTTAGCCAACAACGTGGATGCTGGTTCTAATTCTGGCCGACCAGCCTATGTTCCACCACATCTTCGCAACCAATCACCTTCCTCTGGCCCACCTGCTTCTGCCCCTGCTTACAATGGTCCAGCTTCGGGGAATGCTGGCTCCCGCTGGAGTGGCCCAAGGAATGACTACAATAGTCGTGCCGGGTCCGGGTATGGTGGTGGTGGTGGCCGTGGTGGATGGGGTGGCAGACCTGGTGGTTGGGATCGCAGGAGGGAACAGGAAGTAAACCCTTTTGCGGATGATGACGAAACAGAGCCTCCATTTGCCGAGCAAGAGAATACCGGCATTAATTTCGATGCATATGAAGATATTAAAGTGGAGACGAGTGGGGATAATGTTCCACCACCGGTGAATACATTTGCAGAGATTGACTTGGGCGAAGCCCTCAATCAAAACATAAGGAGATGCAAGTATGTGAAGCCAACACCTGTGCAGAGGCATACCATCCCCATCTCCCTTGGCGGACGGGATCTGATGGCATGTGCCCAAACTGGGTCTGGTAAGACTGCTGCTTTTTGCTTCCCAATCATCAGCGGGATTATGAGGGGGCAACCTGTACAGGGACCTCCACGAGGTGCTAGAACAGTGTTCCCACTTGCTCTTATACTCTCTCCGACGAGGGAGCTTTCATGCCAAGTGAGTTTCTGGTTTTCTTTCCACCTCAATATGAATCTTCTAAAGTTTACAACAGCTGATTTTCTTAATCTTTTAATGATGCTTACAGATACATGAGGAAGCAAAGAAATTCTCATATCAAACTGGAGTCAGAGCTGTTGTTGTCTATGGAGGAGCACCTATCAATCAGCAGGTTTATTTTCATGTTTAATATATATATATATATATATATTGTACTCTACTGGTTTAAGTTTGCTTTGTGGTGTTTATGGTATATAAGTCCAAGTAAGGAATTTGTCATTCTTTTTTAAATCTTGAATATGCACTTGTCTCTCATGGTGGCTTGCAAACATACTGGAATAACTTGTTGTCCTGTTGGGGCTTTGGCTTGTAGTTGCTATGTTTCCCTCCTATCCTTTTTTGTTATGAAGATAACTTGTTATAAGTATAACAAACACATACATTAACTGTCAATTTCTCTGTTAATTCAGCTTGTACCTTAGTATGATATCTGAAATGAGATGGCCAATCAGAGTTATCTTTCTTTCCTCATTTCTTTCCCCTTTATGTTTGTTCTTGTTCATGCAAGTCAATGTGATCCTGTTATTTGAATGGTACCAAGCTATTAAAAAACCGTAATAAATCAATTCAACTTTATGTTTGTTACTTTCAATATGTTACAAGAGCCACAAGTAAAATGTGTCGTCTAAACCGAGGTAAGTAATATAGTGATATTGAAGGTTGAGCTTGTGTACTAGTACTACTGATGTAACCAGCAACTAATAATTGCATTAAACTTACCCTAAAACAGGGAATGGCGAAACAAAAGACAGATAAGACGGTAGTTCTAGGGTTTGAAAATCTCGTTCACAGTACATGAATTAACTGCAACTGGGTTCATCATATACTATATATGTCTAGTTCTGAGGCTTTCATCTACCTCTTTTTAGTAAGTAAAGATCCTAATGTATTGGGCTATGCCACCAGTACACTTACATATTCTAGGTTTTTGCTGGTGGCAAATATTTGGCACATGCTTTGGAAATTTACCTTTATGATTTACCATATTGCAACTAATAATTGAAGGCTACAGTGTTTGGTCTCCTCTGGCACTTGGAAAAGAATTTATTGGCCTTTCTTCATTGCCTAGATCTCTGCTGCACTACTCTTACTGTATTATGTTATGTTTTGTTATAAGTTTCTACTAGGTAGGCTCATGTTTGTTGCACACATTCTTTCATGGGTACTTCTCTCACGTTTCTTTACTTGCTGATGTATTTTTGCCAGCTGCGGGAACTGGAAAGAGGTGTGGATATTCTCGTGGCAACACCTGGAAGATTGGTTGATCTGCTTGAGAGGGGTAGAGTTTCACTTCAGATGATCAGATATTTAGCTCTAGATGAGGCAGATCGAATGCTGGATATGGGGTTTGAGCCCCAAATTAGGAAAATTGTTGAACAAATGGACATGCCTCCACGAGGTGAGAGACAGACAATGCTATTCAGTGCCACCTTCCCAAAAGAGATCCAGGTTCTTTTTTAGCTTTTCCTTATTTCAAAATTTTCAATGTGCTCGAACTTGAGAAATTATTCCTAAACCTCCTAGAACATCCCTGTATCGCATTTTCCCATCTGTATCTGCTGTTGTAGGAGGAGCATAATTTTTACCCCAGCGCTAATTGTTAAAATCTACATCAGAGGCGTGCAATTAATGTTGGTCATGTTATTTTCCAAACAATTTTGTGATGTACGGCAATTTAGAGATATTTGTCATTGACTTGCTCATTATCGTTTTTTGGGTATATATATATGACATTTATGACCTTTTGGTTGACATGCAGAGGTTGGCATCCGATTTTCTTTCAAATTACATCTTCCTTGCTGTTGGAAGAGTGGGTTCAAGCACTGATTTAATTCTTCAAAGAGTAGAATTTGTTCAAGAATCTGACAAACGGAGTCATCTTATGGACCTTCTTCATGCACAGAGGGCAAATGGTGATCAGGGCAAGGTATTATAGTGAGCATTTTAATTTTTTGTTGTGATGGGCAATGAGGGTTGGGCTTACCGTAATTAAAAAGAGATTTGTTAATCAGCCAAGATCTATGATTTAAAAGTCTACTTTAATTTTGGGCTGCTGATTGTTTCTATCATTTATAATTTTATTATGCAGCAAGCGCTGACCCTAGTTTTTGTGGAGACGAAGAAAGGAGCCGATTCTTTGGAACATTGGTTATGTCTTAATGGTTTTCCTGCAACCACCATTCACGGTGATAGATCACAACAGGTAAATTGCCTTCAATTTGTAGTTTCATCGAGTTTGACTAATGTTATGACTCAGCAAGAAAGGGAGTACATTAATATTTGTGGTAACCTATCATGCCAAGCAATTTCTGTAGTTTGGGGTGTAATAGATATTCCTAATTTTGTAAAATGTCGAGAAACTGGTAATATTTGGTGTATTGGCATTGGTAGATGTTTTCTTTTGTCATGCAATAATGAGAGATCCAAGAACTCGATGGGTTTTTGAGTTTATGGATATATCCTGCCACCCAGTCGGCATTCTCACGAGTTGTGTACCCTCTTTATCATAAAAATCTGCCTTGCAGTAGCCTGAAACAGATGATCTGTTTGCCTCTATGTGAACTCTCTATTTCATTTTAGAGAAAATTGCAAAAAGTGCCCTATTATATGACCCTTTTGCAAAAGGGTGATGTGTTGTTGGTTAATGACAAAAAGGTGCTTTGTTATTTGCATTTCTTGCAAAATGTGTGTTTTTATTTACAAAAATGACAAAATTACCCCTGAAAATAAATACAATTTTTTTAAAAATAAATATTTAAAAAGTTTCTGTTATTATTTTTTTAAATTATGTTGCAAGTTTTAATTCTTGATTTCAGGGGCAATTTTGTCATTTTTATTAAAATATACACATTTGGCATAAAAATACAAACAACACAGCACCATTTTGCAAAAGTGTCATATAATAGGGCGTCATTATGCAATTTTCTCTTCATTTTAGTACACATCAATATTACAAAAAGCATCAATAATTTTCTGCATGAAACCAATAAATTACTTAAGCGGTGTCATTGATCACTTGTAGTTGGGTGTGGATCCTGCAGATTAGTGACGAAAGCTATTTTACATCTCAATACTTTTTGCTTATTTCTGTCTGCGTGTTCCAGGAAAGAGAACATGCATTGAGATCATTTAAGAGCGGTAACACACCGATCCTAGTTGCAACCGACGTGGCTGCACGTGGTCTCGACATCCCCCACGTAGCACACGTAGTCAATTTCGATCTCCCAAACGACATCGACGATTACGTCCATCGGATCGGGAGGACGGGGCGGGCCGGGAAGAGCGGGCTCGCAACCGCCTTCTTCAACGAGAAGAACTCGTCAATGGCGAGCTCGTTAGCCGATCTCATGCAGGAATCAAACCAAGAAGTTCCTGCCTGGCTATTACGGTTTGCGTCCCGGCCTTCTTATGGAGGGAAGAACCGTCGCTCTGGGGGAGGCCGATTCGGCGGCCGTGATTTCCGGAGGGACGGAAATTTTGGTAATGGCGGCGGATATGGCGGCAGCGGATATGGCGGTGGTGGATATGGGGGCGGGGGCTATAGTGGTGCTGGGGCTACGAGTGCATGGGACTAAGTCGTAGGCCGGCCTGCCGGTCAAGGAGGTAACGGTTGGAGGACTTTGCCCTTATTTTAAAGGGTTATATTTTTGCGTATTGTTTGTTGTGTGGAATATATTACAGTTGATTTTGCTGCATTACGACTAACCATAGCGTAGAGTATATACTTGCCTTGATTGTCCTTGTGCCCTCGTTTATCACATTTGCTGGGTCAGTGGGCTGTAGAATATGTATGATGATGGGGGAAAGGGGGAGGAAGAGGAAGAGGAAGAGGAAGAGGTTATGTTTTTCTCGTAGGGATAGGCATATATATATTCTTTGCGTCCCAATTTATTTGGTTACACAAACTTCTGGGAGAGCCTTTTGTAGTCACTGAAATAAATGCAAAAGCTTTATTGGACAAAATATATGCATTTATCTTTTCTATATTTGAATTGATTGATGAGTTGGAGTCCCCCAGTCTTGTCTGATCTTGGTTTAATTTGTGAATTGACATTGAAGATCTAGGGAATTATGAGGTAGAAAATGTAAGATTTAATGATCTTGATTTCATCTGTAAATTGACATTAAAGAGATGGTGAATTATGAGGTAGAAGGACTTGAGATTTAATATTTCCTAATTAATGCCCTCATTCATGCTATTGGTTGGTATATGGTAAGTGAGGAGGGGAGTTGTTGCTTAGATTAGAGAAAGGCAAATCAACTTTGTTATCTAATCAAGGACCAGAAGTGTATCCAAAATACGAACGTATTGTAAGTTTGTAACCAACTATTTAATACATAGCTTTAATAACTAAATTTTATTGTTTTTCCATGGAGATGACACTATTTTTTGTCTAAAAATATATCTTTTTAATAAAAATTATATTTAAAAATGCATACTTAATAAAAAATGATCTTTAAATATATTTTTATCAAAATAATATTTTATAGTACATATTTAATAAAATAATAATATTTTTAGGTATATATTGTTATTAAAATAATATTTTTAATACAAATTATATTAAAAATAATTACATGTTAGGTTGGAGATGAAAAAGGGGAAATTCTCTCCCTCTTTGGAAACAGGGAATTCCCGCCCCGTTTCTAACAGGGATGAGTTTTACCAAATCCGCTCCGAACTCCCATGTTCTTATCCCTATTCTCCCATTGTATATTCACGAAATAAAGTATAGTAATTGGAATTGGTTGAACATAGTGACAATAGATAATGTCAGCTGACTACCCTCAAAATTAAGGTTTTGGCAGATGATTACGTCTAAAATATTTTTTTGGTTTCGTGGGTACCCTAATTTTGTCAATTTTGCACCATTAGTCATTTCGTCTTCTTTTGTGAAAGTCTAGTTTTGATGTCCAAAAGACTAAAATACCCATATAAGTGTTTTTAATTTTCAAACCACGTCCTCCTCTATTCTCCCATTCTCTCTCTCACACACCCTCTCCCTCTCTCCTCTGTATATCTTCATGAAAGCAAAATTACATATTTGGGACACCCATTCTTATTGTAATTAAATTCATATTGGCTACTCTGATCCTATCATACTCTTCTTCACTTGTTGATTTGTTGTTGTGAAAAACTGAACAACAAAAAAAATGCATCGTTTTTCAAATTGCATGATTTTTATGAATCTATTCACGTCCTTTTGTGGGGTGATTTTTATGCTTTATTAAGCTTTTACCTGAAAAATGTATATGATATATATATATAAGTGGATTGTGCATAAATGGGAATTAGAGTGGGGAATATGAATTTAATTATAATAAAAATAGGTGTCCCAAACATTTAATTTTGCCTTCATGAAAATATGAGAGGAAAGGGACAGCGTGTGTGAGAGGGAGAATAGAGGAGGGCATTGTTTAAAAATTAAAAAGACTTATATATAATTAATAATAATATTATATATATTTAAATATTAAATAATTATAATTATTATTTGTGTAAGTGAAAAGTTAGATTTGCCCTCAATTTATTAGTTAAATTGAGTATTCAATTAGGGGTGAAATAGTCTTTCATAATCATATCAATTGAACCAATTAGACTAGTTTAACAGACCAAAACTATTGAGGGCATTTTAGACTTATTAACAGACTAATTCAGTTAGATTTAACAGACGTTGGACTAAGTGTCGCTTATTTAATTTTTGAGTATCCTAAATGAAAATTTAGAAGTTGGGGTATTAAATTTGAAACTTGACATAGTTGAATGTAGTCAGTCAACTGTCATTACCCCTTTTTTTAACTTCAAAACTTAACAGACTTTCACAAAAGACAAAATGACTAACGGTGAGAAATTGACAAATTTAAGGTACCAACAAAACAAAAAAATATTTGAAGTGTAGTCATCGCCAAAACCTTAATTGTAAAAGTAGCTAGCTGACAGTATTGATCATCAAATAAACATAAAAAGTTAAAGGGAAACATTATGTTAATAAGTTAAACTTCACCATTGTTTTAGGCTACTCATTTAAGTTCAAAATGTATAAAGTACCTAGATTTGTTTCAAATATTTTTAAACCACAAAAATACACTTTCTCATTTAATTAAAAACATATAGTATTGATCATCAAATAAAAATAATTAGAAATTTATATATGGTGCTGAAGTCAGCACCTTTCTTCTGTGTTGACCTTTGTTTTGTGTGTTTCTCAACTGAGTACCATTCGGTCAAGTTGTGGACAACTCGCCGGTGTTGAACTCGCTCATGACTACCATTCAACGGTCTTAAAAGTTGGAGAATTTTTACACGTACTAGCAGAATTCGAATTACTCATTCATTACTGGCAAACACAGAGAGTCTGGAGGATTGGGATTTAAGAACCTCATACAATTCAATTTGGTCCTATTAGGGAAATAAGGATGGGCCGGAACTCGGGATCTTTAATGACAAAGGTGTTTAAAGCAAGATAAAAGATACGATCCTCACTGATTCGTTGGGATCGAACCAAAGTTACATGTGGAGAAGTATTTTTGAAGCCCAATAATTGCTAAAGAGGGCCGCTCTCGGTTGACTCTATTAGAGGTTTGATCATGAGTCTTATTCAGTTAAGAGTGCTTATAAGGAGCTCTTTGGAAGTTATGGTGAAATTCTGATTTCTTTCGTCAGACAAAATATCAAGAAAAATATTAAGACAATGTTCTTAACAACCATAGCAGATGCGAATAATAACAAAAAAACAATAAACAACGACACACAGATTGTTTACCCAGTTCGGTGCTAACTCACCTACGTCTAAGGGCACTTTGCCAGTGGAAATGTTTCACTATCAGGTATATAGTCATAACATACAAGTATCGGTGATCATCACACATATCACTACCCTATGCTACTATTACAAGTGCAAACGTATCTCAGGTACTCCCCCTGAATTCAAGACTCCGTCTTGGTTCCCCTCTACGAGCACTCTCCTTACTCGGATGTCACAAGTCGTTGTTTATTGTTGCGCTTCAATCTTCAATCACGCATCCACATAGAAAACACAATTACTCACACTTGATCTTTCGATTATGGTAGTGATACACAATGTCATTCGAAAAATACACAACCTCTCAACCCGCAAGTCCATCACGTCTAAGAGCTCTGTATGTTCTCTTAAAAGAACCAATGCTGCTAGGGTAGAGCCTTGGCTTTTATAGAAGCTTCCAAAATGACTACCGGAATGCATTAGGGTTTCCTTAATCCTAGAGATCTTGATTTCCCAAATCCTTGTCGCCAAATATCTTTGCAGAATCACTATCATGGCATGAAGCTTTTCAGTATCATTACATATTCAAGACTTCCCATAAGTCTTATACACAGCTGGAGATCTTCCAGATTCACAATCGTCGAATATCTTTATATTTAAGGAAACTAGATAATGCTTCGACGTACATGATGTCGAGAAAGTTGATGCAACTTTCGGCTTGACATCTTTCCTGATCATATGCTCGACATCCTTCTTAACTAAAAAATAAGCCAACAATCATCGTAATAACAAACTCCCCCTTTTGCTATTTTTGTAGGCAAGCATCCATATGCACAAAAATAAACTTGTTGTTCGTTTCTCACCACTACTCTGATCTCGTGCACCACTACAGTTACAATTTTGTGCTACTATAGTCTTGTGCACCACTACAGTTACAGTCTTGTGCTATGTCTCCCCCTGATTGCCTCAAAAACAGACAACATGTCGTTTTAGAAAATAAAAATTTCTAGATGAGAGATTAGAATAACCAGATCGGGCTCAGGCTCCAAATAAACGTTAACACAAACAACTCGTACAAGCGAGTTGCAGACTCGTCACGTTATAGCGTTATAGAGTTATTATCAAAAGTACTAACATATCATAAAATTAAACAAATTCTTCACTACTTGATGCATCATCATCAATGGAATCCTCAGTACTGGAGACTGCTTCATCTTTTTCTTTGGTTGGGTCAGGCATTCTGGCGAGTACATGCTCACATACTCTCTTCCGGTCCTTCAGGTTATGGATTACATGTTGCAGATTAACAACACCTTTGTCAATTTCCTCAATCTCTCGTTTTAGCTCCATGATGGTATCTTGACGAAAAGCAGCAGAGAGAAGACCAATATCCACCGAGGGACTAGAACTCGCTCCTCGAGTTATGACATGTTTCTTGACACACGGCCTAACCGTCTTCTTGTCCGAGGATGCAACATCCTTCCTGACCAGATCCAGAGCGTGCTTTCATTCAAAGAGTTTGTGACTGATAACAATAGCACCCGACTTCTTTCCTACTCAGTCAGTCTTCAACAGAATGGAAGGACTTTGTTGAAGGAGGAGGTTAGATATAAGGGAAGCAAATTCGACTGGGTGTTTCACTGCAAATGACCTAGCATGTCTTCTGAAGTGATCAATAACAAATTGACCAAAGTCAAAAGAAGAACCAATACATACTTGGAGGATAAGCTTTGCAAGTTCGGCCTTCACCAGTGAGCCATTTGAGGATGGTGCCCAGTTTGCCAGCCCAATTCGGTAGCACACTGAGTATTTGGAAGTCAAATCGAAGGTAGCAATTGATCCCTTTGCTGGCATGACCGAGTGCTTGTTCTCTGTGATTTCCTTCGCCACCATATCAAGTGTAGGAACAAGATCAGGCTGCAATGCCTATCTTCCCAGGAAGGTATTTATAATGTTAGAGGAGATGTCGAACCCCTTTCCTCTAACAAAGACCTTTTGGTACTCCCAGTCCTCATGCCAGTCAAATGCAATAGAAAGATTCACAACAAATTCCTTGATAAGATGAGGATAATAAGGCCCAATATTCGTCACATTTTTGAGAAGCTCTACCTTTTCAAGCACTTCTACGATTTCGGGCATGCCAAGTGCTTCAGGGGACAGCTCCTTCTCAGGAAAGATGACTCTTTGGACGATGAACTTCCACCTATTTGCAGCCTCTACGGAGTGAAATGACATACTGTCAGTGGCAACGCAAGGCACATTCTTGGCAAGTTTCTGACATGCAACAGATTTAACCTCCTTGACAATCATTTCTTCATTTGCCTCCTCATCATGTATCATTCTAGTAGACTGTACATGCTTCTTTTATTTTTCTCTCTTCTCGGGCTCGTCGCAACCAACATTCTTTTCCTTTTTTTTTTATTTCAACCTTTTTGACTCCTTCAGTCCTTTTTCTTTTCTTCTTCTTTTCCTCTGCAAGAATCGCAACTAAGCTTTCTTCTTCAGCAATTTTGTTTTTCAAAAATGTGAAGACATCCTGGGTAACTTATGTCACGACATCTTTAGCGACATCTTCTACAACAAACTTCACACTACTAGTCTACGCAACACCAGTCTTTCCCAATTTCAACATAAATATTGTTTGAGCCATCCCTAAACACTTCTTTCTCGACAGTTTTCCCTACATTCTCATCAACATATTTCACAGTGGTTTCGACAATTTACTTCAACATCATTAGAGGTTTTGCTATCCTCCCATCTATAACATTTGCAACATCATTTTGTTCCCTAACTTCAAGTTTCTTAGTAGGAACACCTTCTTCCTCAGCAATTGACATAAGGCCCTGGTCATCCTGGGTGGTTTCAACTTTTCCTACAGTTTCTTCAAAAATTGCCTCATCCATTTTCTCTTCACAACCCTCGATTTCCATTTCCTCCCCCTTTGACCTACTCATCATCTCCTCAACCACTCCTTCTTGAGTAGGCTCATGATTTTCTAGAAGCGTATCCAAGAAATCACTATTCCTAGAATGCTCAGTATTATAAACAGTAGAGGGTTGGGTACCTTGTTCTTCCTCGCGAGGCACTGGAGAGGTAGCGGGCTCATGTGGAGCCGATACACCTTTTCGAGTGTTCCTTCAGCAGCATGCACTTGGGCTTCCTTTATAAAGGTTAGATTATTGTCAGGCTGACTTCTTTCTGCTCCTTGCATGGGTCCGGTCAAGTCAGACATTAACAACGATGCCCCTCCGGTTTTGGGTTTGCGTCTAAAACTTGGAAATAGTGGAGCGGGAGGAACCTATGCTAAAACACATCTGGCCTGACCATCGGTGTTTTTCGCTGTTGCTAGACTCCGAAATCGCACCCCATGACGATTTACTTCTCCTGTATAGTTCGAGGCTTCCCTCTCAATAGTTTTTGAACGAGTACCTTTCTTGACCGTCTTCTTTCCACTAGGCTTCTTGCTGGATGTGCTCATTGTTTTCACCATTGTTTCCAAGGAGTTTTGGGAAATTTTTGGAAGCCCTAGTGTTTGAGAGAGAAATATCGAGAGCAGAGAGCGATTTTCACAAAGGAAAGTAAGTTCTGTTAGTGGAGATGAAAAAAAATAGAGGAAATTCAAACGTTGTGACCTTTTGGCTCGGGCCTTGACAGTTTGGGCCCAAGCAGTTTTTTGGGATTGGTTGCGTCGTTTCAAAGGGGGTACCAACTTATAACTCCACCTCAAAAGGTAGCATGTCAGATATCAATCGAACACAGTCAAAGTGATGATCTCAGGCTCTCAAATCAGTTTAAATCCAATGCTTTCGTAAATATGTCTGCTAACTGCTTTTCAGTGTGGATGTATTCCAATACGGTTTTCTTGTTTTCCACCAACTCACAAATAAAATGGTGCATAATATCTATGTGTTTCGTCTTGTTGTGTTGGACCGGATTTTTGGAAATATTGATCGCACTTACATTCTCACACTATAATATCATACATCTTGCGGAACATTATACTCGACCAACATTTGCTTCATCCATAGGAGTTGTGTGCAACCACTTCCAGCAGCGATGTACTCCGATTCAGTAGCGGATAGGGCAACACGATTCTGCCTTTTACTGGACCATGATATAAGGTTATTGCCTAGGTAGAAGCAACCTCCCGATGTGCTTCTCCTATATGTTTTACTACCTTCCCAATCTGCATCGTAGTATCCAACAAGGGTGGAGAAAGTATCAAAAGTGTATAGGAGACCTAGATCAGCAGTGCCAACAATGTACCTTATTATTCTTTTGGCCTGAATCATATGACTTACTTTCGGATTTGCTTGAAATCGTGCGTACTCACCTACAATATAGGCTATATATGGTCGAATTTTCGTGAGACAGAAGAGACTCCCAATGATGCCCCTGTACATGATTTGGTCAACGACTTCTCCCGAGTCATCCTTTGTAAGTTCACGTGTAGCTGCAGGATTTTGTTTGTGAGATGCCTTTTCTAATCCGAATTTCCTCACAATATTCCTTGCGTACTTGCTCCGGGAGATGAAGAATGTTGTCGTCCGTTTGCTTGATTTGAAAACCATGAAAGAAGCAAATTTCACCGACCATATACTCACTTCAAACTCTGACTGCACTTGTTGAGCAAATTGTTCTACCATTTTGCTTGACATTCCTCCGAAGACAATATCATCGACATATATTTGGGTAATCATCATCTTTCCACCTTCGTCCTTTACAAAAAGATTTTTGTCTGCTCCCTCTCTAGTGTAGCCACTTTGTACGAGAAACTTAGTGAGATGTTCATACCAAGCCCTTGGTGCTTGTTTCAACCCATATAACACTTTTCTGAGTTTGAACATGTGGTCAGGATAGTGTGGATACACAAAGCCTTTAGGTTGACCCACGTAGACTTCCTCGTTGAGATACCCATTTAAGAATGCACTTTTAACATCCATTTGAAACATCTTGAATTGAAGATGGCAAGCAATCCAAAGAATTAGTCTAATTGCTTCGAGTCTTGCCATTAGTGCGAATGTCTCGTCGAAATCCAAGTCTTCAATATGTGAATATTCTTGAGCAGCTAACCTGGCTTTGTTACGCGTGATGTTTCCGTGCTTGTCAGATTTATTCTTAGAAATCCACTTCGTATCGATAACATTCACGTTATCTGGTTTAGGTACTAGTTCTCAGGCTTGATTATTCTCAAATTGAATTAGCTCTTCCTGCATGACATTCACCCAATATTCATCTTCGATTGCTTCGTTGATGCTCTTGGGCTCTATTGTAAATACAAAGCATAAATTCCCAATAATTTCCCTATAGTTGACTGGAGCTTTGGGACGAGTACGCATGCCTTCATCAATGTCTCCGATTACCTCAAATGTTGGGTGGTTTTCCTTAATCCTTCTTAAAGTATTTATGTTTACGTTTACCAGAGTTTCGTCATCGCTCATGATGTCGGTCATTTTGTCGTTGACATTCTTCTTAACATCCGTATTATTAGTTCTGTCAGCGGCATTCTTCCTAACTTCCTTTCTACTCCCAGTAACATTTTTCTTCACATCTTTAGAGGCACTTTCCATGAGCGTGTCGTCTTCCTTAGAGACATTTATCGTGACATCCCGACTATCATCATTGACAACCACGTTAATTGATTCCATCATGGTATTGGTGCGTTTGTTGAAGACTCAATATGCTCTACTGTTCTTTGAGTATCCAAGGAAGATGCATTCATCCCTTTTTGGGGCGAATTTTTGTCGGGGTTCCCTATAAACCAAAATATAGCAAATAGAGCCAAAGATGTGGAAGTACTTGACATTTGGTTTCCTCCCCCTCTAGAATTCATAACGAGTAACAGACATACCTGGGCGTAGCGTGACTTGATTGTGAATGTGGCAGGCAGTGTTAAGTGCTTCAGCCCAAAATTAGATAGGAATGTTTTGAGCAACATCATGACTAGCCATTTCTTGCAGTGTACGGTTCTTTTGCTCGAAAATCTCGTTCTGTTGGGGAGTGATTGGGGCTGAGAAATTGTGAAAGATACCTTCGGAGTTGCAATAGTCAGCAAACTTGCTATTCTCAAACTCCCTCCCATGATCGCTATGCAGGCGAACAATCTTCCCAATTTTGTCCCCCTTTTCTCGTTGAACTTGAACACATAATGTCTTGAAAATGGAGAACGTATAAGATTTCTCACGAGCGAAATCAACCCATGTATACCTAGAATAATCATCAACGCAAACGAATACGTATCATTTCCTTCCAAGACTTTCAACCTGCATAGGTCCCATGAGGTCAACCTGTAAGAGTTCCAGAACCCTTGTGGTAGTAATATGTTGCACCTTTTGTACAACATCTTAGTTTGTTTTTCCTACTTGATATTCTCTACATATTTTTCCTTATATGATTTTCAGTTTAGGAATTCCAACAATGGCCTGTTCATAAATAGCCTTTTGCATGCTTCGAAGATTTAGGTGTCCAAGTTTCCGATGCCATAATTTGGTTTCTTCTGCCTTGGTGATTAAACAAGTGGAGTCCTTGTTGCTTGAGTTAGAAGACCAGATATAACAGTTGTCTTGTGACCTTGTCCCTTGCATGACGGCATCTTGTTCGAAATTCCTTACCTTGCACCCTTCACGTGTGAATTTAACACGAAGATCCAGGTCACACAGTTGGCTAATACTTATGAGATTTTCCCTTAGTCCCTCGACTAGTAATGCTTCTATCAGGCATGACACTCCAGGATACTGAAGATGTCCTTTGTCAACGATCCGAGCCTTGATCCCATCACCAAAAGTTACATGACCATTTGTATAAGGTTTAAAGTTTGTTAAGGACTCACGAGTACCTGTCATGTGGCGAGAGCAGCCGCTATCAAAATACCAATCAGTTTTGATCGAGACACACACAGATGTATAGGCAATGTTGGCCCAGTAGGATTCACCCTTTACTCTCCATTCCAAATGCCTTGGCCCCTAAGTGTTAAGCTGGGTGCGGTGTCGTCCTGTCCTTTGGAACCCTTTTCCATGGAGATAGTAGCAGTATGGCCGAATGTGTCCCCTCCGACCACAGTAGTGATAAATCCATTTCGGTTTGTTGACAAGTGTCTGAGACGACTGTCGTCTGTGCTGAGTCACCCTGGCAGCTGTCTGGCAGGCGTTTGTCGAGACAGTTGTTGGGACATATTTCTCTTTAACTAACATGAAATGTTGCTTAGAAAGTTCCTTCTCTTCTGTTGGGGTCTGTTGCGGAACAAACTTGGTCTGAGATGTTGACCCATTATGCGTATAGCCAAGTCCCTTTGTTTCTCTGGCCTGTTTGCCGATTGAGAGAATCTTGTCGAGACTTTCTGTGCTTGGATTCATCATTTTTACCAATTTGTTCATGAGGTCTATTTCTCCATTCAGCCGAGTGACTTCTCGTTTGAACTCGACGGTAGATTCAAGAAGTCTATATTTTTCATCGGTAAGAGCAATAATTTGTGCATCTTGTCTATCTAGAATATGAGATTCCTCAAACCACTTGGTGTAGAGAATGCAATATGCTTCGTTAAGCTGATCATCAGTCCATTCTTCATCAGCTGGCATGTCCTGAGCATCTTTATCATCATTAACCGTCGGATTAGGTTTAATGGATGAAGTAGAAGCAGTGAATGCGACAAAGTTGCTTATTTCCTCTGAGTCACTCTCATCGGAGTCTTCATCGGACAAGGTAGCAATGTACCCTTTTTTCTGTTTTCTAAGATAATCAGGGCATTCTCTTTGGTAGTGTACGAATCCTTTGCACTCATGAAATTGTATTCCTCTACCTTCGATGTTTCCTTCGCCAACTCTATTTTCCTTGTCAAAGTTTCCACTTTGTTGATCCTTCTGCAGACTTTTGTGATTGACATCATACGGACCATTTTTCCTGCCATCTGCTGGGACATTCTTCCCAGACATCCTGTTGAATCGTTTCATGACTCGGTTATAGTTTTTTGTTAGTAAAGCTATGGTTGCATCAATGTCTTCATCCGAGTTTGAGAAAATATGCTCTGGTGACTTTTGAGCTTAACCCTTGAAAGCCACACCTGTATTTTTCTTGTCAACACTTGGAAGAGAGAGCTCATAGTTCATTAAAGACCCCATTAGTTCATCGAATGGAAGGGTTTTTAAATCACGGAACTCTTTGATGGCAGTTATCTTCATTTTAAAACTCGAACTCAAGGCTCTTAGAGTCTTCCTCACAAGTTTCTCATCTAACACTGGCTCACCCAGTGAGTAGGATTCATTAGCAAGATTTCGAATTCTCACATTGAATTCAGAGATGGTTTCATCTTCTCTCATGATGAGTGCTTCAAAGTTTGTTGTTAGGTACTGGAGATTTTGTTCTCGAACCTTGGTCGTCCTCTCATAGGCCACAGTCAGGATATCCTAAGCGCCTTTAGCATTAGTGCATGTGTTGATCAGTCTGAACACGTTCTTATCTACGTCGTTAAAGGTAGCATTCAGGGCCTTGGAGTTTCCTAGAGCCTCCTCATCTTCTACGGTAGTCCATGCTGCCTCAAGTTTAGGACATGTGATGAATCCCCCAGCGTTTTAATAGTTAGGTGGAGCCCATCCATTGACTACGGCCCTCAATGTCTTGTTGTCTAGCGACCTCTAAAAGGCACACATCCGGGCTTTCCATTACCCTTAGTTGCTTCCATCCAGAATGGGTGGATGATTGACAGATCCTTCTTCTCTAGAATTATCCATGTTTGACAATCAGAACTTTTCGCCAAAGATCTCACCTAAAGCTGTAGGTGCCACCCTCTGATACCAATTGAAATTCTGATTTCTTTTGTCAGACAAAATGTCAAGAATAATGTCAAGATAATGTTCTTAACAACTAGAGTAGATGCGATTAATAACAAAACAAAAACAGTAAATAACGACACACAGATTGCTTACCTAGTTCGGTGTTAACTCACCTACGTCTGGGGCACTTTGCCAGTGGAAAGGTTTCACTATCAGGTAATTAGTCACAACATATAAGTATCGGTGATCATCACACATATCACTACCCTATGCTACTATTACAAGTGCAAACCTATCTCATGGACTCCCCCTGAATCCAAGACCTCGTCTTGGTTCCACTCTACGAGCACTCTCCTTGCTCGGATGTCACAAGTTGTTGTTTATTGTTGCACTTGAATCTTCAATCACGCATCCACACAGAAAACACAATCACTCACTCTTGATCTTTCGATTCTAGTAGTGATACACACCGTTCTTCAAAGAATACACAGCCTCTCAACCCGCAAGTCCTTCACATCTAAGAGTTTTGTATATTCTCTCAAAAGAACCAATGTTGTTAAGGTAGAGCCTTGGCTTTTATAGCAGCCTCCAAAATGACTACCGGAATGCATTAGGGTTTCCTTAATCCTGGAGATCTTGATTTCCCAAATTCTTGTCGCCAAATATTTTTGCAGAATCTCTATCATGGCAGAAAGCTTTTTAGTATCATTACATATTCAAGACTTCCCATAAGTCTTGTACACAGCAGGAGATCTTCCAGGTTCACAATTGCCGAATATCTTCATATTTAAGAAAACTAGATAATTGTTCGACGTACATGATGTCGAGAAAGATGATGCAACCTTCGGCTTGACATCTTTCCTGATCATACGCTCGACATCCTTCTTGACTAAACAATAAGCCAACAATCATTGTAATAAAACAAGGGACATGGACTCCTGATCTTCAGTCATCTGTCAGGAAAGCTCTTTGTAAACTCGCCATGCACCTAAGAGTCAAATTACTTATTTGGCAATGCTTAGCCAATTGCCGGTCAGTTCAAACGATCTTGTCAAGTCGAGGAGTAAATATCGATTATGTCCCTTTATGTGCTTTGACCACATCCCATCTTTATTTTATCGTCCTAGATCCACATATGGTTTTCAGATATTCCAATCTTTGTGTGGAAGACAAATTAATAGAATTGTGCTACTGTTGGTAGGACATGTGGAAATTGAGACCGAAAAGTCTACAGTATATATGTAGGTGAGAAGACATATTTGAAGTGAAAGATTGTTAAGATATGTTCCAAGTGGTAATAAGAGGCAAATGAAGAATTGTGTCAAAGAGTCACTCCTTTTGTCAAGAGACAACAAACAAAAATAAATCAATCCAAGAAAATAAGTTAACAAATTGTTTATGGCGTTAATAATTTCCCAACAATACAGAGTACATAGTTTAGTAGTAGTACACACACAAACTCTAGCTTTTGCTTTTAATAACCATAACCATATGGTTCTGAAAGTTGAGCCGGTTTCGGAAGTTTTTGATGAAAGCTTCAGCCAAATCGTTCACATTCTCGTCCTCGGTCCCCGCCTCTATCAACACCTCCTTCTCCTCCATCTTCTTCATCATCTTCTTCGCTTTAAGAGGAACTTCCCGATCATGCTTCATCCTCAACTCAAGCTTTGTTTATCTGTGGGTTTCAGAATTCACAACACAAACATTTATAGCCTTCACAAGCATGTGTTTCACGTGCTTTCTCCCTTTATTCTTTGTTTTTTGGCTTGTTTCATCCTTTTCTTTTTATTATTTAATCTTCTTCGTTGGTGGTGAATATACCAAAGGTATTTATGCCTATCCATTTCAGATTATTTTTGTTTGGTTCACACTGACGATAATGCCAAACAACCACCTCATCATCACTTCCAAGTAGCTCTGTACAAACCCAAACTATAACTCAAGTCATTCTCTTGACCATAATCATCAACAGATGATATTTAAAACAATTGTTTTACTGGTAAATTGTAAAAATGAACGAGATCTATTCAAATTTTGTAAAATACGCATGTGAACTTTGGTTTTTGCAAATTGTGTAGATTCATATAAAATGATGAAACTGTTGCCCTTAGAATTATTATTATTTTTTTAAAAAAATTATTGAATAAATAATATTTTTCAATTCGACCTCACTAGTTTTTCCTTCACCTTTATGGCATATGAGAAAAAAAACAACAAACTCGAGTTAAAAAAATAACTTTATTTTTGAATATTTTGATTGAATGATTAGCTTTGTCAATTCTTAGACATACACAATTTACGGAAAAAAAAATATTAGCTCACATGCAATTTTTGCAATATACCCTCGTTTTATATTCACCAAAACTTTATCAAAAATAAAATAACCAAATCATCATATCATTAGGCTTTCAGCTATTTTATGATAAGTCCAAGCTCAGCCATAGTATAAAATACAGATTCGGCCCATAATTTGACTGTTCATCTTTTCCACCCAAATATACATTACATACACATAAACCCAATAAATACACAATCATATATATTAACCATTCAAGCATCAAGCTTTACAGAGGACATGCTTTTAGAGGTCTATTTCCAGAATATCTTTGGCGACTCACAAAGCATCTTACTGTCCCACCACATAGATGAAACTGGAGAGCTTGGGAGCCGATCATAACGTGGAACGATGACGCTGGGAAGAAAATAAGCTCAGATTCCACCTGCATGAAAAATCATCGGATCTTTCTCAGTCTCTCAACTTTCAACATATTCACATGTTCATAATTGGTGTCCGTCAAATATATTGAAATCCTAACTATCAGAATATGTGCTTTTAACGTCCACATCAAGAAAATAACGCAAACAAAATTATTCCTCATATGTAAGTACTCAACCAGTAAAGTTGGTTGTTGAGGCATAAATCAGCCGATTCAGACGAGACTTGCAAAATAAATAAATGTTAAAATACATAAACAATGAATAGAAAAATAGGAAAATTTCAAAGAAGTGCCCTGTTATATGACACTTTTGCAAAATGGTGCCGTGTTGTTTGTATTTTCTTGCAAAGCGTGTATTTTTATAAAAGCGAAAAATTACCCCTGAAACTAAAAAGTTATTATTTTATCTAAAAATAAATACTTTAAGAGTTTTTCTATTTTATCTTTTAAATAAAATTTTGTAATTTAATTTTTTAGTTATACTATTTTTAAGTTAAAATTTTGTTATATAAATCTAACATTCTTAATTTCAGGGGCAATTTCGTCATCTTCATAAAATACACACATTTTGCAAAAAAATGCAAACAATACAACACATTTTTGCCATTAGCAAACAACACAACACCCTTTTGCAAAAGTGTTATACAATAGGCCATTTTTTGCAATTTTCTCTAGAAAAATTGACTCGAGGCTAAAACAGCTTGATCTGCATATACTTGAAGCTATGAAAAATAAATTGTTTGTAATCGATCACGCACATAAGCAAAACACCAGTCTCAATTTTCTTTGAGTTAACTTGCTCTAAATTTTAACATTATACTCCCCAAAACAAATGGGTACTTTCCTTCTCGCAAAGTCATAAGTAAATTAAGCATGGAATTGGATTATCAATAAATAATACCTCAGTACAGAGCAGCTCTCAATACTACAAAGTAGCGCAAAATAATTGGGACTAACTCGTGCTATTTTCCCAACAAAACAAATCGATCCTATCACCCAAGTATTTTACATCTTAGAAACATAAACTATTCCATAAAATGTATAGGCCATCCTCACACAACAAACTTTCAACCCTGGAATGTGAAAAAGGTTGAAGGTTAGATGATCGTCAGGTTGAAGCACTCTCATTCAGTATAAGTGAAGGTACAGAGAGGGGCAATCGGCATTAGTATTCAGATACACAAACTACACGAGAGAATTACAATGCAATAAAAATCAGATAAGATTCCTCCATTTTAGATATGTGAAAATGCAACACTCACTAGCAAATAAGATGAACCAGTCATGCTACATCCAATCCAATTACAATATCCAGAATTCAATTCAAATTCTAATTCCATTAAACAAACAATGATTCATATCAAAACTAAAATAATTTCAAAAAACATAAGAAACAATAAAAGTCAGTAAGTAGTACTCAACAAGCACATATTCTTCAAAATACAAAACTAAAAACAATCATCTATACCATCACACAGCAAAAAATCAATTCAAAAAACGATAATTTGCAAATGATTGTGTAAATGCTACCCAATTCATATAAATTGTATGTAAATGCTTTCTTTACAACAACAATTTGCAAATTTGAAGACCAATTTATCAGAAGATCAATACCAACACCATTCCAAACCCAGAATCCAAATTTAACCCAAAATTGCTTGGAATCAAAACCCATCATCTACCGATCAAACCCAAAATTCAAATGATAAAAGTCAACAAGCAAGCACATATTCTTCCAATTATTAATATCAAAGTCAGAGAAATGGAATAAACCTGAATCACATGGATTCTGGGCGTGTTTCTAGGCAGGCGTTGCTCTTGCACTCGGGTATTTGATCAAATTGCTTGGCGGGAAGCTTCTGCGACAAGGAGCCAACATAGAACTCGACCCAATCGGAGCCTGGCTCGGCCTTCATCCCCGTGACAGAGACCCAGATGAAGAGCTTCCTCGCCTGGATCCCAGAAACACCCGTCACCGACCCGTAGCTCAGCTTCCCTCTGATCCTCTTCTCGTAGTAGACGAGCTGGTCGAAGTGAACGTAACAGGGCCGATCCAGAAGGATCTCGAAAGCTCCGTCGTTCGTCAGAGTGAAGGAGGCGACGTTGTTCGGAACCAGACCCTTTGGGAGGCCGTACTGTGGGAGGAGGTCGTGGACGTCGGCGACATCGCGGTGTCTGTGATCGATCCTGATGGAGAAGCAGAGATGGGTTAGGGAGAGAATTGCGAGAACAAAGATGGGTCTGTGAAGAGAAGCCATTGATGAGGACTGTGATGACTTTCGCTGACTGGAATTTGTGGAAGACGAAGGGATAGGACAGGAGTAATTTGAAGGGGTTGTTGAGGGTAATATTGTAATTCGGTTGACCTTTTCTTTAAATGAATTCTGATGAGATTACTTATAAGCCTGTTTATCTGGTTGCCTAATACGTACCCAACACTTCAATGATTTCTATTTCTATTTCAACTCTAATTCTCAATCTAATAATTTAATAATTTGAAGGGAAAATTCCAGATGAGTATCCCTCATTATGTCAAATTATCACATGACATACCTTAAAATTTCTTGTATCATGGTGACTACCCTAGTATCTTATTTGTCTCACCGTTACTCATTCCGTCCAATTCCGTTAGTTTTTAACATTTTTGACATGTGAAATGACTAAAGTACAATTAAGGGGTAAATGAATTATTATAATTGGAATGAAAAGACTAAAATGCCATCACCTATTCATCTAATTTTCAAACTCATGCCACTCTCTCATCTCTTGTCTCTGCACGACCTCCGGCCTTGTCTTCGGCCTCCGGTCGTCTTTAGCCTCAATCCGATGGTCTCCAACACCTCCAGCATCGCCTCCGACCTCCTCCAGCATCACCTCCGGCCTCCTCTAGCGTCTCCGTGTGGTGGTCGACCTTAGCTTGCCGGAAAAAATGGTGGCCTCCTCACCACCCTTGCCACTGCCATCTCCAAGTCCCTCAAGCTCTCCAACCTCCTCTCCGACTCCGGTAGCGAGGTGTTGGACTCGTTCTTTGACATCGAGGCCACACTCGCCGGAATGAGGCGCCGGAGAGAATGCCACCGCCGGAAAAATATAGTGGGTCGGTTGATGTTGTTGTTTTCGATCTGGTACGAAGTTGTTGCTCTGTTTCTTGTCTCCGTCAAAAACAGAGAGCATTCTCTCCGGCGGTGGCGTTCTCAACGACGCCTCATTTCGGCGAGTGTGGCCTCGATGTCAAATAACGAGTCCAACAACCTCGCCACCGGAGTCGGAGAGGAGGTCGAAGAGCTTGAGGAACTCGGAGATGGCAGTGGCGAGGGTGGTGAGGAAGCCACCATTTTTTCCGGCAAGCTAAGGTTGACCACCACACAGAGACACTGGAGGAGGCCGGAGGCGATGCTGGAGGTGTTGGAGACCATCGGAGCGACGCTAAAGACGACCGGAGGTTGGAGACAAGCCGTCGGAGGCCGGAGACAAGGTCGTCGGAGGTCATGCAGAGACAAGAGAGGAGGGAGTGGCATGAGTTTGAAAATTAGATGAATAGGTGAGGGAATTTTAGTCTTTTCATTCCAATTATAATAACTCATTTACCCCTTCAGGGTATTTTAGTCATTTCACATGTCAAATTTTTTTAAAACTAACGGAATTGGACGGAATGAGTATCGGTGAGACAAATGAGATGTTAGGGTAGTCACCCTAATACAAAAAATTCTAGGGTATGTCATGTGATAATGTGACATAACCAGGGGTACCTATATGAAATTTTCCCTAATTTCAATTTCAATCTTAATTTACATTTCAATTTTAATTTACGTTCATTTACCTAAATTTTAGGAGTCAGATACCCTTAACTTGTCGAGGACTTTACCTTCAATAAAGATGTAATGGGACAAAACTATTGTTTATCTAGATCGCCTACTACTAACATATGACACATCTTAAACATAGATCTCAGAAAATTGAAACATTTCGAAACTTATTAAATATTATCGCAAAAACGAAAATAACAAAAATATGTTACTGAAAATGCAAAAGTTATACTAAAAATGTAAACGTTCTACTCATGAAGCTAAACATTCTACTGCAAACGCGCAGAACACTTAAGTGCATAGTGTGCGCTGCCGCGCAAAAATACGCAACTGCCTCTCACTTAAGTGCACAGTGCTCTGGTCACGTGTCGCGCGCTGCTTTAGTCATCTTTTGATGAGTAGCTCACAACGCGTTCGTCTGGGTTCGTCTGTGATGCTTATTCGCACCAGATTGTGATCTTATATACATATATAGAGGGACACATTCGACTCCAAACGGTTGTAAAACGTCCAAACATTCTACGACCGTTGGATCAGTGTGGATCTTGAAACACGCGTTATATTAACGTGCGACACGTGGTAGAGTTCATCATGTTATACAATTTTGCACTACATGTTCTACAACATTGCACTACTATTCTACATGATTCTTTAATTTTGCACGTCTTTCACGTTCTACAACTTTGCACTACACGTTCTACACGGTTCCACAACATTGCATTACATGTTCTACAGTTTGGACGTTTGGATATTTTTTTTAGTTTGTAGTTGATTTTATCTATATATATTATGAAACTTATGGATACAAATATGAATACTACATGATTACAAGATCATTTTATTATTTCAGGGATAATTGTTTTCTCTTCTTGTGAATTTGGTTATAGGATCATGTTCTAGATTTGTTAATTTAATAACCCTCAACTAATTTATACTTCAATTTACTAAAGGGAACTGTTTTATGTTTCACCGTTCCTATCAGAGTTAAATTTGATAAGAAAATGTCCATATTACTCATGTATTAAAAGTTTTTAAAATTAAAAAAAACTTCTTAACTTATTCGAGAAAATATTTTATGTCACATAAATAATAAAAAACTGATTCCAATATTATTTTTATCAAAAAGGTTTTCCATAAAATATCAAAAATAAAAAAAGCAATTTTAACAATGTTTTTTGTATTTATTTTTATTTAAATAAAATAATATTCCAATAATTTATTATTATTTATTCCATCAAAAAATATATATTTTAATATATTTATTATTTTTAAAAAGTTAAAAATAATTTTTTAATACAAGGGTATTTTAGACATTTAGTAAAATTTGAAAGTTAAACAGTAGTTTTTCCATCTAATTTAACGGCGTTAGGATATAAATGACACAAAAAAAAGTTTCCCGTGGTGAATTGAAGCTAAAATTAGTTGAGAGCGGTAAAGTGAAAAAAGTCGCATAGTTGAGGGTAGTGATAAGGAGTTTCTCCTAATTTAATTTAGCAATCATGACTCATTAATTTAGATTAATATTGACTTGTTAATTGGCTATGAGTTTTGGTAATTACAATACGAGTTTTGTTGCATTTCTAAGGATTTTAAAGAAATATTAAATATCTTAATTATTATTTATTACATAAGTAAATTAATTAATAATAAAAAAAATGAAAATCCAAAAGGGCCCAGCCATAGCTTCGAAGGCACATGTCCGACTTAATAACGGCGAGTGATAACTACAACCATGCTATCTACCATTAGGATTAGTCGTGATGAAATTTCACTTTAGATGGAGATTTTTCTAGAGAAACACACCAAGGGTCTTCGCCGAAGGTGCGGATCCCAAATCACCAAAGCTCAAATTCGCAATAAATTTAAATCACATGTAAGAAACTCGAGAAAACATGAATCAATATCAAATATTTTCAAGAAAAAAAACTCATGTCCTAAAACAAACCAAAAACTCATACCCTAAAATTAATCGAGCCATTGCTCTGCTTCTCCACCAGAGCAGAAACAGAAGAATTCGACACCGAAGCAACATGTCTATCGATTCTCAAATTACTATTTGTGGGTTTCTCCTTCTCTGACGGAGGTGGCGGCGCTGTCGTATGCTTCTACGCCTCCGAGGGTAAAAGGGGCCATGATTTTCATATTAAAATCTGACCTTCACCGAAATTTCTTGTGCTTAGGAAAATTGGTTCAGTGAGATTCGACAAAGAGGAGGAGTTAGGGGACAAGTAGATGATGAGGGAAGAAAACTGAGATATGTAAGAATCAGAGGTCATGACAGCGAAGCTTCCGGCGCTGGAGCTGAAGCTGGATATGGTCACGCTTTCCAGAGAAGGATTCAAGGCCAAGATGACGGTAAAGAGGAAGAGAGCAAACATGTAGCTATAGCAAAAAAGTGATGGCGACATCTTCCATTAAAGGTCCAACTTTTTTTTTCTCGACCCAAACTAAAAAAAAGAAAATTGGAGGAGAGAGCTGGGAATAAGGGAGATAGTAAGAGAGATGTCAGCAGAGGAAATCTCTATTTGTGATTAGATTGAGTCAACAACAACTTGTGAAGAAGAGAAAGAGGCAAAATTTTAAGTTTTTATGCAAACGACTAATACACCTCTAACATTTAATATAAATCAATTATTCAATATAGAAGCCAAATGGTCATTTTACAAAAATTGTTAAAGAGTTCAGAACAATAATAATTGACTTAGTTTAGGTGATCTATGAAATGAAAAAAAACTTTCAGTAAACCTATATGATAATGAGGTTCTGCAGATGAACCTACTTGAAATTATCCCTATATTTAATATCTACATAATTTAACTATCACTGCCTATTTTGTTTTGTCCATGCCTACATTCATGAGAGGAGTCGATTATTTTTCCAAGTATCGCCAACCCCAGGACGATTGACTCGACTTTTGCTTACTAGAAAACTTCATAGAATTTAGGGATGATCCCATATGACTACACCTGAATATGTCATATTATCACATGACTACACTTAAAAATTTTCGTGTCAGGGTGAATACCCAAGAATTTTATTTTTCTCACCGTTACTCATTCCGTCAATTTCCGTTAGTTTTTAACATTTTTAACATGTGAAAAGACTAAAATACACTTCAGAGGTAATTAAATGTTTTAAATTAAATCAAAAAACTAAAATACCCTTCACTATTCATTTAATTTTAAAAAAATACCCCTCATCCTCTCTCTCTCTCTCTCTCTCTCTCTCTCTCTCCTCCATCTCCTCCACCACCTCCATCTCCTCCACCACCACCACCACCACCTCCATCTCCTCCACCACCATTCCCCCCGCCCCCTCCACCATCACCACCATCTCCTCCCCCTCCCCCTCCGCCACCACCACCTCCATCTCCTCCACCACCACCACCTCCTCCCCTTCCGTCGCCACATTCTCCATCTCCTCCACCACCACCACCACCTTCATCTTCTCCATCTCCACCGCCACCACCTCCATCTCCTCCACCACCACCACCATCTCCTCCATCACCGTTGGAGTCTCGCCGAAAGTCGGCCGAAAGTTCGCCGGAGGTGGCGACGAAGGGGGAGGAGATGGAGGAGGTGGTGGTGGTGGAAATGGAGGTGATGGAGGTGGTGGCGACGGAGAGGAAGGAGATGGTGGTGGAGGGGCGGGAAGAAGATGGTGGTGGAAGAGATGGAGTTGGTGGCGGTGGAGATGGAGGTGGTGGCGGTGGTGGTGGAGGAGATGGAAGAGGTGGCGACGGAGAGGGAGGAGATGGTGGTGGTTGTGGTGGTGGTGGTGGTGATGGAGGTGGTGGCGGTGGCGGCGGTGGCAATGGAGGAGATGGAGGAGAGAGAGAGAGGTATTTTTTGAAAGTTAAATGAATAGTGATGGGTATTTTAGTCTTTTCATTTAATTTAAAAACAATTATTTACCTCTGAAGGGTATTTTAGTCTTTTCATTCAATTTAAAAACAATTATTTACCTCTGAAAGGTATTTTAGTCTTCACACGTTAAAAATGTTAAAACTAATGGAAATGGACGAAATGAGTAACAATGAGAAAAATAAAATTCTTGGGTATTCATCCTAACACGAAAAGTTATAAGTCTAGTCATATGATAATGTGACATATCCAGGTGTAGTCATATGGAATTATCCCTAAAATTTAGCATTAATACTAATTGGTGAAAGAAATTGACGTTACCTAAGAGAAGCATGTCAGATGAAAGCACATACATATTAGAATATAGTTTTGAACAATAATATTTGTCCAACACTTTTTCAAAAAGAAAAGACCAATATTCTATGTAACTTATGATTTAAACGTCAAGAAATAAATCGACAAAATTCTTTAGAAAAATTAAGCATCTATATCATCAAACTTTAGGAACTAAAGATTTGATTTGATTTTCTTGAGGTGATTGTATGTTTCAGCTGAAAAGTCAAGTGGTTTCCAATATTCTTCATCAATCGATGAATTGAAATATCGATCCACTATTTGATCGGTAACTAGCTCCAGATCTGATGGCTCCCACTGTTAAAATCAAATCACCACCATTATTGAAAATTGCATTTATATTTATTTACTTTGTTTCAAGGCATAAAAATAATAATTTATAAATAACTTTAATTTTTTTACTTACTTTGGGTTTATTGTCTTTATCAAATAGCTTTGCTCTTGAACCCTACAATACATGATATATTCTCAAATGGTTGTATCCAAGAAAAAATAATTTATTCGCGTCAAATACTGAATATTGTTTTGTCTTTCAAAATAAGTGCTCACTTCTCAGAAGTGTTAATTAAAAATAGGAAATACTGAAAAAATATTCTATATATTTTGTAAAAGAGTGTTGTAAACTTTGTTAATGACAAAAATGTGTTTTTAATTTTGTACTTTTGTGAAAAAGTGTCGTTTCTTAATTTTCCATTATATTCTTACAAAAATGACGAAGTTGCATATGAATTATAATTTAAATTTCTTATAAAATAAATTTTAAGTTGAAAATAATTAAATTATTAATAACACACTAATTTCGCCATTCTCTTAAAAACACACAGTGTTGTAGTATGGAGCAAATATCTCCATTATATATATACCTCATAGAAATCATGGCTGAAACTACGCCCTAGAATATGTCCAAGCACATGATATTCACGAACTAGATATTGCTGGAGATTTTGCGTTCTTCCTTCTCTTATCTATCAAAACATATATGCATACAAAAGTCAACAAATTTTCGATCTCTTAATTAATGAATTAACTCATACAGTACTTATTTACCGATTTAAGGAATATCTTCATGCACGATGGAGATGACGATTTCATTGACTTTATCGCCTCAACAATCCACTTTTCTGGTTTATTTTTCACCTCATTCTCCTTAATAATTGTGGGGAAATTAGTATAAATAAAATAACTAACTTCAATCACTAGAAATTTAATGAATATTTATTTTTCTGACTAATTACTTACCAAATTTTGTAGTATATTTTCAACCGTGTCTCTTGAAAAACACTTGTTGATAATATCCAACCTGTTTGTGAATTAATCATATACATGTATGAAAATTTAGGTGTAGTACAAAAATTTATTTTTGAAATCCTATTCTACCACAAAAACTCTCTTAGCCGGCACATGCAAATATGACGCATCGAGATGAAGAGAGTATAGCCAACACACATATTGTCTTGACTTTCCTCTATTCTTCTCGACGCACTTCGCAATACGTTCGAAAGAGCACCAACATTTTGTTGTTATACTCGACGTATTTTGTACTACGTCGGGTATGTTATCCATTACTAACACATACATTCCACATACGCTCATGCTCGGCCCGCCCATAAGGCTTACGAGGTATGTGCCTTATAGTATCTCCAATGTGGCTCCCTACAATTAAATTATTGTAGGGAGTGATTTGCATTGAGAATAGGGTAAATAGCCATTTTTTTAGTTTTCACTCCAATCATGCTCCTCATACTTCAACTGTATTGAAGGCCCCAAAATATTGGGTTAATATGCTAGAAAGGCCCCAAAATATTTAATTTAATAATTCTCCAAACTGTATTGAAGGTCCGAAAGATATATTCCACATTGGTATTGACGCTAACCACTGAATCATGGCACATGTATGTTGAGGGGTCAATCGACCTCATTTTGACCTCGATAAACCCCCCATTTCGATACTTATTTGCCTCGTAGTGGCCGTAGAGGGTCAAATAGGATTATTTTACGCTCTTGGTATGTTTCAAGAATATATGCAGGAAACGGTAAGAAGAAAGCTACGGTACGGGACTCGGGATAGCGAGACTTGGAGAGCAAGAAAGAAGAAGGGGCCAAATTGCACTAGGCACGATCGTGCCCCCCCTGATGCACGATTGTGACTAGTGAAAGGCACGATCGTGACCCCCCCCCAGACACGATTGTGCCCCATCGAATATTTTCTGGTATTATTTTCCCAACTTACAGAGCACTATCCCGATCTCAGTCACAGGGGAGCCACAATCGTCACCAAGAGAGAGGCACGATCGTGAATTGTTAGTCATGATCGTGACTCAATTCAAAACCGAGGCACGATCGTGAAGACGGAGACAAGACCGCGGCGTTGACTCGAGGAGAACTGGTCCCCCCCGCGAAGGCACGATCGGACTCCCATAGGGACGATCGTGACTCTCTCTGAGTCACGATCGTGCCCCCCATAGTCACGATCGTGACCAGGCACGATTTCAGAAACTATATAGACTTTTTGCCCTAGGGATTGGGGACCTTTTGACCAACCTAGCTTGTAGCCTCCATCAGCCAACATTTCCAGAGCAGTCACTTCAAGGGAGATATTCTTGGTGTGCTTCTTCTTGAGTCATCCATCATTGGATAGAGGAAGAATGGATAATCTCCACTAGAAGGCCACCATTGGAAGCAAGAAAGCTTTGGAGAAGGACTTTTTCCAGCACCATTTCACCAAGGAGAAGTCACTCTGGGGAAGAAACTCATCATCCATCCATCACCAATCCAAGAGCATTTCTAAACCTTTTCTCTTATTGTTTTATATCATGTTTTGTAGTAGTTTCCCATTATGTGTGATGATATTGGATTTGTGCACCATGGTTAAGGGCTAAACCCCTTAGCCATGGGTGCTAGACCTTGTAATTTGTGGATGAATGATATTTGATGAATGAGTTTTAGGATGATATGTGATGTGTGTGAGTGTTCTTTCCTTAATTCATGCTTGCTAGATAGACCTAATAGAATGTATGCTACGGTTTTCGCTCTTAGTCGACATTAAGTGTGAGGGGCTCGAAACCGTGTTTCGACACCCCGAAGTAACACTTAGCCTAAGTTAGTATGTGTGTTTAGGGGCTACGTCGATCTCGAGAGAGACGGATAGTCCCGGACCTAGACACCACCGAGTGTTAGGGGTTCGATGCCGAGCGGAGACTCCCCGAAATAACACTTGACCAACAATTGTCGGACGAATGCAATCTCGAGTGACTACGAACCCGAGAGGGTGAGGAGTGACTCGAGATTAGGACAACCCCAATGCCGAGAGCCGGGGTTGTCAATTAAGACATAGGTCACACTTATATCATCTAATTACTCTAGAGTCATTGTAGTAATCCACGGATTGCACGTCTAGCACCCTAGGCGTTTTTATTAATTTTTAATCATCAACATAATTTCTGGTTTGTTTCGATAATTGGAAAATACAAAAAACATTAGTAATAGCCTCGAGTTCCTTAACACAATCACGCATTCGACCTAAAACCCGCATTAGTCCCTGCGGATCGACCCGGTTACTTACCGGTCTAAATGTATTACTTGTGATCGCGTACGCTTGCGCGAGGGACCCTATCCGAGACGTGGCGTTTTGCACAACACGTTTCGGCCCTACAATGTATTGAAGCGAAGTGTCGTGCGACACTGTAGAAGTTCGAGGCGTTCGAGGAGGTTTTATTGGCGCAAGGTTTTTTCTTCTTCTCTGGAACTCAATCGACGGGACCTGAGTTTTCTTTCCCTATTATGCTTAAACATCTATATACACATGTACCTATTTTTTCAGATTTAGATCATTAATCAATTTCATGTTTTCTCCGTTCTCATCCCAATTATTTTATCATGTTTCTGGTTAACAGAGGCCTTTCTGGTGACCCCTTAACGCTGTCCAAGAGCAATATGGTTTGGCTCTCACAATCATTCCTTTATCTATCTTCCTTTCTACTTTTTATTTAATTGACTTGTTTATTCAAATTATTACTAAATTTGAAATTGATGTGAAAATTGAAACTAATTCTTCTAAAAATTTTTGTATACACTATCCCTTTTTATTTGACATCTTTATTCTCTAGTAACACTGGTTAACTCTTTGCATAATCAGAAATGAAATTAATCATTTAGGAGAATTAAATCTCCATTGTGCTCCACTAACACATAATAGTTTTTTAAATGGCTTTATTACGTACAAATTTTGGATTTGTGATATAAAAATTTGGTTTTGATTTGTCATAGTAGATTATGATTTCAGTTGTAATGGGGGCCATTAGATGACCTGCTTGGGCTCATGTTGACGAAGAACAAGAATAACGATTTGTGTATTTTTAATTTAAGTTTCTCGTATAATAGATTAATTTATGGAGGACAAATATTATGCCCGTTTGTTTATGTGTAATTTTTGTTTAATTAATAAAATTTTGTAAGTATCATTGTCTTTTTCAAAAGCCCCATTTTTAGTTTCTTACCTTAGGCCCCAAAATTCATTGGGCTGGCTCTGCATACGATAGCTATAATATCGTCAATAATCAACAATTTTCGTTAACAAACAACTAAAAAATATCTTGACGTAAAATTTCACGTGTGTTGGCTATGTTTATGTCAATGGTCAACACCATTTGGACAATAGTCAATGGTCTAAGTGAACACATTCGATATTGGTAGAAATGCGCGGGCTTTTGTTTTGGGCAACAATCATGTAAATGTTGTTTGACATAGGGTATGGCCGACAAATTTAGGCCAACGTGGGTCGGATATAAAATTTACGAAAGAAATAGAAGAGGGTAACCGTGAGAAAGTGTTTGGTGGTTTGAAATTGCACCAAACTTTCCCGATTTGGTGGTAACACATTGTTTTGTTGATTTTGAGCTTCAACGTTAACGATTTAAGCATTATTCAAAAATAAGATTTAACGACGTCTTTCCAAATTACTAGGTTTCAATTGTTATTCCAGATTATGACTCTCTCAACATTATTTTCTTTATGTAATTTTTGTACTTAGATATGTGGTTTATAGTGTTTACATATTATGTTTATTTTTAGTATATGCGGGTTAAGTAGTTTTCAATATTTGTAGTGTTGTTGATTATGACTAGAAGTTAATTTCTGATTTGGATTTAGGGTTATTGTGAATCACACAAGCAAGTCTTCATGGAGTTGTTTCGTTTTGATCTGTCCATCTTATATTTTTTTTGGAGAAAGATTTTTGTTTGATTTATTGAGGTCATGGATGACATGGTCAAACAAGTAGGGAGATGAAACCCGGAGGAGAGAGTGAAGCGGTAGAAAATTGAGGTAATGGATTTGTAATTATATCATTTTTTAGAAATATCGAAGCTTTAAGATGGTTTAGCCTTGGAAGCAAGACACATGGAAGAGAGAGAGAGTTGTTTTGGAAATATAAAAGAATATTAGGGATAATTTAGTATTTTTAACAAAAATAAAAATAAATTAATCAAAAGTTAACAGAAGTGAACGCCTAGATAAATACAAAACGTTGTATTAGATTTGTAATGAAAAATCTAAAATACCCTCCTTTAGTCACTAGATTTAAAAGTAAGCCCTCCTTTTTTATTTTCTCCAATCATCTCATTTATTTCTCTCTTCTCAGCTTTTCCTCCAACAAACATTCATATATCTACATGCAAAGCGTAGGTTTATGTGTCATGAATTTCTAAGTATAGATTTGTATTTAGTTAAAAGTTTTCGTGCATTTCAGATTCAATTCATTTAAATTTTTGATTGACGACTCAGATTTACCGATCACTGATGAAGAGAACTCCGACGATGGGCACTTTGTCTCCATCTCTAAATCTGATTCGACTGAGATTGAGGGGAGAGAGGAAGCGCTGTGAAAGAGAGAGAAAGAAGGTGGAGGGTAGTATTCTTGAACGCTTTAATTGATTTTCCTAAGAATGATTCATTATTTTTGGGAAAGTGATGCGTTTGTGGATATGGGTTCATGAGGAGGTGAGTTTTGATTGTATGTTTGGATTGTCCGCAAAGAGCACCAATATGAGTAGTGTGCATATTAATGGCTTGGTTCGTGATTGTTTGAGAAGGTGAAATAGCATGTTGTTATTGGAAAAGAGTTGAAGGAGAGAGGAAATGTTGTGTAGAGATAAGAGACAGAGGATTGCATAGGAGAGATGTGTAGGTAGAGGTCATTTTGGTCATTTTCTAAAAAATTGACATCAAGGAGAGATTGGGTAATTTGTAAAAAATGAAATTTAAGTGATCGCAATTTTTTTTTAATTCGGTGTAGTTGGATGTAAAACCGGTCATAATAGTTGTAGTAAAATGTAACTACCGATGAATATCCGTGAAGGAATTATATGTGAGGTTACTACCGATGTCAAGAATTTCTTGTTTATTTTCACTACCAATAGTGAGCTCGTATTCCCGAATTGAGCAACAATTTGCAAAATTGACTTCATGTAGAATTTTCACTTGCATCGTCAGCTTCAAGACAATTATTGTCATTTGCACTGTTGGTATTGAGACGAGTAATAGTTTGTACGTTGTACCAACACGAAGTGTTGTTTGCATTGCCATCCCCGAGACGAATTATCGTTTGTTTTGTTTGTACTATTTGTATTACTGACCTCGAGAAGAGTAGTTGTTTACACCGCCAATCCCAAAACAAATGCGTATTAATGAGATGAGTTTTCATTTGAACTGGTGGTCTTGGGACAATGACGAGACTCATTTCTAAAAATTATGAAACAAATAGTAATTACCTCTTATACGCACTATCTTCTTTCACATGCGGAATCACTGCAAATTTATCTATGAGCATAGCAACCACTGATGTATTGGAAGGAGATGTTGTAAGAAGTTCTTCTTCCAGCAAATTGAGATCCTATAAATAAATTATATAGAACAATCATACCATCTAAAGTTATTCTTAGCATTCAACACACGCGCAAGCGCATACACACACATGTATGCACTCAACTACAAACCATAAGAGGGGTACAAACCAGCGAAATGTGCGCACATACAATAGAAATGTTGATTGTTGATGTGACACTTGCTAGTTATCTTTTATTATGATAATCTCATCAATCAAATAACTATTCAAATTTAATTTATCAACCCAATAACTATCGTAATTCAATTTGTTAATTAAATAACTACGATAATTCAATTGATCAAATTTGAATTCATTAGAGTATTTGCATTATAATTAAAGGTTTTGTATGACTTTTCTATTGTGCATAAGGTATGTCTAATATATATAAGGTCTTGTCTAATGTGTATAAGAACCTAAAGGGCCTAGAGTGCTTATGAAAACCTGGGGAAGACATAACCCTTAGAGTGAAAAGTGTAACGAGGGTCCAGACTATAGTGAAGGGGGAAACCGGGTGCAATTAGAGTTTAGACTGATTATGAAAACCATACCGGTTGTGTTAATCACTCCATACCCTTTCATAACGAGGGACCTGAGTAATTATGACAACATTTGAGAGGACATTAAACCTGTAGGGTAAATGACTTACCAAATTTGTGTAAGAACTTGTCTAATTTACTCATGAGTTGTATAAGGACTTTTCTAATGTATATAAGGACCTGTATAATTGTGTATATAAATTTGTTTGAGTTGTATAAGAACTTGTCTAATGCGTATAATGACTTTAATTACGGTAATTATTGAATGATTATGAATAACTATTATTTAAGTATCCAATTAAGTATTGCCTCAGCAACTAAGTGTATCCAATTATGATAAATATGAAATTGGTAATTAACCAAATGGCACCTCAACAACCAGACCATGGGCATATCTTTTGATATAGACATATACATTCGAGAAAGGTTTTGTACTAAATTTCTCCTATTTTAAATCTGATGCACTTAATGAGGGAGGAAATTATTCGAAAAAATAAAAATAAAATAAGGGAGGAAAAATTAAGCCTTGCCTTTTAGAGTTTCTGTTCTCTTTTAATAAACTGCACACGGCTGTTGGATCAAGATTTAACATTATATAGTTTGAAATGAATGATTGGTTAGGTCACCTTGAAAGGTACCAAATGAGCTGCGAGACCACATACAACCATTTCCGCTCCATTCAACCTTGCTCCAACGAGTCCTAAATATTCCCCTACATGTGAATATTATACATATTCGTAATAAAATTTATCCAAGATAAAAGGTAGCTAGAGATGAATTAATTTAAATATAAAAACTCACCAAAATATCCCGGTAGTCTTGAAAGAAAGTAAGATGCACCAACATTTGGAAAAAGCCATATAGATACTTCTGGCATAGCAAACACCTGTGTATATATATAATATAAAGTTACATGTTGAAGCTGTAAGTATATACATAAAGGTAATTACATATTAGTATACCCGCTGAAACCTTATTCCATGATCAGTCACTTAAGTTTGAAAATTTTTTTCTCGATCCCCAAGTTTCATTACATTACACTTCACTCAATTCTGTGACAAAAACCGTTAAAAAATCTTTTAATACCTAAAATGTCTATGAGTCGATAATTATTCCATAAAAGTGACAATTTTACCCTAATAAAAATACAAAATTTAACACATGTTGTTAGTGTATTTTTTTGTCTCTTCATATAACAAAATAAAAATATAACTAAACTAAAAATTGCTTGTAAAATGACTTTTTTCTTCTCATCCTCAACTTCTTCCCCTCTATCTCTTCCCTTTACTCAGTGAGTTCAGACCTCTCCCAATCACACCACAGTAACCCAAAGCCACGAAAACCAAAATACAAAACCCCTCCTCGTTGTCGCTGGCTACTTGGAGCCAGAGCGGCTTGGCGGCGTCGGGTTGCGGGACAACATCTTGGCTTCCTTATTTGAAACTTAGAGATCCCCACCCAATCTCAATTTGATCGAGCTTAAGAGAGTCCATGGCGATGATGGTGGAGGAGCTAACGTGGTAGTTGTCGCCTTCGCGCTTCGGCGGGTGGTGCATCGGGGAGGAGGTAGAGTGGTCGAGGAGGTGGCCTAGATTATCACCGGCTCGGCGGCGTTCTGGTAGGACGAGAAGTATGCGGCGGGCGACGCTGGTTGGTCGCAAATCTGGGTCCCTATATGTTTCTCGACCCGTCGCGAATCGAATCGAACCTACCGCTCTTAGATTGAAACCTTGAGGAGGGGCAGAGGAGCTCCTCCCCGCCTGATCTGAGTCTCGCGAGGAGGGTCAATATGATCAGTCACCGGCGTGGTACGCGTGAAGGAGTTGAGGAAGATGAAGAGCTCTCTCGTCACACAGATATGAGTTCTACTAAGGACAAAAATACCCTCATTCTTTTGCAAACTAGAAACGATACATAGGTTATTTTTGTCTTTTTAGTTAAAATTTTAATTTTTGTTGTTGAATATTTACTGAAGTAAATAAACCAGTCTTTATTTTTAAGTTATTATTGTTTTTTTATCTATTTATACGATGTGTATTTAAGCCATTAGTTAAAATTGTTATTTATTTGAGAGTAAAACGATCGTTTCATATCTAATTAAATGAGTACACTGTTCAAGAGTTACATATTAGACTTCTTACAAATACTTCAGCGAGATTTAACAGAATTTACACTTAAAGTTATAATTTAGCGAACAAGAAAAAAAATTTAAACTTTGGCAGCTAACCTTAAAATAAAGTTTCAACATATATACAGTGATCTATAGTTACCAATATATATTATTACAGAACATTAGAGAGATAAGAGAAAAGATGTACAGCTTTTTCAGTGACAACCCTGAACGTCGAATTCATGGAAAGGCCAGCGCCGCCTCCCATTACAACTCCATCAATGAGACATACCTTCAATAATGATCTTTAATTTCAGACAATTTATTAATTAATTACTACTTAATATTGATTAATTAATGTTTTGTAATATTATTTTACCGTAGGCTTCTTGTAGGTAGCAACAAGATAGTCTAAGTGGAACTGTGCCCGATAAAACCTTCCAACATAGCTCCAATGTCCTATTTCATTTATATATTATAATTAATAAAAACCAGTCTACAATGTTAAATCAAAGCAAAAATCAAAATCACATGATGAATGACGTAATTTTAAAATAAATAATAAATAAATGTATCAATATAGTTAGTTTGAGACTAAATAGAAATATTATGCACACTTTTTTTTTGAAATCAAGTTGTAATAAATTTTATATTTTGAGAAACAAAAAAAATTATTTCTACTTTATATTTCAACTCTTCCCCAGTGTAATGAGTTGGTGATAACCTGCAGCATACATAAGACTAAGAAAAGTGCTAAACAATGAATTTT